>JAKSZT010053767.1:4325411-4735161 GCA_026826555.1 Tolypeutes matacus | reverse complement strand
AGGTTCTAAGGCTTCCTTTAATATTTCCTGCAAAGGTGGATTCTTTTTTGCAAACTCTCTTAGTTTCTGTTTGTTTGTGAATGCCTTATATTCACCTTCATATTTGAAGGACAGTTTTGCTGGATAAAGAATTCTCGGCTGGCAGTTTTTCTCTTTCAGTTTCCTAATTGTATCATACCACTGTCTTCTCGCCTCCATGGTTTCTGAAGAGAAATCTGCACAAAGTCTTATTGGACGTCCTTTGTACATGATCGTTTGCTTCTCTCTTGCTGCTCTGAGCATTTTCTCTTTATCTTTACATTTGACATTCTGAATAATATGTGTCTTGGTGTAGGTCTATTTGGATTTATTCCTATTGGGGTACGGTGTGCTTCTTGGACATGAAAGTTCATTTCTTTTGTGAGAGTTGGGAAATTTTCAGCTATTATTTCCTCAAATACTCTTTCTGCCCCTTTTCCTTTCTCTTCTCCTTCTGGAACTCCCATGACACGTATGTTCTTTCATTTAGTGTTGTTATTCAACTCTCTGAGTCCCTGCTCAATTTTTTCCATTCTTTTCTCTCTCTGTTCTTTTCTCTCTTCAATTTTAGCTGCTCTGTCTTCAGTATCACTTATTCTTTCTTCTATCGTTTCAAGTCTGCTGTTGTATGCTTCAAATGTATTTTTTATTTCACCTATTGTGTCTTTCATTCCCATGAACTCTGTTACTTTTCTGTTCATGATTTCAAATTCTTCTTTACGTTCGCGCAATGACTTCTCGATGTCATTGATCTCTTTAACTATATTCTTTTTCATATCATTAATTTGATTTTGGAAATGTGTGCTCATCTCACTGATTAGTTCTCTCAAATTCTGCATCTCTTCTGGGACTTTGCTGTATTCCTTTACTTGGGCCATGTCTTCTATTTTCTTAGTGTGGCATGTAATTTTTTGCTGGTGTTTAGGCATCTGGTTAGTTTGTATTTTACTTAGAGGCTCTATCTCTTTCTCTTTTACGGGGTTTTAGTGGCAGGAGGCTGTGAGTTACCACAGCTCTTTGATTTTTGGCTCAAACTTGATTGTTAGGATTGTTCTGCTGGTTGCCCAGAACTGGGCACTGGACCCAGTAATTGGTTGTAGAGTCATTTCCTAGGGCCTTGGGCAGGGAGGCTATAGAGGCCAGGAAAAGACTCTCTTACTTATTAATTTTCTTATGTGCACTTCCTTGGTATGCCAGGAGATGGCGCTTATTGGCAGCTCTCAATTCAATGTCTGGTCGGAGAGTATTTGTTGTGACACAGACCAGATCAATGTGATAGAGCTTCCTGTCTGGAGCCCTGTGAGTCAAACTTTCTGAGACCGTTCAGACTTCTCTCGTAGCGCCCCCCTTTTCCCAGCTAGGAAATATTTCCACTCCCTTCTGAATCCTCAACAATCAGTCCCTGTTAGTAGAGGAGGAGATTGGGAGGTTTGTATTTCTTTAGCCTCTTACAGGCTCCAAGGCAAACAATGGCGCAGCCCCACCCAGCCTAGAAGGGCTCTCGGGACAGGGCAGACCAAACCTGGGAGTCCAAAGCAGGGTCAGCCCCAGGCTCTCTCTCCCCTCTCCCATGGTGTCCTCAACAATTAGTCCAGGCTAGAAGAGAGGGAGGTTGTGAGGGTCGGATTTCTCCAGTCCTTTCTAGGCTCCCAGGGCAAACCGCTGTGTGGAAGGGTCCGTGGGGCTCTGCAGCCCAAATTTCATGTCAGAACCTGAGTCAGCCTAAGGCTGTGTCCCTCTCTCTCCCTTTCCGGGAGTGGTAGATCCTTGAAGCCCCCTTTGTCTGTGGTCGCAGGCCCAGGGGCCCGAGAATTCTGAAGAGTGTGGGGGAGGGTGCCGGCAGCAGCAGAAGCTGCTACTTGCAACTCACAGTTCTGTAGTCACGATTTCCCTCTTCTGTCCCTCTCTCCTCTGGGTGATATGCAGCCTTAACCTGCTGTCCTAAACCCTAGAAGATCTTTTTCGGGGCTGTTTCAGCTTGTCCTCTAGCTATTTTTCTGGAGAAGAGATGCCCGTGTCTTACTAGTCCGCCATCTTCCCGGAAGTCCTCATGAAGTAATTTAACATATTCTAATAATTTTTTAAAACATTAATGAAAAAGTTGATTATCCAATAAATGGCCTTGAGCCAAATGGGTGATGATCTGGAAAATATTAATAAAGCTGTTTTTTTACTTTATGCCTTCCACCAAAATAAATTCCAGATGTATCAAACATGAATTCATAGATGAACTAGATAAAACATGGAAGGATTTTTTAAAAACAATCTATTTTTGGAAAAGCCTTTTAAAGTATAATATAAAATCCTTAAGTCATAAAAGAAAAGATACAGATATTTGACTAAATAATAAAAATAAAACTTTCTGCATGGAAATAAAACTAAACAAAGTAAAATACAAACAGCAAACTGGTAAATATGTTTGTAACATATCACAGACAAAAGGCTAATATTATTACTATATATAGAGCTATGACAAATCAATCAATAAGAAAAATGGGCAAAGGATATGAACAGAAAAGGAAATACAATGGGTTCTTTAAACTTACGCAAAGATGCTCATCCTTACTTAGAAGAGAAGTATACATTGCACTACAATGAGGCATTATTTTCACCTTCCAGTTTGGCAAAGATCCAGAAGTTTATATCACACTATTATCAAGGGAGTGAGGAAACAGGCACTCCCACCCATGGCTGGTGGGGATATATATAAATTGGCATGATCATTTTGAAGAGTAATTTGGCAATAGAGTTTCCATCAGAAACACAAATGCTCATATCCTTCTGACTTACCAATTCTACTTGTGGTTATTTATCCTCCAGGCATAGTCTCCCAATTGCATAATCATATAAATACAAGGATATTAATTGCCACATTGTTGGTAATGGCAAAAAAGTGGAAGCTATCTAAATATCCATCAAAAGAAGACTGGTTAAATAGAGTGGGGGACATACATATAATGCAATACTATGCTACAGATAAAAGGAATGACGCAACAGCTGTAGCAGCTAAGAGTGAAAGTCCTCCAGGATAAATTAAGTTAAAAAAGCAAACGATGAAACAATGAATAACGTGTTATCATTTGGTGTGTGTGTGTGTTTATATAAATGCATAGAGAAATCTATGGGAGAAGAGTGTGACTGGCGAGAAAACGATGAGAGGAGAATTGGTGATGGAACTAGTTTTTTTTCCTTTCCAGCTTATCTAATTTTCCTATAATGGATATTAATTCCATGTTAAACCAAGAAAATTAGCAAAGTTAATTTTCTTAAGGAACTCAAGCAAATGCCCTGCAACTACTCAAATGCATTTCTGAGAAGAGAAGAAAGTGAAAACAAATAAAAACACCTGGCTCCTTAGGTCCTTCTCCCTAATCCTATGTGGTTGCCACCCTCTCTCTCCCTAGGAAAACAATGTAGTGTTAAACCCTCAAAGACTCCCAGCTCAGTTGTTAAGGTAATTGTGTTTACTCTTTTCCAAACAAAGTAATTTGAATGAGAAGATTCAATGTGCTCAGTCTTCAGGTTCTTTGATGTCATCTTCCTCCTTGCTCTGAGTGTGGCCTGCCCTCAGCCCTGCTGCCCAGAGTATTACACTTGAATTCTACAAGTATTGCCATAGCTACACCATTATGCTTGTGATAATGATGCAAAACAAATAGGACATAAGTACAATCAAATTTGAAATAAAACAATCAGCCCTGGAAAACATAAACTGTGGGATCTTTTCTTCCCTTTGACCACGTGTAGTGAGTATTTTTAAATATCAGAACAATTTTTAGAGTGAACAAGACTGCTTTCTTGCCTGAAAATAGCATCTGATCAAGGCAAATGGTATGTTTGAAACATTAAGACCTGGTGTCTGTACCTCCTAAGCCTATCAGGTGATGTCCCCTAGATGATCCTCATCAACCATCAGATCAGCTCTAGATGTGCTTTTAGCATTTTAGGTTCCTGAGACGCTGAAGCTGGTAGCTGTTTAGTCATCCAGGCTGTCTTTATGCAGGGAAAGGACTGAGAAGCCCCATGCTGTATTAGATGAGCTATCTGAATGATCCAAATAAAACACCCCAGTCTATGGGGCTCCTACAGTCTCCATTGCCTCAAATCACTCAGCTAACACGCCGATCTCCTCACTTTGCTGGATTGCTGGTCTTCTCACTGGGAGCTTTGGGTTCATTTGACTCTGCTTGCCCCTTTCTAAACGCCTTTCCCCCCTCTTTCTTGCAACAACAAATTTGAAGGTGGAAGGTATTTAAAAAGAAAAAAAAAAAAAATAGAATAATATTCAAAGGAATTTTGTGAGAATATCCTCTGCTCATTTAACACCCTGAGGTTAAGCTTCTATAATGACATGTAAATCCTTGTTTTTTTTCTTTACTTTATGTACTTGCAATAACAACATTCCTTTAGACTTTAGAAATTCTAAATAAAACAAGAACAAAAGTGTTCCTTCTTTTCAACTCTCCACCCAAATGTTACCATTGTAAATCAAGGTAACAAAGTAAATTAACTACTGGCATTTAAATGTTTGCTGTCCCAAATATTTATTCCTTACCACTCCCCCAAATTTGTTTCATACAAAACAATGCTCATAAAAACAATAAATATTCATTCTATATTTACTAAAATTTTTAGATCAAAGTACTGTGTGCCCCAAATCCTGAATAGCAAAAAGTAATGCTGTTTGTTTAGCAGGAAGCCTTCAACTTCCCATTAGCAACCTGACCAAGTTTGGGTTCTCATTTATCTCTAAGTCCTGGCAGTCCAAACAGACTTTGATGTACCCTTTAATTGCTTGATGTATTAGAATGAGACACATTTTGGCGGCAGACAGGCCTGGGTTTGAATTCAGGTGCTGTCATTTAACTGGCAACTCTCTCAGTGCTGCTATATTTCAGTCGTGGATAAATGCAGACAGGCCTGCTTCGCTGGGAGGTTAGGACGATTGAATGAAATAGTGTCTCCCTGGCTGCTGGCCCACTGCAGCTGTCCCTCCTTGTACAAACCATACCACTTTGTTTTTCTGTCTTTGCATGTTTGCCTCCATCTACTAGAGGAAAGAACTGAGTCCCCTCTTGTCTCAGTAACCTCAAAGTAGGTTCCAGGCCCTCTGCTGTCCCGTCCCCCCCACCCCCCTTAACTGACCTAATCATACTGACTTTGTACTTTTTTCTTTGGGCTCACAACACTGCTGCTCTGCCCTTACCCATATTCTCCAGCAAGAGGGAAACAGAGCCTCCGTTTTCCCTGACACATTCCTACTTCTCCTCAAGTCCCGTTTCATGGGGAGCTGTGAGCACCTCCAAGAAAAGCTTCTTCCAGCACCCAGGCCTGGCCCAGGCTAGGTTAGCACAGATCACCGCCTTGCCAAGCCTAGCTTGCCCAGAGCCTCAGTGCCCTTCATTAGTCATTCTTTGCCTTGAGAGACACACACACATGTGCACACACCCCTCCCAGACTCAGAGTCACCAGCAATCCAGAGTATTCTATCCAGACTTGCAGAATTACCTCGCATTCGGTGTTCACACCTTTCTGCTGGATTGTTTCCCTCCGCCCAGATGGAGAGAGAGCAGCTCTGTTTTCTTGAGGTGGAGTCCCTGCTTCAGAGCCTTTGGCTATGTTTGTGCCATGTTCAGTGACAAAATCATTGTCCCCAGGGACACGCTCATGAGTAATGACCTTGAAAAACAAAACAACTTATAATGACAACCAACAACCACTCTAGGGCAGATTGTCCAAGGGTAGATCCACACCACCCACTCTTGCAAGTCCCTTTGTGGTCTTCTAAATGCCCTCGGGCATCTCTTTCAGGGAGTGAATGGAAAGAGGACTAATTTAATTCAGAGTCCCAGTAAACACTATTGGGTGAGAGGAGCTACCCTCCTACTAAGTTATTCATAGACACATATTTATTGATGGACTATTGAGCCAGTAGTGTGCTAGTTGCTGTGAAGGAGAAGTACTCCCTGGATTTTTCAATGAACAGTGTTTTAAGCAAAAAAAGTGTATGATTAGATTTTGTTTAAAAATCACTTTGGGCATAAAGCAGTGGATGGGACGAGGAGCAGCAAGGAGACTCCCCAAGTGACTGGGGGTGAGGGGGTTTTCTCAGGGAGTGTGATGAGAGACTGCACTAAGGCAGTGACACGTGGTGGTAAGGAGGTGACTTGGTTCCTCCCCAACTGTGAGGGAGAGAGCAGTCAAGAATGACACCCTGATTTGGGCTTAAGTTGATGAATCAGAGGTAGTAGGAGAAATATAAGTTCATGGGGAAAGAGTATGAGTATACTTCTGGACATGATGCATTTGACATAGCAGTGGCACAACACAGATAGGATGTGCCAGGTCTAGGGCTCAGAAGAGAAATCTGGGTTAAAGAAGTAGATCAGGAGTAAATTTCAAAAGATGGATGAGATTGCTCAGGCATAACCAAAGGAAGGTGTACATTTAAGAAATTGGCAGAAGTAGGAGACCTTTAAAAGGAGATGGAGAAGGAGCCGACTTAGGAGGAAAAAGGGGAGAGCAGTGTCTCAGTCAGTAAGGTAAGAAAGGCCTTTTGAGAAGGATCAACAGCCTCAAATGCTGTGGAAAAAACAAGTAACTTGACAAATTTGCATTTAGTGGTCATGGGGAGCTCTGTTGGAATGGAGTCAGTATATAGTTTATGTATATTATTAGAAATGAAAAGGAAGGAAATATAGCACGTCAACTAGTTATTTCTGGGTGTTGGGATTGTAGGTGTTTGCTATTTTCTTCTGTTCCTAGAAAAGAGGTGAAGGGTAAAGGAGGAAGAGAAAGGTGCAATATTCCAAAAGGAAACATTTTTTAAAGGATGCACATGAAACCAAGTTTTTTCAACATGCTCAAGCATAAGGAATGCTACTAAATTTATAAGGAATATGGCAGAAAACTATATAGTCACCGCATGTTACTGTTTGTTGTTTTGTAAATGCACCACCTGAAATATGAAGGGAAATTCTCCCGTTCCCACAAAAAGTATGCAGAGCTAGCTCAGGAACCCGAAGGAGTGTGTTACCCAAACCTCAGCCATTTGATTCCATGATTTTTGCCAAATTTCTTTACCACTAGTCTTATTATTTAATAAACATTTTATTTTAATCAACTCACTTTTTTAACTTAAATAGGTCCATTTATAACACAATAGTAAATAGAGTCATTAACACAATAAACAGAAGGCAACTAAAAATGAATATAATGCAAACAAAACAACTGTTAGTAATTCTAGCAAAATGTCTTAGTAACCTGATCTAAATCTTTGATATAAAGGCAGATTAATGGGAAGCAGCTGTGGCTCAATCAGTAGGGCTCCCGTTTAACATATGGGAGGCCCCGGGTTTGGTTCCCGGGGCCTCCTGGTGAAGGCAAGCCCGCCCGCGCGGTGTGGTTAGCTGACCCAGCGAGCACAAGCAGCAAGGGGGGGATAAATGAATAAATAAATAAAATCTTAAAAAAAAATAAAATAAATAAAAAAATAAAGGCAGATTAATTAAAAACTAGTAAGAGCTAAAGATTTCCTGGTACTGTCTTAGTTTGGGTCTTCCCAGAAACAAACTCCATGACAAGAATTCAGTTACAAATAGTTGACCTGGGAGGTGAAGGAAATATGAAAACACAAATAAAAGAGTTGGGAAGTGAAGTGGGATGGGAGGGAAAACAGTAAATGACGTGTTATCCTATCACTTGGGCAACTGGAACTTAATCCCAGCCAGTGTAGAACACACTTCAGGATTAGCCCACACAAAGGGTGAGAGAGCTGGGGTAGTTATACACCAACCTCCATTGGTCATTGGGTAAAGGTTGCTATGGGGGAAGCAGATGTGGTTCAAGTGATTGGGCTCCCGTCTACCATATAGGAGGCCCAGGGTTCGATTCCCAGGGCCTCCTGGTAAAGGCATGCTGGCCCACGCAGTGAGCTGGCCTGATAAGAGAGCTGGCCCACGCAGCGTGCTGGCCCTCGTGGTGTTCTGACCCGCGCTGCATGGAAAGCTGGCATAACAAGATGACACAACAAAAAGAGACATGGAGGAGAGACAACAAGAGATTTATTTAAATAAATAGGTCTTTAAAAAAAAAAAAAGTCTGCTATGGGGGATATTCACTTCCCAGCATTCCTAGCCTGCCTTGTGGGAGGCAAAGCAAGTGGCCCTGGAGGTAAGAAAAGGCCTCAGGCCAAGCATCCAAATGCTGCAGAGGGAAGCCTGGCAAGTGTACTCTGCCGTGATAAGGATGAGGAAACCTGTGCAGGGCTCTAGCAGAGCCCTGTAATGAATGAGATTGACAGAAAATAGAAAAGGGAATAGCTTTCTCATTAGTTGAGTCAAAGTAATTTATTGCTAGGCTGGCAAACCATTCAAAATCATCTCCCACACCACAAAGCTGGGCTCCTCCACCCAGGGAGTCCTTTGGATGCTTTGTAAGTCCTGAAGCAGCTCAACAGTCTCAAGTGTCTGGCTGAAACCCACCTATACCAGGCCACTGAAAAACAGATCTTGTGAAATTATTCTATGATTTAGCAACAGACTCATCACATCTGGCTGTCCAATAGAGTTGTCATAAAGATGCTTCTCTATAGAAGCAAGTCAGTAAGATGAAAATCTGTATTGACAACATAGCCAACTGGGAGCATGATTGGTTACTTTTAAAAAGGAATTTTCACCCTCATAAAAAGGACCATCCAGTTCATTCAAGTAACAGGTACCCTAATTCATTTTAAATTGATTTATTTTTCAAATATCAAACTATACCCATTTTGGGGATTACAACTATAACAAGTAATAAAGTATACAGGTGCCCATGTGCCACCAGGCTTGTGTGTATGTACTTTTGTAGGCATTCTTTCATTCAACAAGTATTTATTGGACCCTTTCTATATGTCAGGAACTGTTCTACATTCCTGGAGATACAGCAATGAAGGAAACAAACAAAAATCTCTTCCCTTCAAGGAATTACATTCTAACAAGAGAAATAGTCAATAAATAATAAGTAAAATATCCAGGATGTCAGCTGGTAATAAGTACTACAAAGTAAGCAGGAAAGTCTGAGTGGCGGGGTGGGGGTGGGGGAGATTTATAATTTTAAATAGGGTGAGCAAAGAAGACCTCACTGAAAAGGGATATTTTAGGAAAGGCCCGAAAGAGGTGAGAGGGGAAGTCATGTGAATCTGGGGAAAGATGATTATAAAGATATTCAAATGATTGCTTTAATTTTCACATGAGCAAAATATTGGCTGCATACTCTAATATGCGTAGTGTATGTGATGGCTATTCTACATATGTAGTCTCTCCAGTAAGTGAATGCCTTGTAGCAGGTAAGTCAATACATAAGTCTCTTTCCTCTGTCCCCTCCTGGCAAGGCCCCAGTGAGTTGGAAGATAGGAAAAGAGACAGCAGGAAAAGAAGAAGTGTGAGCAATACCTGAATTATCACTTGAATGATGGAGTTAATTCTATTTAAATCCAGTATCAACATACTATATGAACAAAAAGTCCTATTCATCAGTTTTCACGGTGAGGCTGGCAGCATAATTACTGATGCTTGACACCCTGTAAATTGAATTACCAAAATAAAAAGAAAAGAGAAATTACCCCTTCTTTCCTTTTAAGTTAAACCTTGTGCCATGTTCGTGGTCAGTTCTGAACACAAACCTGAGTTTTAACTATATGAATTAGTTGTAATGTCTGCAATGCCTCTTTCATTTTATTGCAAATTCCTCTTTCATCTTACTAAGACTAAAAGAAACCACGAGGAAATAGGATATCACTCATCCCCTGATTAACTGGAAGTGAGGGCAGTTTTACTGAAAGTATCATAGCCCTGAGATAGAAATATTTGTTGTTTTATTTTATTGCTATTTTATGTTTCTTTCCTTCTTTCTTTTCTTTTTTTCCTCATTCTTCTGCTCCTTATTTATTTATTTATTTATTTTTTTAATAAAAAAAAAAAAGACCAGAAAGAGATATGACAACTGAAATAGAGTTACTTCCATGAAATGTTTCTTCCACAGTGCTGGGAACCCTAAGATAACAGCCCTGTATTCAAATGTAAGAGGCAGAAAATGTAATTTACTGGAAGCATTAAGTGAAACAGAATAGGTGTTTTGTTTTTTTTTTAATCATCCATGGTAAATGAAATACTCAGAGTAACTAATGTACAAAATCCATTTGATTTTCACATTATTTTCAATTTTAGTAATCAAGAAATAAGATATAATGAGAATGATTTTCCTTTAAAGACAATTTTTGCTGTTGCTGTTGTTAGAGTAGTGAATATAATTAATCACAGAAGCCCTGTTCTTGTATGGAAAGCAAACAAATGTACATCCATCCTGGTTTGTCCATTGTCTCTACAAGTAAAGGGTAGAAACAGAAAAAATATTTGGTTATTAAGTAAATTCCTCTCCTGCTTCACTTCTCAGATTGTGACAACTGTAATCATTGTTCTTTCCAACTGTCTTCTCATAGAAATGAATCTTTTCTATTATTGCTTACATCTTTGTCTCACTTATTATTTCTTATCTATGCAAAGATGTTTCGCACCTAGGTGACTCTTTTTGGCAACCAATTCACCACTTTGGGGCACCAAATCATCCTTTCTATCAATTCTTAATTTCCTTCATTTTCAGGGGTCAAACTATGAAATTTTCATAGCTCACCAGTGGAAACAGTTTATCAAATGATTTCACACCTCACAGGCTGCAGGGCCCATGAAAAGGGGAGACAGATGAAAGCAGCTCAGGAGCATTTTGCCTTCCATACTTGGAATGATTCCCTAGTTGTTGCCCCATTATTGTTTTTATTTCCATCATAGCATGCAATGTCTTTTTGGACTAAAAAGACAGTAATCTGGAGTGGATGTGGCTCAAGCATTTGAGCGCTCCTCTCCCACATGGAAGGTCCCTGGTTAGGTTCCCAGTGCCTCCTGAAGAACAAAAACAAACAAGTGAAACAAACAAACAAAAAAACAACTCAGGGAAGCCGATGTGGGACTTCACAAATACGAGGTCCCGGGTACAGTCCTCAGCCCCAGATACAGTAATCCAAGAAGTTCTGACTCCTACCAGTTTATTGATCAGATTTGGATTGCTCTGGCATCCACCTTTTAGTCCATATTTAAATTGTTTAAATTTTCTCCCTCCTGGCAGTGAAGTTTATCTTCATGTTAGTGAAAAAGGAAAAGAGAGAGAGAAGACAAGAGCTTCAGCTATTTCACAATACGGGAAAAACGTCAGACTGTATCCGTCTGGTTTTTTAGTTTAGTTTTGTTTTGTTTTTTAACACTTCCCTTCAGGGAAATCCAAGAAATGCTCTCTCGCGCTCGCTCTCGCTCTCTCAAATACAATGAGTACAATTTCGTGCCACAGCCAAAAGACCCTCTCGTTTTCTGTGTTTAACTGTATGTTCACAGTGGACTAGATCAGACAGAAGTCAGAGGAAAGTTAAACCTGGGAGTCATGAGCTGGCAGCATGCACAAATCCACTGTTATGCTCTCCTGTGTTTCTCCCCCAACCAAAGAGCCTCACATTCCCAAGTCTCTAGGATGCAGCTGCCTCTGCAAGTCATCCCATAATTCCATTCACCACTTTATCCCACAGCTTCCTCCTCCTCCAAACATCCACGTCTGGAGCAACCAAGACCTCTTCTGACTGTTGTGTCAGTTGGATCCACAGTTATCATTTCATCTATTATATATATTTTTTAAGTTTGCAATACATTTCACTGAATTTACATGGTCAGTGTTTCAATTCAGCATTTCAAGAGTGAGCCCATTACCCTGGGCTTCCATTCCTGGCCTTCGTATAATGTATACCGTGTGCATCATTAGCACATTTTCTGGAAAGGTGTGATATTTTAATGTGGCCAGTCTTTTCAGATGGAAACTAAAGAGTTTATGAGATATGCCCAAAACTGTCAGTAAGAAAAGAACAAGCCAATAACAGATGACATTTTGCCAAAAATGCTGCTTCTGTCCACTTCATAGGGAAAATTTCTAGGGCAATTGAAATGCTGTGGGTCTTGACTGGAGTGATGGTTTCACAGGTGTATATATATTTATCACAACTCATTGGCTTGTACACGCAAGACTCATGAATTTCACTGTGTTCAAATTTTACATCTGCTTGTATTTACCTTTCTTTTTTTCCTTTCTTGCTTTTTTTTTAACCACCAGTTGGCCCTGAAATCATGTCTGTTGTGATGGAGGGGCTCTAAAATTTCCCCTAGTAACTTGTCTTCTTTTTTTAGTTTTCCTTTTATTAATTACTTGTGTTATTATTGTCACGATTCCCTAAGATAAGCTCTGACAAATAAAACGTAATTTTATTTTGATTATATAAAATCTGCTGTTTGAGAGTGAGAGGAAGTGTTGTTCACTTAAACAAACCATGCCTTTTAACTATGTAATCAGAAGTACTGCTTCTAATTTGAGGCAGAAGTGAGACATTCCCGAAATGTGGGAGTAATAGGCAGCAAAGCAAAGTTGAAAATTCACCTTGGGATTCACACAGGGCAAATCAAATGAAGATCCTTGGGACATCCAGTACAGCCGGGGAGTAGTTAAGTTTGAGGGGGGAAATCAGGTTGATGTAGTCAATTGGAGCCAAAACCGAATGCATGAGAGTAAGCTATGCTGAAGTTGATGAAGTTTTATGTATTAATAAACTCCACCAAAGGAATTATGATATCAGAATAAGGAAGTCCCAAGACTCCCCAAAAATATACTACCAAAGTTCTAAGTATGTTTGCTCAACACAAATATCTTTTAAAAGAAAAATGCCCATCCATTCATCTAACCAAATTATACAGTGTCATCAGAATCCTCTGATGTTTTGTCCTTCCCCTTCCCCTTCTCTCTGATCGAAATCATCCACCCTGCATGAATCTAGCAGTCATGTCCAATAATTGTCCAATTAAAATGCAGAAAATACATTTAATTTTTATAAAATACATTTCTATTGAAAATTTTAATTTTAAAGGGCAAATTAAAATAAGGTCTAGGCTAGGTACTCAACAAAGACTTATGAATGGGTAAATACATAGAATGGAATACTGTTCAGCCATAAAAAGGGAAAGAAGTTCTGATACATGCAACAACATGGTGAACCTTGAACACATTATGCTAAGTAAAATAAGCCAGACACAAAAGGACAAATATTGTCTGATTCCACCTATATGTGATATCTGGAATAAGCAAATTCATAGAGATGAAAAGTAGATTAGAGGTCCCCAGTGACTAGAGGGAGGGAGAATTGAGAGTTCATGCTTAATGGGTACATTTTCTATTTGGGGTGATGAAAAAGATTTGATGATGTATGGTAGTGGTGGTAACACAACACTGTAGATATAATTAATGCCACTGAAATGTACACTTAAAAATGGTTAAAATGTCAAAATTTGTGTTTATATAAATAGCCACAATTTTTTAAAAAAGAAAGAAAAAAGGTCTAATTTAGATACTTAAAGTACTATGAATTCTTTTATTTCTACACTCCTCATCCCTGCCTGAAACAACAAGTAAATAAAAACAAAAGCCCCCAAAACAAACCATGGAATAACACTTTTGAAAAAGTTACCACCTTAGCTCTTTCTAGCCAAACGTTTTGAACAAGTCTACACTGACCTCTCATTTCCTCTTCTCATTCTCCTTCTCAAATACTCCAGGCAGAAACTCAGTACTCAGTTTAGAGTGACAATGACCTTTCTATTATTAAATCCAATGACTACTGTTTAGTCTGTATGCTATTTGATCCCTGCATCCTTCAACACTGCTGACCACTCTGTGCTTGGTGACCCTCTTTTCCTTCTGTACCGCCTCTCTCCTGGTTAGACCTCTTTGCTCTACCTTTGTTAGCCCTTTAAATGATGTCAGGTTCCATATTTCCATATTTCCCCTTCTCATTTTACTTTTCCTGAGTGATCTTATCTCCTTCCTTGTCTCTAACTTTTATACTTCTGGTCTGAGCTCTGGACCTGTACATTCAACTACCTATTGGACATCCCACAAACATCTTAAATTCAATTTATCTTACTTTGAAGTCATTTTTTTTTTTTTAAGATTTATTTATTTATTTATTTATTTATTCATTTATCCCCTCCTTGCTGCTTGTGCTCGCTGGGTCAGCTAACCACGCTGTGCGGGCGGGCTTGCCTTCACCAGGAGGCCTCGGGAACCGAACCCGGGGCCTCCCACATGGTAAACGGGAGCCCCACTGATTGAGCCACAGCCGCTTCCTGAAGTCATTTTTCTTTACTTCCATCCCCCTATACATGCTGCCTCCATGTTCTTCTGCTGGCATGCCAGAGCCTGAAAAGTGAAAGTTGTCCTTGACGCCTCCCTTTCATTCCCATATCCAATCAACTCGAGTTGATCTCAATTGATTCCAGTTGGTTCCATCTCCATAACATCTTTGAATCTGTCTTTCCCCTTGGCCACTGCCTCTGCTCAGGCTTCTGTCACCTGGGTCATTTTCAACATTTTCCTACTCTGTCCATTCCTCTGAGTTTTTCCCCCTCCAATTCCTCCAGGTGATTAAACAGTTAGCTTTCTAAATGCAAATGCAATCATCATCACCCTGCTTAAAATAGTCCAGAGGCTCCCCCATGTTCCATGAATACTTCCATGAAAGGACTGCTTAAGGCAGAGGATGTCAGCTTGAATCCTTGGGAGCTGAAGGTGCAAGCAGCTCCACATTTCACTGGTCTGCTCTGTTATCCTAATAGTTCATGTAAAATTCACATTCTTGTTTTTTGTTTTTTGTTTTTTTTAATATCAATGCTTGTTGATTAAAGTTACTCATCTGGTAAATTAACTTTTTACTCCAATAATAGCAAACATTTATATGGCACTTAGTATGTGGAAAGCGCTCTTCTAAGTGTTGTTGTTTTGGTGTGTTTTGTTTTGTTTGTGTTAATGTACTTAATCCTTACAACAACTCTATGATGTAGAAACTAGTTGCATCACTATTTTACAGATAAGGAAATTGAGGTACTAAGAAGTTGAGAGAATTGCTGAAGATCACAAAACTAGTAAGTAGCAGCGCTGGGATTTGAGTCCAGGCAGCCTTGGCTACAAAATGCGTGCCTCAAAGCACTGCATTATACAGATTTCACATCTTCCAAATTGACATTCTAAGAAAATTGACCTGAACTCACTTTTAAATTCATTTCTGAAAAAAAATTTATTTTAATATTTTTTATCATATTACATTGTACATTTTTATCTAACAATATTAATAATGTTGGCTTATTGCATATAAATTTTTAGAAATATTTTCCTTTATTCTCTTTTTCTTTATCCCCCCCCCTCCCCCATTTAGATGGCTCCCTTGTCTGTCTGCTCACCTTCTGGAACTGAACCTGGGATCTCCCATGTGGGAGGTGAGTGCCCAACTGCTTGAGCCACTTCCAATCCCTGTTGGTCTCCTCATCTTCTTTAGGGGGCACCAGGACTGAACCCAGGACTTCCTATGTGGGATGTGGACGCTCAATTACTTGAGGCACATCCACTCCCTATAAAATTTTTTAAAAGGAAAAAAGGATCAAATAAAAATCACCCATGCTTCCATTATTCAGAGAAAACTACTCTTAGTATTTTAGTATATATCCTTCTAGATATATTCAAAATATATTGACAGAGTGGCCACTTTGAGTCAGGAATTGTTCTAGGCATTGGGGATGTTGTAGTAAATAAAACATGACCTTGCCATCATAGAACTTACATTTTAATAATCATATAGAGAGAGAATTTTAAAAATGAGGCATGATTGTATTTGTTCTTTTATAACCTGCTTTTTTCACGTAACAATATATCATTAATAACTTTTCATGTGAATAAAAATAATTGCATGTCATTTGTATAGCTGCATAATGCTCCACTATATGGCTAGATTAGAATTTATTTAATAAATCCCCAAGTTTGAATAGCTAGACTTTCAAAGTTATCAACTATACTTCTATGAACATCCCAGTGAGAGTCTTTTGAATATCCTATTTTTAGTGTTCTTGCTGGCAAAATAATTTCAGGAATCACTGTTAACATACTTAACTGTTTTCTTTTTAAACACCTTTTACTTTAGTGGTGGCATAAACTTAATCCTTAACTCTCTGTACTCTGATGAAAGCCTCTACAGGTTGTTTTAAGAGTCAAAAGTAAGTATGACATGTTCACATACTTAATTCCAAGTAATGCTTCTCTACCATGAAGGTCTTGGAGGCAGATTTCTCACCAGAAGATTCCTTCCCCATTTTTTCCAGGAAACTACTTTGCTCTCTTCTGTTCACATTCGTCTGTCATTGCATTAGGGCTTAAGTCTCTGTAATAGAGGGAATGATTTTTGAGACTTAAAACATTTGTTAAGTCTAAGGTGTTAATGTGTATTGGTGAAAACTCCAGGCAAAGAACAAAGATTTACTATCTGACCCATGTATGGCCAAGAAGCAGCTGAGGAAGTGTAACTGAAAATGAGGTTTGGGGTGGGAGTGAGGGCTGTTCATGCTATATATTATCCAAGAAACCTGTTATCCTACATGTTCTATGAGAACTGCCAATTTGACAGTTTTGCAGTGGAGGAGAAAGTTGTTTTAGAAAATATAATACAGAGTCTTCGACTTACATATTTCCTAAAGCTCAATGGTAAAATGATTATTTACAACTTAGGAAAAATACTCAAAGAAACAATTCAGCAATTCACTTGAGCTACATAACTATAAGTTGCACACCTATTATGTGCAAAGCACTCTTATAATGCAGTTAAAATGATTACCATCTCAAGCTAGCTAACAAAGATTTATTTCACCCTCCAATGAAGTTGAAAGTCTAAATTTGCCATGAAAAATAGTATATAACATTGTTGCTATAATATTCTCTGATACATTTTTGATTGCCTACAGTTTTGAAGGAATTGTACAAAGCACTATGGGGGACTATAAAGACAAGTCAGACAAAAACTTGTCATTAAAGAATTGATTGACTATAGCCGCACTGTCTAATAAGGATGCTTCCAGCCACATGTGCTACTGAACACTTGACCTATGGCTAGTGGGAACTGAGATGTGCTGAGAGTAAAATGCACACCGGATTTCACAGTTTGAAAAAAAGAATGTAAAATTTTCATAAATAAGTCTTTATAATGATTATGTGTTGACACTAATATTTTGGATATTTGGATTACATAAAATATTATTGATCTTAATTTCATCTGTTTCTTTTTAGATTTTTTAGTGTGGCTACTGGAAATCTTAAAATCACATATGTAACTAACATTACATTTTTCTTGGACAGTGCTGATCTACACAATTACAGTTACTACCAATTGGGTGCCTACTATGTGCCAGGTAATTTTATATTAGTTATTTGTCATCTTCTCCAAGGTAGGTATTATGGATGAGGAAAATGAGGGTTAGAAAGCTTATGTTAATTCATTATTCAACACGCAGTTCTAGTATATTTACTATGTGCCAGGAGCTGTTTTAGGCAGTGAGGATACAACAAAACAAAGTCCCTGCCCTCATAGAATGTACTTTCTAGTGGGAGAGAAAACTAATAAACAAATACATATATTTAAAAATTATGTCAGGCAGGACAGAAAGATGAAGCCTATAAAAGAATGGGGATTGCTCAGAATTGGGATTACAGGAGGGGGTGCTTTTTAGATCACATGGCCAGAGAAGGCATCACCTGAGCAGACCCTGAATGAAGTGAGGGAATGAGGATGCAAAAGCCTACCTGGCCAGAAGTTTCTTGGCAGGAAAGGACTGAACTGGGTGTGTGCTTTGCACATTGGAGAAAGAGCAGGAGCCAGTGATGCTGGAGAACAGTGAGACAGGGGTAAAAGGAGAGGAAACTGGAGCCAGTTCATATAGGGATTTGGAAGTCATGACTAGGAAATGTTAGAGAATGAATGTGACTGCTTGATGAAGCATGGGCTGTTGTGGGGCATGCATGGAAGCTGGCAAGAATGGATGCCTGAGACCATTAGGCTCCAATCCAGTTCTATCTGACTTAGCCACTGTAGATATGCTGCTCCTGCAATACACAATGAAATATTCTAAAAATTATCCACAGAATTTGAACTGCAGAGACCAAACGTCCTGAATAATTCAAGCCTCAAAATATGTTTGAGAGTCTGTAGTTATGGGAACTGACAGTCAAAAACCACTGTCTAACGTTATAGGATAGTGATTTATCGCTGTCCCTTGCTTTCTGCCAATTTAACCTAAGGGAAGTGGACTTGAGATCCGTAATTGGCACCTTTAAGTCAAACTCAGATCAGGCAAATTAGCTCTATTTTTGCCAAAGAAATGTGTTTAGTTGAGCCAGATGACAATTTTGTATCTTAAACTATTTGCATTGGCTCTCACCACTTTCTGAATTCAGTTCCATAATTGCTAATTCCGAGTTTAAGCATAGCTGCACAAGTAAGCCACAGTTAAGGAAAGAACTAGAAACTGACTGTATCTTGGATAACTACATACATTAGTTCTGGATAACTCCACTCAATGAGTCTGTTTTTATGAACAGACGTGCTTTAAAAAACAAAGCATCCTAAGGGTCAAACCTTATGTGTCTCCAATGAGAGATAAAGAGAAAATTTAAAGCAGTTCCCCAGTTGCAAACAGAAACAAATACAAACCAATCACAAGGACCCCCAAAAGTTATGTCATGAGAAAAAGGAGGCTCAGTCCTGTACCTCCAGGTTGGTTTATTTACTTTAATGGAACTCACTGGAAAATTGTTTGACTCTTTGCTTCACTGTGCCTGTTTAGATGTGTTTTCTGAGCATTGGATGTAGTTCCTGTCAGTCAGGCACTTTCCTGGAGCACTAAAATGTACATATTACACACATCAAAGGCAGACTGCAACCACTGTAGCTGAAATTTACACAAATCTGTGCTGGATAAACAATGAGACTAATGACCTTGTTCTGCATTAATCTCCATATGGCTCAGTTGTTTGTGCTCCTGCCTTTAGGCAAGAAGGTTGTGGCTTTGGCTTTTAGCCTCAAACTTGGGATTAGGTGCTGGCTCTAAACTGACAGAGCCCAGAGCCCTGCTGCTACAGCCCAGGATGCCTCAGAATACTACAGGAACCGTCTATTTTATGAGGTGCGATTCAAGAAACACCTCCAATATCATATCCACTGAGGAAACAGATTTATAAAAATAAGTAAAGCCTCCTTCAGAGAGTTTATTTTCTTCAACAGAGAGCCTAAGGTTTTCCTTGAGAATTTCCAGGGCCTCCCCGTCCCCCACCAACCCCCCCCCCCCAGGAAGATAGAACCCCGCTGACTTGGCCCGCAGTTCCTCTTCACCAAGAATACATTTCGAAACAGCTGCATCTGTAAAGGAGAGCTTAAACCAGGAGAGAATGAAGTTGACCAGCGAACTTGATCAGCATCTACTTCTAGTCTGGGACACAGGGGAAAATAAGTTTTTATAAGCAGAAGGTGCCTTCTAAGTGAAAAAAAAGTGTCTCACACATGATTTGCAAAGATTGAGTGTTGCTGCTGCCAAACAGAAGACAGTCAAAAGAGGATTCTGTACCTCAGGCAGCCTTGGACCATGGTGGATGGGCAAAAGGAAAAGGAACCCTGGAAGCTGCTGCCACCCCTGTTTTCAGTGTACAGGTAACACTGAAATGTTTATACTGGGAGGTTGAGCCCAGGATATGACTCCCTTGGTGAGGTTACCTTAGGTTAGAAAGGATCACACCTGAGGCACACACAGCTAAATGCTCCAAGTACTACAGATTTACTCCCCGTCATTTGTCAGTCCTGTTATCTTCATTGTACTAAACTTCAGATGCCTCAAGCCTGACATTTGCAACCACATTCTATTCTAAAACATAGATTTTTGGATGAGATTTACATAATCCCAAGGAACATCTCTTATATACCTTTATAGTCACTCCTCATGAGTTCTTATTGTTTTTGCTAGAATTTTGTCCACATACACATTACCCCCTTTCACAGGCTATCACAGTACTAAGAATATTCTTAGAACTATTGAGTTGTGTCAAATGCTTCACAATGAATATTCAGTTTTTAGTGCCATTTTCTTTATCCATTTATGAATCCATTAAGAGTCCATTATAAACATGAGGCAGAATTAAAGCACATTTCCTCTCCCCTTGGAATTTTCTTTCCTCCATCTCTCTCACTCTCCCGGTAAGACACGCTAAGGTCATTTTGGTGGGCTTCGTAACACAACTGTTGGAGATTTGGAGAGGGATGCAGCAGTGGGCTTGGGAGTGTGAAACCACCCCATTTGCTCTTGTGGAGAGGGTTCCTAGTGCATTGGAAGTATATCCCTTGCTGTATTGCAACCTACAAGCCCTCTTAAAAGGATCATCTTTGTGTCATGGACTAATAATACCTTGCATTTGTATATACTTTCACATGCATTATCTCATTGAATTTTTACAACAATCTTGTCAAGTAGGTTACTGTTAAACCCATTTTGCAGAAAGAAAACTGAGTCTGGGAAATGTTAAATGGCTTGCATGAGTGGGAGTGGTGAAACCCACCTCTAGTCCAGGATTTCTGACTCTGCATTACACTACTTCAAAACTCTCTCTTTATATTGCTTACTTCTGAAAACAACAGAATGGGATTCAAGAAAGAACTTTACAGTTTTTCAACCACAAAGATAAAAAAAGTAAAAGTTTTGTGGCTAATTACGTGTAGGAAAGGATCACTGCAGTCTTAAAATGAGAGATCTCAAATTCAGAGACCAGTTATGACAGCAAGTGCTTTAATAAAATGATATTAACATGGTTTTTTCACAATCTAACTTCTGTGAAAGAAAACTATGTGGTGCTCCGTACCGTGTGTAGAAAAAAAAAAAAAAAAGCACCATGCACAACGAACATGGGCACAAGGGTTGTGTCAGCATTCTCTACCCAAATGTGGCCGCAGAAGAAAGTGGGAAGCATGCTGAAATAAGACAATATTTACGGCTGAAGAAATTCGGCCTCACATAACAGTAATTATGAGCAGGATATTTCCCTCATAAAATTACTGCAAAGCAAAATCTGGAGACACTGTTTCCCTGTGCTCTATTTATTTTATTCCATGTGCTCAAGAATGGTTGCGGGAAAGAAAGGGAGAGAGAGAGTAAACGAGAGCAGAGGGAAAATGAGAGCCATAGCGAGACGGCATCTGCTGAGGGTTGGTTTTGCTTTAGAAACTGGAATGTGTCCAGGCTTGATTTTTATTTTCAATTCGCATTTCATATCCAGCTCCCCAAACTCTTTGATCTTTCCCCCTGTCTCCTTACCCGGAAGAGAACCCTTGGCCTTCTCAGCTGGGAGCTGGGAGCACACGTGGAAAGACTGGCTTGGCTCCATATTCTTACCAAATTTAGTCACACAAAGGGGCCTGCTAGGGAAAAAAGAAAGGATGAAAGCGGCAGCCGCCGCGACTTCAAAGGCCGCGCCGCCAAGCCCGGCCCTGCGCAGGCGCCGCCCTCCACCGATATAAGGCGAGGTTTGTGCGCGGGCGGCCTCTCCGCGCAGCTTGTCCCGCACGCCCTCGGCCCACGGGGCGGCGGTGGCTGACCCGGCGGCCGAAGGAGGGAGCTAAGGGGCGTGCCGCCGCTCCCGCGCTACCCGCCGGCTTTGAGAGGCCAGTCCCTTTGCTAAGTTAAAGCGCCTGAGAAAGTTTTCGGAAAGAAGGAAAATGAGAATTTCACGTGAGGTCCATTAGGCGAGACGTCCTTCGTCCCGTAAATTTATTCCAGCCCCCAGCTCCCTTCCAACAACATCCTGGGCATCCCCCTTCAAGACTTAACGTCGGCCCCTCCGCGCTGTTTGTAACCACCGCGGGCGCCGGCCCCGGAGTCTGGGTTTTCCCCAGGGTTTAGAAGGGGCTCCTGTCGCGGAGCCGAGCCGCGAGGGCACGTTGCTGGGCCATTTCTGGCCAATTCCGCTGCTCTGCGCCCTCACCCGCCCGCATTCCCTCGCTCCTGCTCGCGTCCACCCCTGATCGACGACTCTTCTTCGCCTGGGCAGCCTCGGGCGGTGAGCTCCCGCCTCCCGGTTGGCAGAGGGTGGACTAGGATGTGGCCCTCTCTCGTGGGCCATGGGAGGACCCCATCCCCTCGACGGTCGCGCCTCGGGCCCCACCCTAGCGGGTGAGGACGTCGGGCGCTGCCGGGACCCGCAAGAACGCGGGCGAAGCCACGGGAGGGCGCGAGGGGCGGGCAGACCCCGCGAGGCTGCACCAAGCCGCGGACGCCAACGGGCGCCGGCTTCACGGAAGCCTCTCGGCCGCAGGCGTCCGGATTTGGGAGCTACATTTTCACGGTCCCACGAGTTCTGTCCCCGGGCGGGTGGGGGTTTGAGTTTGTTTGTCTTAGGTGGAGGCAAGGAGGGGCGGAAGAGCCCCTGGGACACAAACTGTCATTTCCTTCGCCCCCTTCTCTCCTTTTCCGCCCAGTCCGTTAAACTGAAGCCCACAACTTCAGTCTCCTGGTAAATCTGGGGTGGGGAATCGAGGTGCGGGGTTCCGCCTCTTGATTCGTATTATTCGTTCTTCTACTTCTCGCTCGCTTCCCTCGCCTCCAGCATCCTCTTCCGTAGGCCCCTGCCACCTCCTTCCTTTGGGATCCCACCAAAGTAGTGGCTGGGAGAGATTCCAGCCCACACAAGCGGGAAGACCCGGAGCCTGGGCGGGGGCGTTACGTCCGAGGGGGCGGAGAGGGCTCTGAAGGGCACCGCTCTTTTCTCTCGTCCTTGTAATTAAGGACTCACTTCAGTGTCTGAGGCAGATTCAACTTGGCAGCAAAATCGTCGGGGGGGGGGTCATTCTCCTTGTCCCGGCCCCCGTCGCGGGCTGGGCCCGCTTACCCTGTGGGCAGCAAGGCCAGTCTCCGCTCTTCGGTCTCCATCGTCGCGGCGCAGGGTGGGCGCCTCACCCCCCCCCCCGCGCGGCGCCCGGAGCAGAAGGAAGTGTTGATATAAAACAAGTCGCTGTTCGCTCCCGAACTAAACCCACACAAACCAACCAAAGCCACCAGGAGGGGAAAAACCAACAGCAATCCAGCCAGCCCCTAGCAATTGTTTCACGGTCGGAATTAAATCACATCAAAACGCCCCCTGAAACCCACATCCTGAAGGAGTGAACCTGCAACAGCCAACCTCCAGTCGTTCGCTCGAATTCACACGAACAACCTGCCTGTACATCCGAGGGGAGTGGGGCGGTGTTTCTCCCGCGCAGCACCCACCACATCCCGGACTTGGGATCCCACTCGCGGCACCCGAATAGGCGGCTGCATATGCTAATAGAAGCCCCCACATGAATTAGAAGAGGCCACCCGGGGACAGAAATACCTTTGCCAGGGACTACGCCAAACCTGCAGGGAGAGATGGATGGATGGTCTTCCAGGGTTTACTTCGTCCCTCTTGCGTCCCACTGCTTTTTGCCCTAAGAGAGACACGTGGAAATGACACCTCGCTCTCAGACAAATCTTTAAAAAATTTGGCGTGCGTGGTTTCTAGTAAAGCCCCTTTAAAAGAGTAGCCCCTCAGATGATTTGCAAAAATGCTAACGACAATCAACCAACACCACGCACGGGAAGGACAAACAGCCACGCAAAAAAAAAAAAAAAAAAGCGAGGCGCTGGGTGATTTCGTTAGAAACAATGTTTCCAAAGGAGGGGGTTACAACAAAATACAAAACGCAGCAATCCTACCTCAGGACCTCTAGTAAACAGTTACCACTAGTTATTGTGTCGCCCCCCCCCCCAATTCTCATCTTTTCGAGCTCCTAGTCTCCCGGACGTCTGGAATAGCGCTCCAAATGACGCTGGAAGTCCAGACAATATGAAGGAGAAAATGGGATTCGAATTAGTTGCAACATTTAGACAGGAGAGATGTAGGAGTCATCGTTTAATCTTTCCTCGGCTTCCAGAAAATACCCCCTGGCCATTCTGTGTGCCTGCCTCCCCCCCCCCCCGCCCCACGCCCCCGACAACTTGATGAAAAGGAACGTCTACTCCCGTTGCTTTGGTGAAATGGCATTTTCCAGTTATTTTCCTATCGGACAAATTGGTGCAGTTGTGGGAGGACTTTTTACTTTGTTTTCTCAAATTCCTTTTAGAGCCGGGAGTATAAATGTCTGACAAAGGTAGTTGTTCACCTTTCTGGGGCACTGCACTCACGCTGGTGGCGGTATGCAACTTGAAGGGAAGATGCATACTGCCACCATCCCAGAAAAACAAAAATTGGGGTTCTTTCCAACCCATTTAGAAATGGCTTTCAGATACAATGTAGCCAAATATTTTTGTTTGTTTTTCTTCTCTAATTGCCAGCTATTTAAAGTGAATTTAATGCTTTACTCTTGGCTCCCATCACTAGCCTCTTAATTTGATACCCCCTCCCCCCCCATAGAATTTACATTCTATCTGTGCTTTATGGAACCAACTGAACTCTTTAAATTATATAGTTTTTAAAATCGTTCCATAGTAAAATCTCACCCCCACGAAGTAGTTATCTGTAGGTGAAGTTTTAAGTGCTCATTTAGAGCATTGTTAAGGTCTTTACATATAGAATGCCATCCAGCAGCCTGCCATTTCCCCCTAAGAGAAAAAAAATGGTCTTTGCATGACCATTCTTACATAATGGAGCTAAAGTCTGTTTCCTAGTGTTTTTCTCATTTTCAATTCAAGAAAGATGGAGACACATTTCTTCCTGCACCCTGTTTACTGTTCTGAGGTTTTACAGATGGCTACTGTATTGGGTATAATAATTTTGGCTGGATTTTTAACTGAGGGTGTTTGAGAGCCAAGGGACAAAATGTAATGTGTTTTCAAACTTCAGCTTTGCTTATAACTTTCACAAAGCATCTCCTTAAAGTCCTACCCTTGTACAAAATTCATCAAAGAGATGGTGGAGGCTGGGGAATTTTTGAGGTTGGATTCGGATTTGCATCTTCAAGGGTCCCTTTGAGCCAGCAGTCCAAGATGCCAGGGATTGCCCTGTCCTTCCCCCCCTCTCCTTCCTGGCTTTGCTCTCCTGGGTCCTTTTGCCTTCTCTTCCCCCTCCTTGGGTTTTCATTCTTTAGGTAGCATACACACACGCACTGTGGAGTATGGTGTGTGTCTCTGAAAACCAAGGAGAGCTCTAGTTTAATTCTCTCGTTATATCCCGTGGACAGGATGTAATGAAAGCGATATTGTTTTAAAAGTGATAATTAAGATCCAGTCTTCAGTTCCTTCTTCCTGGTCCTATTTTTTCTCGGTAAGCCTGGAGATTTTATTTTTGTTAGCTTGTTCCCCCTTGCCTACAAAGAGCGTATGTGTGATATTATATTTAGGCGAGCACAACTCTCTTTTCCTTGTCCTTGCTTCCGTTCTTTCTCATTAGTTGAGCAATGTGCTATATTTCCCCCCTTTCTCTTCGAACTATCTGTCCCTGGTCCCCCCTCCCATCCCCCCGTCAGAGCATCTATCAATGTGGTGAGGATCACAGCGGCGGCGGCTTCTCTTTCATCTTCCTTCCCCTGCTATAGGGAGGGAGGGAGAGAGGGAGGAGAAAAGGAGGTGGGGGAGAGACTGGTAGAGGAAGAGGAGTGGGTTGGGAGGGGGCAAGAGAAGAAATACTTAGATGAAGAAGTTAAGCCACTTGGGCAGAGTTCCTTGTCAATTTCATACCGGCAAAGTGAGCCTCTCAGTAGGTTACAAGCAGCTCAGGGTCTTTCCTTCTTTCGCCAAGTGGCCTGATCTTTTCCTCCAGACACACACAACCCCCCACTCCCCCCAAACTACGACTAGTCCTACAGGCTCTAGGAAAGGGGGGGGGAGCCCTCAATCACCACCTCCTTCGCCACCCACCCCTCCAACCCCGAGCGGGCAGCCAAGGAGAGCTGGAGGCGGGGGAGGGGGAGGAGAAGCGACGCATGAGGGTAGCTTTTCAGCGCCGGCGAGACGCGGGAGGAGGAGAAGCCGTGGGGAGGCGCAGCCCGCTCACCTGCGGGGCAGGGCAAGGAGGTGGGACCTGGGCTGCGCGCTCTTGGATCGAGGACCCGGGACGCGTCCGAGCCCCGCACACTGCTAAGCTCGGGGTGCCCCACGCCCCTTGGCCGGGCGAACCCGAGGGGCGCAGCTATTTGCTTTGACAGAGCCAGCCCCGCGGAGGCGTGGAGAGCGAAGAGCTAGTTAACGAGCCACGCTGAGAAACTCGAGCCGGGAACAAAGAGGGGTCGGGCTGTGTGTGCCGGCTCTAGCTCCCGGCAGAAGCTTTTGGGACCGAGGCCCCTGCTGTGACTCCCAGAGACCCCGCCGCGCCCTCCACAGTCGAGTCCCAGCGCTGGCCTGCAAGAACTTTATTCTTTGCAAACTTCTCCTTTTTTCTTTCCCTGCTTCTCAGTCCCCACCTTCTCCTCCAGCAGAGTAAATGCGCCTTGAGATGGAAAACCAAAGCGAAAGGGCAGGAAGTAAGAAGCTCTAAAACGGACATCTCCAATCCGGGTTGCTCTTTATTAATTTTTGCCCTCCGGGAAGTGGACAAACGTTATCTTCTGATTCTCCTTGCATCTTCTCCGTTGGGGCAAGCAGAGCCTTTTTGCCCAGCTCCTTCTCTTTTCTCGGAAAACAAACTCCCAAATCGGCATCTGGGGAAGCTATAGTGGAGAGGTTTGCGCCGAGACGCGCTGACGGACCTTCCTCTACACTTTGGCTAGTCGTCCACCCACCGGAACCGTTGTCTTCCACGCGCAGACCCCAGCGACGCGGGGGTCGTGGGGTGGCCGCCAGGGTCCGGGCAGCCCAACCCAGAGCGCGCCCGCCCTACGCAAACATCCCCAGAAGCGCGGGCAGCACTGATCCTCGCAGCCCGGTGCCCTTCTGCCTCCGGGGCGGGCGCCGGCGTCGGTACCGGTGGAGCGTGAAGGCGCGGGCGGCTGCCGGGGCTCAGGCGCCGCCGCAGCTGCTCCGGCTGCCGGCCGGCGGCTCCGCGCTCGCCCGCCCCGCTTCCGCCTGCTCTCCTTACGCGCACCCTTCCAACTTTCTTTTTCCTTCCCTTCCCCACCCTTTTTGTTGATCTCTCCTGCTATCACCGCTTGTGCTTCTCCAGCGGAGCGGAGATTACAGAGCCGTCGGGATGCCCCAACTCTCCGGGGGAGGCGGCGGTGGGGGGGACCCTGAACTCTGCGCCACGGACGAGATGATCCCCTTCAAGGACGAGGGCGACCCCCAGAAGGAGAAGATCTTCGCTGAGATTAGTCACCCCGAAGAGGAAGGCGACTTAGCCGACATTAAGTCTTCCTTAGTCAACGAGTCCGAAATCATCCCGACCAGCAACGGACACGAGGTGAGCGGGCCACTGCCCAAACCCGGAGAGGCGTGGCGGGGTCTGAGGGAAGAGCAGAGAGGAAGGAAGGGAGCAAAGACGCCGGGCACTAGCTCCCTCGTTTGTCTGGGGGTAGTGGTGTGAAATTGGGCTCCTGGTCAACATTTCTCCTTTGTGTGTGGCGGGGACGGAAGGGGGTGTGTGCAAAGAAAGTTTTCCCAAGTGGATCAGTTTGGGGGTTCTGTGGCTTAGCCTGTTGGTTTGCAGGCAAGAAAAGCTGCCCTTAACCCATAACGTTTCATCTCCGGACTTTTTGTTGGGGTTGAGGGGGTGCGATGAATTACAGCGAGGGTGTCTGAACAACACTACTGAAAAGTTCCTCTGTCGGAAGGAAAACAAAGTGTATCCGCTCGCTCTCTCCGTGGACGTCTATGCAAAAGTGCGTTAAACCACCAAAAGGCTTAGGTGGGGAAGAGCAAAGCGAAAGGCGGGGAGGAAGGGGGGCGGGCGTGGGCTGGCGACAGGCGGGGCGGTCCCAACCGCCGCGGAGCCGGGACCGCGCGGAGCGGGCGGGCCGGGGCCCGGGGTCTGCCGCCGGGCCGGGTCCCTGTGGCTGAGGAGCCCCCAGATCCAGGGCACGCCGGTTCCAGCCAGACTCAGGGGCCCTCGCTGTGTCCCACGCAACACTAGTTTACGCCGACCTCCGTCACTTGGAGGGAGGAAGGGTTATGCTTGTGTTTGGGTTAATTTGGGCCCACATCAGGCCTGAAATCTATGCAGAAGAAAAGCAAGTCTAAGAGAGTTGCGGCGGAAGCCAGGGCATCACTCGGGAGGGTGGAAGGCGCTTTATCAGATCTCCTGGCCTGCTGCGGGCGATAGCGCTGGTAACCCGAGTAGAGTAAATAGAGACACGTGGGTGCCAGCGAGAGAAAGCTGGGAGCTGGGCCGGGCTGGAGGGCTATTTCTGGCTGCGCCAAGAGCTTCAAATTGGCCCGGGGGTCCGGGGTGGGGGCGGGGGCGGATAAACTCTGATATCCGACACTTCACTGGCTACTCTAGTTCAACAACTGGGAAACCCTTTGGAGGAAATCCGGGAGAAAGGTCTTTACACCCAAATGATTTCACTGACCCATTTTCCCTCCAAAGAAACTTGGAGGGTCTGCCCTTTTCCCTTAAATGGCATCCTTCTGCCCCTAAAAAGAAAGTGTGTGGTTTTGGGGGCGGGGAAATTTTGGGTTTTAAACAACATGTTTAAGAACACCTGAGTTCCCTTCTCTACCCAAATGGCAGGGGTGAGTACACGTTTTGGAAGGCTGGGGGCCTGGGTTCTGAAGAGAACACAGGGGTTTTCCTTAACTGCTGGGTCTTTTATTCCAACATGCCAATTTGGGGGGGGGGGGGCCCGCCCGGGTGCATCCAACTCCACGTAAAAGTTTTGTGACTTTCTGTATATTGGGGGAGGGGGTCGCTGGAAGGACACACGTTCAAGGAATCAAATAACATCCAAAATACTCTTTTTGCCAAACGCTCATATTTGTAGAATAGCCTCTTTTCTTTCTACCCATTTTTGCTTGTCCTTCCTTAGTGCAGAAATACATTTTGCCACTCCATATTTTCTACACTTTTCTAATCTGGGGAGAAAGGCGCTGCATTTGAAGCTGAAAACCCAGGAATTAAGGCTCTGTTAATCTTGCAGTGGTGGGAAAGTGGGAATGGGGCAGGCTCAAGAAAGATGGTAAATGGGTAATAACCACTGATTTACACGTGGTTGAGTCTGGGTGGATGGTGGTTACCAGAATTGATGTTAGCTGAACTATCTTTTAGATGTCTATAACTGAGCTCTCAACTTTTTCTCCCTTTAACCGCAAAACAGTTCTACTTTTCTCTTGTAAACATGAACACAGCCAGCCATGGTAAGTAGTCCTTGTAGGGGAGCTCCTGCTGGTGCTCAGGGCACTGGCCTTAGAACCCCATCTGTGTGTGGTTGACTTGTTTATGTTAAAATGTCATTTTCAGTTGCAAAATGATATTTCAGTCTGCTTTTAATCAGCTCTGATTGAAGTGAACAGTGATTGAAGAACCTATCAGAACAATCAACCCCATTAACTCAAAATCCTATCATATTAGGCCTCCCATTAGCCTTGATGTGTTTTAGGACACAGCAGAGTAGAGCAATATGTGGATCATCCCCAAATTCACCATATTGTTATTGCTTTTACGATTACTTAAAATCATTATTATGCTTTCTAGTCCTGGTAGCTAATAATCACTTAAAAATACTTGTTGAATAAAAGAAGAAAAAACATTCCCCACTACTTGACCCCAGCCCACCCCTCTCAGATTAATTAAACAGATCGATTGAGTTGCACTTAAACCTCTTCTTTTGAGTTACCAGTGGACACATTCTTGTGTCATTTTTATCACAGACTCTAAGGTGATTTTCTTTTTTTTGCGGGCGGGGATTTGTGCTGTTAGGTGGCCAGACAAGCACAAACCTCTCAGGACTCCTACCACGACAAGGCCAGAGAACACCCTGATGAAGGTAAGATACTGATGATGGAGTCTACTTTTACAAACGTCATTATTTAACATGTGCAATTTGGGTATATAGATATGTTTTGCCCCTTTCATTTGTGTTCAAGATGTGATAAGACTGTCCCCACTGTTTTAACAAAATGGGAAAGGAAACCCAGGGAATGTATTGCTTATCTCTAATATACAGTTACATCATATAAAACATGTCTTTGAATGAGTTAGGGAACTTTGGGTTTCAGTTGGCTCCTAGGTTCTTTGGGAAAGAGGAAATGTCCATAGTGAGTTTTTCTTTTTTCCTCATTTTACCTTAAGTTCTAATTAGCTTTGGTATTAGATATTTGGTGTTTTTTCATGCATACTTATGAAGAATGATAGTCTACACCTATGTATTTTTTAGTTTATTTTACAACAAGAATAGTTTTAAATGGGTCTTGGTTTGCAGAATTGGTATTTCTTGTTTCTGTGAGAGGGCAGGCAGCGAATACAATAAAGCAGGCTCTATCTTGTAAAAATATAAAACTTTATTCTTGTAATAGGAACTTCACATATCAAACATGATAATCAGATGCTCCCCATCTCTGGTTCTTGCTCAAAACTTTAAAAATTATATATTATTTTTAAAGAAGTCTCTGTGATTTTAAAAGAATCATGTAATCTATAGGGGTTTCTTGTTGACTAGTCTCCATTTCTGTTCTCCTTTAATTATTCACAATTGGCCTGACCAGAATGAAGTGTCCCTACATGCAATATGTCAGCCAGGAGAAGAACTCTTATGCCAGGCTTCCTTCCCAGCTACAAAGTAGTTAAACAGAGTAAAAAGAAGAAATCTATATAATGAACACACACAAATTACTTTGACAGAATGTTGTATGTGTAGCAAGCCTCCAGGAGTTAATCTTTCATAAATTTGGGTAGTTGCCTATATAATAGGTACAACTCTCTCCCTCATAGTAAAATATCTCTCTTTCAGAAATCTAAAAGCACAGCTAGAATTTTTCAGTTTGCCTATAAGGGGGGAGCACAACTTCAAATGTATAAATATATGTTGTGTGTATGTGTGTAGATAGATGATCTAATATATGTACATTACAGTTTTAGGTTTGTATATGTTCTTTCATGTGTGTGTGTTCCTTAGTCCAGTTTGTTAGTATTATAGCAAATTAAGTTAGATGGACAACACTTAGTTGTTTATAAACATCTGGTTCACTGCTGAACCCTTTAAGAGAATAGATACTGTCATTCTAAAGTAGAGCATAATAATGCATTTATAATATTTTGTAAGCAAATCTTTTATGTAAGGTCTGATTTTTTTCTTAGAACTCTTAGATTTTTAGATGAAAAATACATATAGAAAGGGAAGTCAGTGCAATATTGATTGTTTTTTTATTTTTTATTTAATTCTCTCAGGAAAGCATCCAGATGGAGGCCTCTACAACAAGGGACCCTCCTATTCGGGTTACTCTGGGTATATAATGATGCCAAATATGAACAACGACCCGTACATGTCAAATGGATCTCTTTCCCCACCTATCCCGAGAACAGTGAGTAACATGCTGATGTTGCAAATTATTTTCAGAAGTGCAAATTAATTTGTATTTTGGAAGATTTGTTTATTTTTTTCAAACATATTGGAAATGCTTTCATTATAAATGACTGGTCATTGCTTGATAAACGCTGTTATGAGGAATAACTGCCTTAAAATAGTGCTACCTTTGATGTCTTGTACTTGGAATCTAAAGATTAATAGCAGATTACAAGTTATCATGAAATCAAATGAAGTAAAATCAACAAATTCACGATTTTATGAGTATTTTGCTTTCTATACCAGTGAGAGAAAAAAATGGACTTAATCTTTAATTTTTCATTAAGTACTGGCTTTCTCTGCCCATAAGCTATCTAGGATTAGATCTAGGGAAATAGCTAATTACCTTAGATTTTACTTTGGTTTTTAAAACTATGTCTTGCTTTACTGTATTAGATAATATTTCTTTCAGTTGTCAGATGAAAATATAGGCAATTTTTCCCCTTTATTGTCAATTGTTGAGAAAGTATCACTTGAAGATAACCCTACTGAAAGTTGTTCTTTTTTTATCGGGTGGTTCAATTAACATTTGAAGTTCTGAAGATGTAGTGGCATTACACTTATTAAAAATTTGGGTCTGCTACTTGATATTTCTCTTTTCTTGGGAAGTGGAACTATCCTCATTTATATGTAAGAAAACATCTAAAGGGCAACTTGTATAGTAGGTGTAAATGTGAAACGTGCTGCTGATTGAGACAGTCTCCCAAGGACGGTGAGAATCATCCCCCTAGTAGTGACGATAGATTTTTACTGATCCATCAGTATATTTACCTCCTTGCCAGCTTCACTCTCCCTCCACCACCTAACCCCCAATAAAAAAACATAGATGTATAGGTCTTGGGGATTCAGTCTAACTGAATCTCTTATAGATCAAATCCAGAATTCTAGAATCGTGTGATCTTTGCCTTACTAGTACAGGGCTTCCACCAACTGGAGAAATCAGTTCAAAAACATTTGGGGAAATTACTGTCATTAATACTTCAGTGAACAGAAACTGGGAGTGGGAAGATTCACCAGACTAGTGGAGAGAGTGGCTCCCACCATCTACAGTTATCAACAAGCAGGAGTATTTGTGGTTATTTTGGTTATCTAAGCTCTCAGTTGTTGAAATGATAGATAAGTGAAACATAACCACTTCATGTGGGCACTGTGATTTAGAAATTATTCTAATTATTTTTCCACAAATTTCAAAGATCATTTGGCCTTTCAGGTAGAGAATAAGATTTTTTTCTCATTTTCATATGACAGCTAAAATTGATATTGGAGATACTGTGATGGTTGTTATAGGAGAGAGCTATTTCACATTTTATTTTTTAAAGTTTTTCAAATATTTAAAGATAAAAATGTCTGTCTGGTACATATAAATTTCTCTCCTAAGAAGCAAATGAATTAATAAAACCCAATTCATTTTAATATTTGGAGGCTACCCCAAAGAATGTTTCTGAGTTTTAAAATTTGTGGGAGACTTTATATTTGTTTGCAAATGTTTAAGGTATTTTTTATAGTTGGGTGGGTTTTTTGTTTTGTTTTGTTCTGTTCGCTTGGTTGGTTTGTTTATTTAGGGGGGAAGGAGAACATGTTTCAGATAAGGAATAATTGAAGATGCTTTATATTTCAGCATTACAATATCATGAACTTAGTAGGAAGGAAACAAACTCTATTTAGCTTTGAACTCTGTAAATAAGCTGGCTTCTGTTGAAAGACTTTTTAGAACAACACATAGTCTTTTTGACAAATCAAATTTATAATCTCTGATTTGGTAACAATAGAAAATAGCCACTAAAACAATCTTATATTTTTTTGGCTGTGCACACAGTTAGTACATAATAATTATTTGTGGAATTTACTTCTTAGATCAGCCACTGCTCCTTTCCAGACAGTATGTACACACACATACATACACACATAGCTAATAATAAACTTTATTTTTAGAGAGGTTTTCGATTTACAGAAAAATTACACCAAAAGTATAAAGAATTCCCACCCCCCCACACACACACATAGTTTTACCTATTACTAACATCTTACATTTGTGTGATACATTTTTACAATTGTTGAACCAATATTGAAGCATTGCTACTAACTAAGGTATATGGTTTACCCTTTGTGCCATTCAGTTTTATAGGCTTTGACAAATGTATACTATGATGTATCTGTCATTGCAGAAACATGCAGAACAATTTCACTGTCTTACAAATGCCCTGTGTTCCAACTATTCATACCTCCCCCTCCTTTCTGAATCACTGGCAACCACTATCTTTATATCAATATACATGTATTTTTTTTAAAAGTCAGTATAATAAAAATCTATTGGTATTTATAAATTATCCCTAAGAAAATTGAATATTAAATTTCTCCCCTTAAGCCAGCATTCTGCCTTACATCTTACTGCCCTTTTCTCCTGCCTCTCCGTGTATTAATCATTTTAAATTCTGATTGAATGAATGGTATTTGTTGTTAATGTAGGTATTAAACTTTCAAGGTCAGCGAATTGAATAGCCATTCATTGTTTAGGAAAGATTTGTGGCCAGAATAAATGGTGTTGGGTATAGAGCAGAGGAAAGGGGTTTGATCAAGAAACAGTTACCTTACCCTGTTATCTGCTGCTCTTTTTTATTCTACTACATTTCAGAACATAATTATTTTAGGCATGTTTCCTTGTGAGATTCTACAGTTTGCATAATTCCAGGAGCTTTTCAGTTTTAACCACAAGCCTATGTCACAAAATTTTTTAGGTCCAACCAAAGTGAGTTGCATCTTTGGTTTTTCATACCTGACAGCTGTTTTTAATGTGCCTGAGATCAAAAACACTTAACCGGAAGGCAGCTTTTCTTCTTCACCCCAAACCACACTTCTGCCTTCCTCCTCTTTAACTCTGGCCTTAGCAGGACTGGGTGTTCTTGTCATGACATCCACAGTGATAGGTTTTTATCTGGGATGTCAGCAGCTGGGTGACCATTTGTGTCTGGGCTTAGGGTGGGAACATCTCCTCAGCCTCCCCAGCTTGAATTTGCATTATAAAACAAGTGCTTGTTTACTGCATCTGTTGCCCAAGGGTGTTGGGACCAGAAAACATCTCAGGGCCCTGGCAGCCCCCTTTCTACATGGTTCTCCGTTTGGGTGTAACTGCAGATAGTCCAGAGAATACCAAAGATGACCGGCCAACGGGCACACGGCTGGAAGCTCATTTGAACAATTTTATATATTTTTGCTCTTTTTTAAAAACAAACAACATAAGAATGTTCACACAACTTTTACTTACGACCTAGGTACAATATTATATACTCGGAAGAACTACCTTTACCATTCCAGCTTTTTTTTTTTTTTCCTTCTGAAGGGAAATTTTAATTGGCAAATTACATTTTTCCAGAACTGGAATTCCTAGGGGTGTGAGTGCCTATACAGAAGTCTTATGAATGGGTCACTCACAGAATTTTAAATAAAAATTCTTAGTTCAGGTAAATTGGGCCCAAGAAGAAAGCAAGTATAATAATACATTTGGTGTCATTGTGAGTTCTTAAAGCATAGTACACCTTGGCTTGAGTGTGTCTTTACAGAGTGTGGGAAGAAGATGCAAGGCCTGTTAAAATACTTTGTAGCAAGGACCCTGGAGAGTTTATTAAGTGCATATTCCCGAACCTTTTTTTCTTTGAGCCTCATTTATGAAAATCGCTGTGGGCCAATCACTGGTAAGGTATTAAAAGACAAAATGGTTCTTTACATCCCCAGTTTGGTGCTGGCACTTGTGTGCCTGCTCACTATGTGAATAATGAGCCTGGCTCGCTTTACTGTAGTGAAAGTTCCCAGTAGTTTAGTGCCTATGGTTGATCATCTTCGGTGTCAAACTTCCATTTGTCCCCCATGCCACCCAAATGTTTAACACTTCAGAAGAGAACCACTTCGTTTCTCTTCAGATGCTTGGGGAGGGAAAAGCAGCAAACCAAGTGCAGGAAGCTGCAGCAAACGTTGCAGCTCAAACTCATACCCAAACCACAATAACACCTGGTCAGTGTAGTGCTGCTAACTTCACTGTTTTTGATGCTTGTGATCTTTCTTAGAATGGATCTTTTAGGTGGGAGGTGGGAAAGGAAGATATTTGTGTTCCCATTTGAGGGGTATTTTTTTGTTGTTTTTTTGTTTGTTCTAATAGACATTACTATGAAAATATTTCAGGGGTTCTTTTTTCTTTTTTGTGTGTGTTTGAGAAACTCAGTTCTGTTGTACGACTTTTACCTTAAGGGAATCAACATTTTGATTTCTGATGGACAGAATTATACCTATTATAACTTTGTCATAACTGCCTCCCTGATATATATATTTGCTTACAACCAGCAGAATTTTGGTTTTGTCATTGCTCACACCTGGATTTAAGGAACAAAGTAGACTTGTCTAATCAGTAAGTTTCTGAATACAGCTGCACATCACATTGTTGTATAGCTTTGAAAATAATCATAGAAATAATAATTTAAGAGTAGGAGATGTTTCTGACTTAGATTTCAAATTAGATTTTTAAGACAAAGTATCTTTACACTTTACTGCACAGAACTAATTAATTTGACTTACTGATAAATAGTTTTAAATTTTCTGGTGTAATTTATATACTTTTTGAAGCTAAGCATATTTTGTTTTTCCTATACTTCAAATGCAGTAGTTAAATTTTAGAAAGTATATTCTCTTTCAAATTTAAAGGTATATGTCAGGAATATGTATGGGAAAATTCCTCAGAGCCTCCCAAACTCTTCTGTTTGATTCATTTTTAATTGTACTGCGACCCAGTTGGGAAAGGATCTCAGTCAGAATAATTGGGAACAATTGCCATCCCCCTTCAGAGATCTTATGACCAAACGCTTTGCTTATTCACGTGTGCCAGGTCCAAGGGGCCATCGTACACATGACCCTTCAGGAGCTAATTCTGCAGTTGTCAGACTGGTAAAGCAAGAGTATGGTCCTTATGCAGACATATTTTTTGAAGTAATCCTAGTAATTTCTTCTTCATCATAAAGACATGAAAACAACCCAGAAATATTCAGGAATTTCACTAAAATAAGACCTTTGAGCCAAATTGCAGAAAATCTTGTTCTTTGAAGTATACCTTCCCCTCACCCCCCATATAGGTCCTGGATTTGCTTTCATTATCCTCATTATTTTGATCCAGTATCTCTTGTGCTCAAAAACTCACATGTTATTTAATAAGACAGAGGGAGAACATCACAAACAAGTCCATCTGAACTTGATCTTGTGGCCTTACAAGTGCTCTTCCATAATCAAATGAGAGAATTTGGCACTGAGTCTTTAAAAAAAATTTTTTTTTTTTTTACTAATCCTGTTGGATCTTTAAGCAAAACCATTTTTGGTTTGTGCTGTTAAAACTTTTAAGCAATTGGATCAATTCATTTCTCTCCGACTTACTTTGTGGTTCATATTTATATTGTAGACATGATTGGAATTTTATAAAACTGATTTCCCTTTGATTTCAGAGCAAGACCTGGACTTTAAAGAAAAAAATGTGCCAGCACTGTCTGTGGGCCAACAAAAAATATGTGTTTTATTCCCAGGCAAAACTAGGGCTCAACATTACGTAGGTGCTGTTGTTAGGGCACTTTAGGGTTTTTGTTTTTGTTTTTGTTTTTGTTTTTTAAAGAGGGTTGTTAATTTAAAGCTAGTCCTCTTTAAAGTTATTGCTTAACTGATTATGCCAAGCTGAACCAATCTGTAGGATACCAATACTGTAGCAATCAAGAGAAATTAGAACTGCTTACTACTGCCTCGACAGCTCCTTACTCATTTGGGAAAGGCAGCCTTAGGACTTTATTTAAATAATTAAAAAATATATTTTAGGTCTTGTGGTCATTTTTAAAATATTAATTGTGACCTTTTGAAGCCACAGTGTAGGAACCATAGACTCTGCTATAAGCCCTTAAATCATGTTAAGCATATCAGTGGCCTAATAATCTCTAAGATTTGGAGTCTCAAAGCCTGAAAATGACCTACAGACCAACAACAAAGAGTGGGGGTTGGGGGATGAAATGTACCAAAGGGAAGGGTGAGACATTGAGCAGAGGACTGGACAAGGAGCAGAGATTGCTAAAGCAGAGATTCTGATACTCTAACAGAGGACTATTTGTAGAATATTATCAGAAGATTATCAGAGGATTGTAAAGTCTGTACAACAGTACGCAACACCCACTCTAGCTGAACTTCTATACCTGCTGTAATTATCCGCTCACTATATGTAGATCACCCAAAAACCTCACTGAGGGATGGTACTCACATGCCTTCAAATCTGTATGAGCAAATGGCAAGGGCAGTAAGAACAAGCAAGAGTCTTGATTACCTTTCCTCCATTTGTAAGAGAAATATGACTCACAGAGATTGCATACCTCAGAGGGCCTAGAAATGTGTTTTGTTTTTGCAGATAACTTACGATTATCGACCATTATGTCTGGCTATGCTCACACAGGCAAAAATGCCCACAAATAGTCCTATATGGAACTTGACTGTTTTGCAGTTTTGCAGAATCAAATTTTGATCTTCATTATAGTAATTTATAGTTGATGTAGTCACTTTTTTAAAAGATGCCTTTTGGTACTCAACATGGTAAAAGGTTGCATGAAGGGGTGGATGGAAGGAAGGCCTATTATATTAAAAATGGAGTATAGTATAGTTTTAATTTTAATTTATTATTGCTGTCAGCCTCCTATTGAAACAGTCACCAAAACAAAATTTTAAAACCTGATACACTGAAATATTTTATGTCCTTTTATTTTTTTTTAATCCTGAAAAATTTTGCAGTAAAAGCTATCAACTATTAGAGACTACTGATGAATTATGAGATAATTACATTCAGCCTAGTACAGAATAGACACTCACTAAATTTTCTGAATTAATAAGAAATGTACCAGAAATTCTTCATGTATGTTTTTGAATGTTCCCAAATTAGCCCTCTTTATGCAGGCAAATGAAAAGCAAAGCCTGAGACTGCTAAATTATTCTTAGTATTTTATTATTTTACCTTTTCTATGATCTGTTGCATCAGTTAAAAAGGAAGAAAAAACATTAGACCAATGCCTTTAATGAGGAATTCAAAGTTGCTAATAGAAAGTTAAGTTTCCAGGTAACAACTAAAAACAGCACAGGGAGCCAGTTTAAAAAAAAATGGGACTGGACCCTCATGTGAGGATTGATCTTATTAAGCACCTATCTCTTACTTAGAAAAGTAAGAAAAGAAGATGATAGTTACACTTTTTTTTTCCAGAAGGGTGCTTGAGATAGAAATATAATAGCAATAAAAAGAAAACAGACTTAGAATATGTTCTAGTATCATGTGGTTAATGCTCTTCAATTCATTTTTGTTCTCTCTCAGTAGATAGGACATTTTTCGATAACACTTGAGATATTCTCAGATGTTAGAAAACTCTCTGTGTTCTTTCTAAATGCATGTGGCAGCCTCAACCTGACTTTTCTAGGCCAGTATATGTTGTTATATCCTTTTTCAACATGAACAAAATATTTGAGCCTTAGGTGGAGGTAGGCAGTGCACTAGGAAGGCTGAGCCAGTGAAGGAGGGAGGTACTGGGCGAGATGTTTAGTACCAAGTCCACCACCCTCCTTCAGTGAAGCCTTGGGAAGGCATTTAACCTCTGTCAGCCTTGGTTTCCTTCTTTATATAATAGCATATTAATATGTGGCTTGCCTACCTTGTATGGTGTGAAGTTCAGATGGAACTAAGCCTGCAAACACTCTGTTTCCTGGCTTCGACAACAGAGCTTGAGTCTAAGATGGTGTCAGCCAGTGTGTACCCACTTGGGGCTTGGCTGTACCCAGGAAGCCCCTAACACAGGAAGAAACTCTTGGTTCTTCTCATCATGCCACCATGCTGACCTGGAATTTGGACACTGGGTGAAGGCTTTGCATTAACCGTTAGAAAATGTTTGCATAAATAAAACTTTTTAGGTTTGTGGTTTGCTGTTCTTGGACTTATTTTCCTCTCCTGATTGTTAGCAGAGTCCCTGCTTTTCCTCTTCATTACCATGGAAATGGAGATGTACCAGGTAGTGGGTTTCTAAATTTCAGATTTGTTAGTGAAAAATCTTATCCTTCTCATATTTGACATGAAATTATTAAATTGCCAGATAACTGAACTCCTTGAGGGGGAAGAGTAAGAATATATTTTTGACTAGGAAGATTTTTTTTCTTAAGCCTTTAGGAGCTGGGTTTCTCTCCTATTGTGTCACGTAGAGAGGAGCTCTGTATGGTCATGAGAACATAGAGAACAGCAGGAAAGTTATTTTTTTCCTCTTCAGATTTTCTTCTTGCTTAAATTTTCCTAGTTTTCTTGGCAACTAAAAGGATCAGGTCTAAGGAGATGTGTTGGCTGGGCAGCACGGAGACATCAGTGATTCTGTATCCTGGTGGAAAATTCCCACCTTTCTCTCTCAATAAAACCCAGTGGGCTCGGGGGGAGATTAAAAGGAAAAAAACCCCACAAAAAACATATACCAATGTTTAATCAGCTCTCTTTCTTCAGGATTCCTAAATTTTGAACACTGTATATAGTACCTTTTAATAACAGTGATCATAGCATCTTATCACGCTATACCAAATGACTTGGATTAAGGAAAAAGGTGCTGTATCTTATCCCAAACATTTAAAGTTTTGTCTTAGATTCCAACGCATTATTGGTCTGAGACAAAATGAAAAGTACTGAAGTGAAAAATATTTACCATGTGCCATAATAATGGAGCTAACCATTCAGATAGCTGTCAGGTTAAGGAAAAGAATTAAATAAATCTTACAAATATTGCTTGAATTGGTTTTGCTCATTTTTCTGTAGACATTAAATTTTTAATATTAAAACTCAAGAAGGTTTTGTTTGAAAGGGAAAGCAGTTAACCTTTTTTAAACTATTATTTTGTGCCAGATATTGTGCTAGGTGATTTACATAATTATCTTATTTAATTTAATCCTTGCAAGAAAATGGGTGTGTGTGGAAGGGTGTGGGGGCGTGGGTATATAATATCCATGTTAAAGATACGGTGTCATCCTTTGGACCCGCCCCCATTGTGTAAATTGTGGAATCAGGCTGCTTCCTTTAGGGGCTTAAGACTTGTTTATTTTTATTAATATAACCATATTTGCCTTTAAGAACATAAAACACTTATTAAAGTGATTACAAAATTGATTAAAATGTAAAATATAAAAGCAATTATTATTCTGATGGTTTTTTGGACATTCTTTTTCAATAATGCTTATTTTTCACAAAAAAGAAAAAGAAATAATATAGCATATAGTATTAAATAATAAAGAAATAATAAAGCAATGTGTTCACCAGAAAAATTAGGAAATTCAGATGAGCAAAAGGAATAACAAATATTAAATTCACAAGTTCCCATTGTCAGAGATGATCACTCTTAGAACTTGGTTATATGGCTTTTTAGACCTCTGCCCATGTCCATATATAAAGATGTATAAACATACCTAAATATATGTTATATATTCATGCAATGGGAACATAATATTCTATTTGTGACTTGTTTTCCTATCAATATACCACAGATATCCTTTTCTGTCAATAAATACTCTCCTGTAACATAAATTAAATAGTTGCCTAGTTTATTTAATCAGTCCCTTGTTGGTGGACATTTGGATAGTGCCACCTTTTTTCTAACTAAATCTTTACACAAATTCTAGATTGTTTCTTCAAAATAAATTGCTAGAGGTAGAATTACAGAATCAATGAGAATGCATCTTTGTAAGGCTTAAGCCAATATTTCAATTTAACCTTAAATATCATCTATTTATAGTCTATGTTTAAAAGTATGTAACAGATTACATTCAACTTTAGATATGGTTGGACTTTTGAGGATGATAATGTTTGTGCCTTTCTACTTGCCTCCTTCCAGTTAAGAATCAGTCTAGCAGTAGACACAAAGTCAGACAGATGGAGAGCTGTATATCAGCTTTATTACTGATAAGACTGGATTGGAGAATGTGGCTTGAACTGTGAAATGAATTTGGACTTCTTTGACTTCCCCAAATTGAACAGACCACCAAACCCCAGGCTTCTTCCACAGAGGCAGGGGTCTTGGCTCCTAGGGAACAGGAGACAAGAAAAAATCCATACCTGGGCAGGCTGGTCTCCAAAAAGAAAACAAAAGGCTGATCCATCTTTGATCACTCTCTTCTTCCAAATCACCAAGGACAAAAGTCTCTCTCCCTTGTAAAGGAGTGAATGAGGAAGTAAGTAGAGAAAAGGGCAACAGCCACTGCAAAGAGAGAGGAAGTCCCTGCTTTTTGGTCAAGCTGGGAGGAGGGGCAAAAGGAAAGGTGGTTGCCTCCTGAGTCACAATCCCTGATGGAGCAATCATATAGAGAGCCAAGGACAGTAATGATTTTTAAAAAAAGGAGTGGCAGCAGTTCTGTTCTTGGAGTCAGAAGACCTAAATCCCAGTGCGCTGCTGCTGACTAGCTATGTGTGAACTTCAGCCAGCTACCTATACTCTCTCTGAACTTTGGTCTCTTCATCTACAACATGGATTGCTCCCTCTTCTACCTGTGAAAGTATATACCATTTGGAGTCGGTAGCAGTGAGTTGTTTCCGGAAAAAGCGTAACCTGCATAGAATTACTGGTGTTCTTGTTAATAATGCAGATACCTGGGCCTCTCTGCAAATATACTGAATCAGAAACTGCAGATCAGTCGTGTATCTGCACTTTTGAGAAGCTCCTAAGTTGATTCTTGTATAAAATAAAGTTCAGAAAGCACTGACACAGTAGATGATCAGTAATTTAACTGAAGGACTCTGAGGGTCATAAAAAAACAAGGTACTTACACAAGATCTCACACCTAGAAAGCTGTGGTATTTGAACTTGAAGCTAGGTCCTTGAACCCCAAAGTTCACTTTCTCTTTACTTAACCTAATCCCTTACCTAGACCTCTACCACTCTGTTCACTTCTCTTCTCTCCTCCATGCAGCTACCAGAGTTATCTTTGTAAAACTCATTTGAGGTATCTTCCCTGAGCTCTCTTCCCTACTGACTGGAATGAAACCAACACTCTTGGACATTATTTTCAAAGTCTGCCCCAATCTGGAACCATCCCATCTTTGAAGCCTTACTTCTTCATCATTCTATCCTGCAGCTTATGATTCAGCTACAATCCCAGACTTGGTTCCTAAACCTTCTCCCAGATTCATATAGCTTGGACTCCATGAAATGCCCTGTTTTGTCTTCTCTGCCAGCACAATCTTGTTCATTCTTAAAGGTCCAGGCTAAATGGTACCTCCTCCATGAAGCTCTTCCTCATCCCACCACCAGTAGAATAATTGCTCTCTCTTGTGTGTACCATAGAATCGTCTTCGTAGCTCTAGTACCACATCTTATTATAGTTGGTTGTCTCCGAGTCTGTATTCTTCACTAGTTGTTAGTTCCTTTACGATAGAGAACATGTCTTATCTCTGTTGCCGAGAACCTGGCGTAGAGCCGGTTGCTTTCTGGGTGTTTGTAGAAGAAACAGAAGCAGAAATTTTAAGACTTCAACAATATAGGGCAATTACACTAGATATTGATCCATATTCAAATGGGGACTCCTAAGAAATTAAAAACTCAATATAGAATCATAAAGCTGGACTTGAGCTTAAAAATTATCTGGGCATTAAATATAGAGTCCATGGACTAGACGTTAGCTTTTGGTTTTGAGTATTTACTGCTTGCCAGACACTATTCTAAGCACTTTATATGTGTTAACTTACAGGGCTTTTGTGATAATAAAATGAGACAGAATATGAAATTGTAAACTTCTTTAACATTTGGTACTAATAGCGATTATGCTGTTGATAGAGAACATGGAGGGCCAAAGATAACCAGTTAGATGCATGCAGGGGATGGTGATGTGTTAAAGATGGTGAATGTTCTAGCCTGATGACTAGGAGATAGTATTAATGGGAATAATGAACTTGGAAAGGGGAGCAGGTTTTGAGGACAGGCATATGTAAATTTGGCTTAGGAATTATCCTACTTTTTTATTTAAGCTAAGGAAACCAGAATTAACCAAGATCTTAGAACCAAGTATTTTACACTATGGATATCCTTTTTATCACCATTGATTTAAGATAGCAATACTTCAGAAAATCATTTCCCTTACCTGTGAAGCTGCATGGACTTAGTAGTCTCAGTAGAGTGTGATCATGAGAAATAGACTTGTGAAAAGAACAATAATATTAATAATAGACAAGCATCTAATATTTAATGAGTGTATTTTACTTGGATTTTTCCTTATTATATTCTCTCTACAACACCATGGAGTGAATAGTAATAACATTACTATTTTTCAATGGATAAACTGAGGCATAGAGAGGTTATTTAATTGTCTATATTCCCCAAATTTAGTAAGAGCTTGGATTTAAAGCCAAAGACTCACTAATTCAGGAGCCAGGACCCAAATCATAAACTAGTACCTCCCTTAAAAGGGTTTTGAGAGTAATCCTTAGTCAATGTTGATAACTCTTTTGAGAATTAAAAGTGTCTGTTTTACATTGTTTTATTAAACATTGTAAATGGTTAGGTTTTAGTTATGGCTTAAATCACAGGTTCTAAGAATACTGGAAAATGGTCTTCTGATTCATTCATTGCATAACTATGTAATGGTTTGATGTGTTCTTGAATATTCCCAGAAAATATTTGTTTCTTGGGTGTATCAGATGCAATTTGATAAATGATTGATTTTAATGGGACTCCCCACTGCTCACTTCTAAGGGGCCCAGAGTCCCCGAGTCTTAAGGGCTAAATGGATGAATCAAATAGCTGTGTGGCCACGTGGTTTGTGATTCTTAGGTTCTCTTTGGGAAATGATGTTGCCTCCTTATTCCATAAGAACTGAACATTTTCCAGGCAAAACTCTCCTGCCAAAGGGTGTTCTTTGCACAATAAGCAATTAAAATGTGGAATATGTTTCATTTTTAGGAGCTGTTAGCAGTGATTTTTGTGGTATTATGATATTAGATTAAGTAAGAGAAATTAGTTTAGAATTAACTGGAATTGTGATCATTCCCGACAAGTTGTGACAGTGAATTTCTTTTAAACAGTGAAGAAACTTTTCTTGTTGTGGAGATATTTACTAGGAACAATCACCTCTTCTTTCTCTCAAAGAGAAAGAGTCCTTTTTGGGTGGTTGTTAAAAAATAATGGGGAATGGATGTGGCTCGGGTAGTTCGGCGTCTGTCTCCCATATGGAGGAACCTGGGTTCGACCCCCCGGGACCTCCCAATAAAAATTTAAAAAAATTGTGGAAAAAAAAACATCAGGGGAAAACCCATTTAAAGAACAGGAAAAATAAGTAAAAAGTACCTGTATTTCTAACATTCAGACAAAATAGTTTCCTTTTGATATACATATATACATATTTTAGGCTTTCTTTCTGAATCTATGCTTATTCAAGCATTTTTATAAATGAGTTTAGTAAGGTTATTATTCTATTGGAATCTATTTTTTTATTAATATTTTGTGTGTGCTCATCTTTTCCATGTGAATAATATAGGTCAATATTATCAATTCTTATAGCAGGATACTATCCGATTACATGAGTATTCCAATTTATTGATTTTAGCTTCTATTTTGGATTTCCAAGTTTTTTGTTTGAGACAGTGCTACAATGAAACCACGTTAAAATTATATATTTATAATCTATTTTTGCTGATGTGAATTGCTTATTCATATAATATTGATTTATGAGAGCTTTTTATATATAAAGTATTTATCCAGTTTGATCCCCTACCTTCCTGAAATAATAATAGGGCAAAACTATTCTACACCAAAATTATAATTACTTTTGTTTCTTTGCAACTGCACTTTTGAGGTCTATCTGCTAGTTATTGTGTCAACAAATAGCTATTTATTAGAAAAAATGTTTTCCAACATTAGCTTGGCTCATGATGTTTTATTTCAGGAAAGAGGATGCTAGTTTAGCTCTTTTGACCCTTGTAGGTGGGTCCAGTAACCAGAAAGGACATTTTATTCCATTTCAGTAATCAGAAGAAGGTGTCTCTTATTGTAGCAGTCTCTGAGAATCTAAAATTTAGGATTAAACAAGTTTCCTGGTAGAATGAGACTAACACCAAAGAGTGTTTCTTCATTTCAGGGACAGTTTATCATTAATCCCACAAATATTCATGGAAAGTGCTTGTTTTGAAAGTCATTGTGCTGAGCCCTGTTATGGATGTTGCAAAGCTGAAGATGGTCACTGCCCTCCAGGAGTTTAGTGTAGTTAAAGGGAGAAACACTTGTTGCAAACACACACCCCTAACAACACAGAGTGAGACAGGAATTGCATCACTAGTGCAAACCCAGCTGTGCAAGAATGAGCAGACTTGCTAGGTCATTCTGGGATGCTGCAACCCATTCTGATAATTCCAGAGGGCAGGGGTTTTATATATGCTATTCTGTCTTTACCTGCTTTTAAGTTCACTGTGGTCCTTTCAAGGTGTGATGGAGAGTATTTGGTTTACTTGTTTGTTTTTAAATGGTTGTGTAGGCAGCTAGCTCTGTTTGGGCTTGGCCAGGAAAGGTGCTTAGTAAGTACTTTCTTTTTAAATTAAAAGGAGTATACATATTAAGTGATCTAAGACTATTTAAGAACTGCTGGCTATTTATAGAGCATTTTAAATGAGCAAGTTTCTAAACATTGCTACAATGTTATCTGTGGGTTGCAAGAGAGGAGGCTAGGAGTTAGACCTGCTTGTGTTGAGATGTTGGTACTGTGGCACTATTTCATTAGTACCATAAGCAGACACCTTTGCTTGCATTTTCTCTGTGTTCTTTTTAGCCATGTTTTAAATGGTTGTTGTCAGACTTGACTACAGTTAGATAGACTCTCCTCGAAGCAAATAAGTGTTCATTTATTTATATGGTGTAATAGCTAAGAGCTCATGCTCTGTATCTTGCATGGCTGAGCCCAAATCCAGGATGGCCCCCTTACTAGCTGTGAGATGGGAAAATTAATCTTTCTGTTTGCATTTCTTTACTTGTAAACACTTGAAAAATTTCAAGACATCCTTAAGATTGCTGGAAACACAGCAGGAAAAGCAGCTTTGAAAATGATGTTACTTCATTACCACATATAGGAACTGTTTGGTTAAAACCCATGGGAGGGAATCACTATACTGCTGAGAATAAGGTGACAAGATAAGTCTGCAAATTGCAGGCTTGAGGATGGTGTGCTTTCATGCCTATATATCATTTACAGAAAGTGCTAAGCTAAAAACAAAGTTAAATAATGCAAGATCATATTAACTAGGTTTTATGAGGGGCTCTTATGTATCTCATTGGGGAAATGAGTCAGAGATTAAACTTTAAAAAAAAAAAAAAAGTTTCCTCCCAAGATGGCTGGGTATCAGTTATGAAAGAACAGAAGCCTCTTTGTAGTGGTGAGAGAACTGTGCTATTTAACCTACAAATGAGAGAACAGTTCATAATTCAGAGACATCTGAGATGTTTATGGTTTTTAATTTTTTGTTTTTGTGTTTGTATGTTTGTTTAACAGTTCTTAACCAGGAATGAATTCAGCAATGTGCATGCCATGTAGTTTGAAAATACTTGGCTACCTGAGAAAAACAATTTTTAAAAGGCTTCCTCCACCCCCTGGGTTCTTTTGTTGCTAATTTCATGAGGGGGGGGTGAGGGGGGATAACGACAAGGAATTAGAAGAGTCATTTTCTGGCCCTGTGTCTCTGAACAAGCCCCTCCCTCACTTCTTTGAGCACCAGTTTTCTTATCTGTAAAGTGGTCATAACGAATGCTTGTTGTGTGACTAAGGCAGGCCCCCGTCTGGAAGCCCCTGGACTTCAGCAGGCTGTCAGTAAGTGTCAGTGTGAGTTCTTTGTTTAAAAGCCCCTGTGCAGTCTTGGTGTCAGGTGTTTGAGCTGGCTCAGAGATGGAAACACGCTCGGATAAGTTGTCTTATCAGTAGCGAAAGCATCAGAATTGACCTTAAAGCTTCGGCAAAGGATTTTTTTCCCTGGCGTATGGGTGAAGGATGTTCTGATGGTATGATATAGATAGTACATTGCCTGACTGCTGCTTTTCCCTGGCTTGGGGGTGGGGTGGGAGGGATAGAGTTCTGCGTTAATATCTTTCCAGGACCACTAGAACGGTAGGCTTATCCTCCCAAGTAAAATCTGGACATCTAACTGGAATAATTTCACTGGGCTGGATGCTTACCCTTCAAGGTCTGCCTTTGCAGAACCAACCAGTACACATTCCTCCTCCTCTTACAGCCCCAATATATTCCTAGGATTCCTTGCCCTCAGTTGTCATCTAGATGCACCAGTTTCATGAGTAAACATCTGGTTGTTTTAAAGTCACAGGGTAGCTTCTTGGACAAGAATGAGTCACAGATTAGTTTTCCTCATGGAGATCCTCAAGGCATGAGGAGCTCTTCATGGCTGCCTCTGCTTCCTGAAAGATCACAGCTGATCTCTTCCCTGATGCAGACATAAGCATCGGAGCAGTGAGGGAAAGAGTTGGCTTAGTCTGTTTGGGAAGGAAGGAAGGTCAAAGTCAGTTGATACGTCAGTTCTATAAATCAGTGGCGTGATTTTATATTTTTGTTGCAGATCCCCATTAAAGACTTTGAACCATTGTATAGTTTCTGAACTAGATACCTAAACTACATAACTGTCTAATACCTCAGGTACTGCTTGTACTTAGGACAGGGTTTTTTGTCATCGATGGAAGCTGCAAATCTGTATTTCAGATAAAATTGATAATTTCTAATGAATTTGGTCATTTTTCTTACCAGATCTTGTTACAGATTTTAACTCTAATGTGAACTCTTAAAGAGTTGATATTAGAAGTAGGAGAAATGTTATCTTTGCCATTTTCTTAATGATGTTTAGCACCCTCTTCATTCCACTTGGCACTCTTGCTCATGTGGCATACAGACAAATGGGCGCCTCAGCGACAATCAACATATTAAATATTTTTGTAAACCTTAAGTTCTTAAATATTAAAAATATATTCAAGTTCTAGTATTTTCTTACTGTATCCCAATAGGTAATTCCATATACTCTTTGTATGGGAGATTTGCTCCAGAGTGATGACTGACGAAAGAAAGGGGGGACCATATTTCTATCTCTCTCAATAAGACATTTCTGACAATCTGGCTGTTTTGTGTTTTATATGAAGACCAGCGATTTTTTTTTTTTTTTAATTTGAGACTAGTATTGCTGTTCATACAGCATCCATGAGAATTCTCCTCTTTTTGGCCTGTTGGGTCTGTCCTTTGCTATGCAGGTTCCTTGCAGATTGCTCCCAACCACCTGGATGTGCTACACACAGGGCTGTGGGCTGAGGCTGTGTTTCATCCTAGTGTGGTCCAGCTGAGTTGCATCATTTGAGGTTGTGCTTTACCCTGACCTTGTGGTGCCCCCTGCTCACCCCCCCCCCCTGTGGTCCTGCCCTTCAGCAGCTGTGTGGGAATTCTGCTGCCTTCCTTTCCCCTAGATTAGATGTCTGCACTAGAGTCATTGCTATTTTAAACCAAAAATGTACTATGTGTGCAAGTGATGAAACAGCTTAAAAAGAAAGCTCTATGCTATCTGAGACGGTTCTCAGTCTTTCACCAGCATGTTGAAAACTGGGCACCGTCCAGTTCTTGATATATTCTTGTGCATTTTGATGGCAGAACTCTTTGCCAATCCCCAGAAGGACCTGCCTGATAAGGAGCTGGTCCTTTGACTTGGAAAAGGCAGGAGGGCCATTTAAAATCATCTCTTAAGTAGAAGGACTGTTTCTTTAACACAGGTCTGTGACCAGCTTTGTTCTTCACTGAAGAAATAACCAGAGGAAATGGGTTTAAATTGTTGAAAGAATTTAGGTTGGAAGAATTAGTTCAGAGGGAGGGATTAATAAACATTGGAATGGTTTATCAAAGGAAAGCATGGAATCTGGTTATTTAAAGATGTTAAGAATAAATGTTTATTTGTATGAGGCCATTTAAATGCCTCACCTGGAGGGATTGCAGACGTGGGGCTGTGCCTGTTTGTGCTGTCCCCACCCAGCTTGCGTCCCCCACAACTGCACCTCTAAGGCAGTTTTCTTTTCTTTGCAGTAAGCAGCATGCAAACCCTCCAGGCCTTTCAAGAGATTATATTCCTACCTGAAGGGAAAAAATAAATAGGCCAGCATATAGATTATGCTATATAACGAGTCTCCTGTGTATTATTACGGTGTTGTCACCTCAGTTCTCAATTATGGCAATTTTTGCTGAGGGGCAGTCTTAGGACTGTGTGTGGAGCCCAAAGCTACTGAGGCTACTGGGATTCGGTGCGCGTTCGTTAAGTTTGTCTCAGCCCAGCCCCTGCAGTGCCTCTCTCAAGGCTGGTGGTTGAGCAAATGGTGCTGAATTATCTCCCATGCTGTTCAGGTGACTAAAATTCTAAAATTCTAAATTCAGGTTTCTCTGAGGAGAGCTTTGAAGAATGTTGGACTCGCTGGAAAGAGTTTAGGAAAAGCTGAACGCTCGTTTGTGAGCAGGGGGCCTGGGTTCGGTTAGCCACATATTGACTTTTCCTTAGGTATGAATGAGGAGCCTGGGATGCTTCCAGTGGCTACTTTGCTCGTTACTTTGCTGGAGATAGAATCATAAAAAGAATGGCTTTTGCCTGGTACTCTGCAATCAGATTGGGGCCTTGGGCTATGGAATATGTGATAAGTTTATTAGGAATGAAACCTAGAGAAAAAAAATTAATAACACTGGAACTTACTTCTTGGATTTTCTGAAACTGGTAAAATTAAGGAAAGATGGCATTTTTCTAAGAGAAAAATATCTAGACTTTGAAAAGTTATTATTCAAATTTTCTTGCTGAATTTTGCTTTTGCAGTTCTGAATTCATGTAATTCATACCCCTTTCCCCCAAACAAACAAAAAACAAACCCAAAATAGAACAAAAATTGAAACTATAACCCAGTAAACAGAAGTAGGCAAGCTGTTCAAAGGAAGTTTTCTAGTTCAGTACAGTTTCAGACAAAATTTTCAAAGAAAAAGTTTACAGTTATGTACCTTCCAGCCAGGACTGTTGAGTCAAAATCCTATCAAACAGACAAAGGCAGCTTTTGTTCACCAATTACTTGGTGTTTCAGAACTAAGAGATTTTGTACAGAATGAAAGGATACAGTTATTCCATAGCCATTTCTTCGATGTCAGTAAGTTTTAGAACTTCTTCAGCTTGGAAAAGTAAAAGAACCGATGGTTCAATGACTCATCTATATAAACAATATTACATCTTTGTGAAAAGGAGACTTTAATAAATGAAATGCGTTTAATTTTGGAAATTCTTTTAAAATTCTTCTACTTCCCTACTCTCTTCATCCTAAAATCTTGTCAGTTCATTACGTTTGGAGTTTCTCAGTAGAGTTATGTTTATTAATTGGAGCAGACAGTTTCAAAAGCAGCAATTTAAGTATTGGGATTGGATTATCAACGGGTTTTCTGCTAGCTAGGGAGTGAATGTTACTGGATATACATAACACTGTACATAACACTAGAGATGTGGTATAATGATTTATGGTTGGCCTGCTGATTTTCTATATGGATTTTAAATGGGTTATTTACACAATGTTCTTAATACTAGAGCCTAAACTGCCTTTTTTTTTTTTTTTTTTTAATATAGCTTCACTCTTATTTGTCATTTTAAGAAAGATTAGAATATTAGTGTTGATATATTTTGGTTATTGTGTCCTTAAGAATTTTCCCCTGTGTTCAGTGGCTTCAAGTATTGATTCAAATGTCAAGGTGTAAAAATGCTAGACTCGTTTGTGTCTGTGTCTGGAGCCAGAATTGAAAACCTCCTTTGACTTTTCTGTTCTTCTCCTGCTAATAAGGAATCATGCGTTTACAATTTCCCTAGTCAGCTATGATTTATTATAAATGCAAATTTCGACTCTGCTTAATTGGTTGAAAAGGGGGCAGGTGGGGGGAGGGGCAGTTCTTGAGCAACTGTGCGAGTTCACCTTGCATCAGGTGTCTGCGAAGTCTTCAGACCAAATGCACTTTAGAGTCCCTTTCCTAATTGGATTCACTTACCCCCATTGTTTTCATTTTACCCTTCAGGCTTGAAAAAGTGTGTATTTAACCATCAGTTCATTTTGTGTGGTCTGAGTTATAAAATGCCCCTTGCTGGTTTTTCCATATGAAAAACATGTTTTCCATTTGAGGAAACTTATATAATTTTTTTTCCTGGGCTTTCTTTTGTGCTGCTTTAAATTAAAAGCAAATGTATCTCCCTCCCCTTCATTCTTGCTTCCCCACCCCCATCTTTGCATGTTCCAATTAAGGAGTTGTGAAAATAAGTCATCTTTCGGCTTTTGTTACTTTAAAACAGCTATCGGTGATGTCAGAGTCAATACTAAAAGCATTAAGAATGCTGGCAGAATGTAATGCAGCTGCAATCCAACATGATGCTGGAAATGGGGTTGAGAGCATAAAGGCTTTCCATATTCCCAGGGCGCACAACTGCTCGCGGCCTTGGCTTTGATCTCTTCAAAGGCTGCTGCCTCCTCCTAGATGGAGAGACTTGGCTGCCACTCGCTTGCATTGAAAAAAGGCAGAGGTCTCTATTCAGGCAGAAATCAATCACTGTGTAGAAACAATTATGTGTAATTCAACCATCATGAAAACAGGACGAGATTACGGGTTTGTTACCTGAGTGACTGTGTGGAGACGGGGAGCAGAGAACACTGGAGTCCCACTGACATGCCACATCTCGATGACAATTATAGACATATGAATGATGTGGCGGGTGGGGGAGGCGTGATGACAAATGCTGGTCACGCTGTCCAGCAGAGCAGAAAATGAGGTTACAATTGGGAGATAATGTTTGCATATGTAACCGTATTTCAGCAAGCTGAACAACTTCAGGGAACAGACCCTCAAAAACTCTTGTGGATATTTGCATGCTCCTACACTAGCAGGGGAATTTGATATTACCTGAATTAAAGACAAAAGTAATCCTAATAATTTAGGGATTATATAGAAAGGGAGAAAGTAAGTGAATTTAACTTTGGGTTATTACATTTGCTATTTTGAAGTACATATACCGCTCACACCAAACTCAGAGAACACAATTAAGTTTCTAACTTAACAGACATGAGTGTGTCTTAAAACATCCTCTGGTTCTATAACAACATTTTTGTTTTGAATTTGTTAATCTGTCCCCAAACCAAGCATTATGCATTTTCATTTAGATTTAGCCTTTTGGGGAAATAATTTTGTCAGTTGTGCCATCTTCTCTTGTTTTCAGATGTTATCTTTCTAAAGCAACCTTCCGAAATGTGTTGAAGTTTCCTTTCATTGTGAATAAAAGCAGGGTCTTTTTTCTAGGTAGGAAATAACTCTTTGCTCTGCATAGAAGTACATTTAATCTCAGCCCTGGCACGCAAAGCTGTCAAGGCATTTTATTTTTATTTTAACTTGCTCTTGTCACCTAACAAAGGCGTAGGAGTAATCTTGCATTTGGCCAGCTAGCCTGGCTAAGGGGGGAAAAACGGCAAAACAAGATGAAAACCTAGATGGCTGATTATAAAACAGTACTGCTGCTGCTCAGTTTGATACCCAGGCCCGGGTTTACCTTTTATGCTGCTCCAGCTTAGACATCAGAGGCGTGAGAGCTGCTTTGAGTTACAGATCTTCAAACAATAAGTCAAAACAAAAAATCAATCCCCTCCGGTCCCTGGGTGCAGTTATCTAAAGATAAAAGAGAAAAATAAAGTTATGCTAAAGCAGATAGAGGAAAGGAGCAGATATGCCAAGGAAACACGGAGGACTAGTGCAGGGTTGAAGTGGGCCTCGTGTGAGCCAACATCAATGAATTTTTATCTTATCAAAAAGTTTTAGGGTTGCCAGTTCTTTTCAGGCTGGATCCAGTCTGCTCCAGGGCTGCCTGGAGCACTGGCTTCAGTGCAGTTGCCCTCCCCTCCCCCATAAATATAACCACATCGGAATTAGATTGCGTTTCACTCAGGGTATAAAACTTGACGCGGACTTCAGCAGCAAATTAGGGGCTTTGATAATCTCTTGATATTTTGAATGTAAATTGAGAGAAGTTTTTAAAAAAATGTCTATTGATAGCTGTAGATTTACATGAAAAGTAAGGCAAATCTTTATAGTGTGTGTTCTTTCTTCAAGCCAAATTTCTAAGGAAAGCTGGAAAGCCCCCATCAATTATTTTTGAGGTAAGAAATCTGTGTGTTTCTTCTTTCTTATGGGTAATGTCAGATACTTTTTGAGATAAACTTTATCTGGAGCATTTTGGCCAGCATTTTGGTAGATGAACCAGTATGCATTTTTATGACTCCAAGATATAGTTAAAAAAAAAAAAAAAAAGGTTTACATTTTTAGATTTATATTCTTATAGAATAGTAAGCATATTTGCTCAATAATTTTATAGCTGTAAACATTTCTGAGGTCATCCAAGATATAGATTGTTAATTAGCTTCACTAAAGGTCTTTAGCAAAATGGCCACACTGATTTCACCTTTCTCCTTCCCTTTGGTTCCTCTTTATTTTTCCAACTCATAGAGCAGTGCTTCTGAGTTTCTGTATGCATGGAGCACACTAGGCATTCTGTCCATCTCCCTAACCATGGTAGAGCAGAGTCTGCCTCCAGTCGTGTAATCTATGCTGGATGTGGTTACATTTCACAGCCATTTAGGATTTCAGTTTCCAGGTTTTAATGGAGAAAAGGCTAGTTAGCTTGCATTCATAGATCTAGATGCCCTGCTATTTAAAGAAACTTGGTCTATATATAAACTATAGTTATTCATTTGAGTAAAACCGTCATAGCTTTCATTTGCATAGTTTAGATGACTCACTGTTTTTGAAAATTAAATAAACTCAAATGGAAAACAACCACACACTGCCGGTTACAACTTTTATTTCCTAGTACAGAGCCATTTTCACACACCTAAGGCTTACTTTTTAAAACGACCATTAATGAATGCACTTTACTATAAACCTTGAAGCTTATCAGTATTCACTGTAGGCCCTGAGAGAAGTGGAATGAAGATTCTTTCTAGTTCCTGGTAATTAAGCTCTAGTAGGGAATCAGTCTGTATTTCAGGTCTTTGTCCTTCGACTCTCCTTCAGGCTGGGTTCAGCTAGCATTTCCACTCTTGTCTCTCTACCATTTCCTATCCTTAATCCTTTCTTGTTATCCTCCCAGGCTACTTAGGGGATGTTATAAGTGGCTTCGTATTTACATGCAAAGAAAGAAGGCAGAGGAAGACAGTGGGGCCAGGTGGTCTGTGTGGCACGTGGGTACCATGCCTCGGCAAGCTCCTTTCTGGCCTTGTGGGAGAACTCGGCCCTAAATTCTGAACTTTTTTACACTCATACAGGCAGTGGCTGCTCCAAGGGGGTGAGGTGAGGGGCTCTAGCCTCCATAATCTCCAACAATACCCTCAACCACCCCACCTAAACATCTATGCCATATAAAACCATTCTTGAAGTTACAACCTCTAATCTGTCTTTCAACCATTCTGTGTAGAAATGCATACAGTGTCTTACCTTCCCATATTTCCCATTTGACGCAAGGTAAACTGTCAGGCATACTCACCCGTATGTGTGTGTGTATGTGTATGTTTAAAGGCATGAATCAGACTGTCTGACTGAATCCCAGCTCCACCACTTAATGGTTGTGGGACCTTAAGCAAATTACTTAACTTTCTCATCCTCAATTTCCTTATCTGTATAATGAGAGTAATAGTAGCTACTTAGGGGTTTGTGTACACCAAGATGCAAATACAGAGCATAGTACTTGCCATTTAGGTGCTAATAAATATTAGTAATTATTATTGTTAGAAAAGAACAAATCTGTTCTATACTCAAAACATTATTTTTATTTTGTTACTAACTTTTTGAGTTGAACTATCTCATTTATTTGTGTATTTTTGATATTTGAATTATCCACATTTGACCTGTTCCCAGAGTGGAGCCCCATGTGTAGAGGGAACTTTTAAGTCCAACAGGTCTCATATAAGCCAGTATTTCCACTGAAGAAGCAGAAATGAGAGGTTTTGTGGTGGTGGTGCTAGGGGCTGCATAAACATGGAAGAAAATATATTGTTAATTTTAAGTCTTTGGTTTTTGCCATTTGGAATTTAGGAAAACAATCATAATTCACATGTTTCTAGCCTTTTTAATCTACTAAAGGAAATAGCCATCTCAAAGGAAAAAGTTTTAAAGTTATACAAATGTTATATTTTGGCATATTATATTTAGTTGGATATATTCCATATAGGAAAATATTAAGCTCTCATTACAAAGTCTGTGCATATGTAATTCACTAGCATTTTGGAATGGTGAAAAGGAAAGATATATTCAGAAACTTTGAATTACAAATAAAATATGAGTTAAGTGTTTTAAATTTACAAGATTCAGAGACATGTTGGATGAGACAAGCAAGATTCAGGTTAATAGTCCTCTGGGAGTGAAACTAGGTTCTGGACAGCAAAGTAACTGATTTCTTTCCTTTCTATGTTCACACCTTGCTCCTCTTGTCCACCAGCACATGCAGCCTCTCCCCATTGTGCCTACAAATCATCCATGTGTCTTTTCAAGGCAGTTTCATTACATACAAACTTCAAATTGAAAATCCAAGTTGCAGTGTGAAGATAAAATAATACTTAGACCGTCTATTTTAATAGGAAATCTCTAACTTTGATTATTTGTGTTGTTCTTATAAAAAAAAATTGAACATTATTTAATTATTTAAAAAACTATTTTACTATTTTTTGCTTCAGCATTCTGTACTATTTGAAGAAGAATTCTAATATTTATTTAGAGAAGGGACACCCAAATATGTTTTAATTAACACTGATTAAAGTCAATTTAAAAATATCTAAAATAAGGAAAAAGACTGGCTTTTTGACAAGCCCAAAGAACTTTGAGTTAATTTGCTTTATCCTTAGTAGAAATGACCAGAGAGTCTCTCTTCTCAGAATTTTAAAGGAAGGCTCAGAGCCTTTATTCGTAGCTATTTAATTTTCTGTGACTGCATATTTATATTGTAGCTTCAGAAAAATCATTGGAAGCTATCTCCCTTTTTACTCTTGGATATGTGGAGTCAGAACATTATTTTCAAACTCTTACAAGCATAATAATCATATTTATATTTTTAAAACAAAAAAAACAAGCTCTATTTGCAGATAAATGACTCTACATTATTTAATTTGACTATTAAGAATTAAATAGCTTACTTTATGAAACATGTAAATCATAAGTCTCATTCTACACTTATAAGACCCCTGAGAGGCAAACTTCTGGCACTTGATCCCATACATTGCTGAACTTTCCAGATTTGGGTGGGGTATCCAGGCCTGGAATTGTTACTATGCAGCAAAAGCATATAAAGTTTAAAAAAAGAAGAAGAAATTTAAGGAGATGTACATTGTCATTAGAAGTATTTGAACTGGCAATGTACTATATAATCTGAGGCCAAGAGAATATACATGCACTCATACATATACATTTACTTGTATATTTACATTTATATATTATATAAAAGTTTCTATAAAGATTAATTCTTTGATTTTAGAATACTTGGATGAATACCCAGTTGAATTTAACTTTTATTGATTTGGAAGATTATGTGTAATATAAGGAGAAAACATAAATGGTTGTCAGAATGATAGGAGTTTTATAAAATGCTGAACCAACACCAAAATGGAAATTACATAAAGAGTTCTTCATGGAACTTACAGGATTTGCTTGTGTCTCTTAGAAAAGATGAACTATGCTTCATAATTTTAAAGTTGTTAATATGATTGTCTTCTGAAAAGTGTTCGGCATTAAAATTGAGAGTTTTTTTTTTTTTTTTTCTTCTCACGCTTGTGAGAACCCCACCAACCCCACCTGAATTTTAACCCTTGAAGGATTTTATTGTCTTTCATACCTCATCATTGCCTTCAGTTGTGCTGCTGCCAGAGAAAAAGGAAACCAGTCGCCTGTTTGCCTAGTAATTTTGTGGCTGATTTTCTTTTATGGCTGGGTGTGAGGAAGAAGTCAACTTTTAAAAGGATGTATTTAATCATACATACTTTATGATGTACAAGTCACAATTGGGGCGTGGTGGACGAAGCCAACAAGAATAAGTTCCTTGCAGCCCATGGGGTGCGAGGGAGGAAGACAGAAGGAATCGCAGGCTGTAAGAGGGGTTGGCCCCTGAAGGGCTCAGAGTGGATAATTACCTACAGGGTATGGCTTGAGGAGGGCTACAAGTTTCTGCTTGCCTGAAAATCTCTCCCCTGCCAGCAATCCATTGAAGTGTCACTCAGCCGGCCTCCTAGCTCCCAAATTCCCACTGTTAGAGGCTGTCTATAGACAAAGGAGGGGCGTGGTATCCTACAGGCCCCTGTTCAACCGAAGCTCGGGAAGGGAAGGGGCCTTAGACATCGTCTGGCCAGACAGTCTGGTGTGGTGCAAACCTCTGCCAGAATCATCGCCTCACCCCTGACTCCCCATCTCCTCACTCCCCACCGTCCCTCACCCCTACTGCATTTTAGTGCAATCACAGAGAATAATAGAATCACTCTTCCATGTGCTTTTCAGACGCTTCTTTTGCCTCCCTCCCACTCCCTTGGTCACTCTCCCAGGCTAAACAATTAATCTTAGGCCTTTGTAGCCCTCTGGTTTCAGAACTTTTGCTGTTCTGGTCCTCTTCCTCATTACATGCTCTGTTTTCAAAACCCAGAGTGTAGGATTTGAACTGCACTCAAATACTTCCCTTGGGCTTGACCACCACAGGGAAGGACTGTTCAGTAATTTCTCTCGTTCTGGATATTAGAGTTCTGCTAAGGCAGCCCAAGGTTGTAGAGTCTTGACAGACTCTTAACACCTGGACTCAGAGTAGATTTTAGGAAACTATAAAACTCTTGTTTTTCTCCACACATGTTGGTGAATAGACCTGTCACCTTACAAAGTTTTATGCTAATGCATTTTAAATACCCCCTTCTTAATGTCACTTGCTCATTGTTAACCGTTGTGGGTCATTTTGGGTCCAGTGATCCAGTGCTTTTTATTCTTCCCATTTTCTTCTTGAAAAGCAGGTATCTGCATCCTCCTTAAAGTCATTGATTAAAATGTATGTAGGGGAGCCAGTGTAGCTCAGTGGTTGAGCACCTGCTTCCCATGTACGAGGTCCCAGGTTCAATCCCGAGTACCTCCTTTAAAAAAAAAGTGTATGTAGAGGCAGGGTTAAAAACAGACTTACTAAGCCATTTATCATTATTCTTTGAGTGTATTGAAAGGATCCTACTTAGGCTTTGGAATCAGATGAGAATCTTGAATCTGCCTTTGGCTTGCTGTGTGATCTGGAGCAACTTACTTAATTTCTTAGGTTCTTGCTTACCTCATGTATAAAATGATGATCCTCCTACTTCATAGAACAGTTGTAACGACTGGAGATTATTTATGTAAATCATCAAGCAAAGTACCTAGCACATAGAGGTGGTTAAGGAGTATTCTGTTTCTACCTACATTTTGCAGTCACATAGATAACATTGAATCCTCCATCCCTATGAGATATTTGAAACAACTGTCTGCCCATAAGCTTCCAAGTCTTCTCTTTTCTAGGACTGAATGCCAGTTCTTTTTATTGCTCCTCCTGTGCCTATTTGAACTGCACATTTGAACATTAACTAAAAAGTAGGACTGCTTTGGATGAGTAGTTGACCTTTTCCTCGGCCCTCTTTCACTACCCCGGATTAATTATCAGAGTTGATAATTTAGAAGAAGGGTGACATGGGGGCATCGTGGAGAAGGGAAGGGGAATGCTGTCTTCAGAAGGTTAAAAGCCTGCTAGTGTGGAAGAGGAAGTAGACTTATTTGTGTGTTCACAGAGGACAAAGAATGTAGGTCCATTTGGGGAGTGTATGTGGCTCAAGGAGTTGAGCGTCTGCTTACTGTATGGGAGGTCCTGGGTTCAGTTCCCAGTGCCTTCTAAAAAAACAAGCAAACAACAAGCAAATAAATGAAAAAGCCAGGTCAGGGGAGCCGATGTAGCTCAATGGTTGAGTGCTGGCTTCCCACATATAAAGTCTTGGATTCAATCGCTGGCCCCCAGTACCAAAATAAATTAATTAATTAAATTAAATAAATTGGGTGGCAAAATTTGACCCTGATTAATGTGAAGTTATTTATAGACTTTGTGCCACTCAATGTGAATATTCATATGCTTCACTGCAAAGATAGTAATGTGTTTGATTATAGAGTGCTGCTCCGGGCCCAACTGGGGGCAATACATATATGAATACACTGTGTGTGCTGTAGTACTTTTCTAAAACCTGAAGTACTAAGTTATAAAACATCTGACCCCAAGTGTATTTCAGATACCCTGCACGGATGGGTAGAGCGAAGTCTTGGCAAGACCGTTATCAGCCTAATTTAAGAAAGATTTTCTCGTATACTTAACAATAAAATGAGATTATTTTCCATTGTGATGACATCCCAGATACTGAGATTATTCATGGGGGATGGGGGCATGTGGCTATGTGACCATCTCTTAAGGAAGTTTTCAAGGAATTTTTTGAATAGGAGACTAGTCCTCCAAAGTCCCTTCCAATCCCACATTTATGAACTTAAAATACACAGTTTGCTTGACCCTAGGTGGATGAGATCCAGCCCATTGCAGGAATTAAGACAGAAACTAAACATGGGGTGCCATGCTAGAGATGCAGACTCCTAATGAATGAGGAGCCTGTGATTGCTTTCCACTTACTATTTGTGTCCCGTGTTCACAAAGAAAGTTATAGTCATTGTATGATAAACTTGTTTTTTATTAGATTGACCTACCCAGAGATTCTCAAAGTGTGGTACCTGGATATCACCTGGCAACTGGTTAGAAATGGAAATTTTCAGTCCCACCCCAGATCTACTGAGAACTCTGTGGGTGAGGGCCAGAAATCTGTGTTTTGTTCAATTCTGCAGGTGATTCTGATGCATGTTAATAAGCAAGAGTGAGTTCTCTAGGCCTCAGAGTATGTTTGGAAATAGGTCCAAGTTACTCTATTTCCTGAAAGGACTGCAAATGAAGGTCAGAAGGCCGGGAGGAATAAAAGTATTCTAACTGGCACAACAAGAAGACGCTCATTGGGAAGTGTGTGCTTTAAGCCATGGGTAAGACTTTGGGGATACAGAATGGTATATCATTCCTGGCTGAGGGGAAAGAACAGTTAACCTCCACACTGGGGAACTGAATTGTCTCCAGAATATCAGTTGGTTTATAGTACTAATAAGGAAGAACGAAGACAATACTATCAGCCAGACTTCTAAATTATATTTTTCATGTGCTGTAGATGTGAGATCAATTTTTTAGACCCAAGTCCTTACCTTATTTGTCCTTGTTAAATTTCATCTTGCTTGAACAAGGCACATCATTCTAGTCCTATGATAGGTTTTGGGTTCCTAAACATTGCCTAATTAGACCATTGTTGTGACTTGAAGCTATGTACCCCAGAAAAACATGTTCTTAATTTTAATCCATTCTTGTGGGTGTGAACCATCATAAACAGGACCTTTTGATGAGATTACTTCGGTTAAGGTGTGGCCCAACTTTATCAGGATGAGTCTTAATCCTATTACTGGAGGCCTTATAGAGCAGGCAACAGAGAGGAAGTCATGGGGAGCAGCAGCAAGAAGCTGGAAGTCAGTGGAACCCAGAAGAGAAAATAGAAGACACAGCCATGTGCATTGCCATGTAATGGAAAAGCCAAGGAGCCCCAAATATTGCTGGCCAGCCAGAAGATACTGAGCCTAGGAGGAAGCAAGCCTTCTAGCCTCTGAAGTCCTGAAGTAAATTCCTGTTCTTAAGTCAACTCATTGTATAGTATTTGTTTTAGCAGCTAGGAAACTAAAACAATCATCCTCTAAGTCACCAAGAAAAACTTTAAACTTGAATTTGAAATTTCCCTCCATGTTGGCCTAAATCTTCCATGGATTTAGCTGCACAAGGGTAAGATTTTGTCTGAGACTTCTAACCTGTCAAGAATTTCTTGGTTTTATTGATGTTTCCAAAGAGCCCTTGCCTCATAGAAGCTGTAACAGTGACTAGGAGCATATATATTTTTTTTTCTAGAAGAATATGCAAAGCAAAGGCTAATGCAATGGGTTGGTCTTCATCTCCCTCCTCTTTAAATGACTTAGGCAGTTGATGGTGATTCCACTTTGATGCTCTCCCTTGAGAGTTTAGGTTTCCAATGTCTTTCCTCCAACCAAAATTATGTCTAATGAAAGTTATTTTTTGTGGTGTTCTCTTGCATAATTGTGTAGGCACTGTTTAGTGGTTTAAATTAGAAAAAACTATTTCGGATAATACCTACCACCACGGTCATCGTGCTTTAATATTATTTAAAGCAAAAGATGATAAATGCTTCATCAGTTTTTTTCTTAGCTGCTTAGGGAAGAGAGTTAAGTTCCAGGGAGCAACTTGGGTAGGACTAAGAAGAGAACACATTATTTTCACCGAGTAGCAAATTAACTGGAACACCTTTTGATGAGTTGTAAATAGTTAATAACATAATCATAGGCTGATAATACAGCATCATAGGACTGGCAAGTAATATAAGAGAACATTCTTATGCCTTTAAGGATTTCATCTAAATTAGCCAGGTAGATAGTTATCTGTCAAGCTCGTAATGGATTCATTTAAGGAGAATCATGCAAGCAGTCTTAATAATTGGTTCTGGTCTCCAGTGCTATAGGCTGTCCTTCCTCTTTATATACCTAAATGCCAACTGCTGCTCTAAAAGTCCCTGTATGATGGGAGAGATTTGAAGGACTATTTTAGCTCATCCTGAAATTCAAAGGAAAGTGTATGAAGTACTATTTTTCTGTATTCAGTTTGTAACTGATAATGTTAGAAAAGAAAAGAAATGAGAAATGGGGTAACTATTGAATACCTTGGTTTCTATTCACTCTGTAAATAGCATTGCTACTCACAACAAAACTAAAAAGGACCATGTTTCTTTCCTAAATAGATAACATTTATTATTGGTACTTCAGGCACTCTTAAGAAAATTGTTCCAAGAACACACAATGTGGTTCCTAGGTTTGTACTTTAATAAGTGCCCAATGTTTATATCACATTTTATGCCTGGAATTTGTAACTAGCTTTTACTAATGTAAAATAAACTAAGCATGTTTCTAACTTTATTAAACAATTGGAATGCAAGGTATGATTTGAATTGGGAATATTTTGTTGTTGGAAAGACTTGAGTGAGGAAAACAACTATAGTTTTGTTATTGTTTATTTTTTAAAGTGGAACACAAAGGGAAGAGTTTTTGTTCTATATCTGGAATGTTCTCAGAATATCCAGAAAAAAATGTTTTATTTGGATTGTTCTCCTTCTCCATCTGCCTCTCCATTATTCATGAAGGACCCTGGTTTTAGAACAAAGCATTCAAAATTCATGCAATCCATACATGGTTTGGGTTTCTAACTACTCCTTACAAGAAAAATTATGACTCTGGGGTTTAGAGAAACTATGATTGAAATATATTTTTTCTTCCTAAAATTATAGTTTTCTTTGGAATTCCAGTGCTCTTGGAATACTAGAGGAAAACAGAGCATTGTAATTGGCCACTGGTTCTTGGGAATGAAAAAGGTGTGTATTTGTCTACCTCAGTCTAGTGAGTTGGTTGACTAATCTACATTTTATAGTAGGAACAATTTGGGACTGTCTAGAGTTACATATAATCAGAAAGAGTTTGAAGTGGCTAGAATCCTGCTGAGGTGTTCAAGGAAACTTGTTTTTTTGTATCAACATTCTTTTCTTCTTCCCTTAGAAGCAGGAGGTTTGGAGATGTGAGGAATAGGAAGGAGTCACAAAGAAAGGAAAAAGAAGAAATGTCCTGATTAAGTTTCTAGAGGAGTGGGAAAAGAGGGCGTGGGAAATATGGTGTGCAGTGGATACTCTATAGGGTTTTTACCTGACCTTCTTTTCCCAAAGTAAAAGTGTTAGCCTATCATTTAATAGTTTTGGAAATGCTCTTCAATTTTATCTGTGATAATATTTATTTGATTGCTACAAAAACAATTTATGATAGGTGTTTTTATGGGTTTCTTTCCTTTTTAAAAATTTCAATCTGTATTAAAGCAGCAACAAAGGAAGTGAGCTAATTCAGACAGAGTCTCACCACCCTAATATGTAACTCTTTTCTTTATTCATGATCTTTTCTTTCCTTGTCCATACACATAGGTAGTTTTATATTTTTGTAATCTTATCTGACTGGTTATTTATATCCTTTCAGTGAGTATGGGTGCTATATCACTTTATATTTATTTTCAATTAGAATGGACATATTTCATAGTTTAGAAAAGGACTCTTTTAGAGTTGCCCTTAAAACAAGTAATGTTTTTCCAAAGGGCAAAAGAAAAGTCTCTCTAACCCTTTTATTGCAGTCATTTGTCCTTTAATAACAAAACAAAAAAGAGCCTATTCCCTACTCCCCCCCCCCTTTTTTTTTCCTTGAGAATTTTAACCTCACCTTGCTTTCCACCAGTGACTAAATGATTTCTTGTCAAGGTTTTATGAATACAGTTTTCTTAAACAACAACTAAATATTTTGTTTATGTTGTAAACATTAACGTTTAGGAGGTCTCATTCCAATTTTGTGCATCTTTTTGTTGTTTTCCTTGATCTCCTAACTTGTCTTTGGAGGGCAGGATGGAAGGTTATTGCCAAGGTGCTGACTGCTGGGCTCTGTCTCCATTAGTAAAATTTCCTTTGCGAGAACCCCACTCCCGCACTTCTGCCCTCCCAAATAAGCAAATACTCTCACTTTTGTAGTGGGATTTGCATGTGTATTTATTTTTGAGAGTACAGTCTCTACTGTTCCCTCCTGAGAACTGTACATAATTCATTTGCTCATTTACTCCAACAACCCACATTATGAGGACATATTCTGCATGCCTTGCATTAGCTGACCACCAGTGGCTGGGGAGAGAAAGGAATAGGGCTTGTGGGATTCATATGGCCAGCATAGACCCTATAGAGGCGATACAGGGGCCATGGTGGAAAGTTCCAGAAAAAGGGACCCAAGGATAAATACTATATCCTTGACCTAGTTTTCTTTGCCTGGCCCAAAAAATTTCAGACCCTCAATTTTTCTTTGCCACAGTCCAGTCTTTACTACCTTGTACAAGTTTATACCTCCTATTACTGCATTCTAAATTTTTTTTGTAACTTCCATTTTCCTAATATTTGCATTCCTAAAATCTCTGGTCACCTACAGTGAAAAGAGTGCTACATTTTCTGCTTGAATAAGTGAGGTGTAGTTGCTACAATACAGCCTCTGCTTAAAGAAGCAAGATGTGCTATAAAATCTGTTTAGGAGACTACCTGTAGTCCCATTGAGGTAGTTTGACATGTAGTTTTCAAATATGTGGGGAGCATAAGAGAGAGAGACAGAGAGAGGACATAAAACGTAGAACAACATAATAGTAATTGTAAAAAATGCTAATATTTGTGGTTACTTTTTCCCTGTCTCATTCAGTAAGAAGCTATCCTCCTACATTATGCAAATCTAAGGAATAATAAGATGTGTATAAGGGGATAGTATATGAGAATTCTTGTACTTTCTGTATGGTTTTTCTGTAAACCTACAACTGCTCTAACATTTTTTTTTAAATTCCATGCTCATTTCTTATAATCAATAAACCCATAAATTTGTTTCTTTCTAGCCACCCCCACCCCCACCTCACCCCCATTCCAGTGCTCTTCAGCCCGTCTTTGAAAGATTACAGGAGATTCAGTTTCAGCGGTTTATATTAGCAATCTTTAAATGGTAAACATTTTCTTAGGTACGCAAGATTATAAATGACATAAGTAATTTTTTTATAGTATTCATTCGTCTACTAGTCCCCCAAATATAGTGAGCTTTGAAATAACATAAGGACCCCTAGCCCATGTAATTGAGTTGATTGAGTTGTTAAATGATCAGTACCACAGTCCAGTCTCTGAGCCCTGCCCTGGTTCCAGGAGGCTGTTCGCAGCCTCTGGGACTTTGCCTGCAACTTCTCTGCCCATATGGAAAACTTACTCAGTCTCAGACCTACTTCAAAAGTTACCTCTCCTGAGAAGCCCTCCTTGACCTCTCGTTGGCTTTACAGACTCCTGTAGTATTTTATTTATGCTTCAAATACAACATTTTCCACATTGTGTTGAAAGTTACTCATTTACTTCTCATCCCCCTATCCTATGCAAAAATTCTTAAGGACAGGGACCATTATTTGTTTGACTAGTCCCTAAAACAGAGCCACACTTATACAAAGCAATGAATAATGGAATAAATGATTGCCACTGGTCCACTTTTTTTTTTTTAACTTTATTTTGTACATTTAATAATTGAAAACATAAGCAATTAAAAACTAAAAAGTAAACACAGATGAATAAATATATACATTTCTCAATTAAATGTAATGGATACATGTAATTTTTTTTGTTTTTTTTTTTTTTGTTTTGTTTTGTTTTTTTTGTGAATCAAACAATATATTACACAATATATTTAGTTCATAGTAATGCATTCATATAGTATTTGTCCTTTTGTGTCTGGCTTGCTTCACTCAACATAATGTCCTCCAGGTTCATCCATGTTGCCATATGCTTTATGACTTCATTTCTTCTTACAGCTTCATAATATTCCATCGTGTGAATAGACCACAGTTTGTTTATCCATTCGTCTGTTGATGGACCACCTGGGTTGTTTCCAACTTTTGGCAATGGTGACTAATGTGGCTATGAACATCAGTGTGCAGATGTCTGTTCGTGTCACTGCTCTCAGTTCTTCTGGGTATATACCCAGTAGTGGTATTGCAGGGTCACATGGCAAGTCTATATTCAACTTCGTTAGGAACTGCCAAACATTCCTCCATAGTGGTTGTACCATCCTGCATTCCCACCAACAGTGAAGAAGTGTTCCTATCTCTCCACATCCTCTCCAACACTTGTAGTTCTCTGTCTTTTTCATAGTGGCCATTCTGATAGGTGTGAAATGATATCTCATTGTAGTTTTGATTTGCATTTCCCTAATCATGAGTGATGTTGAGCATTTCTTCATGTGTTTTTTTGCCATTTGTATTTCTTCTTCGGAGAAATGTCTATTCAAGTCTTTGGCCCATTTTTTAATTGGGTCATTTGTCTTTTTATTGTTGAGTTGTAACATCTCTTTATATATCCTGGATATTAAACCCTTATCAGATATGTGATTTCCAAATATTTTTTCCCATTGAGTTGGCTGCCGTTTCACCCTTCTGACAAAGTCCTGTGAGGTGCAAAAGTGCTTAATTTTGAGGAGGTCCCATTTATCTAATTTTTCTTTGGTTGCACGTGCTTTCGGTGTGAGGTCCAAGAAACCACCACCTACTACAAGGTCTTGAAGATGTTTCCCTACATTTTCTTCCAGTAGTTTTATGGTCCTGGCTTTTATATTTAGATCTTTGATCCATTTTGACTTGATTCTTGTATAGGGGGTGAGATAGGGGTCCTCTTTCATTCTTTTGGTTATAGATATCCAGTTCTCCCAACACCATTTGTTGAAGAGACTGTTTTTTCCCATCAGCGTGGGCTTGGTAGGTTTGTCAAAAACCAGTTGACTGTATAGGTGAGGGTTTATTTCTGGATTCTCAATTCTATTCCACTGATCGATATGTCTATCTTTATGTCAGTACCATGCTGTTTTGACCACTGTAGCTTTCTAACATGTTTCAAGGTCAGGCAGCGAAATTCCTCCCACATTGCCCTTCTTTTTTAGAATACTTTCGGCTATTCGGATGCACTTACCCTTCCAGATGAATTTGGCGATTGCCTTCTCTAATTCTGTAAAGTAAGCTGTTGGGATTTTGATTGGTATTGCATTGAATCTATAAATCAGTTTGGGCAAGATTGACATCTTCGCGATATTTATTCTTCCAATCCATGAACACAGAATGTCTTTCCATTTGTTTAGGTCTTTTTAAATTTCTTTTAGCATTGTTTTGTAGTTTTCTGCATATAGGTCCTGTACTTCCTTGGTTAAATTAACTCCTAGGTATTTGAGTCTTTTTGTTGCTATCGAAAATGGAATTTTCCTCCTGATTTCCTCCTCAGATTGTTCAGTACTAGTGTACAAAAACATTACTGATTTTTGCGTGTTGATCTTATATCCTGCCACTTTGCTGAACTCATTTATTAGTTCAAGTAGCTTTGTTGTGGATACTTCAGGATTTTCTAAATACAGGATCATGTCATCCGCAAACAGTGAGAGTTTTACTTCCTCTTTTCCTGTTTGGACGCCTTTAATTTTTTTGTCTTGTCTAATTGCCCTAGCTAGAACTTCTAGTACAATGTTGAATAACAATGGTGACAGTGGGCATCCTTGTCTTGTTCCTGATCTTAGGGGGAAAGCTTTTAACCTTTCCCCATTGAGTATGATGTTGGCTGTGGGTTTTTCATATATGCCTTTTATCATATTGAGGAATTTTCCTTTTATTCCTATCTTTTGAAGTATTTTTATCAAAAAAGGATGTTGGATTTTGTCGAATGCCTTTTCTGCATCTATTGAGATGATCATGTGGTTTTTTTCCTTCAATTTGTTAATGTGGTGTATTACATTGATTGATTTTCTTATGTTGAACCAGCCTTGCATACCAGGAATAAATCCCACTTGGTCATGATGTATAAGTCTTTTGATATGCTGTTGGATTCGATTTGCAAGTATTTTGTTGAGAATTTTTGCATCTATGTTCATGAGAGAGATTGGTCTGTAATTTTCTTTTCTTGTGGAATCTTTATCTGGCTTTGGTATTAGGGTGATGTTGGCTTCATAAAATGTGTTGGGTAATTTTCCCTCCTCTTCGATTTTTTGGAAGAGTTTAAACAGTATTGGTGTTAATTCTTTTAGAAATGCATGGTAGAACTCACCTGTGAAGCCATCTGATCCTGGACTTTTCTTTGCTGGGAGATTTTTGATGACGGATTCAATCTCCTTAATTGTGATTGGTTTGTTAAGTTCTTGTATTTCTTGTTGTGTCAGTGTAAGTTGGTTATAAGTTTCTAGAAATTTGTCCATTTCATCCAGATTGTCTAGTTTTTTGGCATATAGTTTCTCATAATATCCTCTTATGATTCTTTTTATTTCTGTGAGGTCATTTGTAATTTCCCCCCTTTCATTTCTGATTGTATTTATTTGCATCTTCTCTCTTTTTTTCTTTGTTAGTCTAGCGAGAGGTTTGTCAATTTTATTGATCTTCTCATAGAACCAGCTTTTGGTTTTGTTGATTTTCTCTATTGCTTTTCTGTTCTCATTTTCATTTATTTCCGCTCTAATCTTTATTATTTCTTTCCTTCTTTTTGCTTTGGGATTGGTTTGCTGTTCTTTTTATAGTTTCTCAAGTTGTTCAGTTAAATCTTTGAGTTTAGCTCTTTCTTGTTTCTTAATATAGGCATTTAGGGCTATAAATTTCCCTCTCAAGATTGCCTTTGCTGTATCCCATAAGTTTTGATATGTTGTGTTCTCATTTTCATTTGTCTCAATATTCCACTTTTAAAAGGGCATTAAAAACCAGGAGATGAGTATGTTGAGAAACCATTAACTTTCAATTTATCCTAAAGCATAACTATTCCAATTGTGATTTATAACTGTAATTTGTTTACCTACTTGTCCTCCACCCCTATCACACCCTGTTGGATTTACCAGGAGGCACAAGAAGGTCAAGTTCAAACTAATGGGGTTAAGTCCTGGTTAAAGACTTTGATGGAAAATGTTTATTGGAGAGGTTAGCACAATTGACTAAGATAACTTCTGAACACTTATTAAAAATACCCACGGTATTTTTGACATTATTGTTAAAAATCTAGAATTGTTTTCTTATATACATGTGCATATAAAATATTTTCCAATTTTAAGAAAATTATAATTAGCCTGTGTGGCAGTTTGATGTAATTATGAATTCCAAAAATATAATTGGATCATGCTTGTAAACTGATCTATTAATCTGGGCATGATTAGGTTAGGATTAGGGCATTGAGCCCCACCCCTTGGTGGGTGGGGAATCGAATATAAAAGGCAAGGCAAAGGACAGTTGAAGCAGTCTTTTGAGAAGCAGTTTTGATGTTGGAAAGAAGGCCCCATGGGAAGAGAAGCAAGCCGTTCGCCTGATAGTCTACAGCTGCCCTTGTGGAGGAAACAGGAGCTAAGCCTAGAGAGAAACGCAACCCCGGGAAGAGAGGAACCCAGAAGCCTGAACCCTTGCAAACGCTGGCAGCTGTCTTACTCCAACGCGTGACAATGAACTTTGGTGAGAAGAAACTTAATGCTTTATGGCCTGGTATCTGTGGACTTCTACCCCAAATAGATACCCTTTATAAAGACCAACCCATTTTTGGTATTTCACATTAGCACCCCTTTGGCTGACTACTACAGCCTGTTTAAGGAGGAAATTTAAATCTTAGTGGAAAATGAGAGAGAGTTTCAGAATATAATTAAGATTACCGGACTCTGGAATAGGATTATTCCCTGAAACAAATAACAAAAAACTACTCCATTCTAGTAAATGTCTCATGTATGTCTCATGTACATGCATAAGAATTTAAACATTCTAACAGGTAGGCTATGGTTAGTTTTGTGGGTTTTGATAGGAGAAAATCTAATCAGTGTTACTGTTATGAGAAGTAACTATTTTGTATTATTTAAAAGTTTTAGTATTACCTCAAGTATGAATCACAATCGTTTAATCAACCTTTCTGGACTACATTACATCGAAGTCTTAGGCAAGCCGTGGCCTCTGTTAGGTAGTAAGACTGCAAAATCATACCACTGCGCTTAAACTATTTATTATGGGCCAGTTGTTTCCAAAGTTGACTACTAAGCTGTTTTTCAAACCCATGTGTTAAAAAGCTTCTAAATGACATTATGCAGCAAATAAATGGTATTTTTCTTGAACAATACCATTCAAGTTACAAAAATCCCACTATCATATTCACTATCTTTAATATCTCTAATATTTAATATCTCTAATATATACATATCTGCTGAACTTTCACAAATTTTCACTGGTTTATCCATTAAATTCTAAAACACTATAACCTGTAATGGTGGGAATTTTAAAACTGATAATGTATGCAGGGATATATTTAAAAGAGCTGGAATCCTACCACTGGAAATAATACTGATATAATAATGACTAAATTATATTGGTTGATAACGGCAATGAATACTAGTAAGTTCAGTGAACCATTAGACCAGAGAAAAAGAATTACTCTTCTGTCATGGGAAAATATGTTGGTATGTCAGAATTATAAGTTGGGAGGAGCTAAATTCTATATGATTAGCCTTTCAGGAGAGATTTCATTTCAGATTCAAGAGTCAAGAATAATGTTTCCCACATCTTGGTACCAATAATGCTTCATTATAGTATATGGCACAAATCTGGTATACCTAGAAAGAAGTGTTAGAAAATCTAAAAGTTTTTGTCCTAGGTACAGGTAGAACTATATAAAAATTGCTTACAGATAAAAGAATGTGGAAATTGAAAAAAGCTCTGAAATCTGAAATGGTTTTCACAAGTTATTTGGTGGCCAAAGCTGACTAGAATTTAAGTGAGACTTTTATAGCCTTTATCTACCCTTAATGTGATTATTGTTGAGTTTTGCTGAAGATGGTAATGTATCTGGTTAAGGGGTACTGCCCCAGACTCTACTGGGAGCATTACAATAATATGCACTATACATCCTCTATTACTTCTCATAAACATGAAAATTCTGAAAACTGAAAAACAAATGGCCCCAAAGGTTTCAAATAAAACACATGAACTAATATCTTGGTAATCTCATGTAAATTAATTAGAATAATAATACCATACTATTTTCCTTAGAGGAAGGTTTTTTTCTGTTTTGTTTTTTGTTTTTTTTAAGGTACCAGGAGCTAGGGACTGAACTTGGGACCTTGTATGTGGGAAGCCAGCGTTCACCCACTGAGCCACATTGGCTCCCTTGAGTTGGTTTTTTCATTTATTTTGTTTTTTGTTTGTTTTTGTTCTTTAGGAGGCACCAGGAACCAAACCCAGGACCTCCCATGTGGGAAGCAGGCACTCAACCGCTTGAGCCCCATCCACTCCTTAGAGAAAAGTTTTTGATATCAGATCTAGGTTTGAATTTTGTCCTTACCTCTTGCTGTGTGACCTTGGACAGGTTATTTAACCTCTGACTTGGTGGTTGTATGTTTGAAAGTTTCTAACACATATTGTTTGACAGGTGAAACACTCAATAAATGATAGCTTTGGTTATTAATTTTAGATTTATAATTGACATTAAACATCTTAAAAATTGGTAGTTCTTCTACTTCTATCAGCATGATAGACGAGATATCCTAACCAATCCTTCTGCTAAAATGAACTAAAAATATGAAGATATATTTTATATACACACACACACACTCATGTACAGAGATACATATACACGCTCGATATGTACACACAAACACATGTCAAATCTATAAAAACATTTCTTTCAAATATATATTTTGAATGCATCCTTAAGCTAGCTGGGAAGCAAGGGATACTCAGAGGTCAATAACCAAGTGAAAGGGAGAACCAATGATGTAAATGGACCACTGAAGCTGGTCAACTAGGTGAACTCAAACTTCAGTTTTCAAGCAAAAGGGTAAAGTTGAATAGGAGAAAAACCCCAGTCTCAGCAGAAATCTGGGATCCCGAAAGTTATTCCTTTAGTGTAAAGGGTGGGCCAGAAATAAGCCCGCCTTTTTGGGGAACTGGCATTGACTAGAAAAAGAGGAAATCACTGCCTTAAGAATTGTATCCACAAGCTGGCTTCCACTCAGGTTTGCAGTTTGAATTTACATTATCCAGGCTGACTGAAAGACCTCCAACTGAGACTTGAGTATAAAGGAGACCTAGTTTGGTGATGCTCCCCCATGGCAGAAGCATAGATAAATCCTCTCTGGAAGCACTTACCGTCAATATAGACCTCAAGGAATCTCCACACATAAACTTACAAGAAATGAATGCTAATAGTAAAGGGGAAAAAAATAATATTACAACACAAAAGGAAACCTGACCCCATGAGCCAGTGTCAATAGCCTCAGTTGAGTCAGACACCAAAGTCTGTAGATCAACATTGTCCAATATCTGTGAAGTTGTAGTACAATATAGTGGTCACTGCTTATATATGGCTATTTAGTACTTAACTAGTGCAACTGAGAAGCTAAATCTTTAATTTCATCTCATTTAAATTTAAATAGCCACAAGGCTAGTCGCTACTGTGTTGGACATCACAGCTGTAGAAAATAAAATTATTAGACATTTAGATTTAATATGTTTAAGAAAAAAAATAGAAAATATAGGTAATGAACAAGAGTCTGTAAAACTGCACATTTTTGAAAAAGAGGTGAAAAAATAAATTTCAAATTTAAAAACTCAGTAGATGGGTTTAACAGCAGATTAGACTTAGCTGAAGGAAGCATGTTTTTTAAATGGAAAAGAGGTCTGAAGAAATTACCTAGAATATATTCAGAGAGATAAAAAGAGGAGACTGAAAGGTATGGAAAATATTTTCCATGCAAATACCAACTCAGAATAAGCTGATGGGACTATGATATTATCAGAGAAACATAGGAAGATTTTATTCCAAACTGTTAGACATATATTAATATACCTTCAAAATCTATGAAGGGAAAAATGACAGGACCACAGGGAAATATAAACAAATCTACCTTTTATTTAAGGATTTCAACATATCTCTACCAGTTAATGATAAACCACCAGACCACTCCCTGCCCCCCTGCCCCAAAATAGACTATGAAAAATTTAAACAACACAATTAACAAGCTTGATTAAATGGATTATATGGATTGCTGTATCCAACAACTCTAGAATCACATAAAAAATGTCGAGGATTAGTATTAACATAGACCATATTCTCTGATCACAAAGCTGTTAATTTAGGAAAAAGAGAACAAGAAAAATCCTGTTTGATAGTTAAGGAAAATGCTTCTAAATGCCTTAAAAGGTCAAAGATAATATTTAGGACTGAATGGTGATAAAAAGTTCACATATCAAAACCAGTGTCATGCAGCCAAGGGGGTACTTAGAGGGAAATTTATAACCTTAAATACTTATAATAGCCAAGAAAGTCTGAAAGGTGTAGTATAAATGTGGTGGATCAAAAAGAATAATTGAGGCATGTTATTGGTGGCACAGGGTAGGTAAGGGGCTACCCTCCTTTGCTGTCATTAACCCCTGTATTTTATTAGAAATCATTGTTTCAGTATTTATGCCAGAAATTTTATCCAGGATATTGGGAACAGCTGGTCCTGAGGGCAAGAAAAAGGAGGTGGTAACTCTGTAATGCCCAAAATAAGAAGGCAGGCTTGGCTTGTGCTTTGGCATCTCTATTCTTCATCCAGAGTAAAAATAAAATCAGGTCTTTTAGTTGAGTAAATCAGTATCAGGATTTGGTTTAGTAGCTAGGTTCTCAAAATGTAATCTGAATAATTGGGATCCCTGAAACACTTTCAGAGGATCCATGAGATCAACACTACATTCATAACAATACAAAGTCACTTTTTGCCATTTTCTCTGGGTTGACATTTGCAACTGTGGTGTGAAAGCAATGGTGGATAAAACTGCTTATCTAGCACAAATCAAGGCAGTGGCATCCACTCTACTAGTGGTTATCTTCTTCACCACCATGCGCTCTGGATTAAAAAAAAAAATGCTAGTGTCACTTGATAAAGCAGTAAAAGTTACTCATTTTATTAAACTTTGGCCCTTGAATACAAATCTTTTTAATATTCTGGTAGTGAAATGGAAAGCATACAAAAGCACTTTTACTTTGTAGCATTGTGTCACAGTTGTCTTGAGGAAAAACACTTGTGTGATTGAGTTCTTAATTTACAGAATGATTGACAGATCAGCTATGTTTATTCAGATGTGGTTATCTGGTAGATATTTTCTCAAAAATGAATAGGGAAGCAGATGTGGCTCAGGAAAGTGGATGTGGCTCAGGGAAGCGGATTTGAGTCAAGCGATTGAGCTCCCACCTACCACATGGGAGGGCCCTGGTTTGGTTCCTGGTCCCTCCTAAAGAAGACAGCGAACCGGCATGATGGGCAGACGTGGCAAGCTGACGCAACAAGATGATGCAACAAGAGATACAAAAAGAAAAACATAATGAGAGATACAACAAAGCAGGGTACGGAGGTGGCTCGAGCAGCTAGGTGCCTCCCCCCACATCAGAGGTACTGTATTTGGTTCCCAGTGCCTCCTAAAGAAATAAGGAATATGAGCAGACACAGCAAATGCAAACAACGACAGGGTGGGGAAAAATAAATAAAATAAATCTTAAAAAAAAAAATGAAGTGGGGAACAGATGTGGCTCAAGGGGTTGGGTGCCTGCTTCCCATGTGGGAGGTCCTGGGTTTGGTCCTCGGTGCCTCCTAAAAACAAAACAAACAACAAGCAGACAATGAATAAAGCAGCTCGGGGAGCTGATGTGGCTCAGTGGTTGAGTGTCCGGTTTCCCACATATGAGGTCCCAGGTCAATCCCTGGCTCCAGTACCTCAAAACAAACAAACAAACAAACAAACAAAAAACCCAAAAGAATGAAGTGAGCCTCTTACTTTAAGGAAAACAATTGTAATTGTTGTCAATAATAAAATTCAGGTTTCCAAGCAAAAATCAGAATTTTGGAAATCTTGTATTCCTCATCATAAGCTTGACATCTTTCCTATCCTTGAAGAAACTTCTGATGAGATCTGTGATGATATTAACAAATGTAATTTTGATATTGTATAATGAAATATGTAACATTTAGATACTAGATTTACAAAAATGTAAACCAGTGCCACTTTTTTTTCACAAATTTTTTTAAGAATGGCTGTTTTCCATCATATGTTACTTATCTTAATATTTAATGAATTGATTTTAAAAATACTTTAAAATTTTCTCACTTTCATTTTCTAGTATGGTAAATATTTGTAGCTATAATTTGCATAAACAAAAGCTCTTTAGTGTCTTCGGTAATTTTTAAGAATATAATAAAAGGGATCCTGAAATTAAAAAAAATTTTGAGAACCACTGGTTTACTAGTTTAGTGAGTCAAATTTTTAGGCATTTTCAAAGAAGAAGCTAGAGTCTACCAAATACACAGAACCACACCATTCAACATAATCCCAAATAGCCCAAATCCTGAAATGGGCAAAGATCTTATTAAGACCTTTTATTAATATTAAGCATTACATTGGTGGTTTTTTGTTTTTTTTTTTTTTTGCATTAAAGAGGGACTTCTTTAAAAGTGTGGGTGATTCTCACTGTCATTTTGTTCATTTCTGTAATTTCTTAAATGGCTTTTTGAGCATTATAAATCTAAATGCTTTCACGTATTTAAAGTAGACTCAGGGGAGCGGGTGTAGCTCAGTGCTTGAGCACCTGCTTCCATTGTAAGAGGCCCTGAGTTCAATCCCCTGGTACCTCTTTTAAAAAAAAAGTAGACTCAGAACTGTCCTGACTGAAAATTTATGATGAGAATCAGTTATGTCCTTGGCTTTTCCTTAATTAAAACAAAACAAAACTGCAGTATATACATTCAAAAGAGTCAGCAATAGAAATGATTTATTCCAAACAAAAGGAAAAAAAAGATAAAAATTTCCTCATTTTTATAGAAAGCAAAGACAAATGATTTAGAACCACCAAAGACTTGATTTTCTACTCAATATGTGATTTTCGGTAACCTGGTATGGAGACTTTATCTTGTGTGTGGGAGTTAGCCTTCACTTCTACAGACAAGGCTGTGATCACAACCTTTCCTCTTGGCCCTTAGACCTCAAAATTCCTCAAAGCACAACTAAAAGAGATGAGTGCAAGAGAAAGAGAAAAATTACCTTCCCATGTATCTATATACTATTTCAGAAAATGAAAAAAAAAAAAAAAACAGAAACCATAATACTATGAAGCCTGCCTCTAAGCAAAATTTGTATCTAAAAAATCTACATAACATGCTAGGAAGGCAAAGACATTGAATAAAATCCTCCTTTCTAAAATTTAATTTTGTGTTTTTTCTTTGGTCTAAATTACTTGAATGTATTAGATCACAAACCACTTGGCTTTGGAGTATAGCTTCCTCATAAAGATGCATAGCTGTCTTATATACAAAACAAAACAAACCCACCACGGTGTTAGGGAAAAAAAATAGTTTAAATGTTTTTGCTTCAACTAAAAAGAGGTTCTAGAGCAGATTAGGCAATAGCAATAAATATATAGAAAGCAAAACCCAGAAAACAGGTTGGGTGATGTGTTACACTGTCTCATTAAAGAAAATGAGTCAAGATTGATCTAATTAACTCACACAGATGCAGCACATTTTACCCACTAAGCCTGGCAGCTGTGACCATCTCCTGCCACAGCTGTTTGTTTAAATGCTCATATGAGTCATTCTGAGTGAGAGCTTTAAAAAAATAAGTATACAAACTATTTGAAATCTGTGTTTTCCACCTGATTATTATCTAAAAGAAGCATTGCAGTTATGTACTTGGGAGAGTCCCTGGCCTAAGGCCTTTCCGAACCTGCAGAGGCCTTCCATAGAAATTTAGAAGACCTGTCATTTCTCCTTCTTTGGATGCAGTGTTTTATCAAGTCTCTCACTTTCTTCATGCTAGTTCAACTGTAGCATTGTAGTCGGCAGCTCACATTCAGCATAAACTTCACACTCAAGCCATTACCAAAATCGCTTTCGTAATGTATGAAATACATGGACGTCAACTACCAGCAAATACAAACTGTTGAGTATTTTTATGTCAGTGTTTAGCAAATGCAGAAATTTTGATTTGTGAAACAATGACTGAAGAGGTGAAAACATTGGTTCTTTGCCACCTTCTAAATTAACAGTGAGTAGAAATAAATTCACCTTTTAAAAACTGCAATAAAAATAAAGCAGTTATTCACTCTGACAATATGTTTAGAAAGGGCATGGACTTTGGTGTCAGATATGGATTTGACTCCCCTCTCTACCACTTTCTAACCTTGGGGTTTTAGGCCACTCTGTTCTAAGCCTCAGCCCCCTCTCCCTCCAGACGGGCTTGATAATAATAGGGATCGTACAGGGTTTGTCCTTTGAGATTAAACATTTTTCACAGTGCTGGGCACCTAGTAAATGGTAGTGTCAGTAACTGTGACTATTATCCTTGCTAATATGGAGTTGTAGGTCACAAGTGCTAATTAAGTCCTGTTATCTTGCTGAGCCTTGGTTTCCTTATCTCTAAAATGGGGAGGAGGTTGGTAAATGATCTCTAAGGTTCTTCCAACTGGCCATTTCCAGCGTGTTTGAGTCAGCCTCTCAGGAGGTGGGGGCTGCCCTCCCTCTCCTTCTCCCACTCCTCCTTCCCCTCCCTGAACCACTTCCCTGACTTGGCAGGAGGTCTCTCCATCCAAGCCCTGGGAAAGGTCAGACATTCCGTGAACGGTGACACTCAACTGTCTGCTAGAGCTGCCCTTCCGTATCTTTCTTTTCCTGCAGAAGCTCCAGCATGTAAATGGAGAGGTTTATCTAGGGGCCACTTTCTGAGCACTGGGACTCTGCTAAACTGTGAGAAACTTAAGGGAGAACACCTGCTTTGGGGTCACAATTAAAGGCCTTAATTTTTATGCTTTGTTTGTTTGTGGAATACATAAAATGTGGAAACAGGAAACTGGAGGTCAAGTTTTGTCATAAAGCTGCTAACAAGGAGTAAATTAAATTACAGACAGTGCAACCATTAAAAATGGCATTATAGGGGAGCGGATGTAGCTCAAGTAGATGAGCGCCTGTTTCCCATGTACAAGGTCCGTGGTTTGATCCCCAGTACCTCCTAAAAACAAAACAAACAAACAAGCAAACAAAGGAAAAAACCAACTTGGGGGAGCCCGTGTAGCTCCGTGGTTGAGCGCTGGCTTCCCACATATGAGGCCCCGGGTTCAATCCCCCGGCCCTGGTACCTCAAAAAATAAATAAAAGGCATTATAAAATATATCTTCACAGCCTACTTAGTCAAAAACTAGATTACAAAACAATTTCACAAGTTTCTAGAAAAAAAAAAGTGTGCCTGTAAAATTGTATATCGAAAAAGAAGATGGGAAAGAAATTTATCTCAAGGTTAGGTTTTGTTTTTTTTTTTTTCTGGGTGGCAGTATCAGGTAATTTTGTTTTATTTTTCTTGTATTGTCTCTCTGTTTTATAGTTAACATGAGTTAAAAGAATCCTAATAAAAAGAAACAAAACCTTTTTTTTTTATTTTAAGAAAGAAGCCAAATTGTCTTTCAGATGAAAGGGTAAACTTCTTCAGAGAAAGGAGGATGTGTGAACGAGAGTTGTGCGTCACTACAATGCCTTGAAGTACCAGCTGCCTTGGGTTCACATGTTGCCACCCTCAGAGACTTGTGCATACTTATTTAGTGCTTACTGTATGCCCAGCACTGCTCTCGGTCCTCTACATATATTAACTTATTGAGTCCTCTCCACAACTTTGTGAAGTAGATACTGTTATTCTTCCTTTTCAGTAAACTGAGGCAAGGGGAGTTTAACTCAGCTAAGGTCACACAGCCGGTGAAACGCAAAGTCAAGATTCAGACCCAGGCATGTCTGGCGCCAGAATCCATGCCCATCCACATGCTGTCCTACTTTGCCCTGAGCTGACTTGTAGCAAGCTGTTTTCAAGTTGGATTTTATATGTGTAGCCATGGTGAGGGTTAATTGGGGGTACCATGGGCAAATACAACTGTAAATAGACACGATGACACATTGGACGAGTTTTTCTGACTTGTGCTTTCTAGCCTGTCAGTTGAACTCAGCCCAGGTCCCCCTGTCCTCTTCAGTGTTTGGGTCCCAATCCTAACCCCCCACGACAACCTTGAGTACCAGGTTCTACCACTTAAAATCTTTCCTGGGTGTGAGCACAGCCAGGAGTCTATAGCTCTACTTGAAATTTAAGCCGCCGTTTACTTTCCTTTTACCATAGTCAGTGGCTTCATTGCTCCCTACAAAAATAGCTTTTCCATAGCTGCTCTTAAATAGATGAGAGAAAGCAAGGGAAAGAAGAGAGGGTGCCCCTGTCCTGGGGCCTTCCAACCACAGATCTGCCTAAAGCCATTTGTGAGTGTATTATTTTGTAGGCAGACCTCTTAACTTCTGTGGGCCTCGGTCTCTTCATTTGTAAAATGCGAGAACCAAATTAAATGAACTTGGAGTTCACTCACCTTAGAGTCTTTGAGAAGCTTCAGTGCATCTTCCAACATTTTCCATCACAGATTCTTTTTACCAGAAACAGAGGGAGAGATTAGAGTCCTATCATGTATTTCTGCAGCAGCCACACAACTGTTACCTTTTTCTTTCTTTAACCTCTTGCAGGCCAAGGACATGAAGCCATGTCCTTTTGTTTTGATGGCAATTACCTATTACCATGACATCAGTTGCTAATATACTTTTGATGGAGAACTCAGAGTTATACCAATTCTTGGGTTATTAACAAAATTGTTTCTAGATAGACCAGTGTCTCTTCAAAGGGGTCCACTCTAAAACAGCATTTAAATAGAAATTTCCCCAAGGTTATATAGCAGAGGAATGACGTGGTCTCGCCACAGCACTGAGAGGGGAGGAGCTTCCCAGTATTTAATCAGATTCTCTTTATCAGGTCTTCTTCTTGTTTCTACTTATTCCTCTTCTTGCCTCAAGTTGACACATATGTTAAGCTGTGGCCTATTGGTCTGATCTATTTGAACAGCTCATTTCTAATATATAAAGTTGAATATTTGCCTGACCAGTAAAGACTTTCTGTCTCCTAGAGAGGAATATACCAGTATATATATAGAAGGAAAGGGACCTTTATTGAAGGCTTGTAACCAAAAATGAATAAAAATACTGCTTTAAATTCAGACCCTCGGACTTAGGCTTTCCACAACAGGCCAGTGGGAACCCACTTGAAATGTCATTCTTACTCTATCCCTTTCTTTTTAGCCAGCTCCTTGCCTTCACCAAGCTCCGGGGACTGCTCCCTGGGATAATTCAATCATGGGCAATGAAGAGGAAGTAGAGTTCTGGAGTTTCTGTTCACAGAGAAATCTGAATGTTCCATTTAGACTGTGGACATGTAGTTTTCTCAGACAATGGAGATCTGCTTCAATTTGCTGTCATTTGACATTGGTCTCCACTCTACCCTGAGGTTCTAACCTTCCTCCTAACCCTTTTCCAAACTTAGGTGGCCTCTTTGTCCTTTGGCCACTGTTCACAAATCTTCATTGTTCTCTCTCCAAATATTAAATCCCTTACCTTCAGCCAATCAAGTTTGTCTGCTCATGTAGACAAAATTTATGTCCACATCTTCTAGAGAACACTCTTGTTTTCATTTTACTTTGGGCTGCTTCCCCAAATTGCTTACCTTTTCAAGCCTGTGCCTCTGTGCTTTTCCTCATTTTTACCTTTCCTCTTTAACATACAACCCTTGGCGGGGGTGGGGGGTGAGGTGTGTGTGTGTGTGTGTGTGAGAGAGAGAGAGAGAGAGAGAGAGAGAGCGAGAGAGCTTTCTTTCTGCAATAACTGCTTTCTGGAGGACTCCATTGATACTTATCATTCTGCTGTTTAATGATGATGATACTACCGTTTGTATGGCTCTCTGCATGCAAAATGCTTTTTACCTCTTTATTGTTTTGGCAAGCTTGGTCCTCCTTCTGGCTTGTTCATACAGCTTCCTTTACTAGACTCTGAAAATACTTTATAGGTTAGTTTGCTTACCAAATGGTTAACTGAAGGAGAGAGAAAATCTCTGGAGGACAGTTCTTCTTTGTTTCTTGTTTTGTTTGAATGCTAATAACTACTACTTGAATATGGCCAATTTCTACAATGAAATGAATGTTTGATAGTTTTTAATAAACTAGGTCAAAATTTTTGAGTAGTTGAAGTGTCCTGACATTTCCCTAAAATACTTGCCTTAGAAAAGAAAAAAGAAATTCAGATTGCTTTAAATTTATTTGTTGCCTTTCTTTTATTCATTGTCTTCACATAGTTATTTTTAATGAGCTTAGGGTTCCAGAGTTAAATCCAGACAAACCAACTTTCAACTTGGATCTGTCTCTTGTTGTATGCAAAATGATCGCCTTAAGCAGTTGTTCTTCCTCCTATTTTAAAGAGAGTCAGGGAAATTCTATTGAAATATTTGAAGAGCAGCAGATTTGTAGATATCTTTTTTTTTTTTTTTAAGTGAGTCTGTATCAGAGATTTATTTAACTCATTAGTAAGAGATCCAAGCAGATAGTAAAGCTGGTTCAAGGAAGGACAGGAGAGACTGATATATAGTCCATCAAAGAAAAAAATGCTGAAATAAGATCACTAAGTTAGATACAAAACTGATAATGCCCTACAGCAACAAAACTGTAACTTTGGGGGTTAACTTTCTTTTTATTTTGAAATGTTTTAATTACAAAAATAATGAAAACCTTATACAGACAACTCCAATATATCCCTAGTCCCCCAATTCTAACTTTTTGCCACATTTGTCATACATTGTTTATCTTAGACTATCATCTATCAATCCATTTTCTGAACAGATGAATATATATAGATGTCTTATATTTTGATAGCACTAGATTTAGACTTAGGTTTAAAGTGTCTGTGATCTGTGGCAAAAACAGGATGTTTTAGGTAAGCCTGATGGTACAGACAGTAAGCTTGTGGCAGGGTGGCTGCTCCCTGACTTTGGTCCCTGTTTCCTCCTTCATCTCCACAACAATTAGAGTTTTTTGCCGGGTTGTGTCAGGACTCTCCCCTCTTCCGGTTAACACATCTCCCTGGATCCACAGTTCCTCCTCCCAACCTGGATCTTCCCCACCTCTTTCCTTTCATCATAATTTGCCAGTCCCATGTAGCTTTTTCTCTGACTTCCAAATGGAAAAATCTGGGTTAGTGGGTTTGCTGGCTTAATGTATTCTTTCCTCTCTGATGATATAAAACAAACTGAATGTTTTCCATCAGTATCATTAATTAATAAATGCACAGTGCATTTTTCTCTTTAATCATATCTTACCTTTGGATAACATTCCACAGTTTACAGCTCCGAGACTCCTGGAGGCACCAGGCTTCCCTTCCTGGACTCCTGCCTCTTAAAGTGTTGTTTCCACTCCAGTAAAGCTCCTCTGATTGTGCTTTGCTGACTTTGCCTGTTGATGTGCTTTATGGGTACCTGGGGGGGGTGTCTTAGGGACAGATAATGCTTTATTTTGTGGGCTTAGATCCTGGCTTGATTCTGCCTTTTCTGAGAGGGCTGTTTCTGTAAAACGGTTTTGGTGTAAAATGAGAAGCATGTACTAACCATGTTCATGCTAAACTATTTGTACTAGAATTCATATGTAGGTACTGACATTTGCTTACTCTGCAGCTGATGTTGATTAATTTTTATATTTTATCTATACAGCAAGCATATGCATATCATTATTATGAGCCAGGGCCTGTTCCAAGAATTTTATGAATAGTAGCTCACTTGATCCTTAACAACCCTATGAAATATAGATACTGTTATCATGATCTTTATTTTGAAATGAGTAAAAACAGAGCCACAAAGAGAATAAGTCATAAGGTGGAGTGTTGGGGGCGGGGGGTTTAAAAAGAGAATAAGTAACTTGCTCAAGGTTGTACAATAAGTGGCAGAGTTGAGATTCAGACTCTGTGTGCTGTTCCCTTAACCGCTGCCCCTTGGCTGTGTGCCTACAGATTGGTCCTGGTTGGCTGGGGGACGTTCCAGGGGAAACCTTCACCCCTTCTCTTTGCCTGTGAAGAACACTCTACACTGGGGATTGGGACACGCCATAAAAACATGACCCCCAGGCACAGGAGCTGTTGGCATGGACATTGACCCTTCTTGGGCCTGGAAGCAAATGTCTCAGGCCCTCGTCTGACCATACTCAAACTATCGGAAGCCCACAGAACTGGATTCCAGAGATAGGACTTTCTTAAGCCCCAGAAGCCACACGCAGAGTTGTGCCCAAGCCCTGATATTCCGACATGGTCTCGGCTGACAGGTGCCGGGACAACAGTAGCACAGATGAACCTCTTAACAGGTCACTAACACCGATTCTTCTGTATTCAGACAACCCAGTTGTTTAGCTCCTGAACCCTGAAGGGGAGTGAGTGCAGGACTTGATGTTGCAGGTGAGATGAGGCAGTGCCAGTAGTGCACCTTAGCATAGGGCCCAAATCCATCCTGCCACTCTTCATTGTATGCTAGCACCTCTCTTGCCTCTCTTGTCTTCCTCTATCTCTTCCTTTCTTCACTTTCCTTCCCCTTATTAAGTAATGTAGAGGGTGATGGGCATAAATGACAAAGTCAGGGCTGGCAATTTGTAAGGTGACTGCAGAAGGGAAAGGATCTTCTTTTGTAGCCACCCCTTGTTTTTCCCCCTTTTCCTCCCCTTCAGGCAGGAGGATGGAGCCTCTGCAGGATGGCCTGCTTGCTGACAGCCAGCTTAGCCAACCATTCAGTCCATGGGCTGCCAGAGTCTGAACAGATTTCAGAGGACTTGTGGCTATATGACTTAACCCATGGTTTGAAGTAATAGGAAAGATTTCATATTTTTTTCATGTACTTACTGAGCAGTTACTAAGGGCTATAAATCCTACACTGTAAGGTAGTGTTGTCTCCATTTTACAGTTGAGGAAACAGAGATGTTAAGTAACTAGGTGAAAGCTACAAAGGAGCACGGTCATGATTTGACCCAGATCTGTCTGTCCTAAACCATCCCAGGAGCCCCATGTGAAGTGCCTGTGCTGGGGAGGAAACACAGATTAGCCAGGATGATTTCCTGAGAGTAGTGGAGAGAGGAGCATTTTCAGGAGGGCAAAGAAATAAAGAACACTGATAGTTCTGTCTCTTTATTGGGAAATAAACTTGTTAGGTTTATTTTTTTTTAATGACAGTAGCACAAGTTCAATCTCAAAGACAATTATAATCATCCTATTAGCAACCTGCTAGGCAACAGACAACACCAGGGACAGATTGAAGCTATTAAGTTTGATATGTATGATATTTGTGAGAAGTTCTGAATTTAGAGAAATGAGAGTAAGATAATGAGATGTGTTAATTTTAGAAAGTGAAAACATGCCCCATAAGGAAATGATTATAATACTTAGTGACCCCTGTTGTTGTACTCAAAATAGCTGAGACAGAAAAATTTAACAACTAAGTGATATTTGGAGCATGTTAATTTTCTACCTGGAAAACTGTTTAGCCAACAATGCCACCTGCCTTTTCCACCCCCTCTCTTCCCCACTGGAAGCTCCTTGCTTTTGCTGAATACAAACAACCAAGGGGGAAGAGCCATTCTAATACAAATCCCCATTCCTTTCCCTTTCACACCCCTCCCCCATTAGACATTAAAAGTGATAATTGCTTGAAATACTGGGAAAAAGTAATTTGTATTGATAAATCTCTGGTGAACTTCAAAGGAATGTGTGTTCTCTAAGTGACTTCTTTTTAATTATGGGGCTGGGCAGATATGTATTTCTGTGGACCTGCTATACCTGCCTGCCCCACCCCTCCTGCCCAAGAGCTTGGGAATTGATGATAGAAAATAACTTGCCTGGATTTAAAAAAAAAAAAAAAAAAAAAAAAAAAAAAAAAAAAAATCTGTATGTAGACAATGGGAGGCTATTGTTTAAAACCTCAGGGAATGCCTTTAATATTCAGGAATGTTTTGGCTTCTGTTTTCTACATCAAAATTTATACTAGATGTGAGTAGTAAAATCTAATGCTTATTGGTCACCAATCCAAGCACTTCACACACATTTATTTTTGTTTAACACTTAATGTAGTACCTGCTGTGTGCCAGGCACTGTTCTAAGTGGTTAGCAAATATTAACACATATACTCCTTGTGCAGTCCTTCATGGATGCGCATGTTCTTATTCCCATTTTACAAGCATAGAAAGTGGGGCACCTGGGGGTCCAGTGACATGCCAGAGGTTACCCAGCTGATAAGTGGCAAAGTGATGATATTCAAACCCAGGCAGTCTGGCTTAAGTTCACCCTAATCACCTTACTACATTGGAACACAACTTGTCCTGTCTTCATTTTTGAAGGTGGTTCTAGATGATTACAGCCTCCAGCAAGTCAAAAGCATTTAGCTTTCCTGTTATAATTGAGACAAATTGAGCCCCGAGGAAGTGCTCAGGCTAAAACACTAAGGCTCGTAGTTGAACATAGCCTTACAAGGAATGGATTTTTCTTCTTTCCTCGGATTTAATTAAGTTCTTCTACGCAGGTGCTAACTCAAATATGCCTAAAGAGTGCATGCCCAGAGCAGATAAGTAGCTTCTAGTAGATGTAATAAATTATCCGTTGTCTGCCAAGCTCCTTTGTTATCAAAACTACATCCCTAGGTAGAAATGTAAGTTCTTACACATCAAAGTTTGCATGCTAAGCTGGAGACACAAGAGAGACGTATTGAATTTGTGCCTGGTCTGGATCCAGTCCTGAATTCCTGATTATAGATGGAGAATGAAAAACACACGTCAGTCAGTTCTAATTATTTATAAGATCTTCTTTCTGGATTCTTTTAAATATAATTAGAGGGTTGGAGTAGGAGTGCTAGAGAGGAGAGAGAGAAACTTGCAGCTCAACAGGAAGGCCTTGTTTACTTGTTATCTATTTGTTTTAAAACATATTTAGCAGTTCATCCTACCCAGTGTAAGTGTAACTTATAAATAAGGAAATTGAGTTGGTGATTTGAATTGCTTTCATGGGTGATCCCTGTTTGACACGTGGAGAAGCTCTGGTATCCTGTGCAAATGAGATACCTTTCCAGCCTCCTGAACTGCTGGTGGTGTGGCTGCTCTTATTTTGATGTAAGTGTCTCAAGTTCAAGACCATTGGATACCTCCACATTTTACTGTAATTTATTGTACACGTTCAGAAGAAAAACATAACTTTTATCTATGTCATTGCTTTAATTTGGATAAGAAAAACCAAGTCCAGAAAAACATGGTTAGTGCTAAACCTCTGAACCAGGTCAGGTTGCAAGGAGAAAGGGTATATTATGAGTGAGTCAAATCTAAAAGAAGCTGAAAGTAAGAAAGAGGCGCTGTGATAAACTGATTGCAGATAAGATGACGATAAACCAAGACCTTTTCATTACCAGCAAAATGTTTTGGCTTGCTACAAAACAGTCATCTCTTGCAAAGCACCTGAGGGTTGATGTGGAAAATCTGAGCAATTTAGAGAGGAAACCTCAAAATTGAAGCACAAAGCCATATACCGAGGTTGAGGGCCCTTGCAGCTTTACACGTTTCACAATGATTGAATAGATGGTTGGGTCCCATCAAAACTTCCATTTCTCTATTGAATAAAAGGGAAGATGAGTTTCACTACATGGCTTTGCTTTACCCATTCCCTGACCAAGGAACCCTGCCCCTTTTGAGCCAGCTCTTATCGCTGTGGGTAACTGGCTCTGAATTGTCAGAGCTGTGCTTTCTGGGAAATCCTGGCTCCCACTATAAGATTTGCATGAAGTAATTGTCCCCATAAGTTTGGTACTGGACTAGGCTTTCTATATCTTGCTATTTTTCTAATCAGTAACAGGAAGGCAGCAGGGTAGGGGTGAGGAGTGAAACTGGACTATTAGATTCCATGATAGAGAATATAACATCCTATTATTTTCTTTCAGTAGACCTAAAACGGTCTCAGAATGTGTGTGTGTGTGTGTCTATGTGAATGTAATTACTTGACAGCAGCGTAAGGAAAATTGTATGAAAAACCATAAATTCACATGAGTCTGAATTCAGTGGCTATCCAAAATAAAATTCAAGTACACAATTTGTTCTATACACAGGAAAGTTCAACCAGCAATAAAAATGTTCCCTTTTTAAATTATAAAGATAATGCATAATATTCTTGGTAAAGATTTTGGAAAATACATAAAAGCAAAAGATTTTAACATTGTGGTTAACATTTCAGTGCAAATATTTCCAGTTTTTTCCAATTTGTAGACATTATACGAAATTTCATTTATCCTAGAACTAAAGCTGCCAAATCTGTGTGATCTTTTAAAAAAAATCAAAACGCTTTCCCTCTCTGTGTGCTTATACAGTCCATCGTGTTTGCCTGCAGAGGTCATTGATCTTAGCCCATCTTCCAAAGCATGAATGTGTACATTGACACAGAATAAAAATGGTGAAAATCATAACGAGGGACAAAGAAAGTGGACTGTTTAGAGGTATAGTCAGCCTTTTGACCAAGATCAGTGGTCCTTTTAATCTTAAGAGGCATGTGAGGTATGGAGTGTTTTGTATTTTCCAATAAGGTTCAAATTAACAGCTCACTGTTGGACTCTGGGTGACACATAGTTTGTGTCTGATCTGCCATCTGATTTGTACTCAATCCTCTGTCATTACCCACTATTCATCCTATCTACCACCTCCACTCAGATAGGTTTTCCCTCTCTAAGCACTCATAGAATCAAAAGAAACATAAATAAATGTAAACTTCCCTTCCTAGCTGAGTTTTTTTTTTTTTTAATTAAATAAGTTGTAGGTTTACAGAAAAAAATCGTTTATAAAATTCAGGGCTGCTATATTCCATCCTATTATTAATGCCTTGTATTGGTGTGGTACATTTGTTGCAATTGATAGAAGCAACATTTTTACAGTTGTACTGTTAACTATACTCCCTGGTTTAACTTAGGGTTCACTTTCTGTATGGTGCAGTTTCATGGATTATTTTTCAATAATTTTATTCTAGTAGCATATATACAACCTAACGTTTCTCCTTTTAAACATATTCAAATATTTAATTCAGTGCTGTTAATTATGTTCACAGTGTTGAGCTACCATCACCACTATCCATTATCAAAACATTCCATCATCCCAAAGAGAACCTCTGAACATTTTAAGCTTTAACTCCCTATTCCCCAACCCACCTGAATATTCTAGATTCTGACTGTGAGTTTGCTTATTCTAATTATTTTATATCAATGAGCTCATAAAATATTTTTCCTTTTGTGTCTGGCTTATTTCACACAGCATGATGTCTTCAAGGCTCATCCATGTTAATGCATGTATCAGAACTTCATTCCTTTTTGCTGCTGACTAACATTTTATTGTTTGTATATACTACATTTTTTTTCATCCATTCATTGGTTGATGGATACTAGGGTTGTTTCCACCTTTTGGCAGTTGTGTACAGTGCTGCTGTGAACATCTGTGTGCTAACATCTGTTCAAGTCCCTGCTTTCAATTTTTGGGGGTATATACAAAGAAGTGAGATTGCCAGATCATTTGATAATTCTATACTTAATTTTCTGAGGAACTCCCAAACTGTCTTGCACTGCAGCTGCACCATTTTACATCCTCATCAGCAATGAAAAGGTGTTCCTATTTCTCTGCATCCTCTGCTTTCCATTTTTTAAAAAAATAGTAGCCGCTCTAGAGGGCATGAAATGGTATTTCATTGTGGTTGTGATTTGCATTTGCCTATTGGCTAATGATAAACATCTTTTCATGTACTTTTGGGGCATTTGTATATCTTCTTTGGAGAAATGTCTTTCAAGTTATTTGTCCATTTTTGAATTGGGCTGTTGGAGCTTTGATTGGGTTTGCATTGAATCTGTAAATTCCTTTGGGTAGAATTAACATCTTAACGATGTGTAGTCTTCTAATCTATGAACAAAGAATGTCTTTCCATTTATTTAGGTTTTCCTTATTTCTTTTAGCAGTGTTTTTATAATTTTCCATGTACAAGTCCATTATATCCTTAGTTAGATTTATTTCTAAATATTGGGTTCTTTTAGTTTCTATTGTAAATGGAATTTTTTCTTGATTTCTTCTTCCTGTTGTTTATGACTAATGTATAGAAACAATGCAGATTTTTGGATGTTAATCTTGTGCCCTGCCACTTTTTGCTGAATTCATTTGTTAGCTCTAGGAGCTTTGTTGTTGATGCTTCAGGATTTTCTGTACATAGATTTTCCCTACAAATTGGGAAAGTTTTATTTCTTCCTTTCCAATTTGGATGCCTTTTATTTCTTTTTCTTGCCTAATTGCTCTGGCTAGAACTTCCAGTACAATGTTGAATAAAACACTGGTGGGTGACAGTGGGCATCCTTATCTCGTTTCTGATCTTAGAGGGAAAGCTTTCAGTGTTTCACCATTGAGTGTAATGTTAGCTGTGGGTTTTTCATATATACTTTTTTATCATGTTGAGGAAGTTTCCTATGTTTCTGGTTGTCTAAGTGTTTTTATCAAGAAGGAGTGCTTGATTTTGTCAAATGCCTCTTCTGCATATTGGTAATATGTTTTTTTCCCCCTTTATTCTGTTGTGGTATACTACATTAATTGATTTTCTTATGTTGAATCACCCTTGCATACCTGAGATAAATCCTACTATACAATCATATTGTATAATTATCTTAATTTGCTATTGAATTCAGTTTACTAATGTTTTGTTGAGGATTTTTACATGTATATTCATAAGAGATATTGGTCTATAATATTCTTTTCTTGTGATGTCTTTATCTTGGTATGAGGGTGATGTTGACCTCATAGAATGAATTAAAGAGTGTTTCCTTCTCTTCAATTTTTAGAAGAACTTGAGCAGGACTGATGTTAATTTTTCTTGGAATGTTTGGTACAATTCCCCTGTGAGACCATCTCGGCCTGGGCTTTTCTTAATTGAGAGGTTTTTGATGACCGATTCAATCTCTTTACTAATTATTGGTTTGGTGAGATCTTCTATTTCTTCTTGAGTCAGAGTAGGTAGTTTGTGTGTATCTAAGAATTTGTCCATTTCATCTAGGTTATCTAATTTATTGGCATACAGTTGTTCATAATTTCCTTTTAATTTCTTCGGGGTCGGTAGTAATGTTCCCCATTTCATTTCTGATTTTAGTTATTTATATCCTCTCTCTTCTCTTCTTTTTCAGTATGGCTAAAGGCTTGTCAATCTTATTGATATTTTCAAATAACCAACTTTTGTTTTTGTGAATTTTAACTATTGATATTTTTTATTTCCTCTTTTGTTTATCTCTGCTCTAATCTTTGTTATTTCTCTTTTCTGCTTGCTTTGGGTGTAGTTTGCTCTTCTTTTTCTAGTTCTTCCTGTTTTGAGGTTAGGTCTCTGTTTTGCAATCTTTTTTAAAGGAAGCACTTTTTTCCATATAAGTTTTTTTCCTTATTTTTAAAGGTGCTTTATATTACATACATGTTACATCGAAAATATAGGGGATTCCCATATACCCCCACTCCTTCCCCTTCCCCCACTTTCCCCCATTAACAGCATCTTTCATTGTGTGCTTCACTTGTTACAATTTTTTTTTTCTTTTTACCGGGAGGTCCCAGGCATCGAACCTGGGTCCCTCCATATGGGAGACATATGCCCAACCGTTTGAGCCACATCCGTCCCCCACTTGTTACAATTGATGAACATATTGAAGCATTGCTACTAACCATAGTCTGTAGTTTACATTATGTTTTATACTTTGTACCGCACAATTTTATAGGTTTGGACAAAATGTATAATGGCTGGTATCCATCATTGTAATATCATGCAGAACGATTCCAATGCCTCAAAAATGCTCCATGTTACACCTATTGTTCCCTCTCCCTCCCCTCGTGGCCAATGATGACCATTGTCTTTATATCAGTATTACAAGTTTTCCATTACTAGATTAATAATAAATCTATTTTAGTCCATAGTTGCATTCCCCCCTTATGTTTGTTCATTCCTCTATCTTGGGATTTTTGGAATGGTGATACCCACTTTGCTTCCAATTGAGAGGGTGCTTAGATACCATGGGCAGATGGGTGTAACTGACTTGCTCACAGTTGAAGATACTCTCTGCTTCTTGGGTTGGGCATTGTTCATCATCATCCTTTTGTTAGTTGTCCTGAGTGAATCTGATGAACTGGAGAGTAGGTGTTGGCTGCAATTCTGCTGAGATTCAGGGCTCAGCCGGCATATGAACAGGCGGAAGATTTAAGTCTCTGGGACATATATTTAATGGCTATAGTGCTAATTATAGGTTCAAATAAATGGGGAGCTGATTTCCTGGGGTTGTCTGCCTTGCCTATAGTGTCTAGATGTCTCTAGAGCCCCCAGGAGGATCCCTATTTGAGGCACTGTTTACTGTGGCAGACAGATCCTCCTGAGAAGTGGTAAGTATAACCTCCAGAATGACCTCCTGACTTTCACTTTGAAGTCTCTTAGCCACAAAAACTCATTTGCATTTAAAGGCTTATCCCTGGGAGTCATGTCCCATGCCGGGGTGGGGGTGGGTGGGGGGGGTGGGGGGAGGGCGGGGGTGGGTGGGTTGTGAATAGGCAATGAATTTATGTGCTGAGTTTGGCTTAGAGAGGGGCCACAATTGAGCAATAAGGAGGCCCTCAGGGGGTAACTCTTAGGCAATTTATTTTCCAGGCAAGGGTTTGGTTTCACAAGAAAAGGTTCATAAGTACAAGCATCAATATCAATGGCCTGGCACATTGGTCCACCCTTAAAGGAAGCATTCAGAGCCACAAATTTCCCTCTCAATACTGCCTTTCCTGCATCCCATAAGTTTTGATATGTTGTGGTTTCATTTTAGTTTGCCTCAGGACATTTCCTAATTTTTCTTGTGATTTCCTCTTTAACCCATTGGTTGTTTCAGTACATTTTAAATTTTCTACACATTAGTGAATTTCCCATTTCTCCCTCTGTTATTGAATTCTAGCTTAATTTCATTGTGGTTGGAGTAGATACATTGTATTATTTCAATATATTTGAATTTATTGACTTGTTTTATGACCTAAGATATGGTCTAGCCTAGAGAACGATCCATGTCTATTCAAAAAGAATGTGCCTTCTCTTGTTTGGTGAAATATCCCATATATATGTCTCTTAGGTGTAGCTGGTTTAAGGTATTGTTTAAGTCTTGTATTTCCTCACTAATCACCTGTCTAGGTATTCTATCCATTATTGAAAGTGGTGTATTAAAGTCTCCTACTATTAATATGGAAGCATCTATTTCTCCCTTGAAATTTGTTGTATTTGCTTCATATATTTTGGGGCTCTGCTGTAAGGTGCTTTTATATATATGTAATTATGTCTTGTTTAATTTGTCCCTTTATCAGTATATAATGACTGTCTTTGTCCCTTGTAACTGCTTTTTATTTAAAAGTCTATTTACTCTGACATTAGCATAGCTAACCCATCTCTCTTTTGATTGCTACTTGCATGGTATGTTCCATCCTTTCACTTTCAACCTGCTAATGTCTTTGAATTTAAGATGTTTCTTTTAAACAGAATATAGTTGTGTTATTCTTTTACATTTAAAATCATTACTGATATTGCAGGACTTTCTTCTTCCATTTTGCTATTTACTGTTTGTAAGTCATATCTTTTTGTCCCTCAGTTCTTCTGTCAATGCCTACTTTCACATTTATTTGATTTTTTTGTATTGTACCATATTGAATCCTTTCTCATTTTTATCTGGCTATATATTTCATATATTTTCCTTGTGGTTAACCCTTGTGGGGATTAAAATTTAACATCCTAAGTATATAACAATCATATTTGACTAGATACCAACTTGACTTCAATAGCATATGCATACACGTTTCCTATACCCCTCCATCTCACCAACTTTTTTTTGTCCTTTTTCCAGATTGGATCTTTGTGTATTGTGTGTCCAAAACCATAGATTTGTCATTACTTTTTATACATTTACATTTTACCACCTGTAGGAAGTAAGAAGTGAAGTTACTTTCCAAAAAATACAATACAGTAATACTGGTACTTATAATTACGCAAATGGTTACCTTTACCAGAGGTCTGTATTTCTTTATGCTGCTTTAAACCACTGGCTAATGTCCTTTCCTTTCAGTCTGAAAAACTCTGTTTATCAGTGCTCCTAGGGCAGGTCTAGTGGTGATGAACGTCCTCAGTTTTTGTTTATCTGGGATTATCTTAATCTCTGCCTCATTTTTGAAAGAAAGTCTTGTCAGATATAAAATTCTTGATTCTAGTTGTTTCCTTTCAGCACTTTAAAGTATTTCAGCCCACTTCCTTCTTGCTTCCATGGTTTTGGATGAGAAAATGGCACATAATATAATTGGGAATCCCTTGTACCTAACATGTTGCTTTTCTCTTGCATCTTTTCTTAACTCTCTCCTTGTCCTTTGCATTTAACAGTTTAATCAGTATGAGGCAGGGTCTGTTTTTTTCTCTAGTTTATCCTGCTTGGTGTTCTCTGGGGTTCTTGGACATGCGTATTCATGTCTTTTGCTACTTTTGGGGAAGTTTTCTGTCATTATTTCTTTGAAAATTCCTCCTGCCCTTTTCTCTTTCTTTTCCACTTCTGGGACTTCCATAGTGAGGTCTCTTAGGTCTCTTAGACTGTTTTTGCTTTTTGTAATTCTTTTTTTCTTTCTGCTCTTCAGCCTGACTCTTTTTCAATTGTCTTGTTTTTGAGTTCACTGATTCTTTTTCTTCTGCCAGCTCTAATCAGCTCTTGAAAGCCTCTGGGAATTTTTTTCATTTCAGTTAATGTGGTCCTTAAAACCAGTAGTTCCATTTGGTCCTTTTTAAAAATTTCTATCTCTTTATTGAGATTCTCATAATGTTCATTCATTGTTTTTGTGATATCTTTTAGTTTTTTCTCTGCATTTTCCTTCACCTTGAGTGCATTGACAGTTTTCCTGATATGCTTCAGCTCTTTTTCTGTATTTTCATCTCCTTGAGCATATTGAAAATCATTTTTTAAAAGTCTTTGTCTACCGTGTCCACATTCTTATCTTCTTTGTTGGTATGTTCTGGATTTTAATCCTATTCCTTTGGATGGACCATCATCTCCTGTTTCTTGTTTGTCTTGTAATCTTTTGTTGCACAACATACATTTTAATATTTTAAAATGTTAACTGTGATTTATTCCTTGAGATATCTTTTTCTTGAGTTCATATCCAGCTGTTGATATGACAAAGATTCTCTTGAGTGTCAGGACTAACAAAACCAAGCAAACCTAAGTAAAAAACACCATTCACCATCTTTGCAAATTGGCTTTGCCTTCAGTGGTGCTCTCTGTCAGAGTTCAGCCCTCCTATCAGGAAGGTCAGCCCAAGGTGAATGCAAAGTGCAGGGTCCTCCCAGTCTTTTCTGGGCCTGTGTCTTGTCCTGTTCTTGTGATTTCTAGTGGCCTTAGGACTTCCCCTGTTTATAGGAGTTTAAATGCCCCCCCTCTACTTCCCTGGGAAGAGACCTTTTCCCTCTCCCAGATGTTCCACTGCAGGCAAGCCTTTGCCCCAGTCTGCCCACCTCAAGTGTTTCTACTCTGCTTTTGTTGTTTCAAGCTACTTTTGCCCGGAGGGCAAATTTGGGGAGGGTTGAGGGTGGGAATGGGGGCACACCAGAGAGGATTTTCCTAGGCCAGTCTTTCCTAGCCAGAACAAGACCAGGGATCCACAGAGACCATTGATTCCAGACTGCCTTGGGAGAGGAGATGAGGGAGGGACCAGGAAGGACCCCAGGAGCTCTTCCATGGCTCTCCAATGCTGTGACTTCTTGATTTGGACCCTGCCCAGCCAATACAGCCCTTCAGCTGCCCTCTGCTGCTCCGAGGAAGTGTGTCATCTTTAAGACTCCTCTGCCTCCTTGTCCGGGGCAAATTGGAGCAATGGCCACCCTCAGAGCCAGGCTCAGGCTCCCAATGTTCCAAAGTAGCTAATCTAAAGCAGTGATCCTTGATTGAACTGCCCTTCCCCCTACTCCCCCCCCCCCGCCCAGTTTGGGGGAACTGGAATTTTATGTCGCTTTCTGGCACCAGCAAGCTATGCCAGGGGCTGGACCCCACTGCTGCCTGCTGCAAGAGTGGGAGATGTGCAAAGATAACAGTGATGGGGAGAAAACAATTTACTGCTATTTACTGTAATTTACAAGCCTCTTTTTCCCACTCTTCCTCAGATGCTGTATAGTGTTCTGCAGGACTCCAGAGCTTCTAAATAGTTTTCTCAGACAATTCCTGCCAGTTTAATAGCTGTTCTCATGGAGGGACTGATTCCTGAAGCTTCCTACTCTGTCATCTTCCCAAAATCCCAAATGTTTTTGAAGATCATGTGACATCACATTTTTCTTACACATTTTTTACCAACATGACTGGATTTTGGAAAAATAATTTATATTTTTGCAAAAGATCTTGAAAACTTGACCATGATAGATAACACTCTGTAGCTTGGGGTGTCCTGGGACCAGAAGTCAAGCTCGGAGTCTGGCTTTGCCTCTATTACTTCCTAGCGAGGTGACCTGTAGGTTAGTTACTTTGTTAATGTTGTTTCATGAAACAACAATAGAAATGCTCTACTCAGTATATGAATGTGTGGTGATATTGTTGTTGATTTGTTTCACCTCACCTGCCTTGTCCATCCCAGACTCTACCGGCAGCGTCACTGTCCCTCCTGTGCTTCCCATCTTGGAACCTTGGAGGCTTCTTTCTCCTGGCCTTTCCTGTTCTAAAAGAACAGACCTCTTTCACCTGGTCTGTTGCCAAATCCAGCTCCTCTCCTTCTGCCTCTTCAGTGGGCTCTTATTTGTTCCATTCCCACTGTCATTGCCTTCCTTCCATCCCTATTGTCTTCTGCTGGGCTTACTCATCTTCTAATTTTTCTAATTTTGTTTTAAACATTCCCTGTTATAGTTATTTGCATAATATTGCCTCCTTTAGTAAATATTAAGCTCCTTAAGAACACACTTGAGATTTTACTTGTCTTTGTCCCCTTTGCTGTGCTTCCTTGGCATAACACCTTAACATGGTCAGTGCTCAGCTTAATGTTTATTGAATTAGGTGGAATGAAACTGAATTGATTAGATTGTTGATTTGGGCTCATATCTGAGCAGATCATGAATGAGGCTGCAGTAGCTTGAGGTGCAATGTAAAGAATTCAATTAGGATTGGAGAGATCTGGAGCCTGACTGCAGGAGGCCAGCTGCCGGACCCTGGGTGCGTCACCTACCTTCTCCGGGCTTTGCTTTCCTCGTCTGCAGACTGATGAGGGTGGTCAGGCTCAGATGAACCCTCCAAGCTACTTTCCAGTTTTGAATTCCACATTAATAAACTGCTCTGAAATTGATCACTTTGAAGTGGCAGTTTTCCCCCTCTTGTGTGAGATAAAATGAATATTTCATTTCTAGCTCAGAAATCATTTTGCACATATCCTATGTTGAGATGCTAATGAGAGCCCTGATAGAGATTTTAAATGGGAACAAGTGACATCATTTCCATGTATCTATCATAAGAATTTGGCCAGATCCTCTATAGAGAAATGTGACAGAAAATTTAAAAATCTCATACATATTAGTAAAAATCACGATCTGAAACTTTATTGAAATTAACTTTGAAACCATTTGGGAAAATGGAGATAATTGAGATAAAAACAATTTTTGAAATTCCAAGACGGTGGCCTTTAAACTTTTTCTTGCAACTCCATTGTTCCTCTTAAGACATGTGTATTACATTGAAGTGAATCCTTTACACCCTTTCAAGGTAAATCAACAACAGCACAAAAGTGCTTCCTTTTTAAATGTAGGAAAAATATAAACCCTAGTCGTGAGCACCTCAGGGTTAAAAATGTATAGTTTCTAAATTATTGACGAAGACTATAAACCTGGCCTGGTGACTGGGCAGGCAGAAGGCCCTTGGTGCCCTTCCGTGTGTGCCTGCGATTCAGAATCTACATGGTACGCTCCCTTCAGCTCCTGGGGCTGGGCGTATGCCCCAGCCTGGCACCTAAGAGCAAGCACAAACAACACACGTGGCCACTAGTGCCAGTTCCCAGGCACTTTGCCAACATCCTCATCAACCTCTGCAAGGTTGGAAGATACCTGCAAAGGCATGTCTCCATTTTCCAACTGTTGATTGATCAGAAAGCCAGACTGGTGCCATGTATGGGATGACTTGAGAGAGAGCCCCTGGAATGGGGTAAGGTAGGGGGCTAATTACAGCCTTCGTTCCAACACTGTCAGATAGCCCAGGAATTACAGAGGTAGGGGTAGAGGTGGGGGTAGAGAGGAAGCTCCTAAATGTGTCCTTAATGTGATAATGTGAGTTCCATCCATGTCTCTAAACACACATTGTATGTTAGATGATTTCTGTCAGCTGTGCTTTGGTTATGTATAATCTCAATTTTAGCCTGCTGAGATCCCCTGTCACCAATGCATGTAAAATTACAAGGTTCAGAGACACAATACACATTTACAGTAAAATTTCACTTGGATTTGCTTATATATAAAGTAAAATTAACCTTTATTTAGTCCAGATCAGTTCTAGTGCATTTAGTTTATCAATTTTTAAAAATCGAGATATATTTCACACAATGTAAAAGTCACTGTTTTAAAGTATACAGTTTAGCAGTTTTTAGTATATTCATTGTGTTGTGCAGATAATCACCACCTTCTAATTCCAGAACATTTCCATTACTCAAAAAGAAACTGTACCTATTGGCAGTCAGTCCCGATTTCCCCATTCCCCTAGCCCCTGGCAACCAGTAATCTACTTTCTGTCTCTATGGATTGCCTACGCTGGACAGTTCATATAATGGTCTAGTTTCTTTCACTTGGTGTAATGTTTTCAAAACGTATCCATGTTTTAGCATGTATCAGAACTTCACTCTTTTTCACAGCCAAATAATATACCATTATATGAATATCCATTGTTTATCCATTCAACCCATCTGTTAATGGACAATTGGGTTGTTTCTGGTTTTTTGTATACTTTTGTATACTGTGAACAATGCTACTCTGAAATTCATTTACAAGATTTTGTGTGAACATATGTTTTCACTTCTCTCGGTATGTATCTAGGAGTGGAATTGCCGATCTCATTGTATTTCTATGTTTAACTTTTTGAGGAACTGAAAAACTGTTTTCCTAACTATTCTTTTGAAAATTTTAAAATCCCTAAAGATCACATACTTAAATATTTTTAAAAGGGAGGTAGGGGTTAAATGAGTTAACTTTCTTTTGATAAAAGAAAAGCATAACTGGTTAGCAATAAGCTGAGGATGAGAAATTCAATTTGTTAAACAGAAGAAAGTGTTTTATTTATGTTGACACATTTACTCCATATTTATACATTAAAACTGGGTTAAATAGGGTGGGTGGAGAAAATAATTTCCCACAAATCTTTAAATAGATAGATTCAAACTCTGATGAGGTAAGGTTTAACTATTTTCAATAATTAGCAACAACAATCAAGGCTAAGAAGATATTCTGAGCAGTAATAATAAACCATCAAGAGTTGAGAGCCTGAAGAAAACACCATAAGCTGGCATGTGTAAAACATAGGCATGTAGATTGACTCCTTATAATGACGATTCTTTGAAGAACTTTTCTAAATAAAATGGTAGTGTACATTCTTCCTTGACATTTCATTTATCAGCAAACTTATGAATAATTTATTGGTTATACTATTCATTAGCATGTTCAATGATATTTCATAACCGTTTCTAAATCATAAATGCAGATGCTAATAGCAGTGATAGATTTTAGGAGTAAGAGGAGTTTCTGCAAATGGTTTCTTATCTCACGTTGCACTTACTACTTGATATTTCTCTCAGCTGCCTCTGAGGCCCACTCACAGTCAGCTTTTGAGATCAGTGTAGTAAGAGGAGCTGCAGGCCCCAGAAAATAGTCTTCATCCTGGTTTAGTGAAAGGAAAACAGGATTGAGTCCAGCTTTCTAAGTTCAGTAAGCTCTGTGATTTGTGATTTGGGACTTTTTTTGAGTTTTATTGTCCTTCTCTGAAATACGGGGGCATTCTTCCTAGTTGATAGTGAGATCCAACTGAGATGAGGAACATGAAAACACTGTGCAAACTAAGGTGAATTTGGTTGTTTTTGTTATAGTTCAATTCAGGCTTTTCTCCCCTGAGACATCAGCCTTTCCTTGGAGTGACTTATCCATAGGTCAACCAAGCTGGCCATAGATGTATCCTCTTTGGAATAAAGTACTTAGAGGAGACCTGGAATCCAGACTCCTGGAATAGACAGGACTCTTCTTCCATGTTTACTGTTAGGTAGGACCATAACTCCACAATCACATAATTCATAGGACTGAGAAGTCCTGCACATCAGCTCACTTTGTCAGCTGGAGACTTTGGGCTGGCCTGTTTGTGCCTGTGCAGCTCAATCTGAGTGGCTGCCATCTCCCTGCCTTTATTTTGAGATAGTGAATGCCACTTTCATGGTCACATACTTATCTGTGGTGCAGAGTCAAGGCAGATTTGGGATGCACAATTCCTCATAGTGTTTCCTGACTTTGCTGCAGTAAAGGAGCAGTCCTTTGTGGAATTTTGGCAGGGATGATCACATTTATTTAGAGGTTGTGTCTGTGATGATTCGCACAACCATGCAGGTCCATGCACCCAAAGAAGTCAGGTTGGGGCATGGGAAATCAGTAAGAATTTTAGTGACAGTTAAAATGTCCCTGCTCTCTGTTTTATATCTATTCTGTAAGTTTTATTGCTGCTTCTTCAGATTCCCAAGGGCACGATGCTATCAAAACAGTGCAGTGTGGCATTTATCTATCTTAAAGCTGATTTTAAAAACGTTCAGGTAAATAAATTTCTGACCATATATAGTTCTTTCTTTTGCTTCTCTGTCTTCCTTCTTCCATAGCCACTTCCAGAATATTAGAGTATTTGGAATTCAGAGCTTAAAAAACCCTGAGATCATGGGTCATTGGAGCTGGAAAGGGCATTGGAGATATTCAGGGTCATATTTTATCATTTGTTGATGCCAGAAATCCAACTCTCATGAATCACAGACTTCAAGTTGTTGCATACAAGGTTCTTGCCTGCCCAAACTTCTCACTTGCATTTACCTTTCAAGCTACCAGCTATGTTTTGGGATCACCTTCTTTTCACGCCGGCAGAAGCATCTGACTACATAGCTTATGTGGTTTTTTAAAAGTGTTTCTTAGTCATCAGTTTATATATTTTCTCTTTCTGCATTAGCTTACCAATCAGTCTTCCATCCATCCATCCATCTCTATGCCAACATCATTAAAATATTGGTATTCAATATAGGAGGTGACAGATACATTAAGTAGATAAATTGAAATTTCCTTTAAGCATAGACCATATTGTGGCATATTTGTATCATAGGAAATAAACTTTCACATGAAGTTATCTTAATAGGGAAACAGAGATTTCCTCGAGGCTGTAAATCAGTAGTGAAGCACAGTGATTGAGAAGATTCTTTGACACCATTATTAACTGTTTCAGCAAATTTCAAAATTAGCTTTTTTGGTAGTTGCCAAGTTATTTGATTGAAGTAATAACTTTCTCCATATAGGAAATGAGCTTAATGGCATCTTTTTTTTCCCAAATGGAATTAATATTGTATTTACAATGTTTTACCATTTGCAAAGTGCTTTTCCACTTTGATCCTTACCACAAACTGCCAGGGAAAAGATTAGCCTCATTTAATGAGGAATCTGAAACACAGAATAAGTAAGTAACTTGCTTAAGCTACACAACAAATAATTAGATAGGGCCAGGAAGAGTACCCAGTATGCAACTGACTTCCAATCCAGTATGCAAATATTTCTCCCATCCGTTTCTCATCCCCCCAAACCTTGGTATAGAAACTGGGCAAAAGCATTGCTTAAGAACAGAGTAAAGTGTCTTTAGAACATTCTTTAGTTAGCCCTTCAATTATTTTTGCTTTTTTGTATCTTTCCTCAAGATTCAGATTGTTCTCAGATATCCCTCAGCTGATTCTCATGTTCTTTGGAGAGAACTCATATTATGCTTCTTGAGTGAATGTGCATCCAAGACAACAGCCTCTGGTCTCCCTCTTCTTTAATGTTTAGTCCAGTGCCAGGTTCTGTGCATTTGCCTGGACAATTGCACTCTGATACCCTGTGCTCATTTTGCAAACTACATCAGCCTATATTCTTCAATGCACATAGGAAATAGTCTCAATTATTTGCTTTTACGTGTAAAATTCATTTGTTATGGATAACTTGCAACATAATTACATCAAGCATTTTACACTCTTTTGACCTTCTTTAACTCTTTTTTTGAGAAGTAAAAGGAAGAGGGAAGGAAATGCCCATGAATCTTCTACAAACCTCTCTTGAATGCTGTGTAGTGGATTCTTCCTCTCCAGGGACTCAAATCCAATGCTGCTCTCAGGCCTGGAGCAAGGATCCAGATAGCACATTGTTACGGGTGTTAACAATGGCCGCACATCCCACGTCCTACGGGTGTTAACAGAAAGTGAGTCAGGGATCACGTCATCCTAGATCACGTCAAATGGCAAGCTTTGAACATTTCTTATTCTGGAGTGGTTTCAGACAAAGATCAAGATTATGGGTCCTGTTGCTTGTCGAATAGGGAGAAATAAGGAAATAAAAGTTTGTTCCACCTAGCAACTTAGGAAGGCATTCAGTGTTTGCCAGTAGTGTGCTGTCACATGTTTAACAGCCAAGGGGTGGTGCGTGGTTGATGAGAGGAGGCAGACTTTTCACATTTGCCAATTTCCATGGTATAAATAATCCTACCCATGGCCAATTTCAAGCTACCAAGGTGATATTAACAAACTCTCAAGATTCAGAAAATTTAGCAGTCATCTCTTGTGAGCTAGTACAGGCCAACTCCAGTACACTACTATAAATTCAGGGAAACCTCTTAGGAAAGAAGAATAGATCAGGCGTTCAACATCTGCCTTGAGCTCATTTGTATATTCCCTCCAAAAGGATAGAAATGCACAATAAAATTCAGGAAGGAAATTTCCTATTAAGAAAAATGGTCCAAAAGACATTTTATCTGTGATTTTTATATTCACAGAATTACTCTTTTTCACTAACAAAGAATAGCTTTTGTCACCTTTGCTACTATAGTTTTCCACTGGCTATAGGATGTTCTTTTAAAACATGCAAATAGAACTGGGAATCTTTTAAAAGGTCTTATTACATTTGCTTCTTTTTATACAATTGAACAAATAATGTATTCAAAGAAAGTTTTCTCTTCTAGTTTGACTTATTTAGGGACTTTAAGATGACTTAAAATATGCAAAATTACATAAAACCCAGTTTGTATCATATAAATTACTTTAATAATGCTTTCTTTGTCATTTAAGTTTTCTGCCTCAATTTCCTACTCATTTCAAGATTCTGTTTTTAAATCCAAAACAAAAGGTTCTTTTTCCTTGACTCATATGAGTATATCCCATGAATAGTGATGTCTATGCCATCATATTCACTCAAGATCAGCTCTGCTTTTTTCCCCAGACATTATGCTGTGATATGCAATGGAAAAGATGGTTAGCTATCAAAGAATGAATTAATCATTAACTTGTAATGAATATGAAATGTACAATAATAGGTATTTTAAAAAGTAATCTTAGTGACTGACAAGCTGAAGAAGTTACATATAACTGCTGTGCAACAAATCATTTGTTCATAAGGATCATTCTAACCTATAAAAGATACCATATAATAATTTTTCATGCCATAAAATGAAATGCTATAGTTGTATAAAATATTTCATAAAATATAAATATTTTGTTTTAAACGTATTGACTTGGCTCTTGGTATGGCATGTATATTGAAATCCAGTGCTAAATTGCCAGCTCTGCCAATTACCAGCCTATGATCTTGGATGAGTCACTTAACTTCTCTGATTTTCAGTTTCCTTATCCATGAAAGGTAACTTTTGTAAACAAGTATGCCTGCTTTTTTGTTGTTTTACCCAAATTGGAATGAGACAGGGGAAGAGCCAATCCTACTTGCCGGTCCTACCTATACATTTTTCAAATTTAAAGCAGAGCTGCCTGATAGAAATATAATGTGAGGCACAAATGCAAGTCACATATGTAATTTTAAATTTTCTAGTAGCCACATTAAAAAAAGTAAAAGGAAAGAACAGGTATAAAATTAGTAATTTTAACTCAGTATATCCAAAGTATTATCACTTCAACATTTAATCAATATTAAAAAATCGAGATATTTCACATTCTTTTTTTCATATGGTGTGTGTGAAATCCAGTGTGTATTTTGCACTCACATCACATCTCATTTCGGACTAGCCAAAAGCTCAAGGGCTCAGTAGCTGGTGGTAAATGGCTACCACCATACTGGACAGTCCAGCTCTATAGAATAGCTTTACCGCTTGTCATTCAATATAAATATCACATTTGTATAGTCATAGAAATTGATTTGAGTTTCTTGCTAAGCTTTAAGCTCTCAGTTGGTTTTAGTCCTGAACTTACTGATAGTTGCTGAACCCAATATAATTTATTTGTTGTGTTTTTCTCTTTTTATTTCTAAAAAGTTCTTCAGCAAATTCTATAGAAAAATGAGGACCTGTCAGACTTAAATGTTACTCTTTTCACTTATCAAAACATCCAATTTGGTTTTTGAGTTTAAGGAAATTTTTTAAACTTTATTTTTAAAGAAGTTTTAGAATACAGAAAATCTACATCAGAAATATAGGGGATTCCCATATGTCCCCACCTCCTCCCCCTCTCATACTTTCCCCTATTAATAACATCTTTCATTAGTGTGGTACATTTGTTACATTTGGTGAACAAATACTGAAGCATTGCTACTAACTATGGTCTATAGTTTCTGTTATGGTTTACACTTTGCATCGCACAAGTTTATACAAAATGTATAGTGGCCTGTATCTATCATTGCTATATCAAAAACATCCAATTTTAAGCAGAGAATACTTTACACATTTGGCACTTTTTAGAATTGGGAAAGGTTTGGTTGGTCAAAATTCCCACATAACTGTCTTTCTTACTGATACGTAAATGCTTTGTGTCTGATCTTAAGACAAAAGTCAGTTTTGTTTAAGCTAAAACAAGGCAAGTGCTTTTCATGGTTACTATAAGTCAAGTGTGAGGGACCCTCTTTTAATATGAAATAATTAAATTTAAGTTTGTCACCTTTTCCCCAGTGGAATTTTGCACTATCCGTTTTGTAATCTGAACACATAAACAACACGTTGGGCACTCCCTTTCTGGGGAGCTGTGGGGTTTTCCTGACCCCAGCCCCATGCAGGTTCCAGATAGCTCGCCCACCCCCAGAGATTTAGAGTCTTCCATCTTTTCAGACCCCAAACTTACTTCCTTTCCCACTGGACATTCTGAGTGCCGTAGGGAGATCTTTCAATCCTCTGAAACTGGATAATAGAGAGGTGCTGTTGAGGTGGCAACAGGAAAACACCCCTTCCCTTCGAATATGGCATCCCTTGAGGGAGCAGGTGGAGGGAGAGTTTTTTTTACCATGTGCCCAGACCAGCACCAGAAAACCTGTTGAATCTATTCAGGATTGATTCCTGATTCAGTTCAGAGAACTTCTCAGAATTTGCTCACCCCACAGCAGCACCTTCCCTCCCTGGTTTTGGAGCCCCTGGAGTTGCCACTTTCTTGTCCTTTCCTGTGGCCCATTGTCATTATAAAACCTTGAGCCTGCTGTCTCTGCTCTGACTGCTCGCCCACTTTCACTGGTGTGCTTACCTTTTATTATTTCCCACCGACCTACACAAATGTTACTTCCACCAAGCTGACCAATGCACAGCTTAGTAATAATAATAAATTATGCAGCGAATGTTAAAGTACTTCTGTCTTGAAATAAACCAGCAGTTTTTAGTCTAGGCTGCATGGAACCCTATGCACCATTCCCTGCCCCTCCCCTATGCACCCCATACTCCCCACCCTAATCAATTGATGTGTGATTGTGTTTATGTATAAAAACATGTATACATTGCTTTCACCAGATTTTCAACGATTGTGTTCCAGAGAAGATTATGTACCCCAGAGAACGCCTGCTTTCCTACAACTAGTGGCCTAGGCAGGTTCCTTCTCCTCTTCCTCCTCCTCCTCTTCCTCTTGCCTCAGAACCTAGTGATCCTTTCCCTGCCCCACTCCTTATTACTTTAGTCAGTCATTGAACTGACTGCTACATCTCCTTACATGTAATGTTTTACCACTGGCATAATATATCTCAAGCCTGTTGTTGTTGTTTTGTTGTTGTTTTGCTTGTTCATTTATCATGAATGACACCAGTTCTCACTTTTAATTTTCAAAGGATGATCTTAAGCAGCTTTAACCAGAAAAATAAATGGAACACTTAGAGGATTAGGGAGCATGGTGATGGTGGTATGAAATCAATCGAATAATAGGATGTTACAACTTCACGTAATTAGAAGTCATTTTCCCTTTTACTGTGATCTTGGCTCAGTTCTGACCTCAACCCCAATCCCTCTGTTCATAGACTCCAGTTACTGAAGAGTGTTGATCCCCCTTCTGGCTCCAAAATGAACTATTCCCCTCTCTTACCATTTCTTTGTAGCACAGCGCAGTGAAGAGTTCAGGTGTTTGGGATAAAACAGATCTGTATATAATCTACACTCCACCTTTACAGGCTAAGCTGTGTGACCTTTCCTGAGCATGTCTCCCCATTTGAAAGTGGGGAAATAATTTGATGACACGTGTAAAAGTTCGTTCATAGTTTGTAGAATATACAACATGTGCAGTAAGTGTCCCCTCTCTTGTCTTTCTCACTCAACACTCCAGGTTTTAAATCTTACCACCTATACTTCTTCTTTTTTAAATTATTTTTCTTTATTTTCCTTCCATGATTTTCACTTCATAAAGCATTTTGTGCATGATTAGTGACTATTAAATGGTAAGATGATTATAAGATTTTTTAGTAACTCTAAAGAGTCAGATAATTAAGTTAAAATAAAGCTTAAGGTTATATATAACCTTATAGTAGAAGAGTTGCACTTAAATATAAAATAATGAGTTTTCTAAAAATTTGCTAAGAAAGGCAAAGGAATGGCCAAAATCTGACATGTCGATTGTTAATGTTGGAGAGAAAGTGAAAGCTTGTGTTTTTGTTTTTTTTTTAAAGTCTTCAAACTGAATTCATATAGACCCTCAAATATGTTTAGTCATTGCCCTTTTAAATTCCTTAAGCTCTGACCCTGTAGTTAATTTGGAACTTTCCTTGCACACAGTTCTCCCTGATTTCCCTCATCCTTGGCAGAAAGAAGGGGAAATCCCTTACCCTTGCTCCATCCCCTCTAAACTACAACTCCTGTCAGCTCTCATATGTGTGCATACGCACACTCCTGAAGTTACAGACTCTGGATAAAGAAAGGAGAGGGAGAGCAAACACAAAACAAAACTTCAGAACTTTATAATGTAATCAGAATAATGATAAAAGCTCATGATAATGTTTGTAAATGGCATTTTATTTTTATCTGGCAAAGATTAATTGATGGTAACTTTTCCTAAAGAAGAGGAAAAATTAGAAAGTGAAATGGGTTCCCTCTGTCTTAGATTATATTAGGCCTTGCAGCGCCCTGACCTTACCCCAGCTGCCTGCTCTTTCTCCCTCCCCCACCCTCACCACTGACTTTAGGAGAGAGATCATGATGCACAGCTGGCCTGTGCAGCTGGCTCCACAGGAGCCCTTTCAAAGCAGAGCACTGTCTCCACTGGTCATAGAAGAGGTAGTCAAAAAGTGTGAGATCCAACAGGCCATTGCCCCCTTCAAGATGGAACAGACTACATTTCAAGGAATGTGGGTAATTCCCTAGAGGCTAAAAGCAGCCCCCAGCTCACAGCCAGCCAAGGGTATGGGTACAACTGCAAGAAATTGAATTCAGCCAACAACAATGAGTTTGTGAGCAGATTTTCCTCCAGAGCCTCCATACAAGAACTCAGCTCAGACTACATCCTGATTTCAAGCCTTAAGCTATCCCAAGCAGAGAACCCAATCACAGCATGCTGGGATCCTGCCCTACAGAAAATGTGAGATAATAAATTTGTGTTGTTTCAAGCCACTAAGTTTGTGGTAATTTGTTTCTCAACAATAGAAAAGATGAATACAAGGACTAGTCCCTATTTTTTTTTTAAAGATTTATTTTATTTATTTATTTAAGCACCCACCTTGTTGTTTGTGCTCACTGTCCACTCTGTATCTGTTCGCTGTGTACTCTCTATGTCTGCTCGTCTTCTTTTTAGGAGGCACTGGAAACTGAACCTGGGACCTCCCATGTAGGAGGGAGGTGCCCAATAGCTTGTGCCACCTCTGCTCCCTGCTTGTTGTGTCTCTCATTGTGTTTCCTTGCTGTGTCTCTTTGTTGCATCATCTTTTTGTGTCATCTCACTGCGCCAGCCTGTTGTGTCAGCTCGCCACCTTGCTTGTCTTCTTTGGGAGGTACCAGGAGCTGAACCCGGGACCTCCCATGTGGTAGGCAAGTGCCCAACTTCTAGAGCCATATCTGCGCTTCCCCCTATTTTTAATATAAGCCTCTGAATTCTTTCTTGAAAGGAGTTGACTTATTAGTCTTGAAAGTCTCATTCAGACAATTAGACATCAGAAATAGATATTGGATGTCACCACTTTACCAGGCCCTGAGCTGGATGCTGGGGATAAATCACTAAGGCACAGCCTCTATCTAATGGGAGGGGACAGATTCACAGACAAATATAATACTACAATGTGGTAAATGTATAAAGGAGTATAATAAAGGCTTCCAAGTACAGAGCAGAGTATGGTTGAGTTTACCTGAGTGAATTAAAGAAGGCTTCTTAGCACCAAAGGGTACTAATCCATATTCCCATTTATTGTATCCATTTGAAAAAAATAATTCAGACTTGAACACAAAAATGTGAATTAAATTAAAGGAGTCAAGGGGTTAATTTTTTTTTATCATTTAAAAGGAAAGGATGTGGTATATGTCCTTATTTTTGTTCAATTTTCTCTTGAAAGTCAAAAGAAAGAAAGAAACTAACGCTTGTTACAATTGGGTATAGTATCAAAGAAGATCCATGAATATCTGAAAAGACTATTGAAAAAAATAACCCTCCTTTTTCCAACTATATATCTATGAGGCTGGATTTTCTTCATACACTTCAACCAAAACAACCAAACGCATTGGAGTGAATGCAAAAGCAGATAGGAGAAGATAGCTGTCTTTTATTAAGCCAGACACTAAGGCAGGGGTTCTTAATGTTTTTTGTTCCATGGACCCCTTTGCCAGTCAGGTGAAAACCACTGACCTCTTACTAAGTCTACATAGTGTATTATTTAATAAATAATATCACACCCACATAAACATGTCCCCGCAAGAATAATGTTTTTTTGAAATTAAATTCAACCTCATGGACCCCCTGTTAAGAATCCCTGCACTAAGGAGATTTGCAAGCATGTAAAACAATGCTACTCTTCTCATGAAATATTTTGGTTGGAAAATAGTTATTTTTCATAAAAATATGTTGTTTATGTTAAGATATTAATGGGTTTATTTTTGTCATTTTGAAATGAGTTCGTAATATTTTTAAATTTCTTATTTTTAATTTTTAATATATGTAATTTTTAATGTAACTATTGATAGATCAAACCACAGAAACAAAAGCTTGTTGGACTCTTCAATAATGTCTTAGAGTGTAAAGGTGCCCAAAGTCCAAAAAGTTTGAAAAGGGCTGCTGTAAGAGGTTTTAAAAAATAAGTCAGGGGCGGATGTGGCTCAAATGGTTGGGCGTCCATCTGCCATATGGAGGGACCTGGGTTCGATCCCTGGGACCTTCTGGTAAAATAATATATATATATATTTAGAAGGTGCATGGGCTGCCAGGCTCTGTGTGCTGGTGAGCCACCAGGCCCCGGGAGCCATGCAGCAAGATGATGACATTAACAGGGGAAAGACAAGACAAGATGCTCCGAAAGCTCTGAAAACCAGGAACCGAGGTGGCGCAGGTGGCAGAACACCTCTCTCCTACATCGGAGGTCTCCGGGATCGAATCCTGGTGAAGATTGGAGAAGAATGAGAAGAGATGGCAGGAAACATACACAGAGAATTGCCCAGCAAATGGGGAAGGGGAGCTTTAAAATGGATAAAGTAAAAAATAATAATAAGTCAACATGGATTATAGTCTATTGTAATCTAATAGAGAAAATAAAGCAAGCACATGGGAAACGTCCATGTATATGCATGCCATAGCAAGGTCTAGGCCAGAATGCTATGAATCGTGTCTGGTTTGAAGCGTGGAGTGCCGTTTATGATGAGTCCTGAATGATGGGATGGATTTCATCAAGCATTGATGGGAGGAAGGCTCTTGGATGGCAGGCAGAGATTAAAGGGATGGTGGTAGAGTATGGAAGAGAGACATTGGTGGGGAGTTCACCTGAACAAAAGCATAATTCTAAAGTTTAGAACTTGCTGTGCTTTAGAAATGAGTGACTCAAACTTTTGGAGCAGAGTAACTAACATATAGGCCCTTTTCTTTTTCATTATCCACTCTACAAATATTTATTGAGCACATGTTATATGCCAGGACCTGAGTTAGATATTTTATTTGAATTACTCAGTAATCCTCACCCTAATTCTGTGAGGTATTATTATACCCATTTAGATATGAGGAAACTGAGATTGCAAAAAAAAATTAAGTGGTCTACCCATGCACTTAAGTATTAAACTGTATTGTTACTTGCTCTTCCAGTTGGCAACCAGAGGATGCCAGGAACGTCAATCTTTGGTTCCTTGGGATACAAGTTGTAGACTTCAGAGTCTCCTAATTTGGGTTCACATCCTAGCTCTGCTACTTAACCAGCTATGTGACCTTGGATAAATTTCTCACCCTGTCTGAACCTCAGTTTTTTTCTCAGTGAAACAGAAATCATAATACCTAACTTAGGGGTGGTTTCAGGATTAAATGATGTAATGTACAGCAATTACCTGCGTTCACTGATGTGGATGTGCCACATCTGCCTCCCTTCCCTGCCCCCAGCTCATTCCGGCAGTTTGTTTGCAGTCATGCTGGTGACAGCACTCTTCTCTGAGTGTCAGTTGTTCCCGGCCAGAGGCTTCATCACTGGGCCCCCCCTGGCAGACCACACTCACCTGGCAGAGTGGTTTGGAATAGAGGCAGAGAGGAGCTGAGTCCAGGCAGGGACTCTGGTATCAAACCAGTGCTAGCACAGCTCCTCTCTCAGGTAATTATTATTACTTGGCCCTTTGTCCGGAAAGACTCAGCCTCCCCATATTACATGGGGGTAATAATACTTATATGGATTAGGGATACTTATATGGATTAAGGATATACATATACGTATACGTATACATATACATATACATATGTTACTATAATGATTGGCACTTACTGCCAAATGCATATCTATTCCTTTTCCTTGTCCTATGATATGTTCCTTCTCCTCTTAGGAAAACATTCTGGTTGTCTAATGAGATGGAAGGTTTCTAGACCATTCTTTGGCCTCCAGAGCTGGGCTTGTGGAATATTTGTCCCTTGCAAACCTTAGAACTTTACTGGTTCCTGCTAAGGAAGTCTTCAGAGCCTGCGACCCCGTCATCATCTGAGAAAGGCTGCTGTATTACAGCTGCGAGTAGGTCTTAGATTCAAAAGCTGCGTCAGACCTGGATCAGTGTGTGTAGCTTTGGTGTATCTTAGGAAAGATTTCCAGTACTTAATGTTATTCTTGAGGTCTAGTGGATGCAAGAATCAATGTATCCTTTTTGAGTACTTTAAATTTGCTTTCCTTTTGTGAGAAGGCTTGAGAAACTCAGATTCTCAGAAGAGAAGGAAGGCAAGATATTAAATTACATATCTTAATTACATGGCTTCTATTTCACAAGTAACAGACTTCTTAAGAGTTTAATAAAGTGTAAAATGCTGCCATCACAATTGAGGCCAGATGAAATTCCTCATCTCAGTAAGTTGGTAGTGTTAAAATTCCCCCAGATTCAGTTATTTTCAGGAGGACTATTGATAAAATGCACAGCCAATTGAAATGGAACTCAAGACCTTTATTCACAGCCAGATTCTGTGCTCTGGATTCAGTTGGAATCTGGAGATGTGCAAAATGGGGACAAGCTACCATGCAGGTATCTCCCCCAATTACTCCACTTACCAGCAACCCCATGGCCTCAGCCAGTAGGGAGTTGAGCCACTTTTCACCATTCCTAGAACTACATCCTCTGGAGACTGACAACTTTCACGACAACTTGCTTTATTGCCAGTGGTGAGTAGGTCTTTTCTGGGAATGCTGCTTTGGAGGTAGCTCTCAGGATCCTTAAGTAGCACCTACTTGGTGTCCACAGAAGGTGTGGGTTTTATAGGCTATGATGCCAAAGAGGTCCTTACCTGCAGGGACCAGCCTGGACGGCAGCCAAGCAAGCTTCCTTGGAATGTTTTCCATTCTTGGCAAGAAAGGCAGCAGTTGAGTCTTTGCAGCTCTAACTGCCTCTTCTCAGATTCCTCCTTGTCTGACATGATTCCTGTGCTTGGGGCAGAGACCACACAGTTATCTTGTAGATGTCACATACATACTGTCAGGTGTGGCCCAGGTGGTCAACTCAGTGTCCAAGATTTTATGAACCCAGCTCTTCAGGAAGACAGCATGTCCTAGTGGTAAAGAACATGGCCTCTAGAGTCAGACTTTTCTGTATTTGAATCCTGGCTTTGCCACTTCTTAACTTCATGTCCTTCGAAAAGTTACCTACCTTCTCTGTGCCTCAGTTTCCTTTCCTGTAAAAGGGATATTAATAGTACCTGCCTCAAGGGTGTTTGTGAGGATAAAGTTCTTAGCACACAGTAAGCACTTGGCACTAGTAGTTGTTATAATTATGTGTGCTAGGTGGGTAGGGTGGCCTGATTGTGGTTTTTCAAGTTTGGGAAAGGATTGCAGGCTTCCTATTGAATACTGTGTGAGTGTTGAACGCAGGTAGGGCAGCTGTCTTCCAGAGTCCACCCTTGATATTTTCTACCTCTGTCCCAGGACCTGCTCTCATTCCAGCTTCGTAACTTTCCCTTTGTTTGCTTGAGATAAAAGAATGTGTATTTGGAATCAGAAGCACAGGGTTTGAGGCCTGGCTCAGACTCTTCATGCTGTGTGAACTTGGACAAGTTATGGAACCTCTCTGAGCAGGAGTGGGACACTTGGGATGACTTAAGGTTGCCAGGTATCTCATAAAAGTGGTGTAATTATGCACCTTACCAGGCTTTCTGGAATAATAAAACAAAGGGCACACATTGGGAGTATGGACAATTCTCCACCGGGAGCCAAGGCTTACCTGGCTGTACCTCTGAATTAAAAGGAATCAAAGCGATTTTTACACAGTGTCCCTCCCTTACAGACAACTGTATAGTGGGAAAAGTACAGGAGACTTAGGTTCTGTTAAATGAGGTGCTATGTGCACAGAGTAAGAGCCAAAAAGGTTGAATTTATCTACTTCTCAATTTCAGTGTGTTAGACAGCTCAGGGTTCTATTCCCATTGTATTCACAGTGACTCTTCATTATTGGAGTTGTGTAGTGAGTTAGTGAGTTAGGACTCTATTATTATAATTGCTGACACTAGTCCTGGCTTGAACACCATTCCCTGGTGACCTCTGTTTCTTAGCTTCCTGTCTTATAAAATAAGGATCTTGGACTAAATGAACTTTAGGGTTCTTATAATAGCTTTAACATGATACGAATGCATGTAATTAGACACTATTTTATCAGCCGGCTTAGTTTTTTCCCTAGTACTTGACACTATTGTTTCAGATTGCTTTTTTTTTTTTTTTAAACAAATCAATTTTATTGATACATATTAGTAAAGCATACAATCCATCCAAAGTGTACAATCAGTGGTATTTGGTATAATCACATAGTTGTGCATTCATCACTTCAGTCATTATTAGAACATTTTCATTATTTCAATAATAATAAAAAACAAGAAAATTTTTCACCTCTCAATCACTTTTTAAACATTTGTTCTTTCTCCTCAATACCTGTCACCCCCACTTCCAGGCTCCTGGAAAGTAAGATGTGTAAAAAGAGGAACCTTGTCTGGTGGGTCACTGGTGTCTAGAATAGTGCTTGGCGTGTTTTAGGTGCTTTTTACATGTACACAAGCAGGTAAAGGTATAACTATGCATTGTACTGTAATTACACAAAGTTAGCTGTAGAGCCTTATAGACAGACAGGTAACCGGCTGATTATTTCCCCCTCCCCACCTATTCCTCACCCCCAAAATACACCACATTGTTATTGGGAGATTAGAAGAATAGAAGTAAGAACGGCTGTCCTGGCTGCCTTAAAACTTAACTGAAGTCCAGTGCCAGTGTTCTCAGCTCGTGTGTACATATAGTATTCAAGGACAGTCCTAAGGTCAGAGGAAGTCCACAAATTTAGGGCTCAGGACACTGGACTGTGATGGCCAGTTGCTAAGCTATCTGCAGTATAGGTTGCAATCGACATTGTTCCATTTATATACATGGTGGAGATGGTCAGCAGGAGGCAACGTACATCCGTTAGGGGTCTGCTCATAGATATTACTGAGAGCTCATATTGCTTTTATTATTTGGCCACAAAAATGGACATAATCCTTGTTGGCTTTAGCACACCTACTAGTACTGCATTTGCTATCTGTCTTGCAAAATATAAGACAAGGCCAGAGCTTAAATTAAAATCCTCGGCTTCTTATCTCCTTCCCACAGGAAAGCAAATCTGTGTTGAAAACCGTAAAATTAAGAGGAAAGCAAGGATAGCATAATTTAGCAAAAATTCATGGCACCAGATTCTGAGCTATATGACTGGAGGGATAGGTCAGACATTAAGAAGATCCTGCCTGCTAATGCAAGTTCCTTAAGGTGGTGCTTGGGAAACAAGAAAGGCACACAAAATATATATTTCCAGAAGATTTCTTCTCTGCTTACTCTTTATAACTACCCTAAGAAATTATCCTTGTAATTGTTTGGCAGTTATGCTTCTTATGAGACTTCTGAAATTAATCTCAAAGCAGGCATTCTAAAGTATATTCATTTGAATGTATTCATTGTAGCATTTAAGTGTTGAGATTTTTGTTTCCATTTTAAAAGGGTTTATAATATTAATGTCCTCCTATCCTCCCCCACGCCAGTCCCCGCAGCATATTCTAAATTCCTTGTATTTAAGAAGCTCATTCTGTGTATTTGGCAGACTGCATCATTAACACCTGAAAAGCAGAAAAACATGAAAACACTTCTTAACCTTTTACACATTTATGTGCATAGATGTTTGTGAGGAGGTGTATAGAGAAAATTCGTATGGATTTGATAATGGTGCTCTATTTAATAAATGCCAAGGGCTACACGGACTATGCAAGTTGTGCCATTAGAGAGGGCTGATAATTACAGAGTAGGGATAAACTAGTATGAAAACTGTATCATTGTCTAAAAAAGCTTGATTACTTTCCCCTTGCCCTTTTTTTCTTTTCTTTTTTTTTGTCATTAAGTTCCTTTTGGGTGGAGGTTGTAATGGTAGGTGTAAAGAGAATTAGGTATTACTTGCTGTAAAGAGAATTAAGTATTACTATATAATTGTTCCTAATTTTTACAGCTGATTTGTAAAAAGCATCAAATGCAAAATTAGTGTGTCACAGGTGTAGCCACCATGCTCAAGTGTGTTACTGGTGCCATCTTAGTCATGGACGATACATACTCCCTATATTGTGAGCAGTTCTCACTGTGCAGTTTTTCAGGTACTTTCTCAATTTTTTTTTTTTGTATAGTGGATATTTGCTTCTGGAAAAACTGATTTCACTGCATTTTAGGGTACAGTATGGTAAATTCTCACTAATTCAAGCTAATTATGGTGAAGACATGCCTGAACTAGTGAATTAAATATTCAAATTCATTTTAGTCTATTTTCCTTAAATTCACAAGTTACATTACTTTAGTGTTTTTAAATAGAGCCTTTCTGAGACTGCCTCAATTGATAAGTGATTTTAAAGTAAGAAACTTTTGCGTGTATATAATCCTGTTGAGCTTTCTTTCTTTGTGTGTGCATGTGTGCAAATTACTTTAAAATTATCCCTTTGATTAGGTTAAAGCTGCCAGTCTTGTTTATATTATTGATTTATTTAGCAAGCACATTCTCGAAAAAATAAACTTCATCATTACCCCATCCAAATGATACAGATTCCAATTTAGTGAAGTCTAAAAAAATAACCTTAACTTTTTTTTTTTTTTTTTTAAAGATTTTATTTATTTGTTCATTTACCCCTCCTTGCTGCTTGTGCTCGCTGGGTCAGCTAACCACGCCGTGCGGGCGGGCTTGCCTTCACCAGGAGGCCCCGGGAACCGAACCCGGGGCCTCCCATATGGTAAATGGGAGCCCTACTGATTGAGCCACAGCCGCTTCCCATAACCTTAACTTTTAAAAAATGTTACTGTTACATATTTTTAGGCTTCCAAGTTAAATAATAAAATTTATTTTTAAACAAATATAAGACCTGTATAATATGTTTTTTTTTTTTTTTTTAATTATGGGTAAAAATCAAAATTCTCACAATACATACAAACATTTGCAAAATGATATATAAATACTGTATAATATGTTAAAAATTTTAAATCTTAACAATTTAAAAAGTTCTTACAGGCAGTCAAATACTTACAAACAGTAAACTCAAGATTGGACATTCCCTTTCATCAATTTAAGACTTCTAGAAAGAACCAGAAGCTGAACTAAGGAGGGGCTAAAGCATAATGGATAGTCATATCTAATTGACAAAACTATAAAACATGAATAAATGGTGTAAAATGGTTCTTAAAGATGTACAACTATAGAATTATGAATTCATGAATTAAGGTGATACCAATGCAATAAATTTATATTTATTGGGTTATTTAAATCTTTGCCCTTCTTGGTATATGAGAACTCTTTCATGCATGATTTTTCTGTAAACCTACAACTCTCTCTAATAAAAACAAAACAAAACAAAACAAAAACAAAAACTTTGCTCCTCAAATTGGCAACAATTATTAATATTTTGTTCACTGAACAGTTTTTGAGTGCCTTTTTATACTAGACATATTTAATGAATAAAAGCTTATAAAACATTCATATCTTTTGCTCCAGTTATTCTTTGTCAAACTCAACCTGAGTAGATAATCCAAAAGGAGTGTTATACATGTATATGTGGAGATTCACGTCATATAGAATAATAGTGATCAGCCTAAATCTCCATAGGGGCACTAGTTAAATAACTGAAAGCCTCTTAGTACAGTAGAATATTCATATATTTGAGGAATATTTAATATGGAAAAATTCCAGAGATCTAAATGAGTACAGCTAATGATTTCAGTTGTCAAGGGTCTGGAGATGATTGCTGACTTATGCTGACCACCAGTTACTGCTATTGTGTCTTTTTCTTTGGGAGGGGAAACAAGAGCTGGGCTTCTGTATTAACTGTTGCCTTTGTTGTTATTTGCAGTCAAATAAAGTGCCCGTGGTGCAGCCATCCCACGCAGTCCATCCTCTCACCCCCCTCATCACTTACAGCGACGAGCACTTTTCTCCAGGATCACACCCATCGCACATCCCATCAGATGTCAACTCCAAACAAGGTGAGAACACTTGCCTTCCAAGTCCCCTCATTTAGCAGCCCCTGTGGTGCCAGAGTGACCCTGCAGGTGTCTTGCTTCATATTGCAAGGTGAATCGAAATACATTTTTAGGGGAGAGGAGTAATTTATTAAACCATCATTGTTTATAAACCCACAACAATTTGTTGTTGCCTCTTTTATTTTGCAGGATTAAGAAAACAGAAGAAAGGCATAGGAAAGTAATTTTCAAAGTGACAGTTTTGAAAACCTGTGATCCAAAATATAAACCAATATGTTGTACAGATATATTAAAAGCACTGAAAAAGATTTTCTGTGCTCCCTGCAGTATTCATTTACTTCAGTATGTACAGGGTGTAGATGGTAATGTTTAAAAAAAAAAAAAAAAAAAAAAGGAGCTAGAAAGGGGCAAAATAGATTTTTATTTCAAATGTTATCTTTCTGAGCCTTTTGTGATTTCTTTGGTTATTTAATATTGTAATAATTAAATTGCAGAACCATCTCTGTTTAATGTCACACCAACATAAGTCTTATTTTGCTCCTCTACATTAAGGACCCTCTCTTAAGACACACACACACATGGGTTCTTCTTCTATTTCATTTACAGATAAACATGCAGCATAACAGGTCTGAAAAATAAAAATGCCTAGTTTCTGCCTTATGTGTATGGATATGGGCAGGTTGTAAGGCACAGAGCTCTTTTTTCCAAGCCTTCTTCTCCCTTCTGCTTAAGGGCAAACTTCGTAGATGAACTTGCTCCCAGGATGAGTTTTGCTGTTTCTATGCACTTGTACACTCAGACCTCACCAGGGTCTTTGGAAGTTCAAAATAAAAGACCCTATAAAACCATATGAAGGCAGAGAATATAAAGGTATAAAATTTTCCATCTCTTGCATTTCACCCTTTTGTACAGTCCTGTCTTTGACTTAAAATGGGTAAAAAAAAAATTTAGTGTGTAAAAAGGTGGAGTTCAGAGGCTGGGTGTTTTTTGCTCTACTAAGAATACTTAATATCTTCAGTTCCCTCCATTGTTCAAATGGAAAACTTCTTTGAGGCTCAATTACTGTTGGACTTGGACTTGAGTGGAGCCCAAGTATCTGTACTAAGAGAAGGTGAAATCAACCAGGCAGTCACTTCCAGGTTTGCATCTGTTTTATTCCTCATTTTAAGTCTCTCCCACACTCTGCTTTCTTTCATCTAGGGTTTCCAAAGAATAAGAAACATCAAATAGACAGGTCTGTGGATATATGATTTGAAAGGGAACTTAGAGCTATTAGGAAGAAGGCTGAGTATGAGAGGGAAGATCAAGATTATGGTCTTGGTCAAAGTTGAGTTTGAGGTGCCTTTGAGATATCTGAGGCGAGGCAGGAGGTAGGAAATTTAAACATAGGAGTCATAATCCCAGGCCAGGGTCTGGGCTTGAGGTACACATCTGGGAACCATAAAGATGTATATGACAGACAAACATAGATTTAGAAAAAGAAACCAGCAGTGCATTTTATTTATTTTTTAACGTTTTACTTTTTTAACTGACAATTATATCGTGCTTACTCTATCCTAGGCCCCATTCTAAGCACTTTAAAGCACTTTAAAACGTTAATTACAAATTATGTAATTTGTAAGAATAACATATCATGGCATGGTAGTTCTCAAAAAAAAAATTCTGGGACAGTTCAGTTTTTAAAAGACTCACGTTTATAAATGGCTGCTGAGTACATTTATATTTTTCTCTTCTGTTCTCATCTCTTACTGGTACCCTACTTTGTTTTGCTTTTTTTTTTTTAACTACTGCAGTGTTATTACAAACATCTGAAGCTAATTCTTACAGTTCTTTTTTTTTTTTTTTGCCTTTCTTTATTACAAACACTTCCCCACCTCACTCCCCCAGTAATCTCTAACTGCTTTCTCTCTATGCATGTTTGCTATTTCTAATCATCTCTTAGAAGAGATATCATAGAATTTTTGTCCTGATGTGACTTGCTTATTTCACCAAGCATGGAGTTCATGGTTCTTCCATGAACTTTAGTTTTTCTTATGGCCAAATAATTGTTCTGCTTTTCTAACTGTAATTTATATCATTGCTTCTCACATTTTTTAAAAGCAAACTTTGTTTAACCAACAGAGAAGGCACTTATGGGCACGACCTGTAGTTGTCTGCTAGCATTTTCTGTGAAGTCTACTTTGTCTTAAAAATTTGTGTGATTTTTGCCTTCAACTCCAGTTGCACTATTTGTGCTTGTTTCAATTTAAAGATCCGGTTTTTAATTACATGTTTGTCCTGGGTTTCATATACCTCATTACCATGTACCTCTGGGGATATGTAAACTGGTTTGTAAAACAGTGATTTACATGATTTTGAATTTATATAATTCCATTGGATATATATTTATCACCAAATAACAATAAGTAAAAAGCTCACTAGGCCTTGTGTTTTTACTCTCTCTGGCTGCCTGCCTTTTGGGTATATGCTATAGCTCGTGTGGTTAGAGCATGAAGGTACTGATTTCAGAGTTCCTTCTAAGCTGGTTATATTTATCCAGGAAAAAAAAGGACTATCATGCCCACAATCTGCCCTTAGATAGACCTGTCCAATAAATATAAACTGTCAGCAAAGTCCATGCTTATTTGTGGAAAAATAGCTTTTAAGTTAATTTCCTATTAGGAAGCACATTAGTTTTCCCCTTTCTCTCAGCATGTGTGTGTGTGTCTTAAGAGAGGGAAAGGACGCTGGTGCCAGTCATTTTTTTCTACTTCTTATCAGTCTGGTGGAAGTGTTAAAAGGAAAGGACTTTCAGGAGATATCGGGTTTATGTATCTGTTTGTATCTTTGTAATATCCATTTTATCCTTATAAATAAAAACAAACACTTATATGGCACTTACTGTGTACCGGGCACTGTCCTGTATTACATATATTAATGCATTTATTTCTCACAATAACCCCTATTCTATTTTTATTCTTCTTTTACAAAACGACAAGTGCATAACTTCCTCAAAGACACATAGCTAGTGAGAGGCAGAATGTTAACATTAATCCGTACAGTATGACTCTTGAATTGTTTCATCTATATTTATAGAAGTTACCATAAAGTTTTAAAACCTTTAAGACTGTCCTAATGCTGAGTGTAGCCTCTGGCACGTAGTAGGTGTTTAATAGCTACTAATTGAGTAAATGATGGAAATGTGTCTTCAGTAGCAGAGCAATTGGTAGAGAGGCATACACTTCTAGGAATCTTTGAAAACAGGATCTTAAAACAACAATGATATATTTAGAAAACCCAGCTCCATTTTTTCTCACTTAATCACCTAAGCCATATCATATACTTGCTCTAAAATAGTTGATAACACTAGCTCAGCATGGGCCAATTTTAACGCTGTTTTATTTCGCATTGTTCATTTGTTCAGTCATTCAGAAATATTTACTGAGAGCCTCCTCTGTAGACAAGGAGACTTTGATATGTAAATTGATAAAGTGTGGTCTCTTTTTCCCAAGCAGTATATAAGCTCATGCAGGAAATCATTTGCACAAACTAACTGTAAAACAAAATAAAGAACATCCTAAGTAACATGTTAAATGTACAGATAAAATCTTGTAGGTTCAAAGGAGAAAGCTAAAGAATGTAGAGAAAATTCTATGGGGTAGGGACATTTGAGTAGAATTTTAATAGATACCATCAAATTAAATTCTCCAAGTAGGACCTGGCAGAGAAGGCTAAGTATATGTTATTTCCTTCCTTCCTCCTTTTAACAAAAAACAAAATCCATCTAATTTGTTTTTTATTCTCTCTAATTACTCCTACCAAATGCTCTGTTCTAAGCACATTTAGAATATGGTCTAGAGCAGAGAGCAAGGTTTTGTACTCATCTGCTTAAAGATGTGCATTGTGATTGCAACTGAGTTACCTCTCTGTGTCCCAGTGATAAAAACTATGATACTAAAGCATTTCATGTGTACCTGAACAGTCACCTTCTTCTCTAGAACTTCATTTCTGTATCTGTAACATGAAGAGATGAAAGTAGATAATATGACTTCTAACCATGATTTTCATGTTAATGTATATCATAAAGTGCTCAAATTTCCATTAAGTTTCCAAAGTTTTTCTGAGTCAGTCTGGTTTCTACCTGCAAACTCAGAGATTTGGGGTGAGGGGAGTATCTGAATCTTGGGGTGAAGGACACAGCAAGTTGGGAAAATGCCCCCCAGGTGATTCTGAAATGCCCACAATTCCCTCTGTGCACTTCCTTAGGATCACCACCTGCCTCCAGACCCTTTCTAGACTTAAGAAAAATTCCCAGGATATGATATTTGGGAACCACCATGACCAAAAGAATCAGTATTTCTGGTAGGAAAGAAAGAGAGATGAGACAGTTCTTTTAAAATGGCAACACATGAACTGTTGTTATGTAAACTCTCCATTAAGAGAGGAGAGAGACTAAAGACCTTTCTCTTCATTACCTCCTTTCTCTAAGAGTTGAGAAATAGTTTTTTCTACTGTCAAAATCAAATTAACACCAACTCTGAAGGTAACACTTCTTAAGACACTTCCATTTGTTCAAGGCCTTCGATACCTTTTAAGATCCAAATAAATCCAGAGGCATTTTTAAATACCGAAAAAAGCAAAATATTTAAAGTGCGTCTTCCATGTGCTCACCTAATTTCACATACTAGCCAATGTCTTTAACAACCACTGAATGCATCATATTCTGGGTATTCAACCTCGGAATGTGTGTTTATATATGGTCTTTTAAAGCCACAATTAGCTGTGTAAAGAAACTTTTGTGGCTTCTTTCTATTTAGAATCACTTGCCCCTAAATACATTAAATCCAAGTTTTAATATTTTACATGCTTGTGCGTTTGTCTTATTCCTTTTCTTTCTCCTTCTAAGATAAGGTGTAAACAAAAGGGCATCATTTGGAAGTAGGAGTAGGTATAACCTTTAGGTGGTTTTCACAGTTTTAGGGCAGTGTATTCCAGGAGTGTCAGCTCCAGAAACAATCTGGCAGCACTCTTTTTTTTTTCTGTGAAATACAACTAACCCAGAACAGCTTGACCTTGGAGCCCATAGGACTCAACGTGATGAAGAGCTTAGTTGGAGCGGAAGTGGCAGACAGAGACCAAATGAATCATATCAAGTATGACCACGATTGGGCTGAAGATGATTACTAATTAATCTTTGATCCTCTGAGGTATCACATTTCCCAAACCTATGTGCCCATAAGGGAACCAGTGAAAACTGTGAAAGTGGCAATTTACCTAATCCTCGAGCACCATGGCAGACTGTCTACTTATGAAGGGCTGTCATTTTATATTCTACACAAACAATTTTGCATGCTACACAACACAATTGTCTACCGTTTTCTTTAAGCAAAGTGAAACAATGAGGGCAAAATAAATATTTTGAAAATCTATTTTAGTGACTATTTTACTAGCAGCTTATTTACTCTTTCAATAGTTCTTCAAGATATGCTGTCCTAAAACCTGTTTTTTCAAGTGTTGGTATCTTGAGAAAAGCTAATAAACCGACTTCTGTTAAATGGATCCTATGAATAAATATTTTTTATTGCTTTTAAGGTCAAATGTCCTATGAATCTGAACAATATACTTTTCCTTTGTTCTTTTTAATAGGCATGTCCAGACATCCTCCAGCTCCTGATATCCCTACCTTTTATCCCCTGTCTCCCGGTGGTGTTGGACAGATGACCCCACCTCTTGGCTGGTAAGATACTTCCTGAAACCTTCAGCGAGGCATTTGAACACATCTTCTTTCACTTTCCAGTCATGGAAATTGGCTTCATGAATGGTAAAACTTGTAGAGTTGAAGAAATTTCACATCAGCAAGCAAGGTGCTAACTTTATTTCATTTCAATTTAAAAGATTAAAAAACACACAGACTTTGAAATGGATTGAATCAGTTTGCTAATACGTGTAGAAAATGACTGTGTAGAATTTGCTTTGAAGCTTACAGTTTTATGGATTCAATTTGTGGCCTTGGGCCTTTGCTATGCCTGTTCAAAGTTAGCGCTCAGTGTGGTTTTCTGTTCTAACTTTTTATGAACAATTTATATTTTTGAAACATAAACTTAGAATACATTAAATGTCACATTTTCGTATAAATGGGCAAGTGAGGAAAATGACAACTAACTAAAGAGAAATTTAGAAATATAAAAGCATCTTTGAATTTTAAGAAAGTGAGCAACCAAGTTGAATTCAGAGGCATGAAAATCTGATGACTTTCTGTTTTTGTACTCCAAATGCTAAAGCTCTTTGTTTTGTTGATGTTCTTTCTTTCTTCAAAAAAAAAAAAAAGGTCTTACTGCTGCCCTTTAAAATTTTAATTCTAAAGGTAAAGGAAATATATTTGGGGAAGAAATAGAATCATTGTTTATAGTAGGCCTACTTTTATCATTTTATTATTAGCACAAACCTTCCCCGCCTCCTGCAACACCCCTTTCCCACTCCACCCCTCCACTTTTTACTCCATGACAAACAGTGTTTCAACTTGAGCAAACGTTTCTCTCCTTTCTCCATTCGGTTCTCTGTCCCCAGAGCCCCCATTATTGTCCCAATCTCTCAGTCCTTAAATCCTTACATTATCAAGTTTCTTCAGCAAGGAAGGCCATCCTGCCATGGAAATTCCAGCTTTCTCTCTTTCTCTCTTTTAAAGCATTCAACACCTCAGTCAATAACTCTGCGTGAATTTAATTGATTATGCATACACTTTCAAATCTAGATCAATTATTCTGTCTGAACTTAGCTACTTAGGGGCAATAATCCTGTGCTGAGTTCCATCAGTGTCAGCTGGAAATAAAGACCATGTAAAATGAAAAATGTGAGATGTAGAAAGAACAGAGGGAAAGAGGAAATTCTCAGGGTGCAGAGAAAATAATTCAACCTAATTGTCTTTTATTTATTTTTATTTCTAGTGCAGTGTTTTAAAAATTTGTTGATTTTGCAGAGCAGGTGTAGCTCAGTGGTTGGGCACCTGCTTTGCATGTACGGGTCCTGGGTTCAATCCCCAGTACCTCCTTTAAAAAATTGTTCATTTTGTTATAAATATAAAATTTCATTTCCTCTGTTCTTCCTTTCCCTGAAATTCTCAAAGATTCTGATAAAGAATTTACTAAGCTCCTCTTCTGAAAGGAATATTTCCTGATTATATTCAGTAAGCATTTATTAAGCACCTACTTTGTTTGAAACATTGTGGCAGGCATTAACAGGGTTCACAGAGGGGTGGGGATAAAAGACAATACATGGACTGATTGATTTTTAAGGTTGAGGGGGGAGGGATTTCTTTAAAGCAAATGTTGCTTTGATTGGGTTGAGGGTAAGAAAGGTAAACAGTAATATAATTGAAGAAATTCTGTGGTTTGTAATACTCTCATGAGATTCTATGTGAATGCCTCCCTCTTCTCGCCTCATCACATTCTTATTGCTGGTTGGTAAGTCGTGTTCTGTCATTGATGGGTTCCTTTCTTCTGTGACCTCAGGCAAGGTCAGCCTGTATATCCCATCACGGGTGGATTCAGGCAACCCTACCCATCCTCACTGTCAGTCGACACTGCCATGTCCAGGTAGGTAGAGGTGGAACCCGGGGCACTGGAGGACAAGTTGCTCTTTCTTGCGCTTGCATCCTGTGCACCTCTGCTTGCCTCTGGGTCGGCTAGGAGGGTGCATACCTCAACCCCGTGTCTGTCTGTGCAGTGTGCCTGGCTCCCACACTAGATGTCCTAGAGATTCCTGGATGGGGGCCCTTCGCTGTGCCCTACGGGATCAGCCACACCCAACAGTGAAGCAGCTTACCTACACCCGGAAACATTGCCCCCAAAAGAATTCAATGCTGTCTGACTGTGGGGCACGGAATGCTCCCAAAGTAGACATTTTAAGAGCTTGTTTGATTTAAAAGGTGCTGGGGTGGGCTGAGACTGGTTTGGTCTGAGTCTAATCTGCTTCCTTTGGGGGAAAGTTGTATAAGTTTAATATGACAGTGGTTGGAAATGCCCAGATCGTCTAGAGCCTTCCTGGATCAAGACTGTTAGAGAAAGAACAGTGCACCTGGGGTGTAGGTCCTAGTGTGTGAATCAGGCCCTGTGTAGACATATTAGTGCAAGCGAAGCTCTGGGAGGTCTGCCCTGCCACACCTTGAGGCTGCTCTGTGTAACGCTTTTGCATCTGGAAAGGATGGCTTCTGTGCCCTGTGCTTGATGTACACACACATTTGTGGGGTATCATCTGTGTGTTCAATGTGGCTTTTTCAAGGGAGCTAGCATCATTGTGCCAGAAGTCAAACTGTTGGTTTATTAACTGGTTGTGACTCTTGGCTTTTTTATATGGGTACGGAATTCCCAGTTTCCAGGGTGAATTACAGCTTTTAAATATACATGTGTATCTAGGTGTGTGTGTGTGTGTGTGTGTATTTTGTCCGTGAATTGTAAATCTAACTGGGAGAAGAGGGATGAAATTAAAATCCTTCTCCCCAAATGTATTTTTTACAGTTATTTTAAACACTGTAAGAACTGATGACCGGATTTCCGCACAGGCAAATAACCAACATCATGTATTTTTGCAAACAGTACATTTACCAAAGCATCATTATTTGGTCAAATAATTGTATTTTTACCATGCCTCCTTAATTTAAAAATATTTGTTTCTGAAATATTGTGCTTTTGAGCAGCATCCTTCCCAGCTGAAAGAATTAATTGTATAGGCTGTGGTGAAAGACTGAGAATGTTGTTCTTATCGAATTGAATTAACTGTTTAAAACAACAGTTTGAAAAGGAAAACTTTCTAATGCATATCCAAATATTCAGAGCGCTTGTTGAACGTACTGTCTTTATTTTATTTTTCTTGCATGGCAGTTTCCCTCCTTTCTGTTGGCTGGTGGTGGATAGTTTAAGACTACTTTTACGCTCTGCAAGAATACCTGGCAAACAATAATTGCCTTCAGGGTGTGCAGTTTTTACCTTGATGCAGAATGGTATCCTTCCCTTTAATTAATTCAGTTATCAGTTTGCCATAAGGCTTTCTTTCTATAGAGAAAATTATTTTGGATGATGTCAATGGAAACATTATTAAATAAGGGATTGAAAAAAATCTTCCTCTCCTCTATTTTCTCAGCTGTTTCCTCCTAATATAGTTAATATTAGTGAATTATTATTCACTAATAATATTAGTGAATGAGAAAACTCCTAATGTGATAGTTTGCTTATGAATGTAGACAGAGATTTTAAGATGTGATCTTTCGCTTCCGATTAAAAATCATATTAAAAGCTAATTCTTGATAAAGTGTGATATTTCCAATAATTGCTCTTATTGAAACACTCATTTGAAAACTGCTTTGCAAGAAAAGTGAATTACTTTTTTCTTTTTGTTGTTTTAATTATTCAAAGACTTAGAGCCTTCCCAGGGAAAATGCCAGATTCTGCTACTAGCGTGAGAAAAATCCTGTTTTACAGGGCATAATTATAAATATTTTCCACCTGATTACAGAAAGTAAAAAAATAATAATTATCATCCCCATTATAATTTATAGTCATTAGTCTTGTATATAAAGAGATATGTTTTCACTTTTACCCATTAGCAGTTAGTGGGTTCTTTCAAAATTCCATCCTGATTTTGCTACAACAGCCACTAGTACATATTGTTCTCTTCTCTGTCATTCTTTCAGGTTTTCCCATCATATGATTCCTGGTCCTCCTGGCCCCCACACCACTGGCATCCCTCACCCCGCTATTGTAACGCCTCAGGTCAAACAGGAACACCCCCACACTGACGGTGACCTAATGCACGTGTGAGTATGCATGGAGAGGCTGAGGCTTTAGACAGTTTTTTCCTTCCCTACTCTTGAGCCTGCCCCCCCCCCCCCCCGTCCCCGCCTTTATTATGAAAATCAGTAGTGGCTGTGCACTGAAAGCTCTATCCCTGATGGTATTAGGCAGCTTGATTTTCACTGCCATTCTGAGATTAGAAAAGTGAAAGGAACCTCACCAGTATGGAGGAATCCTCAGAGTTTAGACACTGAATAATTTTGAGCTGTTTAGCCATTTACCACAAGGATGTAATTTGGTTCAGGTTGTTGGAGAGAACCTCAGTGAAGTAGATTGGAAGGTATAATTCATTGCCTTCTGGAAATGCAGTTACCCTGGTTTGAGGCTTTAAAAGCACAGAATTCAACGGAAGAGGGTGTAAAAGGGGCCAGGAAAGCCCAGGACTCCTTATTGGGCCAGGGTTGTCACAGGGTGTTAAAAGCAGCACTAAATTGCACTACTAAGAAGATTAGTAGTTGAGCTTCTTAATCTAAGGGTTGTGGACTGGGATGCAAGGTCGGGGATGGCAGGCAGCATGGGATTTCCAAAAAGCCCTGCAAATGTGTGCAAAGCCAATATGCATTTGTTTGGGCAGGTCTGAGCTTTCTCAAAGGGGTTTTTCAAAGGGGGGGTCCTTGACCCCCAAAAGTTAGAAACCTCTTTTCTGCAAGAGGAATAGTCACCTGTATTGTATGTTCAACTTCTGAGATGACCAAAGAACTAGGCCTCAGGACCCTAGATGGACCATCTTCACAAACTCCAATCTATTTCCATGTTGTATGAAACACTTCTATAGCTATAGGAAAACTTCCTCAGGCCAAAGGATTTTTTCTCGTTCACAAAGAGTCAGTGAGTAGACAAGATGCCCTGTTGGTTGGGTTGTTTACACTTCAGTGTTTCATCAAATGAACTAATCGTTCTTCTTTACAGTTGACAGTGTACTGGGAGCTTGTAGAGAGCCCAGATCATTGTCTTCTGCTGAGTTTTGGTGATGTAAACAGATGTTCTACTTTCTCTCCTCTTCCCATCTCTTCCCTATTACCTCTCCTCTTCTCCCCCAACCACCACCATAACCACCTTTTAGGAAGCCTCAGCATGAACAGAGAAAGGAGCAGGAGCCAAAAAGACCTCACATTAAGAAACCTCTGAATGCTTTTATGTTATACATGAAAGAAATGAGAGCGAATGTCGTAGCTGAGTGTACTCTAAAAGAAAGTGCAGCTATCAACCAGATTCTAGGCAGAAGGGTAAGTAGTGGGATGGTAACCATTGAACTGCTTCATTAAAATCTGCCCAAATTTAGTTACATGCCAGGAGGTCACTGAATACACTTGTATAACCACTAGGCACTTCAGGAAGTAACGAAGGGCACCAAGGTATCACAGTAATAAGCTTCAGGAGGATTAAATGATAAAATGATAAATGCATTGTAAACAATTTAGCTGGTACCTGGTACACAGGAAACTTCCTGTAAATGAGAACTGTTTTTACTACTACCGTTCTTTAAACAAATATTTATTGAGTGTCGTGTGTGTGTGTGTGTGTGTGCCCGCGCGTGCATGCGTGCCAAGCACTATTTAAGCATTAGGTTACAATTGCTGAATAAAACAGATATGGTCGTTGCCCTTTGTGGAGCATATCTGACTGGATATAGATATTTAAAATTGAGATAAACACCGTGACTGTCAAGAGTAAGATTCTATGAGAAAGAATAACAGGATAACAGGAAGAGCATAATTAAGACTTGGAGATGATGGAAGGCCTTGCTGAGAAAATAATATTTAAACTGAGACCAGAGAGATGAGTAAGTGTTAATCAAGTGATCAGTGGGGAGAAGTGAACTCTACCCAGATGAAACAACATGAGTGTGCAGACAGAAGCTGGAAAGCACTAAGCCCATTTAGGGAGCTACAGAAAAGCTATACTTTTGAATGAACTCTGGAAAACAGAGGTGACCACTCCCTCCAGAACAGAAACACCTCTGTCCTTCCCTGGAACTTCAAATGGAAGAACATATATGGGCCAGAGAAGTCTTTATTTTAGAAAGCATTGCTTAAAGTGTCCATGTGCCAGGTTTCTGGATTGCTCCTCCACTTTTCATTTCTTCTTTCACCCATGCTGAGATATTTTTCTGAGCACCTACAATGTACCAGGCACTGGGCTGCTACTAGGAATGACACTCTTAAGATTTCTTTATCCATCACCAGCCAGAAGGCTAGTCAGCCTTTTCAGGTACTTTTCTCAGGATTGAAATGGTTTGAGTTAGGTTTCTAAAGAGCGGGGGGGGGGGAGGTACAACGACAATTTTTCAAATTCAAATTACACTTTCATAGAATTACGTTATACTTTTAGAAACAATTTATTGATGCTCTTCATATATGTGTGGTAGCATAATAAATTAGGATCTTTTGCGTTTGTTTTTTATTTGATTATGATTTGCAAATGAACATTTAGGTCAGAAGGATCTAACAATCTTTATTTATTTATTTTATTTTTTTTTTTTTTTTAATTTTTTTACCGGGAGGTATCGGGGATCGAACCCCGGTCTCTCCATATGGTAGACAGACGCCGAACTTCTTGAGCCACATCCGTTTCCCTCTAACAATCTTTATGAGACTTAGAGGATCATGCTTTAACTGTTGATGATCATTTTTACCATGCTTGTTAGAAACCTAATACATCTGAGCATTCGTAAGAGTCAATATTCTGGAGATTGCCCGTCTTTGTAGACAAGGAGTGAAGCAGGTCTTCTTGCGTTATCGATTTCTGTTGGAGAGCCTAAAATGCAGCTATTTCCAATCTGCAAGACGCCAGGGTTTCAGAGGTAGGGTGCAGTGGTAGATTATCAGGTTTTTTTGGTATCCTGTGTACAGTGTCTTATCTGCCTGTGGATTTTTAAACACTTAATGACAATAATCACAATGATTTTCCAAGCCAGATCCTAGCAGATGAGTGATTGCCATCATCTTTTAAGAAAACCTCCTTGAAAGCTTATAGACTGGTGATCATTTTCCCTGACCCTTTAACAGAAGAAATCAGAGTAAAAGAAGGATTGACATTTTTATTACAGTTTGTGTAAAACTCCTGGCTTTTTCTCTTTTCTTTTCTTGCGTGTGTGTGTGTGTTAAAGACCCCTGGTCCTCCAGTGGGAATTCTTTTCCTGCTCAAGAGAGTAAATGAGCATATGATATAGAAATACGCTTCCTATTTTTAATGCACATTTCCAACAATTTCTACTTTCTCAGCTTCCTTAACAATCCCCAGATCAGAGAGCATGTGTCCTAAAGGATGGTTCTCATTTGGAGTCTCTGTCTGTCTTTGATTTAGACACCTGTTTCTATTTATAGGGCTCTGAGATCTTTGGTTAAGATCAGGTTTTCTATCCTTTCATAACCACCTTCTGGTAGGACAGTTCTTGCTAGTTCTTTAAAGTTCTTCCTTTAAAATGAAGTTTTACACTGGGATAATTAGCGTTCTTAAAGGTGGATTTCAAATCCATCCTACAACATTTTATCTTTTGGCTTTTATTCATTTTTACTGTTTCTCTAAAATAAAAATGTTCTTTCATAATGGAATTAATCAAAATTTTCTTCTTAATTCATATTAAAAATAGCACATGATTTCAAAATAGGCCTTTTCTTTCCAGACTTCCTAGGCTATTAAAGGAAAGCCAGAAATGAATGAATGAATGATCAGGGATTTATTTCAGAATTTTTAAATCTTGGAGCTAACTTTCTTCAAATTAAATGGGTATTTTCCCTACAACTTGGTGAAACCTTGACAATAAAATTTGATTTTTTGAAAACTGAGCTCTTAAATTAAGCAAAAGAGAAAGGGGCTTTTAGTCAGTTATGTTTCAGAAATTCCTGTAAAGAAAAACCATCTTTCTAGTCTGTGCTGACTTTTGTTTTTAAAGCAAAATTTCAGTACCATCATTTTACCTACTCTTCTAGTCTGTTAAATGATCTCTTATTTGTAAGTATGTTTTGTACATTTAAGAATATTCTATATATCAAAACCCATTACATGGGACGATAATGTTGGTAGCACAGCATTGCAAGTGCTGTTTGTGTCACTGAATTAGTACTCTTAAAAAATGGCTAAAATGGCAAATTTCTTGTTACCACCATAACATTAAAAGAAACCATAAAAACATTATATGTTTACAAACATATAAAGTAGCTAAATGCACTTGAAAATAGAAGTAAATGGTTTAGTTTGTGCCCGCTTTTTCTCATTGCATTTGGTAAGTTTGGTAGCCAGGGTGGTTTTGTCAACCTAACTTTTTGGCTTTAACTGAAAAATTCCTGGTTGTTTGGGTAGAAGCCAGACCCAACCTGCATATGAATTCTGCGAGAACAGTTTTATTTGAGATTCCAGGTTTTCTCAGCAAGTTATAAAGCTGACATAAATTATATGAAATTCTACCAATATATTGCAGTAAGATAAGGTGCATATAGGGGGATATTACTTATCATGTAATTGAACAAGCAAATTTAAAAGTAAGATTTCTATCCTTTCTTGTCTCTTTTCTTTTTGGTATTTTTTTCCCCTTTTTGGTAAGTAACACTTTGCCTCTTGCCAATGACATTTCCTTAGCTCTAGAGCTAACTGTGTTAATATTATTTACAGTCTTTAAAAAACAAAAAAATCAGGGATGATCTTTCCCACTGTATACAGTTTGTTTTTATTCCCTTCTAAATATCTCTGGTATTAGGTCAGTGTCTCAGATTTAGAAAACCTGTTGGTTGGGAGAAGCAGTAGGACTTTTCCTGCCCAGTTTGAACTTCCACTGTTGCCCCAGACATGCCTTGTTCTCAGGTTCAATTTGTCTAATAGTGTTTACTCTGCTAGTACGAAGAATTATGTCTAGGGTAACTTTTCTCCCTGTTGTGCTACTCGCTCCCCTCAATTTATTTTTAACAAAAGCATATTGCCTGATTTCCTTTAGGCTCAGGCCATATCCTGCTCTGTGACATGCTTTTTAACTTTACACTCTTGCACTTCTAAAGCAATAAAACTACTATGTGCCTTACCCAACACAGAGACTCGTTTTTTAGGGGCATTGAATGGGAATGGAATCTACAATCTTGCCGGTGGGCACCACTCTGTCTGCCCTGGAAGCTGCCGTGGGAGGATGGGAAACTCAGGAAGCTGCTTTCGTGCTTTTCTTGAGAGCAGGTTCCTGCTTTGCTATCAAAGAGCAGCAGGTGTTTCTGGTTTCTTGAGGAAAGCTTCTCGTCCATACATTAGCGGCTGAGGCCAAGTTGGTGAGGACGTAGACATAGCCGGCTCCATGAGATTTTTATTTTCTTTCATTAGTCGCCTCTCCTTCCCCAGCCTCCCACACTTCTCTTTTTTTTCCCTATCACTTATTAAAACAAGAAGAGGTAAATTGGAATCAATAAGCAGAGAAGCCATGAATGAGAAAGGATTGTCCAGTCTTGAATGGGAAAAAAGTAAAGGGAAACTCCACACCCTAGAGCTGGGGGAGAGCAGGAGAGGAACATGCCTGTGGGGTTAGGGGGGTGGGGGCCCAATCAGGTCTCCATCACAGGCTGGAAAGAGCCTCTCCTGTTCCTGCAGCCGCTGCCTCCGAGCCATCACTTCACGGCCAGTGGGTCTCCAACGCCCAGTGAGTTTCCCCTGGATGTTTTCTATATCCTGGCACTTGGGCAGTAGGGAAAATACTTGGAAACTGTCTCCTGGGATCTGTGGCAAGTTGTGTGCAAATGTATGTAGAGCAGTGTGCAAATGTAAGCCTCTTAGAATCCAAAAGAGATCTTGTCTATATAAGCTATTTTGCTACATATGATATGTAAGTATATAGTTATATAAAAGGAAAATGGAAAGTTTAAAGGATATAAGCTACATTATCCAAATTAGATACTACAATCTCAAATTATAGATGGCAAAATAAACGTAGATAATGCTCCTTGCTTTCTGTCAGAAAGAAGGTAAAAACCATAGCTATGAAATGTGCTTGTATAATTGTTCAGTGTCTTCAGTATTCTCTCTATAGACATTTAGTGTTTATAGAAGTCTGAGGACGTGGTGAGGAGACAGACTGACTTTGATGTCTTGCTCCACTGACAGGATCATATGATGCAAGCTTGTTATTTTTAATGTTTCAGACTCTTCATATGGCTGAATGAGAAAGTGTCCATGTGAGGAGAGGGTATATCTGTGTGAAAAGGATATCTGGAAGTTATCACATTTTGCATAAATAAATGGTACATGGGCTTAGATATCAGTATGTGCTACAGACGAGGAAAAGGGGGCTAAGTTGGTGCTGAGGTTCACCAGTTAAGTTTCTTTTTAATTTATATTGGAAAAGAGCAACGGTGGGTGACAGAGATCATTTTCCTTTGGATGCTCTGGTTGACTGATGTGTTTCACGTGATGTTGGAAAACAGGATAAAGAAACCAAAGTTTGAGTCTCACTGTTGCCACTAGGCTGCAAATGGAATTCTACAGCACTTGGTCTTTTACCATTTTAAAATAAAAGTTTAAATGCTTAATATTATCATTTTTCAATGTTTGGAACATGAAGTATATAGTGGTATTGCTATATTGCTTGCTTTTCTTTGATTTTCCCCCTCTTGTTTTCAGTGGCATGCCCTCTCCCGTGAAGAACAGGCTAAATATTATGAATTAGCACGGAAGGAAAGACAGCTACATATGCAGCTTTATCCAGGCTGGTCTGCAAGAGACAATTATGTAAGCCTTTTCTGTATACCAAAGATCTCTCCACTTTGACTCATTCTCTTTCCCTTTTGCTTTTGGAAAGGAAATGTGTTTTAGGGTGTATTTAATGCTGGTATTGTTTCCTGTTTTTGGAAGTTTTTTATAATTAAAGTTTTGTGGCTATATTGCATTATAACTTTGAGCTATTATAATTATTTAGTTTGGGTATGGGTGCTAATGCATTCTTTTTTCAAAATAAAGCTTTTTTAATCAAAAAGGTAAAACCTTATTAATATGTTGATGGAAAAGATCATTAAAAAAAGCAAAGCCCATAATCACATAATATAAAAGTAATGTTAGTAATAACTGGATCAATTTCATTCTAGAATTTTTTTCTATGCATATATTTTAATTTTTTCTTGGATATAAATATATGTGCTTGCATATGTGTATATGCTTTTGTGTCATGCTTCTTTTATTATGTGTAACAAACATATATGCCATGTTATGGTATATGGTTTGTAAATATTGATTCCGATGGCTATACAACATTGTGTGGTCACAATTTACTTAACCATTTTTTCCCTGCTTTTAGAAACTTAAGTTGCTTTTTGTTTGTTCACAGTTGTAAATAACCTGCAGTGAACATATCTGTACATAAAAATTTTTTCCCTGTATTTAGGACTATTATTTCTTTAAGATAGATAAACAATAGTGGAATAATAGAATTAAAGGCCATAAATACTTTAAGGCTCTTGATGCATATTGTCAAATTGCTTTTCAAAAGGATTATATTATTTTACAATTTAAGTATTTTGCCACAAACCAATCAGAACTGGGTAAAAATAATTTTGTTCCATATTAATGTACCCTCACATCCACTATGTATTTTACACAGTGGAGTAGAAATTATCATGTTTTTAAGTAGTGCTAGTTTTACTGGCAAGAAATAACTCATTTTAACTTGACAGTTCTTTCGTTACTATAGAGGTTGAGCATGTTACTAACATGGCAAAGAATATTTCTGAGAAAGTTATTATAAGTGATATATTTGAAGCTTTATCATATTTTATAGAGGGGAATAATTTTTTACTATTTAAGCTCTTAAAATAATTAAAATTTTTGAAGGTCATTCTCACGTTCTACATGAGACTAGCATTAGACATACCAGCAAGGAAAGTCTTAATGTAAGTGGAATTTCCCCTTTAAGGAAGGGCAGAAGTGAAGCCGTTAATCAGTATATAATATAATATGAGGCCATTGGTGTTGATGCTACTGTGTGGCTTAAATCCCATGAGAGCTGGTAAGACTACATGTTTGAGGTTACATGTCTCATATGAAAGACATAGAGACTTTCTGAATACACATCTAAACTTAATTCTGAGAATGGGCTGCATGCTTTGTTCCCTATAACATGCGCTGAAGAAAAAGTCACTTTACTAGTCAGGATTTTGAGTTTAACTATTGGCTACATCCATGATATAGGAAGTAAGAGTCCTACTGTTTTGTTAAATAAAATGAACAACAGCTTGGTCACCTCTCCTGAGCTGTTGTTTTAATAGCATCTACCATATGCTGAGGGTCAGGCATGATGTGTTATTTTCCAATCTGTACAACACATAAATAGTATTATCCTATTGTACATATGAGGAAATTGAAGATTAGGGAGGTTTAGTAATTTGTCTGAGGCCGTGTAGTAGGTGGGTAAGCTGAGATTTACATCCAGATCTGCCTGACTTGGAAATCTATACAGTTTCCATCCCCGAGTGGATTAGCTTAGTCTTCCAATGCCTTCTTAAGGAGAATGCTTTAGTTGAAGGATTTTTCCCCAAACTGGGCTTCTGTCCTCTGGGCAGTAATTACCATCTGCTTTGATAGAGCCTTTGCGATGCCTTCTAAGTGGGAAGATCAATTCCCTACCCAAAGTGTTTCAAAAGTGTCCTCTTCTTATCCTGTCGTGGATCCCTTTTGGATGTGGTTTGCCTAAAAGGGAAGAGCTGATTTTCCCTCTTTGACCCTTGTAAGAGCTTTGCTGTGCTGTGGATTTGTATAGATTGAATAGTCCTTGTTGAATGTCTTTGAGTTAACTTTCTGTTTCTAATCCTTAGGTAAAGGAATGAATTTTAACTTTTAGAAAGAGATAAAGGAAGCACACATATATTCTCTCCCTCTTTCACTCTTTCTCTTTCTCACTCTCTCCATGTAGAGAGAAGAGAAGAAAGTAATTTTAAGGAAAGACAGTGTAATGTGATTTACTTATATTTTCCTCTACACAATTTTTCAAGGAAATAGTTCTGCATAGCCTGATTTTAGGAAAGTCCTTGTATGAAGGGAAAGCCCAGCTTTGTTGCATACCATTTTAATAATACTCAGAATAAGCCTTTTAATTACTAAGGCTCCATAATGATGCCAGACAGAAGCCAAACAAGTGGTAACACGTTTAACTAAAGATATTGTTCTTAAAATAACAGTCCTGGAATTGAGTTTAAACAAAATAAAAACAAGGCATGTAGTATCAGAATGCTATTCTGATCTGCACGGAGATCATATTAAGTATTTATCTCAGTGATTTAATACTTAAAAAGCCTTGTTCTATGACATCATAGATTTTACAATTTTAATAAATGAAGTTTTCATAAGTCAACAATGCACATGTTTTCTTGGGTGAGATCAGACAAATATTTGCACTGTTAGTGCTTTTATTTTATTTTATTTTTTTATTTTTTTACCAGGAGGTCCCGGGTGTCGAACCCGGGTCCCTCCATATGGGAGACGGACACCCAACCATTTGAGCCACATCCGTCCCCCTGTTAGTGCTTTTAAATTTAGTACTTAATGCTTCCCAGTATGATGTATTATATATAATTTTCATGAAAAGCCTTTTACGTGTACCACATATAAATTTAGTTTTTTGTGTGTAAGTTGATAATTACTACATCCAAAGTACTTAAGTCTTTTTGTATGTCATAAATACAGATTTTGAAACACTGGTTTGTATCTAAAATATAAATAGGTTATTTCACAAAGGCAATAGAGTTATAACACATCATGCCACAGACAGTAGTTGTGTGCCTGCCATGTTTGAGGCATGTGCTATGTGGCAGGGCCATGGTGCCAAGAGAGCCAGATGGCACTCTTACCAGCTGACAGCCAGGGGGTGAGAGCTCAGACACAGGCCAGTGCAGGACCTGTGAGGAGCTATGTGATGGCTGCTGGGCCTAGGGTTGGGGTGAGCATGGAGGAGGAGCCCAGCTCTGGCCTCGGGGTTTGGGCAGAGAAGTTTCCTGGAAGAGATGACATTTGAGGCAAGTCTCAAAAGGCAGTTAGAAGTTAGGAGGAGAAAGTGAAAAAGGTTACAGACACATGACACAACCTCTTAACGCTTTCTGAAAAACAATAATTCCATTTCAAAGGAAGATAGTGGATGGTTGTGAGAAGCATGCTCTTCCTCTGCCTGCTCCCCACCCAAAGTACTTTTAAATAACCTTAAAGAAGACTTCATATTTTGGATTTGCTATTTCCCAGGGTCTGTGACATCTGCTCTTTGCCACAGTGTTTGTGAAGATAGTTTCTGTCAACTTTTTTAAACTTTAAAGCCTCAATGGTCATGTGACACGATGAAAAAAATATCTTGAGGTGCATAAATATATATGCTTTTATATATTCAAGATTGTCTTATAGTTTTATTTTTTGCTGTTATTTGTTAATGTGATTATTACAGCAGACTTAACATAAAGATATTGGATAAAGATATATATACATTCTGTTACGGTTATTTGAAAATCTCATCTAATCCAGGTTGGTCACTATGGCTATCCCCGATTAAATTTCATTTTTGAGGGGAAACTAGTTATGAAGAAAAATGGAAAATTAGTCCAGTATAAATAGAACTTTAATATTTAAATTTGTTATTGAGATGATTTAGAAATGTTTTAAAATTGCATGTTGGGGAGCAGATGTAGCTCAGTGGTTAAGTGCCTGCTTCCCATGTATGAGGTCCTGGGTTCAATCCCTGGTACCTCCTGAAAAAAAAAAAAATTCTGCATGTGTATCCATGTTATTGTGGCTGTCTTAGGAAGCACGGTCTTTAATGGCTGGAAATAAGCCTTTTAAATTATCTTTAGTTTCCTTAAGTCTGTCTTATCCCACTACCTCTATTCCTGGCTTTGCCTTGCTATGCCATTGACCACAGGTCTTCAGTAAACACTGCTGTCCCTGTGAATGTGGTGAATTCACCACATTTTAGGTATGGTAGATAATGAAAGGAATACCTCATTAAGCAGGCTTTCCTTGAAGGCACATCCCCTGGGACAGCATTATCCTCATTTACGTGGGTGTGGCCACTGGCAATATCAATGCTGAGGATATTAAACAAGGAGCTATGGAGACAAAGGTCACAAAGGGATAAGGATTTATTTTCTCTCTTTCTCTTGCTCCCCAACTCTGGGTTTCTAGATAGAGATGACAAGGCGAGAGAGAGAGAGAGAATGAGCCATTTTCTCTCTTTGTTGACCACATGCCTATACTTTGATATCACATTCATCCATGTGTTCAGGGCAGAATCTGTGACATGACATTATGCCTGTCTTCTTCCAGGGTAAGAAGAAGAAGAGGAAGAGAGAGAAACTACAGGAATCCACATCAGGTAGGCACCATGTGAATTTCCAGTAAATTTTCATGCTTCTGACAAATACCTTTTAAAGTGGTCTGCCATCTTTCTACACACTACTTTATTCTCTCACAAAAACTTGTGATTCTTTAACTCTGCTTTTATTCCTGAAATTCTTTTTTTAAAAAATTCAAAAACCTTTCTTTTAAATGTGACTATGTGAAGGTACATCTAAAAGCTCCTTTCCCAAACCCTGCCACCTGGAACCTTGGTTAACTGTGGTTGATATTTTTTTTTCCACTTCTGTTGTCTGGCTATGTTCTCTTTACTTTTACACTTCTGCTTTATTTCTCTGTGCATAATTCCTTAAAAATGTAACTTTTGTGATGATTATACAATATCCTTGAGAATATTTTCTGTGTCTTTGATATATTTTTCTTGTACATCAGTTCAAGGCATCAGTGAGGTCCTATTTATTTCCCTTTTTTCTTTCATTAAAAATAAGACCACAACTTGTACTTCACAAATAAAAATGGCTGGTATAAGAACCACAAAAAGTAAAGCAAATGAGTCCTCATGATGTTGTAGCTACTACGTATTTGGAATGTACAAAAACCTCTTCAAAGTTTGTTAAAGGCAAAATTTTCTGCAGGTACAGGTCCAAGAATGACAGCTGCCTACATCTGAAACATGGTAAGAATGACTCTCTGGTCCTACTGCTGACATTAGTTATAAAAAGAGATACTTGCTTGTGACTCTTCTTGGTCACATTGGCTCCATTCAACATTGTCCTTTAAAGAGGAAAATGCCACAAAGTCAAGTTTGTGTTTTTAACAATCTGATGGTTTTTATACCGGCTGTGTGTTCGTAGTAGACCATGCTTTTATCTCTTCTCTTCTTTCCCTTTTCCCATTATTCTAATCCATTCCCTTTCTCCTAAACCTTTCTTCTCGACCATCCCTTCCTGACAAGTGGCAAATCTGTCAGCTTTAAAAAAAAAACAAAAAAACAAAAAACAACCAGCAAGCAAAAAATGCCACCTTACTCAGCAAACCCAGGGGACGTTGGGGAGCACCCGTCTAGCCCAGGACTGAGTTATTGTGCTGTCGAGACTTTTTCTCAATTGAGAAAAGGTATGTGACACATAAAAGGTCATGTATTTGTTCCTAGTGAGAAAGATAGATGTGCTTTCTATTTTTTCTATTATGATTTTAAAATATGGTATGGGCACTTTATGTGATTAACTGAATTTCTGCTATCAAGGCAAGTATCTTCTTTACTGGGAACCATCACTAGATCTCGTGCTAGTATTTATATATAATACATATTTTATTTCTTTTTACTATGATTCTTTGCTTTTGACTACATAACCACTAGCCTAGGGAACACAGCTTCATAAGTTAAGTCTTAGCTAAGTTTTGAAGTCACAGTGTGTCATATCTTCCCCTGTCAACAATTCTTCCTAAAGGAGTTACCTTTAGTTCTTCTGCTCTCTCTAGGAACCCAGGTCCAATCTGCCACCAGGTCCTGTCACTTCTGCCTTGAATCTTTCCCCTCACAGTCCCACCCTCTGCGAATGCCCTAGTTCAGGTGCTCAGACTTTCCATCTCGATTATTGCAAAAATCTTTACGAGGAATCCCCTGCCTGCAGACTCACTTTCTGCCAGTTCATCCTCCACTTTGCTCTCAGAGAGATTTTCTAAAACACAGATTGATTGTGTCACTTCCCCTATTTAAAAACCATCGGTGCTTTTCATTGCCTAGAGGATAAAGTTCAAACCTCTTAGCATGGATCTGCCTCCACGTGGTCCTCGTGGCTGCACCTTTGCTCATTCTTGCTCTCTGCCTCTTCTCGCCGCCAGTCCAGCCCTTAGGAATCCTTTGCTCAGGCCAAACAAAATGATTTGGTCAAGGCCCCTGCACATGCTCTTCCTGTGCTTGGAAAGCCATTTCCTCTGAAGAGTGTTTCCTTGGAGAAAGCATTGGCCTGCAAGTCATTTGAAGCAGATGACCCCCACCAAACTATGCATTCTTAATTTTGCTGCTCACATTTCACCTGATGCTCCCAAAGATGCCAGCAGAGATTTTGGGACCAACTATATCTGAATAAATCAACTGTTTGCCTCGACAATCTACTTCAGCTTTTTAATCTTCATTTTCCTCATCTGTAAAATGGGAATAACACCCACCACCTATGGTTGTTATATATAATGTATATCTAGCCTTTGGCATACCGTCTGAGCTAAAGATGTTATTTTCTTGTTCCCTCCATCCCTCCTGAGACCAACTCAATTGTCACCTCCTCTGTGAAACTTTCCTGATATTTACTCACATAACCCAATTTGTCAGAATTCCCATGTTATAGTTTGATGATATAAAAACTCCTCTAAACTAATACTGAGGAGCAGGCTTTTCTCCCAGTGAACAGAGGACTGTGCCTTCATGCAGAGGACCAGAGTATCAGAAAAATAATGTCATTGAGGACGATACCCACATTTAATTCAACATAGTGGCTATTAATCAAAGACGTTCTCTGAGCTGGCACCTGGGCTTGCTTGTGAGGAGGACCAACCCTGCCCTAGATGCTTGGGGCATCCTAGTAGAAATCATTCTAGTAATAAGCACTTGGCCATGCTATTGGTTTATATCATTAGTATTTTTATTCTAAGTAACTTTTTTAAGTTACTGAACATGTAGGTATAGACAACAGGTCCTTCCCAAGCTCTAAACAGAAAGCCCTCAGAAGTGCAATGCACTAATGACCGACGTTCACTGATTTACCCATCATCTGTTTTTACGAAAATCTTCAGTGTTAACTACTATGATTAAAAATCATTTGAAAACGTATTACTCTACTTCAGAACTTGGTATTTGATTTGGTGTCTCTAATGATTGAGGATCTTACTGTGCCCAAACTTTAACATTACATAGTATTTTAGTTGGAGAAGATTAGGCTGGGTCTATTCTTATCCTAGGATATAGCCCATACATCTTTTAAAAAATAAGTCACAGCTATCAGCTTGCTTTGTTATAATGTATTTATTTTTTCTAAAGATTAAGAAGTCTCCTTCCCCCATACCAGAAAAACAAAACAAAGCCAAAAAAAAAAAAAAAAAAAACCAACCATCTTCACCAAGCCACCAGCAGGCCGGATGAGTCTGCAGTTGGTTGAGCTTCACTTAATCAGGGTCTCTAGTGTTACTCTCCTCTCTCATTCCCGGATCAGTCATGCAGCCTTTGAAGTTTCTGTCCTCCACACTATTCTTATTTTGGAGAGCAGAACTGGCAGTCATTCGATGTGAATTATGGAGCAGAGAAGAGCTCAGATTTGCATTCATAAAGATTTCAGTAGATTAAGGATGATGATATTCTTACTGTACTGCCCCATCCCCCTGTTTTTATTTTTAAATATTTATTTATTTATTTATTCCCACACACACACCCCCGCCCCATTGTTTTGCACTTGCTGTCGCTCTCTCTGTGTTCTTGTGTGTCTGCTTGTCTTCTCTTTAGGTGGCACCGGGAACCAAACCTGGGACCTTCCAGAGTGGAGAGAGGCGCTCAATCTCTTGCGCCACCTCAGCTCCCTGGTCTGCTGTGTCTCTCATTGTCTCTTCTGTGTCTCTTTTTGTTGTGTCATCTTGCTGCGCCAGCTCTCCGCACAGGTCAGCACTTCTGTGCGGACCAGCACTCCTGCGCAGGCCAGCTCTCTGCGTGGGCCAGGTTGCCCTTTTACCAGAAGGCCCCGGGAATCGAACCCTGGACCTCCTATATGTAGACGGGAGCCCATTTGTTTGAGCCACATCTACTTCCCTCTCCCCCTGTTTTTTTTGGCTCTAGGAAACTTTTCTACATGTGTCATCATTGATTCGTTTAGTCAGCATTCAGCATTTATTGAATATGTAATAAATGCCAGATAGAGTTCTGGGACCTGGAAAATACAGTGTTGGACGAGGCAAAGGAGGAGGTCCCTCTCTTGTAGTGCTTACATGGCTATGAGGGTGTAATTGATAAAAAAAAATAAACAATAAAATATATATGCTAGTAGAGTAAAAATACAACGGGGTGGCTTGGGGTCTGCTTTAAGTTAGATGGTCGAGAAAGGCCCTTGGAGAAGGTAACAGAGTAATAATCATTGTTATCCCTGAAAAGTAGAGGACTGCTCGGTACATGGTTCTGGAACAGAGCAGTTGACAAAGAAATGAAGACGAGAGGAAAACAGCCTCGTGTTGTGGAAAGAGCACAGACTAGGAATGAGGCACCCTGGACTCCCAGATGAGCTCCGCATAAGCTGTGGTCCTGGGCATTCAGAGCCTCTGGACCTCTGGTTCCTGGTGTGGAAGTGGCGGGGCCGGACCCCCGGCCTCTGAGATCTGCGCCTGCCCTTCCCTCATCATCCAGTTTCCTGGTCTGCTTCTCTTTTCCTTGGTCTGCACTGTCTCCCAGCGTTATCAAAGGGACTCAGACCTCATAGAAGCTCCTTTTGTATTTACCAGTTAGCGGTTATCTTTCCTGTCTGAGTGGTTCTGTACAACTGTCAAAGCTTCTGTATGGTCTTGAAAATGATTTGTACACGATGTGGTTGTTCCTCCAATTCCTTCCTCTCCCCCTTCTCCTCCCAATATTGTCTCTAGTTTGGGGGCTTGATTCTCCACTGATGCGATAATATGGTTCATTATTTGCTGGACCACGATGACACGTTTGCGGACCTCACTTCAGAACCAAGCTGAAGAAAAGCCATTAACCAGAATAGGAAAAATATTTGATTAGAACCAGTCCTGCAAATAGTGTGATATAAAATCTCATGCAACTGTTTTACCAGTCCTCTTCCTTTACTCTTTTTAAAGGAAATTGCAGAATATTACCTACATCTTTCCCTCATGATCCTCTCCTACATGATCTTCTACATGTTACTCATGTAACATGGTGCCCAGGCAGGAAAGATCTCATGACTCCAACATGAGATTTTTTGAGAGGGTTTGTTCTTATGTACCCAGTGAAACTTGATACCATCTTTGTGTCCTTAAAGAAAATTCCTATTAAATGAGAAAGGTCTTTGTGCTCATACCACCATGTATGAAGCTCTGGTGCTAGAAAATTCCCATTACCTTAATCTAGTGTGGAACAGTGAATTCTAAGGAAAATGCCTCACTGATAAGGAAAAAAAATCCTCAGTGAACCATAAAAACCCTCTAAAAACGTGTGTTTCTACTCCGTAAAAGATAAATGGGTTTCATTGAATGTTTCATTTTTTGGTGGGAAATGCCATTGCATTTGGCTCCTGTGGCCAACGTAGAAATTGTAGAAATTGGCCCATTAAGTAGTTGCTCATATGCCCAGCTATGTTCCTATCTCCCCATGTATTTCTACTTTTGTGCATTATAAGAGTATTCATGTTGGTAAAATCAGGCAGAAACAAATTAGCATTAACCTAAGACTCAAAACTGTATAAGGAGAACCCTTTAGGATAATTGGAAATGGAAACTATAAAAGCCATTCCAACAGGCTGGAGGTGCTTTCCAAGTTGTGGGGTCTTTTGAGGGAAAGGCAAAGTCATCCTTAGCTTTTTTGACTAGGTTATTGCAGGTGAGAACGCTGGGAGCCCTGGGCCTTGAGGAAGGAGATTGTACACATCCTCCTTTGTGCAGCTGGAAGGCCAGTGTCATAAACACCAAGCGTCTCTTTATTCACTCTGCAAGCATCCATTGAGGACAACTCCTACAAGTCAAAAACTATTAGGCAGTAGGGGTACTTGCTAAAAGAGACACTGTGCCTTTCTGGAGAAGCTCACAGTTTAAGAAGAGACATACTTCTAAATGGGTAATTATAAGGTAATATATGCTGTAAAACAAATGCATACATGACATTGTGTAAAAATAAAGAAAACAAGAAGCATGTAAATCAGGAAGATCAAGGTAAGCTTCCTGGAGTAGGTGGCACTTGGGCTTACCAAGATCACAAAGGAATTCTGGGTTTGATAGAATAGTGATTGAGTTGCTGTGAGTTTCCAATGCTTGTTTTCATAGTTGTATTTAAATATGTAGCATCTCAAAAGTTTGTCAGAGATCAGAGATTGTCATCAATTACTGAACTTCCCTTTCTTCATGATTTAATCAAGATTTGTGAAAAATTAAAGAAATAGAATTTTTGAAAAGCTGAAGAGAGTTATCATTCTGTGTTTAAAAATTAAAAAGACATAATTTTATAAATTCTTGTTTAATTAATATTTACTTTAATTTAGCAAAACAGACAAAATGCCCACCATCTTAAGACATATACATTTAAAAGATAGTTTTAGATAATTCAATATTATTTCCTTTGATGATATAATGTCAAAGAGCTAGTTCAAAAGTAGAAACAAGCTCTCGTTCTTTACATACTTCTTTGTGTTAAACACACACAGACACACAGACACAGACCCACAGGCACACACAGATATACACATAACACCATTCAGATGTACACACACACTCACACACTGCGTTTTTGCCTTTGGCATAATCTTTATCTTGTAGACTTGCTAAAATAAAGAAGAATTAGAACGTGTTTTTCACTAAATAAAAACTCTAGCCTTTATTTCCCTTGGGCCCAGAGGGGTGTGTGGGGAAGAGATAATTGCTAGCAGAGTGTAGAAAGTGATAGTTAATTGTTCAGTGCCTGGATTTAGATCTTTAAAAAAAATATTTTGGCTAATTGTTGATGCTGATGGTGTTTTAGAGCCTAATGAAGGGCTGAGGCCTGGCACCTGGCACCCCTGGGTCCTGTGAAGGCTTTCTGCAGAGCTGGCCAGGTGCTGAGCGGGAATGAACACATCTTCAGGATGGAAAGAGGACTGTGGCCCCGGAGTTCTTCTAGAAGCCTTGCCTGAATGCCAAGGTTTAGCCCTGTCCTCTTACAGTAAGGGAACATTCCAAATATTTTCAGTAGTGTCATTGGGAGAAATATTTCTTTCATATAATTTTAGAAGCTCATCTTCATGAGTTTGACACTCTTGCCTAATCTTTGCTCTCAATTCTGTTCAACAAATCCAAGTACAGCCACCCACATTAAGTATCCATAAGCCTCTGGGTTGGCATGTCTAGTTAGAAAACAAAGCCAAGCTCTTTTAAAAAGTAAAAAAGAAGATGGAGGCAGCTAGAGAAATTCTTAAGACTTGTTCAAAATCTCAAAGTTAAAAATTAAGGCTTTGACAACTAGAAAGTGAAAAGCAGAACCTCATTTTCCATTCTTCATCTTTTGCAACACACTTGGTCACGTGTAAGCACCTGTCGTAGAATCGTTACTAAACAAGCAGAAGACACGTGAGGGTTAGGAACCCTTGCGAAGGAAGCCTAAAGTTTGGAGGAGGGTGGCAGTCATATTAGGGAGAATCGGGTCCTACAGGCACAGCAGCAAGGGCAGTGCAGCTTCCACTGGGCCAAGACATCTCCTGGGAAAAGAGCTACCTTGCTTGGCCTGTGATAATCCTTGAAGGGAGTCCCAGTGCTTCCTGAGACTGGCCTGCCGTTTTACCTCAGTGGTTAGATTCTGAGGGAAGCAACTCTGGCATGTCATTTGTTCTGTCTGGGATCAGCAGTTTACATTGCCTAGGAAGTGGAGGTCTTGACGGCCTAGAGAGGCTCATGCCCAGGACGCTCCTAGGACTATGTTCCTGTCTGAGGGGATGGCCTAGTCCCTGTTGAACTTGCCACAGATTAGTCGAAAGCTTTCTACACCACATACACTCACACACACACTCCCCACAGAACACACACTTGAAATCTCTGCCGTAGTATTCTTCCCATAAATTTCCTTTTCTCTCCTTAGTGATCGAAAGAACTAGAATTGTGCTTAAGATGCCTAGGGAAACAGAAGCAGCTATCAAGGTCAGTGAGGTACCCTTAAAAAAATAATAATAAGAGGGGAGCGGATGTGGCTCAAGCAGTTGAGCACCCGCCTCCCATATGGGAGGTCCCTGGTTCGGTTCCCTGTACCTCCTAAAGAAAAAAAAAAAAAACAGACAACGAGGGAGCCATCTGGGGTGGGGGAGAATAATAAGAGAGGGAGAGAAGAACATGGGGCTCAATAAAACCCTCCTGAGACACTTATTATTTAGTACTGTTCATGAAAGCCCATGAAATTGAGTTATGATCGATGCATGAGAATAGTTTATTGAATAAAAAGTAATTATTTTGTTTCATAGAATTGTTTTTTTCCCCCCACTGAACTCATCTGGAACTGTGAGGAAATGAGTCCTTCTGGATAATGGAGTTTCCCAGGTTTAAATATGTTTTAAGTATCAAAACATAATTTTTAGGGGAGCAGGTGTAGCTCAGTGGTTTGAGTGCCTGCTTCCCATGTACCAGGTCCCAGTAAGAGATTAAATATCTATTACTACCTTATGCCATTATTCTACAGTGCATATAATATACTATCTAGTATAAGCTAATGAAAAATACGGCAGTGTTTGCCAATATACAAAATGACCCCAAATAATGTGAGATTTTTAAAAATCTGCTTTTTATAATTTTTTGTGTGTTCTTTGCTATCTGTGATAGCCCCTCCCCTGAGGTAATGTGTTCTTTCTGCTCTGCTGTGTGGATTTGGAAACCAGGAACTCAAGCTTATTTGAGTAATACATAAATTAAATGTAAATGGAATCTATAAGGAAAGGTAAAATGTGTTAATTTTGTGCATGAATGTCTTGACATTATTTTTATAGCAAGAAGGCTTTTTAGCTTTTCCTCAGCTATGTTCTTCATAACTGAAGCTGCCAGGTAACAGATCCAGCATGAGCTTTAGCAAAATAACTATTCTTTTTTGTTGTTTTTGTTTCGTTGTCTCACTTTTTGAACTATTCTTTTTTTCAGTTACATTCTCTATGATTATATAAATTTAGTGGCTGCCTTCTTTGCTCAGCTTGGGTTGTTTTTGGAGAGATTATATTTCTTAAGAGATGTTTTAATTATTTTGCAGAATACTGTATTGGCCTTAATTTTCCACCAGAGGTTCTGTAATACTATGACTCTTGCTTGCTAAGATGCCATGTGAAGCTGGAGCTGTGGAAATGGAATTACCATTTATGGACCACATGTTATTCTTGGGTGCTTTAATCAGTGCCTCACATTTGTCATCTCATACACTTCTGTGCCATTCCTGTGAAAGGGTAGATCTCATCCCAGTTTGAGGAATGAGAAAACATCAGTCCAGGCCCATGTGACTGGTGAGCAGCAGCGCTGGATTCCAACCTGGATCTATTTGTCTTTAATTCCGTGTCTTGATCCACTACGATAATGATTACTTAATGGGTGTCAGTATTATTGGCACTGTGCTAAGTCCATCACCCATCTCCTCTTATCCTCTCAGTACACCTTATGAGCTGTAGCAAATTGTTGTGTCCATTTTACAGAAGAGGATAACACAAGATATAAGCCAGGTGGTAATTGATGGAGCCAGAGGTCAAACCTAATCCTTGATTGCCTTCAGAGACCATGCTCTTAACCGGCAAGGCATTGTTGCTGACCTATGCTACATATATTTACACACACACACACACACACCGTACACCACGTATATGCACACGCACACTCCCCACACCACATGCACTCACACACACTCCTTACATCTCATATACTTATACACACACACTCCCCATATCACATATACTTAAAAGTATACATTCGGGCATAACAAATGGAAACACTGAGTTGGAAAAGAAAAAAAAAAGGGACAAGAGTGTGCACTGTCCTGTGTCACCTTATTTTTAGAAGGTGAACTTAACATCTCTATTGTAGGAGAACTTATACTTGGTTGAGAGAAAAGAGGACTGGATAAACAGTTTGGAGGTGGGTAGATATGGTGGGTCCATCTAGTTGGTCATTGTCCTCTTGAAGCACTTCAATTTACAGGACTCAAATGGGGTTTTGAGGTTTTCTGACCGTTAAGTGTTTTCCTTGAGAATATATATTTTTTTAATTTCCAGCAGTAGTAAGGGCCCTGTGGATCTGACCTGCACTGGGAGGCCACCGCACCAGTACATATCCTCACCAGGGAGACATCGGCACAGCAGAAAGAGAAAGCCCCAGCCCCAGGTGTAAAGCAGAGAGTCCCCTGGAATAATTCATTGATAGTCACAGGCCTGTCTCAGAAGTCTTGTAGACACCACCAGAATCTGGTTTAACTGATCATAGTTCACTTGGAGCAACTGCAAGGAAACGGTTAGAACTCATTATAGCCCCGACGTCTTCCTCCAGACTCCAGGTCTGGGAATCTTCTTTTTGCTTCAGGGCTTCATGGCAAGGGGCCTGGCTGGTCTGAATGCCGGGATAAGGGCTAATTCAGCTGCATAAACAAGCCTCAGTGCTGGCCTTCCTTACCATCTCCCTCTCAAAAAAACCGGGTAATGTTTACTGCCATGGAGTAGAAGCTGGCGTTTGAAAAGTTATATTTTAAATTTTAGATTAACTTTCAAAGTTAACTTCTTACGCCGTTCTTTCCTTTTATCATCCTGCTTTGAGACAGGCACCCTGAGCATAACAGTTTGGGGTGGCTGCGATGTTCTTGGTCTGGGCCACCTCACCATGATAACAGGTGCTGACTGGTGTTGAGAGAGGGGTGGCTAAAAGGTAGGGGGGAGGGAGGAGGAGAGAGTGAATGAGAATTTGGTAGTCTCCAATTATGGTGGAGAGAGCATGTGTTTAGGGCTCCAAAGCTGATTCTGTCATAGATGGGTTGGGTGACCTTTGGCAAGTAATTTCACCTCATCCAGCTTCTATTTCCTTTTCCTATAAATGGGGGAAGATACGCAGAGCCATTGTGATGATTACACAAAATTATATATGTAGAGTACGTACCCCAGTGCCTGGCACATCAGTGCTCAGCAGACGTTTTCCTTCCTTTCCCTCTCTACTTCTTGCAGACAAGACCACCTCAGAGTAGACGAGGCTGAGAGACACCTGGAAACAGACCCGGTTCTGCCCAGCTCTGCGCCCTCTAGGGGTCACCTGGGACCAGCCACTTCATGACCATCTACCTCAGTCTCCTCCAACGTGACAGGGTCAGACTAGCTCTGTCACGCTTGCTTCCTGCTCTGGAATTCTGTGCTTCTCTTCCTTAGCACCCTAAAATAACAGGCTTTTGTCAGTTTTCCCCACGGCAATTGGCATGAGGTGTGCTGTGGGGAAATTTTTGCAATTAAAATCTGTCTCTTTTCACCTCTTACAAAACTAATCTCTAATATTTGCTCTTAAAATTTCATGTCATAAGTAAAGACATATTAAGGTTTCTGTGCTAGTAGCATTTGGGAGTAGGGTGGGGTCTTTTATTCCGATGGACTTTTTGGTTCCTTACCAATTTGGAACAGACATGATACTACATGATACAAGGGGAGAATAACATTTTGTCTCTAGAGACCAGTTTTGCTGCCCTGGGCTTGGCCTGGGTCACATGCTGAGCTGGTCACGCTCCATTGTGGGGTTCACTAAGAGGACTGCAAGGGGAAGGGGGTGGGGCTGCGCCGGGGACCCCAAGAATATGGGCTGGAGAAGCACTCTGCTTTTGATGCAGTTTTACGCTTAAACTTACGGGGGAAGGAATTTCGTCCTTTCCCTCTTTTCACATCTTTTGAGTCAAGGCCTGGGAAGGCCTGGTGCCTACAGGGTCAGTGCCATTTATCTCCCAGAACAGGTGTGCTATTGAAATCATTAGATTTCCCTCTACCACTTTGGCTCTGCCCACTTGGGTTCCTGGTTCCATTTGGCTAGTGGGACATCTCTGTCAAGATTGGCGTTTGCTCCATGAGTTTGCTTCTTGGGTTCCGGTTGGATGGGAGTGGGGGAGGGAGAGTATTTGTGGCCTTGAGGTACCCCCTACAAATGGCCCATTCGGCGACTCCCCCAGGGGATGGAGCCCAAGATTGAACACATGTAAGATGACTTGCTGTGCTCCCTTTGAAGCCCGACCGCAGCCGGAGCGGTAATTGCCGCCTTTGATTGCACCGCCTTCGCTGGTGGATTGGGCTCTGCTGGGGCTCGCCTGGCCTGGCAGAGCTTCAGCCACAGCCCCCCAGCGAGGCTTTAGATGTGGGAAGTCTCCCGTCTCCGGAGCCTCTTGCTTGTGGTTTCTTGAAAAGAATCTTGGTTTGACCTGTTTTATATCTGTATAAAGCAACACTATTTGGCCCCCATTTCTCCCATTTGAGAGTAGGAGTTGGTCTGCCCTGATGACCCTTTATTTTAAAGGAGCAACCAGGGACAAACTGCCTGATTTGATAGTGAGGCAGTTTCTCTGCTGATTTATGTAAATGCTAGTTACATTATTAGGAGAGTATCCTCTGGGCAAGGGGATGAGTGGCTCGTTTGGTAGGCAGTCCAGAGGACCTCTGAAGTCAGCTTTTACAGCAGAACTTATAAGGGGACAATATAAAATAATGAAATAAATGATGGAAAACTGGGAGACTGTAGGAAAAAATAGCTTTATTAGGAGTTGTTGGGCTTTTTTCCAGGGAAGTTGCATCTTATCCTTGTAATAAATGGCCTTCTCTGGGCAGCCAGGTTTGTCAGTTTGTTTTAATAATGTAACGATTGTTTGTGCTCAGCTCAAGAAGGGAGGAGAAGGAGCTTTGGGGTAAGACAAGGAAGGCAAAGACAGGCTCTTGGTGCATCGGAAGTGCAGGGCGCTGGAAGGAGAGCGGGGGCGGGGGGCACAGCAGGACCACGGAAAGTGTCCTTACATCACGACTTCAGAATTAGCCTGCGGCCAGAGGGAGGGAGCAGAGGCCAAGAGAGAGGCGGTCTGTCTCCTTCAGCAAGCAAGCACACATTCCTGGCTGCCAGTGGCCAGTCCATTTTGAACCACAGCCCTTTCCTCAGGCTGCTGGGAACTCCTGGCCCAGCACTTCCCAGCCATTCCTCATCAGAAGGCTGAACATTGTCATGTAAGGCTAAGAAGAAAACCTTCCCAGGAAGAGCAACCTGGACCAAACCTTTGAAAATCTATGATGAAAAAATGTACAAGGTAAATAGAAGTCTGTGGGGTGCTCTCACCACCTTTTCCAGGCCTCCCGCTGTGCCCTACTTCTTTCTCCTTGGAGGGGTAGGGTGCTGCGTATCTCTTCGAGCCTCTTGTGTTGGAGTGGCACCCCTCTTAAACTAATACATCACAACACTGCAGTGTGTGTTTGCCTGCTAAATGGGGAGAGGTTAATTTTGCAGGAGACTATGAATTGATTGCCCTTGAAGCCCTCCTCAGTTGAAAACATTGTGTGGCTGATTTCCTCCAGTGGTTTTTTGTTGCTGTTGTTGTTGCTGCTGTTTTTTTTGTTTTTAGCTATCCAGATATGCACGTAGTTTCTTCACAGTTGAGATCAATGCTTTTTAGGGAAGCATTGGTGGTAATTGCAGCAATAATAGCAGCTACAGGGCTACTATGTGCCATGAATTCTCTGAGCACCTAAAAATAGATTAGCCAAGATGCTCTTCAGCCCAATCGCAATTCCCATTATACAGACTACTGTCCTTCTGGGAAAAGCAGTGTATAGACCATAACTTTTCATCCAAATGAAATGCCATGCCATTATTAAACTATTTCAAAGCTTCCTTTTATTTCTCCTCTTAATTTTCCTTTCCACTAATTTAAAATGCATAAAGGAATCCAGTATTTTTTAGAATTAATTTGTAAAGCAAACTTGTGCTAGTAACAAGGACACCACAACCATGAGCACCAAGAGTTGGGTTTCACTTGGCTGTGGCTGCAAGGGATTGGTGCTTCCTCCCACATGTCTTTGCAGCAAAAGGGAAGCAGCCACTTAGTTCAAAGCAGGGGAGGCCCATGTTCTCTGAGAGAAGGAAGGGAACTTGGGGATGCTTTGCCTTTGGATTGTCTTTGTCTCTTGTTACAATGTTATGTTTTATTTTTTAATCAAGTTTTAAAATTTCAGATCATTAAAGCTTTGGGGATTTGGGGATTCTCTTTTTTAAAATCCATTATCACCACCAGTATCTAGCAAAATTTACTTTAAAATACCTAGCAAAATACAAGGCTAACAGAGATCCTAGTTGTTATGAAGGGAAAAGATCTTGACAATTGTAACGGAGTAGAAACGGAGCACTTACAGACCTCGGGCTGCGAGTTCGAGTGGACACAGCCCATGCCGGCTGCATTGTTGCTGCCATTCTGCAAGCTGGCGCTGCCCTGGAGAGTTTGAAAGCTGTAGTCCTGTGTGAAATCATACAATGGCTCCCCACAGTGGACTGAAAAGATCAAGCACTTTAGAATGACACAGATCTTTTCCTGGTCTGGTCAGTGCCTGCCTTTTCAGTTGATGTTTGGCCATTTCCTCCTGGTATTCTCCAAACAGGTTTTTTGTTTTGTTTTGTTTTGTTTTTGTTATTTTACCATGACTTAAAGTATTAAATGCATTTCACATCATAACCCTGTACATATATATACATATTGAGAAAGGACTAAAGTAAACGTTTTCAAAAGTTTTACTTATATAATATATTCTGAGGATTTCTGGCTAACAGAGAGTGATCCATTTTAACTATCACCAAACCAAAGTGGATTAATTATATGCAGAGATCTTAAGGCACGTGGTATGTTAATAGAGGTTAAAATCTTTTAAAGGTCTATGGCAACTTCATATTAATAGCATTTCATTTGTTCCTTCCTGAGGTGGAAAACGAAACTCATTCCCAACGTGCAAAGCGAAGGCAGCGACCCCGGGACCTCTTCTGGAGATGGAAGCTTGTTGAAAACCCAGACCGACTCCCCGGCTTGTGCAGTCGACCCCAAAGGAGAATTGACACCAACTTCACCCTGAGGTCCCTGCTAGAGACGCTGATCCATAAAGACAATCACTGCCAAACCCCCTTTTATCTACTTCAAGAGCCAAATTCCAAAATAACACTTTAAAAAAGGTTTCTTTTTGGGTTTTTTTTTTTTGGTTTTTTTTTTTTTTTTAAAGAAAAGTAAAAAAGCACAGGAGAATGCTAGCTGGCAGGCCCTGGATCAGTTGAGAAGTTCTCCTCCCCTCCCCTCTGCCACACACCCAGAGCATCTTGCACCCACCCTGTTACCCTTTGGCAAGGACAGTGACTTGGCTGCTTTGGCCTGCCATGAGCACCTGGAGCCAGCAACCAGCCATGCGTCAGCATCCCAGTGCAGGAATTGGTGGAAGAGCTCCCTCTTTGTTTCTGTCTTCATTTTTCTTTCTTTTTCTTTCTCCTAACGCTTTTATTTAACAGTGCAAAAGGATCAATCTGTTTGCTTCTTTTTTAAATAAAAAAAACTTGAATTTTTTAAATTTACACTTTTTAGTTTGAATTTTCTTGTATATTTTGCTAGCAGTGAGCTCTTAAAATTCAAAGATCTGGAAAAGTTTGAAATAAAATGGAATTAAAAGAAGCCCTGTATTTCTGAGAGACAGCTTGTCTGGTAAGTGGCTTCCCTGTGAATCACCTGTGACAAATGGTGGCCTCTCGTCCTCTGAAAGCTTTTCTATAGCGCTAAATAAATGTAACAGCCAAGTCCCCTCTGTTGGTAGCAATGGCAGTCCTATTTCACTTTTTTTTCTGATTTTTTTCTTTTTTTAAAAATGGTAAACCTTAACAGATACTTTCTGCAGACCAGTTTGCAGTGAATTTTCATTTCTTTCCTTCTCAGCCCCTTGTTGTAAAAAAGCCCAGCACTTGAGTTGTTATTACTTTAAACGTTCTGTATTTGTATCTGTTTTTATTAGCCGATTAGTGGGATTTTATGCCAGTTGTTAAAGTGAGCATTGATGTACCCATTTTTTTTTTAAATAGCAAGGCACAGTCTTTGCCCAAAACTGTCATCTAACATTTGTCATTCCAGTTTGAGTTAATGTGCTGAGCATTTTTTAAAAGAAGCTTTGTAATAAAACATTTTTAAAAAAAGGTGTCATTTTATTAAACGAAGTTCTTGATAGTCTAAAGTTGAGTGATGGTGAACTTAAATCACAGGCCCTGCTGGAGGAGCTCTGCTCGTGCTGGGGGATGCTGGGGTGGTCTGCAAGCACAGGCCCCACCTGTTGAGAAAGAGGACCTTCCCTTCTCCTAGACAGGCAAATCATCAAAAGTACTTGTATGGCTTAGTTCTCCTCCTCTTCCAGGTGTAGACATAAATCAGGATAACCAGAGACACCAGGGCTCAGATAGTAGTGGTTCTTTACCTTCATGAACACTTCAAGATCTTTGTGGGCTCCAGCCATCAGCTTGTGCTCGCTGCAAGTTTGCAGGTACTTTCCATCGTCAAAGCTCATTGGCTCAAACAGACTACTAAAACCAAGGTGTCCTTGTGCCTGAAAGATTGGAATCTCCGCTCGTCTCCCCAAAGTCAGTATTTTTTGAAACTTTGACTTTATATTCCAAAATTTCCCTTAACTTGTATTATACAAGTATATAAGTTAGTACCTGATTTAGCAAAAATGATACGTTTTAAGTTTAAAACAGCCATATTTCATGGTCTTCCACAGGTACTCCATTCCTTGAGTGAGTCTGAGAACCACTGATACCACTAGTCTAACTTAAATCTTTCTTGCTGAAATTCTGGTTCTGTTTTCCTTGTCGACCTTCAATACAGCTGGAGAACAGCTGGCTGCCACACTGGTAATAACCCTCCACCACACTGTACTGAAGACTGCCATTAAATCACCCCTCAAAGTTCTCTTCTCCAGGCTAAGTAATCCCAAGTCCTTGAACCTTTCATCATCAGTCCTTTAATCATTTTCATTACTATCCTCTGGAAACTCTCCAATTTCTCTTCCTTTAGCCCTAAACTTGAACCAGGGGTGGGGTGGGGCGGCGGCGGGGGGGAGTCTATTATGTTCAGGGGACCTACTTGTTATGAAGGTTTCATATTCAACTGTGACCAGAACTTCATTTGAAAATTAACTGAGTTTTCTTAGTGTACGTGAACCAAGTGGTTAAAAGAATCTAAAGTTGCCGCCGTCGTCTTTTCGGGGTTAACTAGAAAAGCCCACAAAATGGTGTGAGAGGTCACTTTGGAGTGTTAATTAATTTATTTATTTTTTTTAAGGATATATACACAAACATCTTTATTCCAGCATGGATTGTAGTAGCAAATTACACACATACAAATGTACATTAATAGGGGAATGGTTCAACAAAGCATGTTATATTCAATACTATCAATACCATGGAATATTAAGCAAATAACTAAAAAGAATGAGTTAAATCTATGTGAATTAATCTAGAAAGATGTCATACATACAATTAAGGGCCAGAGCAAAAAAAAACATTATAAAATAATGTTCATATTTGTATCCCCTTTTGTACTAAGAACAATTTTTTAAAATCTGTGTAAGTAAATATAATGTATGAGGGAAAAAAAAGTCGTGGAAGTGTAAACATTAAATACTGTTTACCTTGAGGGATAGAAATAGAGGGGGCCAGGAAAAGAACATGATTATCTTTTTCCTTATTTATCTCTATATTTTTTAACTAATTAAATTAAATATTTATTACTTTTATAATTTTAAAACATCTAATATAGTTAGAAAAAGCTAAGATCAGTATGTATATGCAGCTTTTCAACATTAACAATTTAAATATCAAAAGTTATCCCTATAGAGTAATTCCTATTTTTAAACTATATATATATATAGTTTAAATATATACAGTCTAATACACAATTCATATATATTTTAACATACAATTTAAATTATAGTAGACAGATATATAGATTAGATTAGTTTAGATTAGACTGATATAGATAATATACCAAAATTTTAACAGCCATCATCTCCAAGTAATGGAATTATGGATGTCTATTTTTCCTTTTCTATCTTTTCAAATTTTTACAATGGACCTACATAAACTTTTATTTTTAAGAAATAAACATCATTAAATACCAATATTATTTTTTAAAAATACATTTATCATAACCTTAAGAAAGAATATTATGTGGCTTTCATAAACATTTTCAAAGAATTTTATCAAGGCAGGAAATATTCACTATACAATTTTAATTGGAAAAGTAGGATCTAGAACTATATATATATTTCATAAAATTTCAATTGTTTTAAATATATTAAAAGTACATATACTGGTTATCTCTAGGTTAAGAGAATTTCCCACTTTTCTTCAATGAGCATATATTACTTCCACAATTGAGGAGAAAAGTTCATTTTTAAAAGGAAGGGACTTAGATGAATTCAGTGACATCTGTATTTTAGGGCATTTTTTTTTTCCTGTTAACAAAGAGAAAGGAAGTAGGAAGATCACCTGCCTTATGAAATCAAACATTATCTCACAATTCTCATCGTTTAATTTCATATTAACAGAGAAGGGTTTGGACAACAGAACTCTGTCCAATTTTCCTTTCTTTTATATTATTCCTAGTTATGACAGAAGAAGGTGAGGAAATAAATTGTCAAGAGAGAGAAGAAACTAGGACACCATAATCAAACGTGTTCAGATCATAACCAATCAGCCTAGACTAAGTCAGCCAGGATCCACAGTGTGCACACCCACTGGGGCCTGGCCTAGGGGCAGAAGGGCAATTGGCCTGGAAATAGTCAGCATTAGGGAAGTCTGATGAGGGGCGCCCCAAAAAGTGACATAGCACAGTATTGTGACTGATGGTAAATGACAGTGTCATACTGTAAGTACTTAGTAAATGCTGTTAAGGTGTTGAATCTAGGTATGTTGATTACCCACTAGGCAGAAAATGAGAAGCCACAAAACCTTTTCATTACACAAATATGCTCCTTTTCCTAATCCCTAATAAATAAAGTTTTACCCTCCCAAACCTAAGAGTCATTGTTCTGGATAAAGACTCTAAAAATTCATTTACATTTAACCAGCTTCAGGATGAGCTCTTTTATTTTGATTCACGAATTCTGAAATCCAGAACCACATTCATGAGTTTAGAGAGTTTGAATGTATGTACTCACTGTTTCAAAAGCACCCTCAAATTTCTAATTGTACTTCAATAGGTATGATGCTTACTATTTTGAATACTCATAAAGAATGGGTTATTAAAGAGACGTCATTTATCAACACATATTTCATCACTGGAGGGGCTAGTCTATAAACTGTTTTTGTATTTAAAAGTTTCCCCAGAAGGCAGAAGGCTTGGGACCCCCAGTGTAGAAGATATATACATATATGTGACACAATCTCTAGCCTTCTGAAGAGCATTCTATGGTGATATAACAACTCACATCACCCTATAATATGTTAATTAACAGGCAAATAAATAGCATATGATGCCAAACACTAATCACTTTTCAAGGTCATTTTTAAACACTTTTTACTCTGATAAACTTGGAAGTAAATACTGGAGGAAAAACCTGATGTTAAAAACTCTGGGGGAGTGGATGTGGCTTAAGTGACTGGGCTCCTGTCTGCCATATGGGAGGTCCCAGGTTCCTTTCCCGGGGCCTCCTGGTGGGGGCGATACAGCCTGCGCCATGTGCTGTGGAGAGCTGGCCTGCGCGGAGAGGTGGCGCAACAGGAAAAGACAAAGAGGAGAGTCACAACAAACCAGGGAGCTGAGGTGGCTCAAGCAATTGAGTGCCTCCCTCCCACGTAGGAGGTCTGAGAATAGGTTCCTGGTGCCTCCTAAAGAGAAGACAAGCAGACATAGAGAGCATACAGCGAATGGACACAGAGAGCAAGAAGGTGAGCACAGGAATGGGGGCGGGGAATAAATAAAATTAAAAAAAAAAAAAAATACTCTGCAATTTTGCATGATTTCTCTGCAAACCTACAACTTCTCTATTAAAATTAAAAATAAACCTGCAATCTGGAGGTTTTGGTTCTGTCATACAGTCACACCCACCTGGGTTCACAATGATAGACAAATGTACTTCTCTCCCCCTACAAAGCAGAAAGTCTATGAAGCAGATGTTTCCTTGTCCCATGGGACCAGTGTAATACGTGGTGCTGCTATATAAAATTTTAAGGATGGCTTTGAATGAGTGAAGAGAACTTGACAAATGGGAGACAAGAGGATAACCCAAGCATCTGGGGTAGAGTAGAAAAAAGCATGGAGTATTTAATGAAACAGTTTATGCAGATATGCTTATAGTACATTCACTTAACTAGAAGGAAAGGGAAATGAGTAAATAGGGAGGCAGGTGGATCTCACAGGATCTTGAAAGTCGCAGCAAATGGACTCACTCTACTGAGAAGTTAGAGGAAACATTTTGAGAATGGAAATAATTTATTCAAACCACTAATAAGGAAAACTGATTTTGAAAGGTAGTTTTAATCAATAGGTGTTGGCAAAAATCTTTTTAAACTTCCACCAAATTGCTAAATTAATGGCACAGACAATTGTTAAATAACAGTGAAAATGAAGAAAAGATCAATCACTTCAGGTTGGCTGATCAAGAAAGATGCTGCAGAGTGAAGAATTAAGGTCTAAAATAGTGTTTTACACTTGGTTGACTACTGTAGTTTTATATTTATCTAGAAATGGACCCCCAAGCCTTATGGTTTAGGGGGGCAGAATTAAAGGAAACAATTCTCATTCCACTGATTTGAGCCCTTTTGCCCAATATAAGTTAGCAAAATGGGCCATAATAGAAAAGTACAAGGTTCTTTTGCTCAATCCATTTGCCACAGTGACACAGCAAAGCTAATCTACAGGAATCTCAGTCCAATTTGGAGCTTTTAATGACTGAAGGAAGAGGTACAAAACTAAGAAGTAATGGTCAATAACATGACAAGAGTCCTTATATAGGAGTATCAGAAAATGTCTTTGGTAATGCCATCCATCTACAGTGGCCACAGTTCAGGCTGCCCAGATACAGAGGGCTGACTAGATGACTTCACAGAACAAATAAATTTTTTTTAAGTTGACCTCATTTCAGGATCATTCACTATGCTCTAAATATTATCCAGAATGCTGCACAAATATGGTATTCTTTGCCCTCCAAGAGTTTATGTTCTATACAAATCCTAGAAAATATATTGCCTTTTAAGGCTGGCTTTTAAGTTTTACTTTCTGTTTTTCATTTGATTACAGTACAGGGATCCTCAAAAGTTCAGTTTATACCTGTTAATATGAGATTACTGTAAGTATTGGAGAATTGCTCCTTTAGAAGAACCAGATGCATCTGAGCTGCCTTCTCCCTTTGGAGCTCCAACATAACATCAGGGTGCTGGGCAATCTTGCAGCCTTTCTGTTTATCCAAGGCAACATCACTTAGAACAATATCTTAAGAAATCGAGCCAGCCATCATGAATGATGGACGGATCCAGCTGCAGAGAGAGGAAGTTCTCATTGACTGTCCTGACTGGGTTCTTGGTGCTCACATCAAGTAGAATCAGGGTCTTTTCCTTCAAAACTGGAACTCTGTCTACAGGCAAGGGTCTCCTATCTCCAGCCCGGAAGGAAAAAGCTGGAGTGTTAATTTTTTGAAGAGAAAGTTGTAGTAGCATCACATTGATTGGCTCTTCTGGACCTAAGGAAGAAACCAAGTATTTAAAAAAAAAAAGTCCTTTAAGTAAACAGCGGCATAGGCTGGAAAGCTGACAATCAAGACTTAGCTGAAGTCCCCCAACGCCCCTGTACTTTTTTTTGACAAAAATGTGAGTAAACCACAAAGAAATAAATGGACTGTTTGGACCCTCTAAGTCTGTCTTTCCTTCCACAACTTGGTCCCTTTCCTAGTTTTCTGTATTACCTCCCAAATAATTTTTCCCAAAATAACAGAAGCCACTGCACTGCACTCTTGCCTGGCCCATTCTGCCAACATCCTGCTTTCTGCAGACAGCAGGTCTTGGGAGAGTCAAGAGTCCCCCCTAGAGTTATGGACCAAAGGGAAACTCCTGGAGGCATCTGTGGGCAGAGTGATGCTTCTCTGGCCAGTGTTTCCATTTGATCTGAGTGATTGGCTCCTTCCCTGCAGCGAGCTCGGAGCTGAACTGTGTGCCAAGAAGAGGAGGCTCAGCCAGGCTTTGCTCCGAGATCACAGCTGGCATGCTGGTTATCATGAAGGGGCATTTTCCTCCTGGTTTTAGTTTGTTTGCTTGCTAGGGTTGCTGGCAACTACCTGTTCAGCTGGAAGGAGCTTTTGACCTGTCTCCTGACTACAGCTGTCCGAAGTACTATCATTTTCTCTATATTTTAGTCTGTCTGCAACAATATGGAAATCCCTAGTAAAGGGCCAGTGAGCAATAATAAGATGTATGAAAAATCAAGAGGGAGTAGTGCATGTTTCTGAGAGAAAAGAGAAAAAATTCCACATAATAGCTTTTTGTTAACAAATTACATTTTCTACTTCTGGGAATTTTAATATCTGTCCTGTGAAACCTATGGAAGAAATAATGCTAACATTATCATCAGCATAGCTGTGGGTCACAGTAGACTGGCATTAAAAAGAAAGAATTGATGCATTCATTCAATGTGTTTTAATTGATATTAATTGTACACTAGGAAAAAAATTTGGAGGCGGGGGGATTGTTCACTGTTCGCCTTTGTTATAAGAGACCAGCATCCCTCTCCAAAAATGCTAGTTTGGACTTTAAGAAATAGATTCTTATATTAGGAAGGAGGTGACACAGTGAGGAAAGCCCAGATTTGGAACCACACAAACCTGGACCCAAGTCCAGTTCTACCAGCTTTGGGTGCTGCCACTCAGCCCCTTTGAGCACGGCTCCTCGTGGGCTGAGTGTCTCACCAACCTCTACAAAGCTTAAAGGAGACATCAACACATAGAGCACCTGGCACATAGGGAAAGAATAATCAATGAATTGCCCCTTGAATTGTTCTATAATTTGTTAGAAAACATGTTTTTTTTTGTCCAGTGTAAAGAATATTTTGTTTGGTATTGTCTATAGTCCTAGAACATTATGAGCATATTTCTTCTGGCCATGGAAGCAGCCGGTAACCAAGGTTAACCAATCTGTTTTAGACCCAAGATCAAGGAAGTTACAAAAAAGGTAAAGCAGAGTCTGGTTCTTATTGGGTCATCTACACTGAAGTGTTCATTAAATATTTTTCTTAATCTATAATTATGATATTACCAGTTAATTTAAATTTTGATCTCCATTAAAAATGTGAAAGAAATTGGTAGAAAATATATTATTTGCCACATGGCATGAGAACACTGTATACAAATAGTAGAAGTATTGTAGTTGCAACTCCTTGTAGTTGCGGTTGAATTAGATTATTTTCTCTTCTCCGTGTTTAACTTGTCTCAGAATGTGAACTCAGTGGAATCACTGAATTACGTCCTGTGCTGTAATCATTTTTTTCCTCCCATCAGCAAGATGCTATGATGAGACCAAAGGAAAATGGAGCCCCACAAATTGGCCTGTTTGTTGTTATGGGTCCTTTCACAGTTAGGTCAGATAACCTTTGTTCAATTGGAGAAAGGAACACAGTTCTAAAATGGAGCCTGTCCTCCATCCCCAGCTCTAGACATGCCCTCAGAAGACCTCACAAAGCAAGGCCTGCACAGTGTTCCTGGGTGTTTACGAGGGCCTAGGGGTGCCCTGTGGGGAAGCCTCATGTTCCCCACAAGCTGACACATCCCGTGCCTGCTCCAGTGCTAAGGCTGCAAGTAACTACAGCTGTTCTTCCCTCAGTGCCTGGTCCTGGACAGCTCAAACCCATCCAGGCAGCCTGGCAAAAACAGTCCTGTTTTCATGAGCTTTCAGCCTGAGACACACACACAGAGCCAGCTGCAGCTTTTATTCTGAAATTTGTTTAGAACGATCGTCTCTATTCTCTTCTCAGTCTTTTCTCCCTAGAAGAGGTCTCGGACAGTGAGATCTAAAATCCAGAACACATTTGTATGCCCTGGAGCAAGTCTGAGGGGTGGCTAGAGCAGGACTAGGCAGTGGCTTTTCCACTTTGCCTGCCTGGACCTACTACACATCAGTGTGATGAAAAGACTGCTCTCATCCTTTTCCTACTCTAGAACTTTAACATGGAGGTTAAAGTGCTCTGGATAACTGCCTTCCCAGAAACATATACTGAGACCTCCACCCGGCTACAGAAGGAGGCATTTAAGGTTCAGTCATTCAGACTGCACCAAGATTCAGAGGGTTTCCTCCTCCAGCACTCGTTTTTGAGGCTTCTCTGTTTTCTGTCTTTGAACCTGGCATTTCTGGGGACTGTTTACAAAGAGGCAGCAGGAGGCAGAGTTCTTACTCTAGATTTTCCCTTCTAAGATCTGCTTGAAAATAGGCTTCATTTTTTTCTGTTAGAATATTCCAGTAAGAACATTTAAAGAAATAAGGCTGTGGTGTCTCACTGGGGCTTGGAGACCCTCATTCAGATACTACGGCTTCCCTGCATTGGTTCTCTACCATGCAAAGGGGCTCTACCTTGAGGAGCTAATGTTTCAGTCAGTTATGGTAACCCCGTCCCCTCCTTGACAATAAGCCAAGGGCTGCCTGAGTTAGTTTCAAGCTTAAGAGCAAAACTGCTACTGCTTCCTTGTCGGACTGACGGAGTGGGGGCTCACTTTCAGTTTTGTCCTGAAGCGGAAATCTTTAGTATCATTTAAAAAGTGCCTTATGTTGTGTCTTTAAAATATATCCATACATATATTTGGATTAAATTAAATTTATACATCAAAAAAATTTTGCTCAGAATTCTAATCCTAAGTATAAACCATAACTTATGAAACGATAGCTCAAACATTATACAATAATGTTACTATTTAGGTTTATATGTTTCATCTGAACATTGATTGTATGCTTGGGATGGATTGTATGCTTTATGAATATGTATCAGTAAAATTTATTTGTTTAAAAATTAAATAAAAAAACAAATATATCTATTGGATATAATAAACTCATCTAAGACACACTTGAAAGTGTAAAAGGTGGAAAATAAAATACCATATAAAACTTAAAAAAAAAAAAAAAAGTGCCTTATGAGGTTTCTTCCTATTTATATACCATCACTTTTTAATTACCATATGTGTTAGAAGAATCTTGGAAAACTTCATTCCTAATCACCTGCTTTCTTCCCGGGTCTTAAATCATCCACAGCCTACTGTCCATATATAAAACGTAACTTACCTGAGAGCCAATTCTTCCAGTCCAGGCAACTGGAACGTTTCCCTGGACTAACCCTCCTGATTAGCTCTGACCAGCACCTCTCCCAAGGTTTGGAAAGGCCTTCCGGAGCAGCTGTGGGTGTGGAGTATGGAGCTCCACTGCTAGGCTTTTGCCAGGTGGCCCAACAGCCTAATTTCAAAGACTATCCTTTATAAGACACTTGGGCCTGTTCCCAAGCTTCAGTCCACTCCCCTAGGACTGGAATGTTCAGGGCTGACTGTCATCCTTTGGGTTTACAGGAACTCTGGCTTCTTCCAAATTGGGCATAGAGGAGGGAGGGAGGCCACAACTGGCCCACAGATGCTAGGCAGTGCGCTCACTACTTGATACTCATCATCGCATTTGGTCAACAACCCTAGGGAATAGGTTCTGCCATTATGCCCACTTTACCAGAAATATCCAGAAGACAGAAATAACCCCCACATTACATGGGTAAAGAGAGCAGGGCTAAGAACTAGAATCCAGTCTGCTTAATTTGAAAGGCCATGGTATTAGTCATTTATTCTGATTAATACTGCAGCAACTATTGTTGTTGAGTTTAAATAAAACACTGAATAGAGTAAGTGTCAATGATGGGGTATTTCGGTCTTTCAGGAGTTAAAACTGTTCTGCCATTTCAAACTGGCAGCTGTTTGGTTAAGAAAAATTGCTAAAATAAATTTAAAAACTCTAATTATGAAACATTAAGACCGATTTTAAAAACTGAATTTTGAAAATCAAATGGGTTCTGTCTTTCAAAGCAGTCTTGAAAGCACAGCAGTGCTTTCATTGTTCAAAGCTTTTTTTAGCTTACTATTTATGTACCTTCAATGCCTGTGTACAAGAAAATTAGTCCCATGAAATTACAGCCACACCTTGCATTTTTGGTCAACTTAATTGGTTGCTTTGATTGAAATGTTAAGGGGATTAAAATCAAGGTGAAGCAAGACAAAAGCTTGTTTCCAATGTGTGAAAAGTGTAACTCCTAAACAAAGCAAGCAAGCATAGTTCACGTATGTAGTTGCATAAGCCACGGCTAACATTGGTTCTACCCTATCCAACTATGAATGCCTGAGGCTAAAATGAACTTCTGAAAGCTGAAATGTTAAAGAGTCAGAAAACTCGCTATTTGAAAGAACCCAATGGTGAATCATTTTATAACACCAGATTTTTACACCATAATTTCTCAGTTCTAAAATATGGTCCCACCTTAACTCCATGCTGCAGCATTGAGCAGTTTCAAAACTGGAAATGCTTCTTACAATTTGATGTCAAAAGAAGTTAGCTAACCATTTTCCCCTGAGAAACTTATTAACAGTGACTCTTATACACATTAATGGGTACAGCTTTTATTTTACTAAGACATCTTAATAAGCATTAAAACTATTCTTTGGGGGAATTTCTTTTAACTAAGCATAATTGAAGCCCACGTGACAGTTATGTTCAGAGGCTCACTTAATGGCTTTCAGTAAGTCATTTCATAAACTGTATAGTTTTCTTTTTAATCTCAAATTTTATTTCTATTATCAGAATAAAAATATCACTAAGACAGAGTAGAGAGGGGCTAAAAATAAAATATCCTGTTGACCTAAAACCTGGTAGTTACTTTAAAAAATGTTCACAATTTCTGTTTGGAGGGAAGTTGAGGGGTGAGGGGAAGCCACAGCAGTGAAGCCAGGGCCCAGCAGTACTGCCAGGTTCTGCCCTCCACCCTAAACAAGTGCTGCCAAAAGCCAGGAGAGGAAAACAGAAGGCCTGGTGGTGTTCTTAAGGTCTGGGTTTCAGCTACAGGCTGAAGAAAACAGCAGCAGCTCCTAAGCCACTCGTCTATATTTGAAAGCAGAGCCCCTGACTGACAAGACCTTCCTTCTCACCATGGAACTCTGTGGGAAAAAGTTGTGGTCGCCTGACAAAGCACAGGCCTGGAGTACAGGAATGAGAGAGCCATTTCCCACCTCCCCTGTGTAAGAAGAGAAGGATGCTCAAAATTTCTTCCTGGTCTGAAACATACATGGAAAATATTTTTTGAAAAGGATAAATAGATGTGCAAAGGGCAGGCTAAAAGAGCATTTATAAACCTCGGCCAGAAAAAGATCACTGCCACCCTTCCCCTCACATCTTGGCAGGCGGGATTCTCGGACCGAGAGTCATTTGATATTCATCATCTCATTTAGTCAACAGTCCTATCACACTCCTGGAATTCAGTGGTCAAGAAGAGCCAAATGTTGCCCACCTCCCACCACATCCAACACAAACATCTCCCATAGTGAACATGGGAATCCGAGTGGGTTCCGTATAATATTTTAGGTAATCTAAGCACCTCTTAAAATATATGTATATATATATATAAAAAATAACATTTTTGTAAGCAAATACACATATATGCATATATATTTATATATCATTTTACAAATGTTTGTATGTATTGTGAGAATTTTGATTTTTACCCATAATAAAAAAAAAAAAAAAAAGAAGAGCCAAATGTTTTATAGGAAAAACCTAAAAGTTACCTAAACCAAGGTTCTATGCATGATAGAAATGTATGGGGGTGTTTATTTTCCCACTATGCTACATAGTTAGACTCACATAAAAATATTAATAAGCTCTCTTTTATCATGAAATGGCCAAAAAAAAAGTCTCTCAACCATTAAAACTGCAACCCAGGACACCAAACCAGACGGCCATTTTATTGACAGTCCTGTCTGCAAATGTGGATTAAGATCTTCATATCTGGGAAGCGGCTGTGGCTCAATCAGTAGGGCTCCCGTTTACCATATGGGAGGCCTCGGGTTCGGTTCCCGGGGCCTCCTGGTGAAGGCAAGCCCGCCTGCACGGCGTGGTTAGCTGACCCAGCGAGCACAAGCAGCAAGGGGGGGATAAATGAATAAATAAATAAAAATCTTAATAAAAAAAATAAAAAAAAAAAAAGATCTTCATATCTGCTATTTTGTATTTGATTTTATCATCACATCCTAGTTCTACTCCTAGCTCTGCTACAAAATATCTGGTAACCTTGGCATATCACTTAAGGTCTCTGTAAATAAGGCCACTGGTTATCAGGGTTTCTGATGTCTTTCCAGTTTTAAACTTCTATCTTGGAAGACACTTTCTCAAACCAATGATTAAAAGAAGCTTATGTTACACTATTTCACTTTGTTGAGAAAGAAGAAACAGATGTTCCTTAAAATTTTCAGTGCCCTTATTACTGCTTTCCTGGTAAGAAAGCTCCTGGAAGTGACAGCCACAGGCAGGTTTATACATGAATGCCTTCCCCTGCTGGTCCTTCCCCACCACTACCACTTTAAAAAGTAATAAGCCAAAGAAGATGGGCCATAGCTTTGATCTAAATTACCACCCTTTACTCTTACAATCATTTAAGTTTATTTCAATTTTAAATTCTACACATTTTATTTTCAGTTGTAATTTTCACAGATTAAAAGATTGCATATTATTAGAGTCAATTTATAGGCAGTTCGCAGCATTGAGTTCTAAAAAAGACGACAGGAACAGTAATCATTTAGATTGCAGGTGTGAATGACCATGAAAACAGACCTCTTCCTGCAAACCAAGCCACAGAGATATTCCCACCAATCCAGCAGCATCGTGCGAGCTGAAGAAAGATGTGATATCTTATGTCATGCCATGTGTCAACGGCTCCTTCCTCTCCTGCCTGGCGATGCTGGAAGCAGCAGGCTTTGGGTGGAAGTGCTGTCTCCTTTACAAGTGAATGAGTTCCGGCAATGTATTTCGAAAATGACAAGGTTCCAAAGGTCCAAGGCACCAAGGATATAAAGCCTTTTAGAAAATACCCAGAAATGAACAGACTAAAAAAGGGAATTAGTTTCTGAAGGAAGGAAATCTGTTATTACTGTAACCAGTGTAAATAATTACTTTAGACAGATTACAATCAAATGCACAGGGAGTAGCCTGTGCTGAGAGAGCACGTCTGACGGAAGAGCACGTCTGATGGAAGAGCACTCCCACGGGCGCTTGATGGGGCTGGCTGGAACACATGGGCTCTTCCTGCAGCCATAGAAGCTGTGCATCATTTGTATTTGTAAAATCCTTCTCCACTCTTCTTCCCAAGCTTCTTTTCTGCTACCAATTTATTCAAGGCTGTGCTGGGCTGATACAAGGGGTTCTTTACATCCATTTCATACCACCCTATTAAGAGGAGGAAAAAGGGTTTAGGATGACATGCTAGGCATTTTTTTTTTTTTTTAATGTGTTATTAAAGAAGTTGTGGGCTTAAAGAACAATCATGCATAAAATAGAGGATTCCCATATGGCTAGGCTTATTTTTATGCCTTGGCATCCCTAGAGCAAGCCTGGAGGCAGAGCTTGGGGAGAAGGAGCCACTGAGGCCCCTAGGAAGAGAGACAAGGAAGGCTGAGGTTTTGCAGCCACATCAGCTCTCAAGCAGGGGAACTACTCAGGGCCCTGCCCTGTTTCGATCCCCCTGCTTATCTGATCCCTTCCTGATCGTCACTAATGCCAGACTCTGATTTGTCAAAAGGTCCGAGAACACAAACAGAACCCATTAATTTGTTGGCTGGACTCCTCAGTGGCACATTTAAACAACTTTCAGAATATGTGTTAAAAATCTCAATTTGCTACAGCATTTTGCACCCTCATAAAATTCAAAATCCCTTGCTTCAACTAGAACCCTCCTTAGCCCTCTCAAATATGTCGGTATTCTTTGTGAAGCTTGGTAAGTAGTGAGCTACATTCAGCTTCAGTAGTCAAGTTTTGTTTTCTTTTTCATCTACATATTTTCATTTGGAAATGTTTCTATCAGTATAGTGAAACTAAATTTTAGAGACACTGGATATCATTAGTTTGGATATTAGTTTATTATTAGAGAGAGACATGGATATTATTTATACAATGGAAGATTTTGAAACTTCAATTAAAGGGCAGCTTCACAGGATGCAGTTTCAACAGTGATTTATTCCAGTCTGCCTAGTTCCCAAGAAGGTCACCATCTCTAAGAAAGAAAAAAAACCCTTGAGGTCTAGAACGACGTCAGAGCATCCATATTCTGAGAGAAGCACTCTCTCTCCAATTTTCACACGAAATGGTTGAATTTCACTACCCTTTTCTTTAAATCCCAAGCCAACAAACACCACTGTTCTGTGCAATACTTTTCCTTGAGATTTTTCTGGAAGCATAATGCCTCCTTCGGTTACAGTTTCAGCTGTACTCCTTTCAACCAATACTCAAAGAGAGGAAGAAACTTTCTGAATGCCTGTCCCGCCACAGCTCTGGCCACAGCAGCTCGTACTCCACTCTCAAGCTGCTGCCACCACCATAAGGAGAAGTAGTCAAGTTTTAATACTTATTTTTACCCAGTCTTCAGAGTCACTACATTAAACCATTTTAATGGTTTAAAAAAATGGTTGTGTATCATGATTGCAGTGGAGGTTGTATGAATCAACACATGATAAAATGACACACTGTACCCTTGTCTATTTCCTGGGTTTGATACTATATTATGTTTACAGAAGATGTAGCCACTGAGGTAAACTGGGTCAAGGGTATGTAGGACCTGTCTTTACTCTAATTGCTACTTCCTGTGAATCTATAATTTTTCAAAATAAGAAGTTAGGGGGCAAAAAAAGTTGGCCTGTTGAGAGAGACTACCCAATCACATATTTCCTTTTCCTGACATCTGTTAACTTGAACTTCTGAGCAGGTGAGGTAGGGAGGAGGACTTTGGAAGGTCTGCTAAGACCCCTTGTAATTTCTCTTTTAAACAGGCCCTGAAGTTCATAGTTCAGAGAGATAACCTCAACTCAATAAAAGACCTTGAGAATTTCAATTCCTACCATCCACGATGAACTTGGTAGTATCCAGCCCGACATAGTCAAGAAGCTCAAATGGGCCCATGGGGTACCCAGCTCCCAACTTCATAGCAGTGTCAATATCTTCTTTGGATGCATCACCTAGGGAGAAAAGGGCAGCACTGAGTTACCACCATCTTTCCCACAATTCTCTCAATCACTAGGTAGCCCCAGAATTTCTAGAGGTTTATATATTTGCACATTCAGAAACCTCCTAGAATCAGGATTGTTGGCATGGGTAAGATTTCATCTCAGAAGTATAAGCCAAAGAGGTAAAAAAAAATTTCAAAGCTGTTCCACCATGTGAGTAAGGTGAATTCTACAGCATTGCTACTTTGTGCAGAAGAGATAAGGCCCCAGTAGTCTGGAAATTTTAGTTACTTTCTACTGGATGGGGATTTTGCAACCCTGGAATAGTAGTAAATAATAATTTACTAAAATATCACAACAACAGAAATAAAACATTTTAAATTAAAAATTCCCTAGAGGTTTCAACAGTACATTGGAGCTGGCAAAAAGAAGAATCAGAGAACTTGAATATAAGACAAATGAAATCATCCAGTCTGAGGGGCAGAAGTAAGAAAGAATGTAGAAAAGTAAACAGAGCCCGAGAAATCTGTGGAATACCATTAGCTGTACCAGTATACATGCTATGGAGAGCTCTAGAAGAAGAGAGAAAGAGGCAGAGAGAATATTCAAAGAAATAATGGCTGAGACCTTCCCAAATTGGATATACACATCTAAGATGCACAACAAACTCCAAACAAGAGAAACCCAAATAGACCCAGCCCACAGCATGCTATAACCAAACTGTCAAATAACAAAAATAAAGAAAATTCTGAAAACTGTGAGAGAGGCAAAAAGCCACGTACAAGGGAACCTCAAAAAAATTAAATGCGGATTTCTCATCAGAAACCATGGAGGCAAGAGGGCAACTGGGAGGACATATTTAAAATGCTGAAAGCAAAATAACGTCAACCAAGAATTCTATCTGGCAAAACTGTCTTTCAAAAATTAGGGAGAGATTAAGACATTTCAAGACAAGCAAAAGCTGAGGGACTTCGCCACCACTAGACCAACCATATAAAAGATACTGAAGAGAGTTCTGCAGGTTAAAAGGAAAGGACAATTCAACAGATTGAAGCTGCATGAAAAAATAAAGATGAATAGTGAAAGTAATGACATGGGTAAATATAAATATCAGTACTATTGTATTTTAGGTTTGTAACAGTACTTTTTACTTCCTATAGGATGCAAAAGGCTAATGCACATAATGTAATGATAAATCAGTGGTTAGGGACTCATAATGTATAAAGGTCATTTGTGACAAGAACTATATAAAAGTGGGGAGAGTACAGGAACATAATTTGTGTGTACTACTGACATTTAGGTGCAAACAAGATTGTTATAGATTTAGGATGTCAAGTTTAAGCCCCAAGTAACTATAAAGAAAATAATGGAGAATATACTGGTTTGTAGAGGTAGAAATTAGAGTATAGGTTGCCAGAGATAGGGACAGAGGAAACAGTTTCTGCATAACATTGCAGCGACAGATACAGGCCACTGTATATTTTGTCATAACCTACAAAATTGTGTGGGACAGAGTGTAAACTATAATGTAAACTGTAGTCCATGGTTAGGAGCAATGCTTCAATATGTTTTCATTAATTGTAACAAATGTACCACACTAATGAAGGATGCTGTTAATATGGGAAACTGTGGGAGGGGAAGGGAGTGGGGCATGTGGGAATCTCTTATGATTTTTAAGTAACATTTATGCAATCTAAAGCTTCTTTAAAAATAAAAAAAAATAAAAAATTAATTTAAAAAAATGGGTGTAGGGTTTTTCTGTATGGGGAGATGGGAAAGATTTAGTAATGGAAGGTGGTGAGGGTACCACAACATAGTGAATATGATTAACCACACTGAATGGCATGCTTTGGAGTGGCTGCGATGGGAAAGGTTATGTTGTGTTCCCACAATAAATAAAAAAGAAAGAGCAACGAAAGAGACAATGACAGTTGGAGGCAATACATGATCTTGGACGAGCTCCGACAAGGGAGGGGAAAAAGTTCAAAAGGACATTACTGGGGGAACGGATGTGGCTCAAGTGGTTGAGTGCCCGCTTCCCAAATGGGAGGTCTTGGGTTCGGTTCCTGGTGCCTTATAAAAACAAAAGAACAAACAACAAGCAAACAAATGTAAAAACCAACTCAGGTGAGCCAATGTGGCTCAGTGGTTGAACACCAGCTTTCCACATATGAGGTCTGGGGTTCAATCCCCAGCCCCAGTACCTTAAATAAATAAATAATTAAAAAGGACATTATTGGGCATGTGGAAAAATTAGAATATAGACTGTAAGGTTTATATCAATGTTAAATTTTTTTTTTTAGCTTGATAGCTGCACTTAAGATGGATACATAAGTGAATATCCTTGTTCTTAGGAACTAATGTACATGGTAGTGTTAAGTGTTCAAGACGCATGATGTAAACAACCTACACTCAAATGTTCAGAAAATGAACTGACAGATACAGACAGACAGATGTGCACACAGCAGATAGATGGATGGATAGAGTGATAGATGATAGATAAGATCAAATGATATAGCAAACAAGGCAAAATATTAAAACTGGTGGATCTGGATATCTGTGGGGACAGATGTATGCTGGAATTCCCTATATGGGGTTTATTATTTTTGTATCTGTCCTGTAAGTCTGAATGTAATTCAAAATCAGAAGTTTCTGTATGTAAAAATTTTTCTTTGTCAACTTTCTTGGTTTTACAAGTAATGAGTGTTCTCCTGGAATAAACCCTTTAGTCAAGATAATTGCTTAAAGAAAAGCCCAGTGATTTTTGACAAGAGCTCGAGGTCTGCTCAATGGAAAAAGAATAATATCTTCAACAAATGGTGCTGGGAAAACTGTATATACACAAGCAAAAGAATGAAAGTGTATGCCTACCTCACACCATATACAAAAAAGTAACTCTTAATGGGTCAAAGATCTAAATATAAGAAATAAAACTACAAAACTCCTAGAAGAAAACATTGGGAAATATCTTCAGGACCTCATATTAGGCAACAGATTCTTAGACTTTATTCCAAAAGCATGAGAGGAAAAAGTGAAAACAGATCAAATGGACTGTGGAGGCTGAGTTATGGACCCCAGGAAAAAAACATGTTCTTAATCTTAATCCTTTCCTATGAGTATGAACCCAATATAATTAGGACCTTTTGAAGATGTTATTTTTAGTTAAGGTGTGGGCAAATGAATCAGAATGGATCTTAATGCTATTAATGGGGGGCCTTATAGAAAAAAGCATAAGGAGTAGCTAGAAACTAGAAGTCAATGGAACCTGGAAGAGAAAGGAGAAGACACTGCCATGTGATAGGAAAGCCAAGGAACCCAAGGACTGCCAGCTAGCCAGCATGCTACCCACCTGAGGAGGAAATAAACCTTCTAGCCTCTGAAACCATGAGCCACCCCTTTGTGTGGTATTTGTCATAGCAGCCAGGAAACTAAGATATGGACCTCATCAAAATTAAAAACTTTGGTGGATCAAAGGACATTAGCAAGAAAGTGAAAAGACAACCTAGAGAACGGGAGAAAATATTTGGCAACCATAAAGAACTCCTACAAGTCAACAACAACAAAATGACAAACAACCCAATTTGAAAATGGTCCAAAGACCTGAACAGATTTCTCCAAAGATCTACATATAGCCAGTTAAGCAAATGAAAAGATGTTCAACATCATTAGCCACCAGGGAAATACAAATCAAAATGACATACCATTTCACATCCACTAGAATGGCTATTACTTGAAAAACAGAACAACACAAGTGTTGATGAGGATGTGGAGAAACAGTGGCCTCCTGCTTTGTTGGTGGGAATGTAAACTGGGGCAATCACTGTAGAAAACAGCTTGGTGGTTCCTCACAAAGTTATATAATTGGGGGGTCGAATGTGGCTCAACTGGATGGGCGTCCGTCTCCCATACGGAGGGACTCGGGTTCGATCCCCAGGACCTCTCGGTTAAAAAAAAAAAAAAAAAAAAAAAAAAAGTTATATAATTACCATATAACCCAGCAATCCTGCTTCTAGGTATATACCCAAAAGAACTGAAAGCAGGGACACAACTAGGTATTTGTACACCAACATTCATAGCAGCATTATTCACATTTGCCAAAAAGTGAGAGTAACCTAAGTGTTCATTAATGAACGAATGGAAAAATAAAATGTGGCATATAGATGCAATGGGATATTATTCAGCCATAGAAAGTAATGAAGTTCTGATACATGTGACAACAAAGATGAATCTTGAAGACATCACGTTGAATAAATAAGCCAGAAATAAAAGGACAAATAGTGTATGCTCTTACTTATATGAAATAATTAGAATGTTCAAAGTCATAGAGATAGGAAGACTACAGGATACCAGGGGCAAGGGTGGACTGGGGAGTAGGGAATGGAAAGTTAATGTTTAATGGGTACAGCATTTCTGTACGGGGTAATAGAAAAGTTTTGGCAATGGAGGATGGTTTATGGTAGCACAACATTGTAAATGTAATTAACACTACTAAACTGTACACTTGAAAGTAGTTAAATGATAAATATTACATTTCATACATGTTACCACAATAAAAATTAAAAGGAGGGAGGAAGAAAAGAGAGAGGAAAAAAATCCAAACGAGATTAATAATTGCCATGGATGTTTGAGAGTGTTGAAGACAATGGCTGATGTGCTTTTTCCTTGGAATTTTACCCTTAACATATTGTCCTGGGGCCACATGAGGCCTTTACGGAGAACAAACTGTCCCCTTTCTCTGAACTGAGGAACTGGAATATTCTCTAACAGGCTATCTAGAATTTTGTTCCAAAACATAAAGAAGTGGTAAATCAAACCAAAGCCAGTTAAAAAGTGGAAGAAATGTTTAAACTTTCATGCCTAAAAATTTGAGTTTTTAGGCACAAGCAACAGAAACCACTTAAATAGCTGTAAAGACTGTATTTTTAAGAACATACAAAGTACCAAAGTAACATCTAAGGATTTCAAGGCAGTTCAAAGTTTAAATTAAATTAAAATACCTCCCGATTACTTAAAAAAAAAAAAAAAATTTTATTGATACATATTAATAAAGCATAGAATTTATCTAAAGTGTACAATCAATGGTATTGGTATAACCACATAGTTGTGTGTTCATCACTTCAATCATTATTAAAGCATTTTCATTATTTCAATAATAATAATAAACAAAAACTAGACAAACAAACAAGGAAATTCCTCACCTCTCAATCTGTTTCCCCTGCTGTACATAGCTGCTATTTCTGGCTTTTCTTGCACAATTATTTATTAGTTTATTAAGCAGTTTTATTGAGATATAGTCACATACTATATGATCTATCCAGGTGTATAATCAATGGCTTTTTTTTTTTAGCTGTTAAAAAGTCCTTCATTATAAAATTGTAAAAATAGAAAAATAGTTTTAAAGAAACAAATTTTAAAAGACAGTGCAAGGCCAGGTTAGATTTAATATAATCAATTATAAAAAAGAGATAGCATAGCAATCAACATTTATAAAGTAATGATTCAAATATAACAGAAATTAATTATAACATAATTCTAATATTTATATTACAGCTGTAACCATTGGACATAATCTCTAAGAATGAGATAAAGTATTGGTTTAGTTATTTAATTTCCATTTAGGCCATAATTCTTTCTAGATAATCAAATTCCTATTTGGGAATTCTTCACATCTTATTGGAATGAATTACAGCAGAAAACAATTTGCCAACTCAGAATTTGATGAGACAGAAAACTCAAAATCTTGTTCAACAGTAGTGATGCTAAATCATCATTGATCCAGATAGAATAAGAAAGGGTTAAAGAAAAATGAAGTATCCAAAAATATATCTCTTCTTCAGTCCTCCTCAATTAAAAGTGTTTATTTTGTATGACGAAAATTACAAAATACTGATCACAGGAACAACTTGACAGTTGCACTGAGTAATTATTGTTCATACACTATAATATTGTTATTTTACATTAGTCTAGTCTACTCCAGCTTTTTTTTTTTTGGTTACTTTTGCATGGAAGACCTTTTTCCAACCTTTTACTTTTAACCTGGTTGTGTCCTTAACCTGAGGTGGGTCCCTTGTAGACAATAAATACACCACTCATATTTTTTTTATCCAGTCTATCAGTCTATGTCTCTTGATTGGGGAGTTCAATCTATTAACATTTATTGTTATTACTGTAAAAGCATTACTTACTTCATCTATTTTGTCCTTCGGCTCTCTGTTGCCATACCATTCTAGTCTGCCTTCTTATACTTTAGTTTACCCTTCCTAATAATCTTCACTTCTAAACTCTTCCCCAAATCTCCCGCCATTGTTTTTTCCTTTCAGGCTACAGCACCCCCTTTAGTATCACTTGTAAATCTCATCTTTTGGTAACATATTCTATCAGTTTTTGTTTGTCTGTGAAGACTTTGAACTCACCCTCATTTTTGAAGGACAGTTTTACAGGATACAGAATTCCTGGCTGGTAGTTTTTCTCTTTCAGTACCTTAAATATATCATACCACTTTATTCTGTCCTCCATGGTTTCTGATGAGAAGTCGGCACTTAATCTTATTGAGTTCCTTTGTATATGATGCTTTGCTTTTCTCTTGCTTTCAGAATCCTCTCTTTATCTCTGATATTTGTCATTCTGAATAGGAGGTGTCTTGGGGTAGGTCTATTCAGATTTATTTGTTTGGGGTGCACTGTCCTTTTTGGATACTGATATTTATGTCCTTCATAAGGGTTGGGAAGTTTTTGGTCATTATTTCCTCAAATATTCTTTCTGCCCCTTTTCCACTCTCTTCTCCTTCTGGGACACCAATAAGGTGAATGTTTGTGCATTTGGCGTTATCATTCAATTCCCTGAGACTCTGCTCCATTTTATCCATTCTCTTCTCTTTCTGTTCTCCTGTCTTGTCCAGTTCAGATGTTCTGTCTCTGAAATCACTAATTCTGTCTCAAGCAATTCAAATCTGCTCTTATGTGCCTCTCATTCATTGTGTCTTTCATTCCCATAAGGTCTGTTACTTTTCTTTGCAGGCTTTCAAATTGTTCTTTATGCTCTCCCATTGTCTTCTTAATATCCTTTATTTCTTTAGTCGTATTTTCTTTAAATTCTTTGAAGTAATTTAGGAGAGTTGTATGATTATCCCTGATAAATTGTCTTAAATCCTGTATGTCTTCAGGATATTTGGTTTGTTCTTTTGGCTGGGTCATCTCTTCCTGTTTCCTAGTATGGCTTGTAATTTTTTGCTGATGCCTAGGCATCTGAATATGTTGGTGAATTTATTCTGATGGCCAATTTCTCTCTCTTGCCTTATTCCACCCCCCACCCCCCACCCCACAGCCCTTCTTAGATATTTGGTTCAACTTACTCTCAGTCTTTAAAATTTCCCAGCTTAAGTTTTCAAAATCGGTCCAGGGACTCACTAGTGGGAAGCAGATTTTCTCCCAGGGGTTGGATACAGAAAGCGCAAACAGTTTTTGTCTATGCACACTGGTCAGCAGATGTTTCAGTCTCAGCTATCCTATGTTCCTGTGTTGAATCTCCAGACCGGAGATTCAGAGTGGGCTTTGTGGCCGAATTCACTTAAGAAAAGCACCCTAACCTCCCCTCCCTTTTTCTTTGAAACAGCTGACAGGGAGGAAGATGTCTGTTCCCCTCTCAGTCGGCTACAGTGAGCTGGGTCTTGGGGTGGGGGAGGGGAGTTCTTCCCAGCCACCATGGGGGCTTGGTAACTCACGTTTGTCATTTTGGCTTCTTCGTCTCTCTGTCCCTCACCCTCCTGGGAGTTGTGTAACACTGTCCTGGTCTGCTGACCCCCAAGCAGGTCCCTCAGACAGCTTTTGGCTCTTTCTCTGTTGTTTTTGTGAGAGCATTCAGCTCTGCCTGTTAGTCCATTGCCATCTTCCCACAATCCCCTCCCAATTACTCTTTACAGGTGACATTATAAGCACTACACTAATTAGTCAATCAGAAGATCCCGAGAATTGCGATTTGAGTTTTAGGCCATAAGAAAGCAAAAAATGATCATATACAAAACTTTAAGGTGATCTCACTCATTCATTCAACTTTTACTTAATATCTATCATATACTAGACACCAGAAACTCAGAGTGAGACAAAGGAAAACAGGACAAGCCCTCAAGGTGCTGAGGACATAATGGGAAAAGTCAGATGTGTAAATTAAAAATTTCAATATAGCAAGTGGTAGATATTCATGAAGATTCACACAGTTCCTTGGGAGCAATGAGGGAGAGATTTCCTCAGATTACCACTTCAACCAAAACCACCACCATGAGGCCCAGGTTCTGAAGAATTAAAAGTATCCCAAAAGAAGAGTGGGCAGGAATGGCATTCCAGGCAGAGAGAAGAGGTGCAAGGGGCGAGGCTTCACCCTTCCTTCCTTAGTCTCTGCTCTACCATCACCTCAGCACAGAGCCTCCCCCTCCTCCCTATATATGAAATAGCAACTACCAGGACTCCAGGCCAGGACCCCACCACCTCCTTGACTTTATTTCTCTACTCTTACGGACCACAGCCTAACAGGGTAGGTTAATATTGGCTATTTATTATGGCCTGTCTCCCCTCATTACAGGATTAAGCTCTTTGAGGACAGAAATCAGAGAGCATAGTGGTACCAATTTAACTAAAGCTATTCAGTCATATCTATATTCAAGGACAGGACAATGAATCCTAGAGCTAGTGGCAAGACTACAACTCTACTTCAGAGACTCATTTGAGGACTCTTTTATTTAAAAAAATAATATGAAAATATGTCATATCATATAAAAAAATCTTAACAGTTTTACAAAGTCAGCACAACTGTAAAAATTCCATTCTGAGTATTACAAAGCAAAAGAGGCAGTCAATCCATCAATAAACACATACAGACGGGTGTGCCAAGTGTGAGCTAAGTGTGATATCATGTTTTAGATTAATAATTCCTAAACTTCTTCAGAATCAAGTACTTCTCTGAGAATCTGACACCTTCTCCATTTAAAAACATGCAGAATATTGCATTAACCTTAGGAGGTTCAAGGAACTCCCCCTCCCCTGAGTTAAGAGCCCCTAACACTGGGCAAGACAACAAAGAGAAGCTTCATCAGTGAACTCCCAGATCTTCTTCCTGGCTGGGTTCCTGGGACCTCTCCCAGCACATTTCTCTAGCCAGCTCATCAGCACCACCTACCAACCATTCTCGGCATCAACCACAAACTGGGCTCACACCAAGATCAGGAACGGGGTGCAGGCACCATTCCTCTATTAATCAACAGATACTTACTAAATGCCGAACATCTACAAGCACTTCAGGGGTGTAAAGATGAGGAGGACCCAGACATTGTCCCAGAAAACACAGTGTAGTAAGAGAAGAAAGACCCATGCCATGTCACAGGGAGGTAGTGGCAAGTGTCTCAAGGAGGTCCAAAGCATTCGGAGAGTTAGGATGACAAAGAGCACTGAGGAAACTCAGGTGGGGCCTTGTAAGAAAGCTGGGAATAAAATAAGCAGTGATAACACAGCAGAGGATGAGAAAGGTGGTTCTCTGGCAAGGGCACTGCATTTAGTGGGTTACCACAGAAACCCTGAATACGTCTCAGCAGAGGAGAGAGCATGAGCAGAATACAAGGGCTAATACTGTGACTGGGAGGCAGGTCGTTACACTCCCAGCTGGCACCAGTACAGCCCTCCTGGGAAGAGCTAACCATGGGGGCCCACCACCTTGCCAGAGCCCAGTAATCAGAGTGAGTGTGTGCCATGGGGCGCAGTCCACTACTGGGCACCAGCCTATTCAAAAGTCTGACGAGAGAGGTCAGGTCCCAGGGATGGCAGTGACTGACCGTAACAATCATCAACTGCAGCATGAGTGAATGAGAACAATAGAAAGAGTGAGGAAAGAAACTGAAGGGCTCTGAGAAAGAAGCCCAATGCAGCAGAAGCATGAGGCTCACAGTAGTCACAGGGCAGTGGTAAGAGAGCCTCTGAGCTACCACAAGGAGCTGTGGGAGCTGGTGAGAAGTACAGGCAGGGGGCCTTGTGGCATTCTAGAAGCTGCTCAGTTGTCCAGAGGCCTGAATAGACTGAGGCTGAGATGATTCTTTGCTCCAGTCTCCCCCACATCCTTATGATAAACCTCTACCACTCAAAGCAGCATTTACCAACCTGTGTGCAGGGAACATTCACACTCCCAGGGTTGTACAGAAAAGTTCCCCCCAGATGAGTCTGGAAAAGGCTGGGCTAAACAAAGGCAGAGTGTCTTCACTGCACCACCTGAGACTCCCTCAGCTGTGGGGGGTGGGGGTAGGGATACAAGATGCAGCGTCTCCTAAAGTTCCTTGGCAATACGATGCTTCCTCAGGAAGCATGGCAGATGATTAGTGTTCCAGAGGATACCTCGTGTCACAAGATGAGGTAGCGTGAGCTTCTCTGCTGCCTGCAGGAGCCTAAGGCAGCCTGACTGGAATAGGGAGAGCTGAGATGAAAAGGCGGAACAGGAATTACAAGGATGAATCAAAAATGACAAGTGAACACGTGGCAGGCAAGAGAGGGGGAATCCAAGGTGGCTTCAGGTCTCACCATCAGCTAGCCTTTGAGAGCGGCTGGGCAGCAGGTGAATGGAGACTGGGTGGCGAGAAGCCTGAGTTGCAGCATAAGGAGTCAAGACCTTACAGTGGCTTCCTGGGAAACAGCACCCAGCCCAGCCATGGCACCCAGCTGCTTCAGAAGCAGATGTTCCTTCTCAAGTCCTGAGAAGACTGTGGAAAAAGAGGCAGTGCGACCTGCCATGGCAGGCTCTATTGAGAGTGGTGCCAAGACAAACTAAGAGCACTTCCCACATGGGGTCAGATATTGCCTTCCAGCTTTACCTCCCTGGTGGCTAATGATGGGGAAGACCACAGGGAAATCCATGTGTTTAGGAACCACTGCTGACAAGCAGGGAGCAGGAGAAAAGAAAATGGTTTTCACCTAAGAATTAGATACAAGGAATATGAGAAAATATATCAAAGTGACAGTATGTTTCAGTGAGAAAAACACCAACATGCTACATTTTAAAACATGACATTTTGCTTTTTTTTTTTTTAAAGAAAAAAGCAAAATCCAGTCATTCAAGGTAGGGCAAAATGCTTCACGCTTTCTTTGAGGTGTAATTAGGCATATTTGTTGATAGATAAACACTGAAGTGTTGGTTTGATCTTGGAGCAAAAGTGAGGCAATTGCTTCCATAAACCGTAGAGAAAAGTTTTAATATGTAAAGCAGATTCTGAGCAGGCAAATGAGCTTTCATCATTCTGCAAGAGCTGGCATAAATGTTTTGTTTCAAAAATGACATTCTCAGGAGCAAGCAATTGTGACTGAAGTAATTGAAAACAATTACACTTGCTTTTTATCCAGTCCTACCAAGGCTTGTTTGCCTTTGAAGCAAACATGATGGTTATCTTTCCAGAGATGGGGAGGGAATGTAGGCAGGAGAACACATGCTATTTTATAGCCCTGGAGCACGCCCCAAGCCTTCAATTTCTACAACAGGGAAAAATCATTCTTTATCCAATCAACAATTATTGAGGAAAAAATTTTAGCCATTCTTAAGGTTTAAAAAATGTATCATGGTGTCATTAAGGACAGAGGACTGAGAAACAGTCCTCACCTCCTATCAGCCTTGTCCTGTATTTCCCATTACCCAGCACAAAATGTTAGGACCTCAGGGAACTCTAAAGATCACCCAGCCCAGTGATTTTTAAATTATGATTATTAATTTTAAGCAGCTAAAGCCTTTTAACCAAAAGCAGAAATACAGGATATAAATCTGGTCAGCTGTGGAAATGCTTTTGGCTGGGACTATAATGGGGGTCCCAGAGCCTCACTTCAGAGGCCTGCAGGAATCCAGTGGGTCCCCAGGCCCCAGAGGGGGTGAGGGCCAAGGCCACACAGCCACAAAACATAAGCCTCCCTCCTCTACTCAGCACGGCCCACCCCTTCCCACAGACGCTGTGTGGTAACTCCCAGTGCCAGGAGCTGAGGCCTGGGTGAGACAGCTACCTCGTTCATGCAGCCTGACTGCTTCCATAAGGTATGGCACCAGGAGACGGTTTACAATAAACCCAGGAGTGTCCTGTTTTAGGAAAAATAAAAATAAAAGGCAAGTGAATTTTCATTAAATTTCAACCTTTGTAAAATCACCAGATTATTCCCATTTTACCCTGGATTATGCAACCCACATTTATCAAGCTATGCATTTTTGACATTTGTTTTAAAGTATCAGCACAGCCTTCTATCACACACAGCAATCTGTCCAACATTCACAGCATTAAAAGAAAAAAAAAAAAAATCAAATTCGGTTGCCCCCACTGTACAGATCCTGAAATAAAGACTGATCATGGCAGCAGAGTCCCTGAGGACAGCAGATCTGGGCTCAAATGCTCATACTCTGCCCTTAAAGCATTTTGAGACTTAATTTCCCGATCTGTGAACTGGAGGTAACAATTTCTGCTTCTCAAGTTATTACAAAGATTAAATTTAAAAATCATATAAAATATAGCCTACATTCAAATGGCAGCCCTTTTCTTTACTCCGCTCCTTTCTACATCCCCTTCAGGAATCCAGTAAAAATAACACCCCATCTTAAACACACCTCAAGGAGGACTCCCAGGCTTCTGGGCGCCATTCTCTGGCTGCTCGGTATTTTCCCACACTCCAATGCACAGTCTAGTATAACTGAGGTGGAGCAGATTCTCCCATGAATCACTGGCCTCTCACAGCCCACCAGAGACCCTCTAGAGATGATTCCTTGTACTGCACACCCCTTTCTTTGCCTGCCCTCCTCATTAAGGTGTTTAATCATCTCTCCTGGAGGACCAGTGCAGGTTGGGACTTTATCTGCTGATTTCTTCTGGGTGCTTTTGGGGAAGGCCAGGTTGGTAATTTTTTGGTGGTATTTATGTAAAGCTGATTTCCACTAAGCAAATGGCAACCCCCTTTTGTCAGAAGGCTGTGGTCTTCCTGGAGGCAGAAAATCTCACTCTGGCCCTGGGCCTTGTGTTCAGTTTCCAGTATGTGCTAGACACTCAACAAACATTTGGGTTAAAGATGACCAGGCTCATGCATTACTGACTACAAGCTATGTAAACTGGACAGTAAAAACAACATGACATACTTCCTTTAACTTTGGACTGAAACCAGTCCCTACCCCTAAATCCACAAGAGTATAGAGATACATAAAAGAGCTCTATCAATTTATCCAAGATTATATTAATGAAACTATAATGGCTTCATAACTGAGGCAAAAACATGTTTTTCAATTTCAAAAGGTTTACTGTGGTAATTCAGGATAGGATACCTGAGAACATGAAGTGTACCATATGCAAGATTAAACATCTGGAAAACAGTACAGGAAAAATATTTGCTTCAATGACAAAAGTTAACATCTTCTATATAAAGAGCTCATAGAACTCAACAAAGAAAATGTACTAAAATTCACAAAATATTTAAACTCACTTACTCATGAAGTATTCATTAGAATACAATAGTATTTTTGCCAACAAGATAGTTTTTTCTCATTATTTAATATTCAATATTGCTGAGGATACAAAGAGAAAAAGGTACTTCCCTAATATTGGTGGGATTGTACAGAGACATAGTCCGTTTATAAAGCAATTTGATTTTACATTATCATAAACCTTTTTTCATATTTTTCATAATCCTTTATTTTATCTAATACTTTATTGTACTTATGATATGCCAGGTACTGTTCTAAATAATTTATAAATATTAACCGGTTTACTGCTCATAATAACCCTGTGAGACAGGTACTATTATCACCCTTATGTGAGGCATGAGGAAACAGAGAGGTTAAGTAACTTGCCCAAGGTTACAAAGCCGGGAAGTAGTGGAGTAGGATCTGAACCTAGTCAGGCTGGTTCCAGAGTCTGTGGCCTTAACCTTTATACCAGGTTCTCCCCAAGATGCCTCACTATGAAGACAGACATATTCCAGGCACGTTAACTTCACTTTTCTTTGTCAGAGGTTGATAAACTGATCCCATAGGCCAAATCCAGACCTCAGGCTGTTTTTATAAATAAAGTTTTATTGGAACACAGTTATGCTCATCTTTTTATGTACTGTCTACAGCTGCTTTCACAGTATAATAGCCTAACTGAATAGATTCAACAGAGACCACATGGCCCAAAAAGCCTAAATATTTACTATCTGGCTCTTTGAAGAAAAAGGTTGCCAATGCTTATTCTATGTGGTTGCTACATTTTGTCTGGATGCCTTATCAAGAGCCTTAAAAACTGACCCAAAAAGACTCCCAGAAAGCCCTAAGGTAGCACACAGAGAAGGAGTTCTGGAATGATGTAATAAGAGCAATCTGATGAGATCAAAGAGTTCCTTATCCCTGCAGCTGCTGTAGCCACTGTGACAGAAGAACAGATCTTCACCCTCTATGAATTAATGATTATGCTGCTGAAGAGAATCACTGGCCTTTTCCTGCACTTCCGTCTTTGTAAGCAGCTGCTTATTTGCTACACACAGATTCTTTCTAACACTGTTACTACTTCCACTAACAAAGCATAATGGGGTAAGAAAGTGCAACTATAGCATCCAGTTATTAATGTGATTTTTAAAATCCAGATTTAAAAACACTAAAATAAACAAAAAATAGGTGTCTAAAGAAATGAGGCTCCCTAGCAACAAACTACACTCTTAGACTGGGGGGACCAGTACATACAGAAGTCTGTTGTTCTCTTTGGCTACTGAGGTCCAACAGTTGACTTATTCAGATGATTCATGAACAATATGATTTTATGTGGGTCAATGTAATACTTCAAACAAGACTATTTTAAAACACAAAAGGTTACCATGAGAAGAACCATAATGATATAAAAGATCATGGTAAAAAAAAAAAAAAAATAGCTTATTTATAAAAAATCAGTAATGGTGTGGCATTTCTTGACTCAACTACCTCTTTGAAAAAAAACGGCAAATCCATGCAGAAGCACAGTCTTTAAGTTTCTGACAGAGAACTAAAGCAAATGGAGAAACTGAAGGAAATCAGAATGAAGCAGGTTATCATTTTAGCAACTGGGTTGACTTTATGCATAATAACTTGATATCTTTAGAAAGAAAAAAAAAGGCTGGAGGTCAAACATGCTTCCCACTTAACCATGCTTTTTACTGAAAACAAAACCAAACAGAACATTCCACTGAGAAACAATTTTATTAATGCTCTTTCTGGCAGGGTGATCTCTTCTCTCCTGTTATTTCCCTAATTATCTGAGACCTTCTTTTCAAAAGTGAAGCCAAAGATGCACGTGCTCACCAGGACCCCATGTCCACCCAGCACCGCATCCCCTCGGAATGCTGTTGGGCATGCAGTGTCCATTAGGCTGTGCCTGGCATAGGATTCTGCCTCCTACTGGTCTAAAGGAAGCTAAAGCTGATGGGGGTAATGAAAACCATTGATGAAAATGCAGCCACTCACCATTGGACAAATACCAGGACCCAGAGACAAATCCCAAGCCCTCTGTTCAGCTGAAGCCCGGGGCTTGGTTTGGGTGGCAGATTATCACCTGCTGGCCTCGGGCATGGCTTTCCTGCTTTCCATCTGCTTTCCCTGCCAGCAAACTGGAATGGAGGCTGCAGTTGCATACCAGCAGGTACGCAGTAAACGGTGCCTTGTTTCTCCCCTGGTTCTACTAAAGAGAAATCCTACTGGGAATGAGGTAGGTTCCACAGAAGATCATCTCCTTCCCAAGATAAACATACTCTACCTTGCAAGAAACAGGATGCTTTCCCAGAGTTTTGCTAAAGTCTATCAGAGATTCAAAGGTCTTCTGGCTGGTCATAGGTGTTTTAATGACCTGGAAATGCAAAGCAAAGAATTATGACCTGTGAGTCAGTAAACAACCTCAAAAGAACTTTTCAAGGAAATATAAATCAAATGAAAAGACAAAGACAGTAAAAATAATTTCAGTTTCAGAATAGAAGTAGAGATCTCAAGTCAGAAACAAAATGTTTACCAAAATGTCCACTTTAAGTCAATGGAGCACTATATACAAAATTAAGGCTTAAAATATAAATTTGTGTGAGTGTTGTGTATAGGAGAGTTTTACAGGCTTTGTGGTTGATACAGAGCTCAGTCCAAATCCCAGTCCCACCACTTGCTGGATGTGTGACCCTGGGCATGTTTCTTGAAATTGAAATCACAGTGAAATTACTCAACTCCCCTCAAGGAGATGAGGTGAGGATGAAATTAGATTGGGGGTAAAATACTAAGCACAGCTCTTGGGAGATATGAAGTGCTCTGTAAATGCTGGCTTTTGTTACTGTTTTAGTTGCTATTGCTAATTATGTCAGGAAAGTAAATGGAAGTCCACTGGGATAGGATGACTCCTTCAAGGTATCTTGCAAGGAAAGCAGAAAAACGAAAAGGCCAAATTTCTGTTCCTGACCTTATCTCACAGAGTATCAGTGCTGGAAGAAACCACAGACCATGGAGCCCTACCCTCATCTGTTACAGATGAGAGGAAGAAAAATAAAGTGATCTGCCCAAGTCACAGGTCTCCTGGACTCCCAAGAGAGTGCTCCTTCCATGACTTCAACCTTACCTGTACAGATGCCCAAAAGCCCAGCAGGCCCTCTTTGGCTCAGAATAGAGAAAGACTTTGATTTACAGCCAACGTGGGCTCCTGGCCAGGGCCTGCTGTCAGCCAGGCACCTCAAGGAGGCTCCCTGAAGCCCTGCCGACCTTCTGATGCCTGCGAGATGCAAGGGTACAACTGTGCGTTCTGCTCAGAGCAGCCCACTGGGATGCAGGGGAGGCAGCACCAAGCATGGAGCCTGCAGTCAGCCTTCAATACAGCAGGCAGAAGCCATCTGTCAGGGAATCCGATTTCAATAAATGGAAAGCACCCCATTGAGTCTGAACTTAAATATACATATATAATGTAAGTGCCAATAAAAAACTTCAGCCAGGCCTGGCTTCTGCGTCAGATTCTTTATGTGATCTTAGGTAAGTCAAATCAAACTCTCTGCCTTCTTCCCTACTATGAAATAGGGATAACAATACTGGACACTCATCTTCTGCTCATAGAGAGCTGTATGTCTTCATAAGCTACTGTCTGTAAAGGGAAGAAAGGCACTGTATAAATGCAGAGATTATCATTCTTGTTTTAAATGATGAGAGACTGGGGTGTGGCGATGTTACGACACTCATTTACTTCCAATGAGTGAAAACTGAAAAAAAGCACCAGGAAGCTGGAGATGGGGAGCAGGATGAGATGGACCAGAAAATGCTCTGTAGATATCAACTAGCAAACCTAGCATGTTCAAAAAGACATCTAAGAAAAGTCTCCATCAGAAGCAATACATCGAACTAGGACAAAGGCTATTAATTATGGTATTTTAAAAATAATGTGCTGGTTAAAAGGAGTTGGTAGTAAAGTTTTTTTTGTTTTTGTTTTTTGTTTTTCATTTGAACAGGAGGAATGCATGTTATTTATTCAATAAATATAAACGTGCTATGGTAACTTGTCTGTGTATAGTTCCAAGATAAGAATCTGAAAAATATATATAAATGAATCCAGTCCCAAGTAAAGGAAAGGAGCTGCCCAGCTTATGATACAATTCATTTTGGTGCTCACCACTACTGCCACATATGCAAAAGTTAAAATTTAAAGATTAAAAATTGAATGAAGGGGAGCACTTTTACAAAATACTTACCCAGAAAATGGTAACACTTGCTAAGTATTAGCTGTTAGAAACAAAGTACTAATTTCCAAAGACATGGACAGACATTATCAGATAAATGCAGTTGAGAACATTATTAGAGTTTAAGGTAAATCTACACAATTAGTCTTTATCATCAAACACATATGTACGTGGCATAGCAACTAAAGAAATGAACTAGACCCTAAGTACTGAAATGCTGTGAATTCCATTCAACTTCTTTGCTTTTTATAAATAAGGCATAAATGTTATTTCTTCTGTTCTCTGCATCCCTCCCTTTCATTCTTCGATTTCTCCAAAACAGCCTAAGGGGATGAGAGTAAACCGGAAGAAGCAGAGGAGCAAGGTTAGTAGAACAGACAAATTCCAATTGCAAGATGGGGCAGCGTTGACCTTTGAGAGGAAACCCTAAGCAAATGTGGTCATTATTAAGCTAGAAGCTAATGCTTATGCTGTTAGGGCAAGGCCCAGTCTCCAGAGGTTGGCTGGCTCCATGTAACCCACATGGGCAGCGGCCCCCACACTTCGCATGGCAATAACTCCTCAACCTCAGAACAAATGCTACTTTAATAGCGGCTGCTTCTCAGACCCTGTAATTAGCCCCCTGTAAAAGGCAAGTTGCCACATTTCAGCTGCAAATTGTCTATCATGACTCGGTCTCCCTCGTACCCTAGTCTCCAAGCAATCAAACAGAAGCAGCCCTCCTGGCCACTTCCCTCCTCCGCCTTTTGGTGGGATCGGGAGGTTCAAGGCTTTTGGGAATTGCTTCTGATAGCTCTGATCACAACACTGGGAGAGGCACCTCATCTGGGGACAACATGAAGGCACTGTTACGTGGACCCTGAATTCACCCCAGAATGGCAGACAGGGTGGTACAGTCAGGCCTAAGAGGAATTCCATTTACAGCCTGAAGCAAACAGACCCTAAGTGAGAATACCAAGCCCAGTGGCTGTCCCTTATGTGGTCTCATCAATCAAGTGGTCTTTAGTGCTGTCTTCCAGTCTCATGCCTCTCTCAGCATTGTCCAGCAGGTCTGGTACAAATAAGTAAACATTCCACAAAGTTAACAGTCCTCCTGGATATCACTGGGCAAAACACAGGACAGCAGAAGAATAGGTGCTTTTCTATATATTAGGTGTTCTTCCTTCCTTTGGCTCTGAAAGGGCAGATTATAACAAGAGAAACACATGCACAAGGACAACCTTCCACCGACCCATCAAAATCAACCGCAACACCCCGGTGGCAGGGCCAGAGTGACTCAGAAAAGCAGGGTGAGAAAGCCAGCAGAGCAAGCAGACATGCACAGCAGACACCCACTGACCTCCACAAGTTTCATTATGGGTACTGGGTTGAAGAAATGGAGCCCAGCGAATCGGTCTTGTCTGGTGGTGGCATTGGCTATGCTTGTGATTTGCAAAGAGGAAGTGTTGCTGGCAAAGATTGTGTGTCTGTGGAGAGAAAAATGGTGGGATATCAGAATAAGTCCCATCTTTGGAAAACAGAATGAGACTTGGGTAGAACAAGCAAGGCAACTGCTACTGCCCAGATCTACGGGCTAGATGAAGTTAGAGAAAAGACACATCTTCAAACAAGAGGCTGAAAATCAAGTGACCTCAGTGTAATTTAAACTTTGAAATTTTAAATTAAGTAATTGACAAATTACTTGTTCCAAAGATATATTTAATCTTTGCCAATCTTTCCTTAAATTTAAGGAGCAAAATTTCTATTGTCTACATGTATTACTTAGTTTTCATGGTACACAAGAAGAAAAGGAGACAGTTCATTAATCAAGCTCCTTAACCAACTTCAGTTACAAAATTAAAACTCACCAAAGACTAGTAAAGGAAAGCAGAATGTATCACCAATACCCCAAATAAACAAAAATTGTAAATAAACACTTGAAACACTTGACTCTTCAACAAGAAACATCTGATAGTAAACATGAATCATGAATTAAGATCTTTCCCCTCTAAGTGAAAAGCTTTACTTTTCCTACTAGACAGAAATCAAAGAGAAAAAGAGAAGAAAACCAACATTGTCCAAAAGATATGTTAAGGATACACAGGTAATCTGGAGGAAGAAACCAGCAGTATGATTAATACATACATAGTACATACATATATAATGTACATGCATAAATGTAGTTCAAGGACTTCTGCTTACAAAATTTCCTTAAAAAGCAGTACCATTTTCTCTCATGTGCATGAAATATGAAAACATCAATTAAAAAAAAAAAAACATACTGACTCCATTTACTTTTTTTTTTTTTTTTTAAAGATTTATTTATTTATTTTATCCATTTTAACCAACACCCCCTTCCCCATTTGCTGTTTTGTGTCCATTCACTGAGCAATTCTCTGTGTCTGTTTCCTGCCATCTCTTCTCATCCTCCAGTCTTCACCAGGATTCGATCCTGGAGACTTCCGATGCAGGAGACAGTTATTCTGCCGCCTGCGCCACCTCGGCTCCTGGCTTCTGCAGCTTTCAGAGCATCTCGTCTTGTCTCTCCCCCGTTACGTCATCATCCTGCTGCATGGCTCCCGGGGCCTGACAGCTCAGCAGCACACAGAGCCTGGCAGCCCATGCGCCTTCTATATATATTTTTTTATTTTACCGGGAGGTCCCAGGGATCGAACCCAGGTCCCTCCATATGGCAGACGGATGCCCAACCATTTGAGCCACATCTGCCCCCCTCCATTTACTTTTAAGACAACAGTAAAGTGGGTTGCCAAAAGGCACAGCAGGCAAATCTTTAAACAGACAGGACAAGTCTTGTAGGCTTTCCTATAGTGCCACCTTGTGGATGAGAATACAAATCTGCCAAATGCTAATCACAACCCTAACGGTCTGGTCACAGAGCAGGAAGTGGGGTGGTCCCTTCCGGTCCAGATTTGGGGAAGGTTCCTGCAGTCAAAAGGTAATACAACCATCTGTGTAAATACAGGAGGCTGCTGGGAGGAAAGGAAGAGGGGAAGGGAGAAGAAACTAGTAACTTGGAAAAAAGAGAAGAAGGAGAGAACCACTGCAGTGGGTGGGTGGCAACTGCCAGATTGAGGAAATTACTTAAATGAGGATCCTTCTGCATCATCAGTTCAGGAGATTGCTTCATTTTCAAAGCACTGCAACACCCACCTTTCTCAAATGATTTCTCAGCCAATTTAAAGGCTAGGGAGGGGTGCTTTCTCTTGGGGGAAAAAATGATGTATTTTTAAGGTTTTTACATTTTAGATGTCAACGTTTCTTGCTTTTTGGTCAAGGAGAAAATAATATATTACCCCCTATTACTGAAAGTAACTAAGAAGATCCTCTGCCACTGATAAAGTGTCATGTGTGGCTGACACAAAAGCTCTTTTAAGCCACACATTCTGAGGGAGTCCAGGGCGTGAAAAGCCTACGAGGGCACCAGGAACGGTCCCAGCCCAAGGCTATGCTAGCAGCTGCTCCACTCTTACCTTAAGAAAAGGTTATTTCAAAGATGACTATCCCACTCATAATGTGGTACACCTTTTTAGAGGACATCTGAAGGTCACTCGCCTGCAAAAAGGGGGCACTATGGCATAGACTGGAGGGAACATTCCTGCTGAAGTTCCACTGAGGCCCAGGAGTCACCTCCAAGGCACATGTAGCAGATGATCTACCAGAAGGGGAAATGTCTCTCCCCAACAGATCCCTCTTTCCCCTACTCAGCTGCTTTTTCCTCAACCTTGAATGTTTACTTCTTTAAAACCCACTTACAGAAAGGCTTCCTGGAGCCTACCCTGATTCTCTCTCCCAAGAACCAAGTTCCAGCAGCCCCCAAGGTCAGGCTGGCTCTGCTCCTTGTGTTCTTTCAACCCAAACAGTGAATTTACGTATTAAACACAAGGGACTGCCTTACCTTCCACAAGAAAATACACTCTCACATTTTCCTGAGAACATTTGAGTCTCTTGGACTATTTTGTTTTTTTCCCTTTCTGACAGACCCAGGTATGAAAAACAGTACATTTCTCTTAAATATACCAGAAGAACATGGACAGCACAAGCATGATGGTCATTAGAACTCCCCCTGGCCTCAGTATTGAGATGACAAGATGGGGTAGCAGGAACTATAACAGTTTGGAAAGTCCATACTTCGTCAAAAGTAGAGAGCCAGACCTCAGCTCCAGCTGATTGTGGGCCTCCTACAAGTTACTCATTTGTACTGCTTGTACTGCTGCTAGGGAAGTAGTGTTCTTTTCCTGGATGCAACTGTTTCATCAGGGTTTCCAACTGGAATTTTATCACTTGAAGATATCTTCTTCCATTAGAGGCACTAACTGTAAAACTTAGTAGGAAATTATATCTCAATAAAGATGCTAAAAAAACAACTTAGCTTACCTTCAGTGATAGAGGTGATCTAAAATGTAAACAGTGTGCAGAAGGGATGGCTGAAGGCCAGAAGCAAAGTCACATTTATGGTGTCCCATCTCTATAGTTTATACACACTCAGGTGCAGTGCCTGACACACAAGAAGCACTCAGGAAATGTGAGTCAAACATGCACAAGGCACCATGACTCCTATTTTACAGATGAGGAAACTAGTCTTAGAGAGTTAAAACTGGGACGCTCTTAGAAATGATTTGCCCCAAACCCCTCAACTCAGATTACAGATGATCAAACTGAGGACCAGAAAGCCTTCAAGGTCAGAAAGTGAAGTGGCGGGTGCCTGGTACCAAACCCAGGTCTCTGCACTCTCGTGCTAACACTCCTTCCATGACCCCACACTTCCACGAGGGTAGTCAAGACTAACATTGTTACTAGGATATGGGCGGCATTTCAAGAAACTGGCTGCCCAAACAGCCTCCCCTGCAATGGGTGTTTTATTGCTAGAAGGCTCCCTGCTGTTGGAGCCAACCTCCCTCCCAAGAGCAGCCCCTAAATGCCAGTAGGAGCACTTGACCATGCTGATCAGTAGAGTGCTTTACAGTTGAAGGAAGAAAGGTCTCTTCTCTTTGTCAGGGGGCAAGGCCTCTACGGCTCTGAGGTCTGACATTCCCGCCGGCTGGTGTACAAGTGTCTCTCTAACTACTGCGCACTGGTGGATCCCTGAGAATGACTTTTGTCACATTTATTCTTTTAGTTCCAACCAAGAAGGGTGAAATGTGGCCAAGTCAAGTCACAAAGGAGAGTAGGAATCAATCAATCAGGTATCACAATAGCCCAAAGCTATGAATCAAACACAACATAAGGCTCTGGATTCTGAAGTGAGCTACAGCTTCATATGTGCACATGCTGTTGACACTGCACAGCCAGTCCTGAGCCCCAGGCACATGTACCTGGCCTATGTGTGCTTGGCTCTCCCCTCCCTGCCCTTGCCAGGAGGTCTGGTAAGAATTCAATGCCTCTTTAATACTAACATGGTTGTTTAGATTTAACCCATATAAAGCTCAAAACAGCAGAATCCTGGGGAAATTTTACAGGCAGAAGGGCATTCCTTTAAATTATGTGACTCCATCAGTTCTACCACAAAAAGAGAAAACACAAAGCTGCTCCAAGGTTCCCTGGCAAACATTAAAAGACATGCCCAAGCCTTCAGCATGGGAGGGCCCATGACCTACACACTACAAGCGACATATTGACCTGACCTGGACGGAAGCCTTCCTTTTACTATAGGAAATTCCGCACAAAGATCAGATCAGGGCAGACCAGGGAGCAAACTGGAGCAAAGGAAACAGTATTTGCTCTTTTAAAAACAGCTGAAGGATGGCAGAAAGTGGATGGTAAAAAGTCCACTAAGGTGGACTTAGTGTCACAATATGTCTTCCTGACAGGAGGTGATAAATGAGAAGAAAAGCCTGAGCCCTGTGGGGGGAGCCCTCAGAACCCAACAAGAGCATGCCAGGGTCACGTACTCGGCGGCAAACTTGTCCAGCCTCTTGAATAGCTCGTTCTTCACCGTAAGATTCTCTATTATGGCCTCCACCACCAAGTCCGTGCTGTGGACAACAGACGCAGCATCCATGCTAGTTGATATGCTGCTCAAGGTCTTCTCGACAAATTCATCGCCAGCCTAATGCATTGAGAGGAAGGAGAAGAGAATATTCACTGATCTTACCTAAAAATAGTATGTAATTTGCTGCTATGGCAGAAGGCAAGAAGAGGGTTAGGTTAGACCAACACACTGCAGATGCAACTTTTATGCATCCTGAAATTCTGAGAAAGAAAACTCCCAATGTTGCTGCTTAGGGACAATGGCATCTCAATGAACTTCTAGACACCAGCAAGAATCTGCCTATGAAAAGTTCCCACTGTGGGCTATCGCTGTGTTGGCTCAATCATTGGGCCCTCAAGTCCTTAGTGAGTTCTGCTCTGGTTACCAGACTGTTGGCAGCAGCAGTACTGACATGCCATAGCTGTTAAGAGTCCCACGAATGGGAAGCGGCTGTGGCTCAATCAGTAGGGCTCCCGTTTACCATATGGGAGGCCCCGGGTTCGGTTCCCGGGGCCTCCTGGTGAGGGCAGGCCCGCCCGCACGGCGTGGTTGGCTGACCCAGCGAGCACAAGCAGCAAGGGGGGGATAAATGAATAAATAAATAAAATCTTAAAAAAAAAAAAAAAAAAGAGTCCCACGAAGCCTGCAATCTGTCCTTCCAGAAAAAGGCAAAAGCTTAGCTCAGTACTGCCCATTAGCCATAGAGGTCGTGCTGACTATCTCCTCTATGAGGTGGCAGACAGGAGCTGTAAGGGCAAGAGCTAGGGTAAGAAAGCCAAACTGAAGAGTTGTTCATCAAACAACTGCCAGCAACCGGGGTTGCAAAAACAAGCTAGACACAGCCTCTGCTCTCAAAGAGCTTGCAGTCTCAGCTTCTCCTCATTTTCCTTTTGAGACTCCAGGTTCCCACTAATAGACCTCACTGAGGGCAGAAACATAGGCCATGCCTCTAACACAGGCTACCATTTTTATTTCAAGAAATAAATTACTGTCCACAGGGTATCAAAATGGTCAGCAAAGGCATCCAAAACCATCATGGAATAAACAACTAGATCAGAGATATTCAATACAATAGAAATAGAATACAAGGCAAATCTGTAGTTTTAAATTTTCTATGAGTGGCATTTTTAAAAAAATGAAAACAGGTGAAATTAATTTAACCAATATATCTAAGATCAATATTTCAATATCTAATCAACATAAAAATTGATTTTATATATATATATATATATTTTTTTTTTTTAAATATTAAGTTTTGAAACCCAGTATCTATTTTCCAGTACATCTTGATTCAGTCTAGCCACATTTCAAGCACTTAATAGCCATTGTGGCTAATGTCTACCGAATTGGTCAGTGTAGATGCAGAGATAAAGAAATATGGTGTCGACTCAGCAATCTGAAAGCTGCCCCCTCCCTCATCCAAGTACACCCCTGGCAGAGGTGGGAAATATCAGGAGACGTGACTTCTGAGAAGTAACTAGTGAGAAGCTAAGCAACTTGAGCACAAGGGCCATCTTTTGACCCTCAAGGTGTGGCCCAGAGTCTCAGTCCACAGGTGTCAATCAGCACATGTCTGCAGAATAAACAAATGAAAACTGCAGAATGTCTCAGCTCAGACTGGCTCCCTGACGCCAACCTTCAGCCTAGGGCTCTTATAATCCCACCTGCCTGGACGCTCATCACAACACTCCCCATGCAGGGTCCCCAGATAGACTAAGATGTGAGGAAGAGGAGAAGGTGATCTTAATCTGCCTGTGATTTTTACCGTTTGGATTTCTTCAGGGAAAGGGTTATAAACCATGGATACCTCAGGGAAAAAAAAAAAAAAAAAAAGACAAAAAAACCCTGCATGCTAAGGGAGAAAATTCATCCAAGTGCCAAGGAAATAAATCTTAAACAATTTTAACAAGGTGAAAGGTAAATATTAATTCACTTAGGCAATTTTTTTTCTGTATTTCTACTTAGCTGCAAAGTGGTAAGTGAAAGTGGCATGGAAAAGTAGCAAGATCCAATGAGAAAGAGTCAGTAAACCAGAGTTACCAACCTTCTAAGAGTTTCTCAAGTTCTTGTGCCTCTTCTAGAAAATGAGAATGATTTGCCCTGTGTTTTCCTCAATAGTATATAATAAACAGTCATTAGATATTATCTAAGCAATCAAAACTTTCTATCTAAATAAAATGTTTATTATATCATTCTTTTCTTAACTTGCAAATATAAAACATATCTTCTTGTTTTGCCCTCTTAGATCTTTTAATAAAATAGGTGTTCTTCAATCCCAAGTTCTCAGTGGACAGAAACTTTCTCCTCAACCTCAACTCCTACCCAATGATATGGTTATTCACTGTGTAATCAGCCCCCCTGAATGTTTAGTGATTATGTAATATTACTGGTCTACAGTTATAGGGAAATGAGTTTTATACAAAGTAACCCAAAAAGAAAGGCAAGCAAGTATCAGAATCCCCTCATAAATGTTAAGAGGTCAGAGGGCTGGTCTTGAGGACATTGTTAACAAGTACCTTGGGGTTTTCTGCAAACTTCTTCTTGGCCACTTTCCTAAGGCTCTCCTCGATTCCTTTTTTGGATTTTGCCAGGATGTCCTCTGTCTGGTCCACCAACACTACTGAGTGGCCAGTTGCTGCAGCAACCTAGAGCAAAAAAAAAAAACTTTTTTTTTTTTTTTAAACCTGAAAAAACAATTTGAAAAAAAAAAAGAAAAAGAAAACACTACAGAATTCCACATGAACTCTACCACCGTTTCATTCATGATACGGAGTTAACACAGTAACAGCCAACGTTAACGAAACACGCACTTCTTGCAGGGCACTGTCGCAAGCCCTTTATAAGGACTGCAAGTTCTCAAACAACCTTCTAAGGTTAAGAAGCTTCCCCATGGGCACACACTGCTAAATCAAGGTAGCCCGGCCTCTGGAGCCCATGCTCTAACTTCTTTCTTGTACTGACTCTAATGCTGTGCTGTTCAATATGAGAACAAACCACCAGGCAGCTCTTTAAACTAACTGAAATTAAACAAAATTAAATATTCAGTTCCTCTGTCACACTAGCTATATTTCAGAGGCTCAGGCACCCATTCCCAGAGTGCCCACTCCCCACCCCACCATCCATTTTTCCTTCGAGATGGAGCATCCCATGTAACTTGGCTCCTTGGCCCTTCACCACTGCAGTCATTAAATCAGCAGCAGGTAAAACCACAAATGCTCTAATGATGGCAAAAAGACTCCTATCCCCAAGAGCTTGTTTGTGACACGAACCCACAAAAGTGAAGTTTCTGGCACTCATCCAATTTAAGATGGGCATGTGCCCTCCCTTCAGCACACCTGACCTGGCTGAGGAAAGAATCCTGCAGTACATGGGAAGATGAGTAAAGCTGCCCCACGCTCACAGGGGCAGCTTAGCTTAGCCACAGTAGCAAGAAAATCCCTACTTCATCACGCTTTGCCAATAGGTTCATCAAAGACTGTGGAATGGGAAGTGAGGCTAAAATAGGTTATCAGGTCACCTGACAGGCAGTGAATCAGTTCCAGACAGAAGCAAGAGGACACGTGTGACCTAATACAAACATAAATGACCCACGGGGCCATTTTAGACTGGGATCTGAGAAGCCCCTGCAGAACCACTGCCCTATACTTCTGTAGCACCAACAGTGCACAGGAGAGGGACAGGTTAGCTAGAATGAACCTGCCTAATGAAGAACAAGGAGGCGAGAAAATAATAAACAGCCCTAAACCACCATTGTGAAATTTCTGAAGCTGAGCAACTAAAACTCAAAGCAGAAATCCAGAGAAGAAGAAACAAAAATAGAAGAGCGAAACCCAAAGGCAAAGAGGTTCAAATCCCAAAATAAGGTTTCCAAAGAACACATTTCAAAATGGTAAGAGAAGTTTAATGGAAGCTAATTACAACTGCACCTTCTACTAGACCCTCCCATGGTTTTTTCCCTGACAGCAGCAGACAGGGAACCAAGAAAAGGAAACACTGTCTAGCAAGGAAGGCCTGACAGTCAGAGGGCAAAAGGGTAACAGGGATCAGTTATCTTCATAAAAGGACAGAGGTGAACAAACCAGTCCTGTCAGCATAAACATTGGCCAGGCAGGCAGCACAGTCAAAATAAAACACGGCGTCAAGGGCAAAACACCCATCAATCCAGACCCAGGTTTCTCCCTGAGTGCCGCAAGGCCAACAACTCATATCACTTGAAACAAATTTGAACCTCCAATTCAATAAATTCAAAGTTAAAGAGGAGAAGCAATTTTAGAAACTGTGCAGCAAAGAGTTAACACAGCAGCCCTGAGACTGCTAGCCTTAGAAAGGCCTGCTTGCAAGGGTGGCTCTTGGTTGGTGTCTGGAACTTGGGTTTTTGGGAGGGTCCCCACCATTCTCTGATAAGAGTGGCTCACTGTCCCTAAACTGTTTGTGCAAACAATGTGGTTTTATGCTGAACACCTGCTTTCCTTCTGGGAGACTAGAATCTAGGTATATTCCACTGCAAGAGGACCCTCGGAAGCTTGCATCTGGTTTCCTCCAGACTTTGCCCCGTACGCTTTTTCCCTTTGCTGATTTTGTTTTGTATCCTTTCACCTAATAAATTATAGCCATAAGTACAACTGTATACTGAGTCCTGTGAGTCCTCCTAGTGGGTCCCTGAACCTAGGGGTAAGTCTTGGGGTCTCCCAACACAGAAATGAAGAAAATAAATCTCAAATTCCACTTGGTGCTGAAATGATTCGGGACAGGAACCATGGCTGCAGCAGCTGCCAGGCAGGAGTAATGATTGCTGGTGGGGGTACATCTTCTGCAAGGCTGAGACAAGCAGGGCTTCTGGCTCGAGACCTTTGCTTTTACTTTGGCTCCTGACAGACCCTCTGGAATGACAAGTGATTTTCACTTTGATCCTCTTAACCTCTGACGCAGAGCACCTCGGGGCATGCCAAACAGGATTCCTCCAATTCCTCCCTGCTTCTTAGGTCTCAATCCCCTCCCTCAGCCCTCACTTCACCTCCAGAGGCATCACTCATGCTTTTGCTCTTCAAGGAGGGTGGGGAAAATTCAACTGCATTTGGGAGAAGATGGGGCCAAGGCTGAAGGAAAAGAGGCAAAGAAATACAACCAAGGCAGGGCTGACCTTTCACTTAAGGAGTTTATAATCTCATTGAGAAAACACAAAGAGCAACAACAACATAAAATTCCATTTGTGGAATGCCAGGTGGAATAAAAACTGCCACTAATTTAGTCTAGCTGAAGAATCCAGTCAGCCAGCAGATCTCAGAAAGCTGAATAAGAGAATATGCAAAATAGGCCCAACTTCCTAAGAAACAAAGTATCAACCTTAATGAGGTGGGATAGAGCAGGATAGGGAGGTGGTATCAGGCCTTTTTTTCTAAACAGCCACTTTCAAAGTTGTTCATAAGCATGCTTGATTTTTTTCTCATTTTGAAAACAATTTATTGAAATATATCATTCATACATAGACATACATAAATAAGTGTACAGTAAAAGTTGTAAACTTACAAAACAAACATGCATAACATCATACAGGGCTCCCATACATCACCCTTGCATTGTTATAAAACATTTATGAAAGAGCATTGTCAACACAGCGACAGAAGCCATACCCTGAAAAAACCTTCCCAGATACTCTGGAGGATGATAGAAACTGGAGAAGGACTCCACAAATGCTGAATTGAATAAAGAGAAAAATATCAGATCCAGTACCTTAAACCTGAAAGTGGACATGCACTGTTAAGCTTGTCTGGTTGTGAGTGAAAATCCAGGGGAAGACAGATGCCAGCTAAGGTACTGACATTGCAATCACAGGAGTTAGTGACCTTCAAGGATGTGGTTGTAGACTTTACCCAGGAAGAATGGGATCTGATAGACATATCCCAGAGAAAGCTGTTCAGAAAAGTGATGCTGGAGAATCTCAAAAACCTGGTCTCAGATATAAAAGGCATCAAAATTGGATAGAAAGAAGTAAAAATTTCACTATTTGTAAACATGATCCTATACATAGAAAGCCCTGAGAAATCTACAACAAAGCTTCTAGAGCTTATAAATGAGTTCAGTAAAGTGGCAGGTTATCAAATCAATGTGCAAAAATCATTAGCATTTCTTTTTTAATTTTTAATTTTTTTAAAGGTATTTAGATTACATAAATGTCACATAAAAAGTAGCATTTCTGTACACCAATAATGAGAAATCTGAGGAGGAAATCAAGAAAAAAAATCCCATTTACAATAGCAACTAAAAGAATCAAATACCTAAGAATAAATTTAACTAAAGTTGTAAATGACTTATATACAGAAAACTACACAACACTGTTAAAGGAAATCAAAGAAGACTTAAATAAATGGAAGAATATTCCCTGTTCATGGATAGGAAGACTAAATATCATTAAGATGTCTATCCTACCCAAACTGATTTACAGATTTAACGCAATCCCAATAAAAATCACCTCAGCATTTTTTAATGAATCGGAAAAGTTAACTTTATGAAGTTTATTTGAAAGGGCAAGGGGCCTCAAATAGCCAAAGATATGTTGGAAAAAAAAAAAAAAAAAAAGAAATTGGAGGAATCACACTACCTGACTTTAAAACATACTACAAAGCTACAGTTTTGTAGTATGCATGGTCAAAATTGCATGGTATTGGCGCAAGGATAGACATACTGACCAACAGAATTTAACTGAGAGCTGTGATACAGATCCCCATATATACAGTCACCTGATATTTGACAAGGCCACCAAGCTCACTCAACCGGGAGAGAAGGGCCTCTTCAACAAATGGTGCTTGGAGAACTGGATATCCATATCCAAAAGAATGAGAGAAGAATTCCACCTCACACCTTACACAAAAATTAACTCAAGATGGATCAAAGATATAAATATATGAGCCAAGACCATAAAGCTCCTGGAAGATAAAGTAGGGAAGCATCTACAGGATTTTGTATTAGGAAAAAGTTTCATGAACTTTACACCCAAAGCACAAGCAACAAAAGAAAAAATAGATAAATGAGACCTCTTCAAAATTAAAAACTTTTGTACCTCGAAGGAGTTTCTCAAGAAAGTGAAAAGGCAGCCCACTCAATGGTAGAAAATATTTGGTAACCATATACCTGATAGGGGCCTAATATTCAGCATATATAAAGAAATCCTACACCTTGAAAATAAAAAGACAGACAATCCATTAAAAAATGGGCAAGAGATTTGAATAGACATTTCTCCAAAGAAATAATACAAATGGCTAAAAAGCACATGAAAAGATGCTCAACATCACTAGCTATTAGGGAAATGCAAATCAAAACTACAATGAGATATCATCTTACACCCATTAGACTGGCAGCTATTAAAAAAACAGAGGACTAAAAGTGTTGGAAAGGATGTGGAGCAATAGGAACCCTTATCCACTGCTGGTGGGAATGCAGAATGGTGCAGCCATTGTGGAGGACGGTATGGCGGTTCCTCAGGAAGCTAACTATAGAACTGCCATATGATCCAGCAATCCCACTGCTGGGTATACCCAGAAGAACTGAAAACTGGGACACAAACAGATATATGCACACCAATGTTCATAGCGCCATTATTCAGTATTGCCAAAAGTTGGAAACAACCCAAATGTCCATTAACAGATGAATGGATAAACAAACTGTGGTACATACATACAAAGGAATATTATGCAACTGTAAGAAGGAAAGCAGTATTAATACAAGGGATAACATGAATGAATCTTGAAGACCTTATATTGAGTGAAGCAAGCCAGGCACTGAAGGACAAATATTATATGACCTCACTGATACAAATTAAGCAAACTGAGGAGACTCACAGAGCTAGAGTCTACAAGACAGGTTTACAGGAGACAGAAAGGGAGAAGAAGGTTGTGAGTCAATGCTCATATGGGCAAAATCTATGATAAGGTGGAAAGGTGTAATTGTGCAGTGGATGGGCACGATAGTGGTGCAGTGATGCTATTGGGCTGGGCAGTGCTGGTCTGTAAGAGGGGTAGGATGGAAAGGGTGGGTTAAACTGTCCATGGAATTGGGGAGAGGATTGTGGGAGGGAGCAGGTGAACTCTGGGGATTTGCAGGTATGTGGCTGAAACTACATGTTGGGACTGTGGGTCCCAAGGGGAGAGGCAGGGATGAATAGAATAGATGAAACATGGGACATTTTGGGGGCAATGTAATTGTTCTACATGATCTTGCAAGGATGGATACAAACCATGTCAAACTTCATTAAAATCTATAGAAGTGTATAGTCCCAAATGTAAATCACAAGGTAAATCAATGACCATGGTTAGTAGCAATGTTTCAATATTTGTACATCAGTTGTAACAAAGGTACCATCCACATGTAAAATGTTATTAATAGAGGAAAGGGGAAAAGGTAGATGGGAATCACCTATATTCTGTACGTAACTTTTCTGTAACCTAAAGCTTCTTTGAACAAAATGAAAAAAATTAGATTCTGGGTGAATAAATGAAAATAAATGTCACCACACATACAAGACAACAGACCTTACAGTGATGAAAGACAATGTTAAAAAATATATTTTTTAATTTTATATTTTTTTCATTATTTCAAACTTTAAAAAAAATTTTTGTATTTTATTTATTTTTAAAACCATCATTATTATTTTATTTTCCTATTAATTATATTCAGTTATTTTGTTGGCTTCAATTTTTAAGAAGTTTTGGATCACAGAAGGGTTACAACTGTGGCAGGGGAGGATCATTGGTGTGGGGTGTCAGAGAGAGGGGATGCATGGGAGGAGGTTCACCTGGGGCATACCTATAAGGCATATAAATGTGTTCAAGTGTTCATGGGGCATTGTTATAGTGAGAGGAGATCCACACAATAACTAAAGAAATATCGAATTCCCATACTGGGGAGCTCTGCCACATTCTCTAATGGGACAGCAAGAATCCCCTGAGTACAGGGGCAGAGGCTAGTGAAGGAGGATGGACCACTGACAGGCCCTTGATTGTGATGATTGTACTTATAAACCTTTAGTTTTGAAATTGAAACTAAGCATAGTATTATATGGTGCCTAAGCGTTACCTCCTGAGAGCCTCCTTGTTGCGCAAATGTGGCCTTTCTCTAAACCAAAAATGAGCATATAAATGCATTACTTTCCCCTCAGCGTGGGACATGACTCCTGAGTATGAGCCTCCCTGGCACCTAGGGATTACTACCAAGCACCAACTAGCAATGCAATTGGAAAGAGACCTTGACCAAAAGGGGGAAAGGGTAAAGACAAATGAGTTTATATGGCTAAGAGACTTCAAAGTGAGTTGGTAGGTCATTTTAGAGGTTATGCTTAGGCACGTCTCAGCAGGAACTCATAGACTGCCAAAGTAAATATTACCTCAACTAGCGGGGCTATTGAGGGCTCTGGAGACATCCAGACACTATAGGCAGGGCAGACAGCTCAGGATTTTGGCCCTACTTTGGAATTTACACTCCCCAGTGTGGTAAGACTTGGACTCAGCTGTGCTTTCCCTACACATGGCTCTGCTGCCCCTCTATTTGAACCTATAGTTAGTACTAGAATTGACAGTTGTATGTCCAAGAGACTTAAATCTTTGGGCTGTCCATGTGCCAGTTGGGCCCTCAATCTCAACAGACTAGCAACACCTACTCTCCAGTTCATTGGACTCACCCAGGACAACTAACAAGGAGGTGATGACTGACAACAACCATTTCAGGAAGAGAGAGAGTCTACAACTGCAAGCAAGAAAGTCCCGTCCATCTGCCCCATGGGACCTAAACCCCTTCTTCATTAGAGAAAGAGAAGGCATCACCATCACAGAATCCTCAGGAATGGGGAATGGATGATGGACTAGAGTAGACTTACAGTTGTTCTACTGTAGACTTTTTGTGATCCTAGCAATGAAAGAACTTTTATCATGGATGTGGAGGCAGTGGCCACTGAAGGGTCTAAGGGGAGGGAGAGGGAAAAATAGGTATAATTTGGGGACATTTTTGGGAGTTGGGAATTACCCTGAAATGACACTTCAATGACAGATACAGGCCATTGTATATCATGTAATAATTTGCAAAAATGTGTGGGAAAGAGTATAAACTACAATGTAAACTATAATCATCACTTAGTGGCAATGCTGCAAGATGTGTTCATCAATTTTAACAAATGTACCATACTAATGAAGGATGCTGTTAATGTGGAAAAGTGTGAGAGGGGAAGGAAGTGGGGCATATGGAAATCCTCTTTATTTTTTGTGTAACATTTACATAATTTAAGTTTCTTTTAAAAAATAAAAATTAAAAATATATATTAAAAAAACTAAAATAAAATAAAGAAAGAGCATTATCAAAGTATTACTACTAATTATAGTCCATATCTTACATTTGGTGTATTTTCCCCCAAAACGCACTCTATTTTATTTTTGTTCATAAACCATATAATTAATCTAAAGTGTACAATCAATGGCACTGGTATAATCACGGAGTTGTGCATTCATCACTTCAATCAATATTAGAGCATTTTCATTACTCAAAAAAAAAAAAAAAACCACTATCGTACCCATGTTAGTGCTACTAATTACAGATTCTATGATGTGCTTTCATCATTTCGCTTCATTTCCAAACATTTACAAATAACTTTTTATCAATTCTGCACAGCTCTCCATTCTCTAAACACATTCTATTCACTGGTGACTTATATGCTAGCTATTAACTCCATGACTTTGCTCATTATATTTAGTTCATAATAGAGAAATTATACAGTATTGTCCTTTTGTGTCTAGATTACATCACTCAGCCTAATGTCCTCCAGGTTCATCCATGGTGTCATATGCTTCATAACTTCATTTCTTCTTACAGCTGAATAATTTTCCATCTTGTGCATATACCACAGTTTATCCATTTGTCAGTTGATAGACGACACCTAGGTTGTTTCCATCTTTTGACCATTGTGAATAATGTCGCTATGAACACTGGTGTACAGATGTCTGTTCACATCATTGTCCTCAGTTCTTCTGGGTATATATCTAGTAGCAATATTGCCAGGTCACATGGTAGATCTATATCTAACTTCTTTAGGAACCGCCGAACAGAATTCCACAGTGGCTGTACCATTCTACATTCCCAGGAATGGTGAATAAGTGTTCCTATCTCTCAACATTATGTCCAACACTCGTTTTCTGTTTTGTCATTGTCCATTCTAGTAGGTGTGAAATGATATCTTGTTGTAGCTTTAATTTGCATTTCCCTAATAGCCAGTTATGTTGAACAAATTTTCATGTGTTTTTTTCACCATTTGTATTTCCTCTTTACAAAAATGTCTACTCAGGTCATTTGTCTCTTTACTGTTGAGTTATAGGATCTCCTTATATATCATGGATATCAGACCCTTGTCAGATGTGTGATTTCCAAATATTTTCTCCCATTGAGTAAGTAGGCTGCCTTTTACTCTCTTCACAAAGTCCTTTGAGGTGCAGAGTGTGTAATTCTGAGGAGGTCCCATTTGTCTATTTTTTCTTTAGTTGCTCATGCTTTGGGTGTAAGGTTTAAGAGACCCGCACCTACTACAAGGTCTTGTAGATGTTTCCCTAAGCATGTTTGATTTTGATAGTCATTGGACATTTCTGGTTGTCACAGATAAGCTATAAGGCTATCTTCATAATTACTATTTTTTGAAGCTATAAGCAGAACCAAACTTAGAGAGAAGGCACCCTCAAATATTCAAGTATACCAAGAGGGAGAGGTACACTTATAAAAACACTGAAACTCAACTAAGAAAGCATTTTCAGTCTAAATGCTAACTCTCCACTCCTATCCAAAGTCCTCAGATAAACTCCCACCCACATGAGGAAGACAGTGGGCCAATTCAGTCACCACCTTTCTTAATCCTGGCATCTGAATGAGCAAACAATGCAGGCACTGGCCAAAAAACAGCTATTAAATCAAGGCTCACTGGGCAACGCTCCAGGAGGACAGAGTGCACGTGCCAAATGACCATGTCAAAATGACTGGGTGTATAAAATGTTTGTTTATCTTCCCATTTCCACCAGAAGAAAAAGAAGGAGTAAGGAGGGGCCAAATCTAATAGGGAAAAAAAACAGATCTTCTCTCCCAGCATGTTGCTAACTGATCCCATTTCCGTTTTGCAAGACTTCCCTTAGCCACACACTGCCAGGTCGGTCTGAAGAAGACTGCATCTCTTATGGGAACTTTAGTTCAATTATTCTCTCCACCTCAATCAAAGGACTGGAGCATTTTCTGCAATTCTGGACTCTCCAAAATGCCTAAATTTGCATTTCTGGTCTAGAGAGGAGGCAACAATTTTATTTTCCAATTGGTTATCCGTGGCAGGTTTTTTGTTTTGTTTTTTTTCTTTATTAGAGAAGTTGTGGGTTTACAGAACAATAATTCATAAAATACAGGATTCCCATAAACCACCCTATTATTAACACCATGCATTGGTGTGGAACATTTGTTGCAAGTGATGATAGCAAAGCTTTGTAATTGTATTATTAACTAAAGTTAATGGTTTAACTTAGGGTTCACTGTTAGTGTAGTGTAGTTCCATGGATTTTTTTTTTTTTTATTTATTTTTTCTTGTGTGTGTTTTTGAACACTTTCTACTTCAGGAAATGTTATAGTGTGGACATTCCCCAAACATAGACAGAAAAGACACTCCTCTTTAAACCCAAAGTAGCAATGGTAAGGTCTGAATGCAGAAAATTCAGGTGAAGTAGAGAAATTTTAATTTTCCTTGGAATAGTTTTACATTTTATGGTGAAGCTCTGTGCTGCAGGTCACAATTTACTGCATGGCAATAAACTATACTCTTCTATATAAATTTGAGGATTGTCTTTTCCATTTCTGCAAAGATGGCTCTTGGAATTGGGATTGGGATTGAGTTGACTCTATAAATTGCTTACGGGAGAACTGTCATCTGAACAATATTTAGTCTTCTAATCTATGAACATGGAATGTTCTTTCATTAATTTAGGTCTTTGATTTCTTTTAGCAATGTTTTGTAGTTTTCCATGTACAAGTCCTTTATATCCTTGGTGATATGTGATTCTTTTAGTCGCTATTGTAAATATTTTTTTTACAATAAATGGAATTTTTTTCTTGATTTCCTCTTCAGATTGTTCATCCCTCTTGTATAGAAACACTTCTGATTGTTGCATGTTGTTCTTGTAATCTGCCACTTTGCAGAATTCGTTTATTAGCTTTCAGCAGTTTTGTTGTGGAAGGGGGAAGATATTTTAAAAAGGGTGGTCAGGGAAGCCCTTCTGATGGAATGACATTTGAGCAGAGACTAGAACGAGGTAGGGGTAAGGGAGACATTCTAACATCTGTAGGAAAAGCTTTCCAGGCAAAGGGAACACAAAAGCTCTGAGGTAAAAGCCCTGGAACAGCAAGAAAACCAGTATGGGGTGGTTAGAGTGGGGTGGGCAAGCGGTGAACAACAGAGATAAGCCAGAGAGGTTGGGATATGCAGAATGTACAGAATTCTATTGGCTATCTTAAGGAACTTGGCTTTTCCTTGGAGCAAGATAGAAATCCAGTGGAAGGTTTTGAGCCAGAGGTGGTTGTGATCAACACTGAATCTCAAATTTCTAAGTTGAACTCAATTACTCCCAAAAACCTTCTCCCCCTCCTAAGTTACAAAGTCAGAGAAGGTCACCTCAGTCAGATGGTTAAGCCAGAAACCAAGCATCATCCCTGCCTTCTCCCTTACCAGTCACCAAGCCCTGCTAATAAAACTCTCCCACCTCACTATTTCTCACATCTGTCCACTTCTATTGTCCCACTCTTTCTCCAGCTAAGATCCCCATAATCTTGGGCCCAAGAATATTTTGTCTCTAGACAATTCACATTTGAATAGCTGATCCACCACAAGCCCACCACTTCCTATTGTGTTCACATGGGTAAATTATTCACTCAGTCCCTGAAGGCACTAAAGTTTGGGGCCCCCTTGGCTTCCAGTCTTGCCTCTATACCATCGCATGCTCTGCACAGTATTCAGGGTAAATTTTCCACACACTGCAAATCCGATCACCATTTAAGAACCTTTAATGCTGCTCCTCCCTGTTCTCAGGAATAAATTAAGTTTAACATCCTCTACCCCCACTCTATGCTCTTGCCATGTTAAATTATTCACCACCTTGGGTGCTCATTTCTGGAGATTTCCCCCTTTGTATGGAATACTTGTACTTGTGCCCCTTCTCCAGGCTTCTCCTTCAGCTCTTATTGTATCTTCTCCCAGAACCATTTCCCATCTCCAGATGCAATTATCTGTTCCTCCTAAATGCTCCTACTGCTTCCTAGCAACAAAATAATAATGGTGATGGTGATGATGATGATGACAGCTGAAAACATCTGACCTGATGCAATGCAGTCTGGCTCCAGGGACTGCATGCTGTATTGCTGTTCTTGTCCCGTATACCTTTACTACTTTGTATTTATCTACTGGATACAAGCTTCATGAAGGGAGTGGCTTTGCTCCCATGTATCTCAGCACAGAGAACAGTACCAGAAATCTGTTGGCTTTTATAAAGAGTATTTATTTGGGGTAGAAGCTTACAGTTACCAGGCCATAAAGTATAAGTTATTTCCCTCACCAAAGTCTGTTGCCATGTGTTGAAGCAACATGGCTGCCAACATCTGCAAGGGTTCAGGCTTCCTGGATTCCTCTATTCCTGGGGCTTGTTTCTCTCTGGGCTCAGCTGTTCTGCTCGCCCCACAAGGCCAGCTGTAGACTATCAGGCAAAAGGCTTGTCTCTCTTCCCGGGGCCTCTGCCATGTCTAATAGAGTCTTCTCTCCTTCCTCACATTTCTGCTTCTCTGTGTATTTACTTCCTAGGTGTAACCGTTGGCCAATTTGATGTAATTATGAATTCCAAAAATATAATTGGATCATGCTTGTAAACTGATCTGTTAATCTGGGCATGATTAAGTTATGATTAGGGCATTGAGCCCCATCCCTTGGTGGGTGGGGAATAGAATATAAAAGGCAAGGCAAAGAACAGAGTTGAAGCAGTCTTTTGAGGAGCAGTTTTGATGTTGGAAAGAAGGCCCCAGGAGAAGAGAAGCAATCCGTTCACCTGATCATCTACAGTTGACCTTGTGGAGGAAACAGGAGCTAAGCCTGGAGAGAAACAAAGCCCCGGGAAGAGAGGAACCCCAGAAGCCTGAACCCTGGCAAATGCCGGCAGCTGTCTTGCTCTAACACGTGGCAATGGACTGTGGTAAGAGAAGAAACTTAATGCTTTATGGCCTGGTATCTGTGGACTTCTACCCCAAATAAATACCCTTGATAAAGACCAACCCATTTTTGGTATTTCACATTAGTAGCCCTTTGGCTGACTAATACACTGGGGCTCCAATATCAAAATCCCAACCTCCCTTCTCTGCAGTGAGGTTTCTCTGTGAGTCCCTGCCTGCCAAGGGGGAAGGGTCTCAACATCCTACTGATGTGGTCCAATCAAAGCCTTAATCATTATTTAATCAAGTAAAAGTTAAACCTCTGAATCCATTATAATCTAATATGCCCAGGGGAACAGACCAGTTTACAAACATAATCTAAAATCTATTTTTGGAATTCATAAAACAATATCATATTGCCACAGTGCCTAACACACAGTGGTTGTTAAATTTTGGGGTGTTATTATATGGATCTGAGAGAAGAATTTTGAACCAAATTTAAAAGTTTATTTGATACTCAACTCAGTATACACAGTGTCTTTCTTAGCTTTTGTTCTTATGGGTACCAAAGATGGTTAGAATGCAACTATCTGAGTTACAGTATCGTACCATATTAATACTTGGCCAACATTCCTCTTTCTGTCCCACAAAATAACACTCTGGTTCAGAGGTTCATTAATTCATCGGCAAGAGTCTCTCAATCAGGCTCCCAGCCTCCAAGCTCATCTCTCCCATCCCTTAACAGATGTTGGTTTCATTTTTTTTAAGTGTAATACAAACACTGTTCATGGGCTCATGTTCCTTACTCTCAAAGTGTAAAACAGCTAACATGTGTAAGGCTGTCCTATACGATGTTCCTCCAGCTCTTTCTGTCCTTAAAATCTCTTTCCAATCTATCTCTTCCTTCATTCCTTTCTTGTAGGAATTATCCCTAATTGTTGCCAAGGCCAATCCCTTTCCTATTTTAGACATGGGAGTTCACGGTCATTGGTTTCTAGTTACTCTTCTCAAATAAAATCAAGAGTCCTTTGAGTGATTAGGGGTTCATCCATGTCTTTCAGTTACATTCTGATTTGAAGCTAAGAACAGAGTAAAAACACCATGTGTCTCCTGTTAGTCAACTAACTGTACTATGGTATACCAATAATTTTTGGACAGTCAAGAAGCCTGTTTTGGGGGAAAAAATATAGGGGTTATTAGAAAATGCTCTCCATCAAATGATCAAAGGTCACAAAGAACTTGGCTTTTCAGGTGCGCTCTTTTGACCCTCTACTCCTAGGTACCTGTGTTCTCCTAGGTTGCCATTTAGAGCACAATGCTGTGCACTTCACTGCATTCGTTCCTTCACTGCGATGTTTTGAAACGGTATGTACCTCAGAAAAAAACTTGTTCTTAAATTTAATCCAATCCTGTGGGCATGAACCTATTTTAGGTAGGATCTTTTGATGCAGTTACTTCAGTTAAGGTGTGTGTGACCCAGCCCAATCAGGATGGGTCCTAATCCTATAATAGAGTCCTTTATAAGAGAATGAAATTCAGACACAGAGAGAGGAAAATCACAGGAAGCAAGAAGCTAGAATCAATGAAACCCAGAGCAGAAGGGAGAGACCAGCAGATGCCACCATGTACCTTGTCATGTGACAAAGGAGCCCAGGATCACCAACAGCCAGTCTTCTAGAAGAAAGCATCGCCTTGATTTGAACATTTTCTCTGCCTCAAAACCATGAGCAAATAAAATTCCATTGTTTAAGCCAACCCATTGTTACGGTATTTGCTTAAGCAACCTAGGGAACTAAAACACCTACTACTGATTCAAGACCTGCATTGTACCTGTACCAGGGCCTGGGATAAGGTGATGAACAGCACAAATCTCTGCTCTCAGAGAGCTTTCACTCTACATAAATTATCTCATCTGATCCTCACAATAGCCTTTGGGGAGATATATTATTGTAACCATAGCAAACTGAAAGTCTAAAATGTGACTGGGATTTGAGGCGAGGGCCGCCTGCTTCTAAGCTCATGTGCTGTTTTTTTGTTTGTTTGTTTTTAATTTTTTAAAATATATTTTAAAATATGCTTAGATTATATAAATGTTACACAAAAATCAAAGGGATTCCCATGTTCCCCACCTCCCACACCTCCTATAACCTCCCAAATAAATATCTTTCATTAGTGTGGCACATCACTTGCAACGGATATACACATCCTGGGGCTTTGTCACTAAGCATGGACCATAGTTCACATTGCAGACCACACTCTCTCCCACACAGTTCTGCATGTTATATGCTGATGTAAAATGGCCTATATCTGTTGTTGTAATGTCACTCAGGATAATTCCCAAGTCCCGAAAAAGCCCCTGTATTACAACTGCTTTTCCCTCTCCCTGCCCCAAAAGTGTCCAGTGGCCACTGGCTCCACCTCAATGTTGTAATTTCTTTCATTGCTTGAATCACAATATGTCTACAACTGAATTACAATACCAGTAAGTCCACTCTAGTCCACAGCTCTTCCCCCAATCCTGAAGAGTCTGGGATGGTGATGACCACTCCACCTCCAAATGAGAGATGGCTTATATCCCATGGATAAAATGGATGGAATTATCCTGCCTGCAGCTGCAAACTCTCTCCATTCCCTGGGATGGCCATTGTCCGTCATCAACTCCTCGCCAGGTGATTTGGGTGAGTCCATTGAGCTGTAGAGTAGGAGTTGCAGCTCCACCAAGATTCCAGGCACACCTGGCACATGGACAGGCCAAAGGCTCCAGTTTCTGGAAGTATACCTACAAACTCCATCATGTGCTGTTCTTGACCCCTGCTTCAGACCCCTAAAGGCATGGCTGAGTCTGAGAGAGAAAGTCTGAGACAATACTGAGCTGGACAAGGGCTAGACTTTGGAGCCAGTCTGCCAACTGAGAGAAAGACAACCTTACTCAACCTCTGCAGACTATGGTCTCATCTGTAAAAATGAAGCAACATGGTTATTGGGAAGATTAAATAAAATAACACAAATTAAACATCTAGAAGTGCCTGGCACACCACAATAGCTTAATATTTTTATTCTAGGCAGCCCTCTTCCTCCTTCTGCCAGGATCTGAGGCCTGTTATTAGATCCTAAGTAAATTAGTTTATCATGGTTTTGATGTTACACTTCTGATCTCAGGATTTGTGTTGCTCTTCCAGTTCTCATTTTCAGGATTTCCTTTCTGTCTCCTTCCATTTTCAGAAACAGACTGGGATCTCTACCCATTTAAAGAAGAAGGAAGAAAGGGGGGAAAAAAATCTTCCTTAACCACCGATACTGCCTTCAGGTCATTTTTAGAGTGGCATAGTATGTGCAGCACAGGTTCTGGAACCGGACTTCCTAGGTTCAAACCTTGGCTTAGTCACTTACTGTGTGACTTTGGACAAGTTATGCAACCTCTGACTTGGTTTCTTGATCTGTAATAAGGGATAAAGGTTTCCATCCCACAGGACTGTTGTGATGCTTAAACAAAATGTGTTTAAAATACTTAAACCACATAGAAGGTACTCAATACTTGTCAACTGCTACTCTATTCACAACAGTTAGTGCTTCCACTTTCTTGTGAGCCATTCAATTCTTTTACCCTAATGATGTGGCTTCTTCCTCCACTACCAATGCTGAATAAAATGACAGATAATTTAGCAATGATCTTTTAATTGCTAAAGCTAATGCCTGTTCTTGGGAAACAGAATCTTATGGATGAGATTTCTGGATTGCTTCTGAGTTTTTGGAATTCTCTAATCTGATTAGATTCAAAGACACTAATGACTCTATTTCCAATAATCAAGATGGCAATGATAGTCCATGGAGGGAGGTGGCAAATGAGACAGGCAAAATATCACCACGGGATATGGTTACTCAAATGCTTTTAAGAGGCAAAGCTCTGGGTGAGAGGATTTTTGATACCTTAACAGAGTTTTGTGGAGTTAAAAGGTATAATGATGCTGGCTGCTTATTCCTAAATATGCTGGATACAGTTATAAAAGAAAGGGATGAGCTGGAGGCTCCAAATTTGCAATTTAAGTGCCACATGAAAGACATGAAAGTTTCTGTATGTCCACCCACACCACCCCTCTTCTCTTCCAGACCTAAAACAAGACTGAAGTCTCAACAGGCCCCAAAAGATGAGGTACAAAGAGTGGCCGATGAGAAGGTGCATTATACTCCAAAAGAACTGCATGAGTTTTCCAATATATATAGACAGAAATGAGGGGAATATGTGTGGGAATGGATATTAAGGATATGGGATAATAGGAGAAAGAATATAATGTTGGATCAGGCTGAATTTATTGATATGGATCCACTAAACAGAGATTCTGTATTCAATGTTGTAGCTTGAGGGGCTCTACAATTTGTTTGGGTGGCTGGCTGAAACATGGACCGAAGGGTGGCCTACATTACTTGTGGTTGAAATGCCAGAATTGCCATGATATAAAGTAGGTAAGGTGATCCAAAATTAGAGAGATTGGAATGTTAGAGTGGATTTATCATGTAAGACCTGCTCACCCACCCCAGGAGTGTCTAGAGGACACACCTTTCAGTAGAACTGTGAGGAATAAATTTATGAGACTAACTTAACCATCTCTGAAAAGTTCTGTGGTTGCTCTTCTCTGGAGGTCAGATATTACAGTGGAAACTGCTGTCATTGAACTAGTATCCTTAAACACAATAGGCATGATCAGAACCTGGGTGGGCAGAAGCCAAGTGGCAGCACTTAATTGCCAAAGGCAAGGTAGGTGTGGCTACCATAATGGACAGCAGACTCAAAGGAGTAATCAAAAGAGTCTGAATCACAGAGACGTATAGCATTGGTTAGTAGATTATGGGGTACCTAGAAATAAAACAGATGGGCAGGCTTCTACTAAATTCCTATTTGATCTGTATAAGCAGAAGAGTTCTAGGTCAAGTGAACAAAAGTCTAACTTGAATTACAAAAACAGAGAGTCACTGCCCCTTAATCAATGCCCAGCCTTAAAACAGTTTACAAAACCAAGAGCCACTTGAATGAGGGGAAGATCGGGTCTCCTTGGGGCAGGACCCTGTTACACTGCCAGTTATACTGTTAATTGAATTTTCAGCCTTCCCTAAAGAGACCTATGGTCTTTTACCAGGGTAACCATGAACCAATGAAAGGAAATGACTAGATATTTCAGGGATTATTAGTCTCTGGCTCAGAAGTAACACTAATTCCAGGAGACCCAAAATGTCACTGTGGTCTCCAAGTCAGAGTAGGGGCTTATGGGGGTTAGGTAATCAATGGAGTTTTAGCTCAGGTTCATCTCAAAGTGGGCCTGATGGATCCCTGGACCATTCTATGGTTATTTCCCCAGTTCTGGAATGCATAATTGGAACAGACATACTTGGCAACTGGAAGAATCCCCACACTGGTTCCCTGACTTGTGAAGTAAGGGCTATTATGGTAGGAAAAGCCAAATGGAAACCACTTGAACTGCCCCTACTTAGCAAAATAGTAAATCAAAAGCAATATCAGATTCCTGGAGGGACTGGAGAGATTAGTGTCACCATCAAGGACTTGAAAGATGCAGGGGTGGGGATCCCCACCATATCCTAATTCAACTCTCCTATTTGGGCTGTGCAGAAAACAGATGGATCTTGGAGGATGATAGCAGATTATTGTAAACTTAGCCAGGTGGTGACTCCAATTGCAGCTGCTGCTCCAGATATGGTACCACTGCTTGAGCAAATCAACACATCCCCTGGTACCTGGTATGCAGCTACTAATCTGGCAAATTCCTTTTCCTCAATTGCTGTTAGTAAAGACCACCAGAAACAGTTTGCTTTCAGCTGGCAGAGTCAGCAATACACTTTCACTATCCTATCTCAGGGGTCTATCAACTCTTCAGTCCCATGTCATAAACTAGTCTGCAGGGACCTTGATCATTTCTCCCTCCCACAAGACAACACAGGAGTCCATTATATTAATGATATCACATTGATTGGTCCCAGTGAGCAAGAAGTAGCAACTATTCTAGACTTAGTGGTAAGGCATTTGTGTGTCAGAGGATGGGAGATAAATCCAACAAAAATACAGGGAACTTCCACCTCTGTGAAATTTCTAGGTGTCCAGTGATGTGAGGCATATTAAGATTCCTTCTAAGGTGAAGGATAAGCTGTTGCATCTGGTCCCTCCTATGACCAAAAAAGAAGCACAATGCCTAGCTGGCCTGTTTGGAGACAACATATTTTTCATTTGGGTGTGCTACTCCAGCCAATTTACCAAGTGTGACAGTTTTAAGTTTTTTTAGTGGATCCCAGAAAAGATAATGTTCTTGAAGCTAATCTATTCCTGTGGGTGTGGGACCCTCTGATTGGACTGGATTCAGGTAGGTGGGCCTTTGATTGGATTACTTCAGTGAAGCATGACTCAGGTAGGTCTTAGTCCTCTTGATGGAGTCCTTTATAAACAGAGGAGCAGGAGATAAACAGAGAAAAAGCCACAGAGATGGAGAGAAAGAACCAGGAGCTCAGAGAGGAACCCAGGAGAAAGGAAGCCACAGATGGAGCAGCCAGAAGCTGAAGTAATAAGACCCAGAAGAGAAGTAGATGCCTCCCTGTGCCTTGCCACATGGAAAGAGTCCAGGATCACTAACAGCTGACCTTCAGTGAGACAGCAGCTCTGATGATGCCTTGATTTGGACATCTTCACAGTTTCAAAATTGTAAGCTGTTAATCTAATAAATTCCCATTATAAAAGCTAACCTGTAAGCTTTTAACCTAATAAAGTCCCCATTATAAAAGCCAACCCATTTCTGGTATACTGCTCCCAGCAGCTTTCAGCAAACTAAAACACCGAGTGACCAGAAAAGTTGCTAATTTTGAGTGGTGAAGGAAACAAAAGGAGGCTTTGCAACAGGTCCAGGCTGCTGTGCAAGAAGCTCTGCCACTTGGGCCATATCATCCAGCAGATCCAATGGTGTTAGGCGTGTCAGTAGCAAATAGAGTCTTTTGCCACTGAACTCTGGCAAAAGACTCCGGACTCTTTTGCAGAACTCTATAGGAGAATCACAATGCAGACCCTTAGGATTTTGGAGCAAAGCCTTGCCATACTCTGCAGGTAAAGAGTTATCCCTTCCACATCATGACTTTCCCCATCATGGTTTCGATATATCATGGGTCAGCATAAGAAATTAAATGGGAAATTTGGGGAAGTTTTACAGAAGCCACTGACGACACAGAAAAAGTTTAGAAACTCAGAAATGCATAAAATATAAGTGGGTAGTATTGTATATTATTAACATATTTTATCTTTTAATACCACAGATATACCCAAATTTTACAATAAGATAAACACCCCATAAAAGAAAAAGGAAAGATTCAGACTTCTTCTCTGGTATGAAGGTAGGTCCTAAAAATTTTATGAGGATTTTCCAGATCATAGGGGTGTCATTCCCCTAATCCCCGCAGAGTGGAAGGGATAACTGTACTCTCCCTTTGAGAAATAGCTTTTGGCCTGTTACTGGACCTTTCAGAGACCAGATGCTTAAACATGGGCCACAAAGTTACCCCAAAGCCTGAGTTACCTATCATGAGCTGGGTATTGCCTGACCCATCAAGCCAGGAAGCTGAGAGTGCACAGCAGCACTTCATCATAAAATGGAAGTGGTATATAAAAGATAAGGCTTGAGTGGGTCCTGAAGGCACAAGGAAGTTACATGAGGAAGTGGCCCAAATGGCCTCCACTCCTGCACATTACCTTCTCTTCCCAGTTCACAGTTATGGCCTCTCAGGGAGTTCCTTACAATTATTTGACTCAGGAAGAGAAAACTCGGGACTGGTTTATAGATGGTTCTGCACTATATGCATCCGAAAGTGGACAGCTGCAGCACTACAGCCCCTTTCTGGGACATCCCTGAAGGACAGTGGCGAAAGGAAATTCTCCCAGTGGGCGGAACTTCAAGCAGTGCACCTGGTTATTCATTTCGTTTGGAAGGAGAAATGGCTGGAGGTACTTATGTATACTAATTCATGGGCTGTTGCCAAAGGCTTCACTGAATGGTCAGTGACTTGGAAGAAACATGATTGGAAAATTTGGTGACAAAGAGGTACATGGATAGACCTTTAAGAGTGGGCAAAAACCATGAAGATATTTGTGTCCAATGTGAATGTTCACCAGAGGGTGACTTCAGCAGAGGAAGATTTTAATAATGGATAAGATGACATGTTCTGTGGATATCAGTTGGCCTCTTTTCCCAGCCACTCCTGCCATTGCCCAATAAGCTCATGAACAAAGTGGCTGTGGTGGTAGGGATGGAGGTTATGCATGGGCTCAGCAACATGGACTTCTCCTCATCAAGGCCAACTTGGCTACAGCCACTGCAGAATGCCCAATCTGCCAGCAGCAGAGACCCACATTCTGTCTCCGATATGACACCATTCTCCAAGGTCATCAGGCTGCTACTTGGTAGCAGGTTGATTACACTGGACCACTTCCATCATGGAAGGGACAGCAATTTGTTCTAACTGGAATAGACACATACTCCAGATATGGGTTTGCGTTCCCTGCACAAAATGCTTCTGCCAAAACTACCATCCATGAACTTATGGAATGCCATAGCTGCCGCCATGGTATTCCACACAGGATTGCTTCATGATCAAGAAACCCACTTCATAGCAAATGATGTGCAAGAATGGGCACATGCTCATAGAATTCACTGGTCTTACCATGTTCCTCATCACCCTGATGCAGCTGGATTGAGAGAATGGTGGAATGGTGTTTCAGTTTGCTAACAGTTGCTAGGAGCAATATATCAGAAATGGGTTGGCTTTTATAATGGGAATTTATTAGGTTAAAAGCTTACAGTCCTAGCAAAAAAAAAAAAAAAAAAATCAGTACTCTTCAAAAGTGTTAAGGTCAATGAAACAAGAAAAGGCTGAGAAATGACCCTGAATGGAGACCAAGAAGACACTTTATTCAGTGTGAAATCCTGGATTGGATTCTGAACCAGAAAAGGGACATTATAGTGGGAAGATTAGCAGAATTTTAATATTTGAATATTTTAGAATAGTGAATATTCTATCAATGCCAATTTCCTGGTTTTGATCATGTATTGTTAAGATGTTATTTGAAGAAAATGGTTGAAAAATATACCAGAACTATGATTATTTTGCAACATTTTTGGAAGTTAAATGTTATGAAAATGAAAAGTTAAAAATTAAAAAACAATAGCATAAAAAACCAACACAGGGAAGCAGGTGTAACTCAGTGGTTGAGTGCCTGCTTCCCATGTATGAGGTACCAGGTTCAATCCCTGGTACCTCCTCAAACAAAAACAGAAAGAAAAACGAAAAACACAAATTGTGACTCCTAATGTAAACTATGGACCATAGTTAATAGTATAGTTATAATAATATTATTTCATCAGTTGTAACAAATGTACCACACTAATGCAAAATGTTAATAATAGGGAAAACTGTATGTGTGTGTGTGTGTGGGGGGGGATTATATGTGAACTCTGTACTTTCTGCATGATTTTTCCCTAAACCTACAACTTCTATAATAAAAACAAAAACAAAACACATCAATAATTTCTGTAAGGACACAATGAGATTATGTATGAAATGATTAGAACAATGCCTGCCACGTAAGAGCGCTTAATGTGTTAGCTATTATTATAAGTAATTTTATAATAAGTAATTTGTTATTATAAGTAATTTATTTCCTAACATTCCTATGTCTTCTCACCTATCTTTCCCTCACCCCTGTGATATAAGCACATTAAGCATGTATATAATTATTTTAAAAAATAAATGAGATCAGATTTTATTTTGGGAAGAAAAAAAAAAAAAAAAAAGCTTACAGTTCTGAGGCCAGGAAGGTGTCCAAATCAAGGCATCATCAGAGATGCTTTGAAGTGCAGGAAGCCTGAACATGTACTCCCCGCCAGCCACACCACACTTCTCCCTCCTCCATGTTGTTTCATGACTCCACACCTCTGTGAGGAAGGTACTTCTCCCACATTGCAGCTTGGGGGACTCCAACTCATCTTTCATAGTCCAGCATAGGGACTGTCTCACTTTTAGTGAAACCTCTCCCAGCTCTGGCAGAGGCAGTCACTTCTGTGACTTCTGTGGCCCTTCACTGATTTACAGATACAGTAGGCCTTTCAAGCAGAGGACTCCAAATACTGGCAGAAAATAGCTGAGTGTGGAGGTGGTGTGGGCCACTAGCTACCAATGAATGCTCAGTTATGCCGTGGTGGCTAAATCCCCAGTGTATGAACAAAACAGAGAAATGAAAAATGAAGTCATCTGCTACTTCATGTTTGTTTGTTTTTTTAAAAGATTTATTTATTTATTTACTTTTATCCATTTTCCAACACCCCCCACCCCTCCACCCCCGTTTTTGCTATTTCTGTGTCCATTCTCTGGGCAATTCTGTGTCTGTTTCCTGCCCTGTCTTCTCATCCTTCTCCTCCTGTCTTCACCAGGATTCAAGCCTGGGAACCTCCGATGTGGGAGAGAGGCATCCTAGTTCCTGGTTTTTCGGTGCATCTCATCTTGGCTCTCCCTTGTGTCACTCTCCCGTTATGTCATCATCTTGCCACATGGCTCGGCAAGGCCTGGCACGCCCGCACATGGGGTCTGGCGGCACACCCGCACGCCTTCTATATTTTTCTTTACCAGGAGGTCCCAGGGATCAAACCCAGGTCCCTCCATATGGGAGACGGAGGACGAACCATCTGAGCCACATCTGCGCCCCTACTCCATGTTGTGAAACTCACACAACTTTCAAATAAAGGCCATTAACAAGTAAGTAGGAGAAATTCCAAATGTAAAAGATGAATGCTAAATTAGTAAAGTTGAACAAGACCAACTTTTGATGACGAGCTCAAGATAATACCAACACTCCTTTTCAAAAGAACTGCTGTATCACCTTCTTCAGCATCTGCAGCTGCTGTTAACCACAAATCCTCATATAGGATGCTTCTGGCACATGCCTTATCTGCAACCAGAACTTCTAATAAATACAAATCTCATATACATATATTTAGTACAATACATACATACAATTGTTTTGTTTAGTTTTTGTTGGGGTTTTTTTGAGGTACCAGGCCAAGGATTGAACCCAGGTCCTCATTATGTAGGAAGTCGCCGCTTAACCACTGAGCCACACTGGCTCCCATGAGTTGTTTTTTTCGTTTATTTGCTTGGTTGTTTGTTTTTGTTGTAGTTGTTGCTTGTTTTTAGGAGGCAACGGGGACCGAACCCAGAACCTCCTTTGTGGCAAAGCAGGCGCTCAACGGCTTGAGCCACATCCACTCCCCTGCAAACAATTTTTTAATGTCCTTTTTTCCTTACCATAACAAGATATATGCTATATGTCATATCACACCTTAAGTGTTTAAAAGCCTTTTGTATGTGTGGTGCCCTTAAGGCAAAGTATCTAAACTATTAACACTTTCATCTGTCTCAGATCAAACCTCAGATATGACAGTTAGGCAACCTGTGCCTTCATTAGTTGTTTATACTTGTATTTTTAGCTCACACTTTGTAAAAGCAGTAACCACATTTTAACTTTCACCCAGCCCAATGCCCTGCACATGGGAGACACTTAAGATTCATAAACTGAACACACGAATGATAGACATATTCTTAACAAGCCTCAATTTGCAAATTATTTTAGGAATAATTCCTCAGGAAATCATGGCTGGTTTTGTTGTTAGAACCCCTTTATAACACTCTTTACGTGACCTTCAAGTTATTTTAGAATTACAAGAAATCACATTATCAGTCTGAAAAGGATAAAGAACTAGTACCAATCTTTAGTTAATTACCAAGTCAATTTATCGGTAATTACCAAAAAATGCCACAAAGAACAGTCTCTCTTTTTTTATTTTGGTGTCTTCTGGCACTGATGGTTGGAAGGCTAGGCAAAAGGGGAACTGGAGGGCAACCACTGTGTGTTGCCTAAAGAGAAAAGCTCTACTGTACAGAATCAGCATTGCTATTAAGCGTGACCAGCCCTGTGTATTCAGAAACGGATTTATGCTGAATTTACTAAATGTGTGAATATGTCTTGCACCTTCTGGTCAGAGGGACTATGTGCAAGGCCAATATCTGTGTCTGTCTGTGAGGGTGCACACATGTATGTGAGCCAGGTCAGAGATGGCCACGACAAACAAGCTCACTCCCTCCAATCCTGATTTCTTCTCCATCTAACCAAGGCAGCTTAGCTTCTCCACTACTACAAGGTCAGAGATCAGTGAAAGCATTTATTGTTCAGCCTTATTAGCTATAGATAATCAAGATCATCCATTTTTAGGGCAAGAAGATACCCTAGAGATCATCTAGTGATCTTTAGTTATGAAATCCTTCTAAATAGGAACTCATACAGAAGACTAAGGTAAAACAAGCCAGGGAAGGTGGGAACCACCAAGGAAATTCATAACCCCCAAAATCCATCAGCGCATAGTGTAAAAAAACTTTGATCTAACCAACCCAACAATTTCATTTTACTGAGGAAAGGAACAGGAACTAAAGCAGGAAAATTACCACCCAAGATCACATAGAGGCACTTAAGTGCTTTATCTAAAATAGGATTCCGGTGAAAGATACTTCCGTCTTTGTCACTTATCTCTGTCAAACTCTTCATTGGCTCCCCATTACCAAAAATAAAACCCAACCTTCTACAACATGGCACGCAAGACCTTCTACGATTGGAATTCAAACCCTCTGCAGACAGCCTCTCACTCTTGCCTGACACCAGGATGCCTGTAGGTCTCCCCCACCTGCTGCTGCTTCTCACCTCCAGGCCTTTGCTTAGCCTCCCTTTCTCCCCAACTTCAGCAGCACTTCCAGGAATCCCCTCCCCCCGCCCCCAAGGTCCTCTCAGTCCCAGGCTAGGCATCCCCCCACTGTGCTTCTGTAATACCCGTGGATACTCACCACTGCGCCACCACGCCGTATTATGATCATGTGCTGTCTCTTCAACTCCCCTACAGTACACTCCTGACTAATGTTAGTCATCCTTGCATGCTGAGAAACTAGCCCCCGCCAGGCTGTGATGGACCTCAGGAAATACTGGTAAAGTCAAGATAAGATGGGGATCTCCTGATTCCTGGTCAAGGGCTCTTTCCATTGGCTAATAACCCTATTAGCCTAGCTGGGGGTCTCCCCTGATAATATGAAAATAATTATATGATTGAGGACTCTTATTTAGAAAAGAATTTGATTTGTTTTAGATGCAAGGAAACCAATCACATTGATTCTTCTTAAATTATGCACCCAAGTTACTCTTTATTACTGGGAAGGAGATGGGAATGGAGGAAGGGAACACAAAAGAAAAAAGGCCTTTTTCCCTCCTCTCACAGACATTTGTTATTTTTACAACATAAGGAATCTTCCTGGCACTTTAACTTTGGTGACCATAATTTAAATCATGGAAAACTCTTGTTTTATATTACAGTGACCTACACACTGTAAGACCTTGAGGACAAGCACTCTGTAATGGAAAATATTCTATTTGAGGGATATGTCCTCCACTCCACAACTTCTCTAGGCTTGGTGGAAGGCAGGCTTAGCCAGAGAGGAAATATTTTTAGACAAGGGTGCTTCAGAGCTGTAAAAATAGGCTGAGTGAATAGCACACTTGTCAAAGCCACCGAATACTCTGGCCACAGAGCCAAGTGAACATGCCAAGCAGAAGCACACTGGAGTTATATATTTTTGCGAATATATCATCAGATTTGAAGTAGCTTCTCTGAAGCATAACACAAATGCTGAGTTTGAGAGAATTACATCAACTGGTCCAGTCACTGGTCTCCCACCCATCCCCTCCTCTTCAACACAACTCCACTGGGTGGCCTAGTTGCCCCCACACCACAGGAGGGCTGCATTTCATCAAGATTACACTCTCTCCAAAAAATCCCAAAGTTGTGCAAACTGCCTACACCATGCAAATTCTGACTTCCTCTCAATCCCCAGAATGAGTACTCTGAGTCAGTGCTCCTCTCTGTTGACTGTGCCCCACAAGCTGCTGTGCTTTCACATCGAGGCCTGCACTTTTGAGTTCTCATGGTTTTAGTAACCACAGGGGCAAAGAGTCATACATAAATCAGTTGTACCGCTCAGAACTGGCAACTCTGGGTTTATGATTATCTCTGGTGTGTGGTACTTTGAACTCTCCCATCAGCACAAGTTGTATTTACTAACTTCAACAGTCAGAAAAGGACATTCTGTTGAGGCTTTCAACCACCACCACTATAACCAGCTGGCTTGTTCTTGAATCAGTTAAATTCATTTGCTGGCCTCTTGTTTTGGACTTTGAATTTTATATTCCAAAAACTATTTCTAAAACACCAAGAAAATGTGCCTCCACTTGCAGACGAGAAGTCTTTTTTAAATACAACGTTTAAAAACTAAAATTCAATTTGCATCTGGGTTTGATTATACATGGGAAATAGCTCCTTCTTTCCCAGGAATTTTCTCTCCCTTCTCCCACAAATTCTGGAAAGGGAAGAGATGTCAACAGCATCTCAAACAAGTCTTAAGTTACATTTAAAATCCCTGAAAGTTGTTGCCATGATAACATTTTCTGGGTACAGGAGAGATTCTAAGATTAATCTGGCAGTGTTTGTTAGGGTGAGTGGGTTTTTCCTTCTAGATTTTGCTGAAAGGACTAATTAGGAGGCTCCCAAAATTCAGGTAGCAGGGCCTGATCCAGGAGATGCAAAGGAGGGAGCAGAGGAAAGATTCCTCCGCAGAGAGGAAAGCTACAGAGCCTTTTCCAGTGTGGAGGAAACATTAGCCATGACCCCATCTTCCAAGTGCACATGCTGGAAGAACCACCACCACAATAACACAGAAGAAACTCTCAGGGAAGAGCTTCAGGGAGGGAGCATGTAAGTCTTGGCAGGTGAATCTGAGTCTTTTTTATGGGCAGCAAGATGGCAGCAGAGCATTCAGATGGAGATGACCAGCCTCGAGATGAGGGCCTAGGAGGTATCATGCTGATGTCAGCTGATTCCAGATGGCCACAGAGGACCCCCCTTGCCCATGGACACCACACTTCTCCCATGACAGCAGGGAGATTATCTCAGTCTCAGGGATCTCCCATCAGCAGGAATTGAGAGACCCTAGTTCCAGCCCTGGCTAAGCCACTGACCCTTGACCCCAAATATCAACTCTGCAGGGGTGATTATTATAATGGTCACATGAGATGACAGATGCGAAAGTGTTTAGATGGAATACAGTGTCACATTTGTGGAGTGTTTTTAAGCACTAGGCTTAAAATGCTTAAAATGCTTTTAAATGCTTTATGTGTATGAACTCATCATAATACCCCAAAGCAAATAAATGGAGAATGAAGATTACCTTTCTCTACAAGCCACATAGTCTTAAGATCTTTAAAATTGTTTGAACTCCCCTTATCTCCCTATCAAATATCTTCAAAGAGAGTGAAGAAAATCTAAAACAAAGAGAAATCATCACTGGATTAGAGCTCATGGTGCTATATAAAAGCAGCTAACTTTTATCAAACAAGTACTATTAAACACATTGGTACTATTCTAAGCACTTTTACATATATTAGGTCATTTCAATCTCACAACACTGTGAGGCAGTATAATTATTCCCATATAAGCAAAGAAGGGTTAAGTGATTTACCCAAGGTTCATACATCTAGGAGAGGAAAAGTTGGGATTCAAACTCTAGCAGAGGGACCCAAGAGCCTGTACTTTGAAGCTCCTCTCTTCTACATTAGAAGACCTCTCACCAGAAACTCATATTATCAGCATAATCCATGCAAGGGCACAGAATAAAGAGCAGCAGTACTATTTTCCTGTGGTCCCAAGACAGCTGGACTTGAGGAGAGTATCTAAGGTAGATATGAGGGGAAGAGAGAATGGGGAGGGTAGGAAATTAGAATCACAAAAAAGGGGCAGGAAGGAGTAAGGCTGGATATAGAGATGGCAAAGAAAACCCAACACATGATTGAGGTTCCATTTCTGCACTACACAATGTCCAAACATATTCCATGGCATGATTTTTTTCTTACCTGTAAGCCCTCCCTCTTTTACCCTCTGTGAATGACAGTATCTCCAACCCCAACCCAACTCCAATGACTAATAATCTGATAAAGATGGCTTTACTGTCCCAGTGTATCAATTAAGGTCAGAAAACTGCCCAACAAAGACTTCAACAACAACATAGGAAATGAGGCAAGAACCTCATGACAAACAGATGCATCCAGTAACCTTGAGCAGAAGTTAGCACCTGATAATAAAAATATTCCCTCCACAAAGAAGAGTCAACAGGAGAGCTTATAGCTAGGTGGCTGTGCCAGCCTCCTGTAATCCTGAAACTTCTCCCAGGCCAATGCACTGTTTTTCAAGCAAACATAAATCTTCAATAAAGACTTACTCACTGTAGTACCAGAAAAGAATAAAGCTAAAAAATACAAAGCAACCCTAATCGCTCTTCTATTCAGCATCAGAAAATTCAGAGATGACAAGGGGAAGAGATGGGGAAACAAATTCAGTGGCTGTAGAGAAGAAGCCTTCAGGTCCACTGTAGACTTCATCAAACATCAGAAAGTAACACAAATGTCAGGGAAATATTTATCTGAGGCTTGGAATGCCTTTTAAAAAAAACAAAAACAAAAAACCAAACAGCCTCAGGTACTCTCCCCTAACAAATGTCAACTTTCTGCTTCTTAAGAGGCACAATAAAAAAATAGCTTTGAGTGAAAAGAACTCACTCCCAACTCCCTTCAAGATGTATAGTGTACTAAAAGGAAGGTTGTACCAGAGAGCCCTGAGAAATCAAGCCACTCCCAGGATCCCACTGTCTCCTCACTAGTAACTTAACGAAAGCTTCGAGCTCTCTGGGCTCCTCAAAAAAAAAAAAAAAAAAAAAAGGGACCAGACAAAGCAAAAATTAGAAATTATTAATTCTGTAAACTAAAGAAGTACACAGCTAGTAGCTTGCTTTCTTTTTCTTCCTCCCAACCCTCATAAAGTATAAAATAACCCTCCCCCACTCAAGGGTCATTTAATGCTATAAGCTTCTTTTCCAGCCTAAGTATCCAACTGAAGATAAACTGGCATTCAGAACCAAGTCAGAAGCATATAATGGGCAAACACATAAAACAATTTACCCTTACTTAAATATTAACTTGCAGTCTAAGAGTTTTTGTTTTTTTTTTCTTTTAATCTAAAACAAACAAAGAAATGACAGGTAGAGTAGCTACTCTTGGCAAATACAAATGTACAAATGGCCTGTGCTCTGATCAAATGTAATGAAGCAGGAAACTTGCTTGCCTTAAATTATTTAATTCCTTGATTAATATATAGCAAGCCTCCACAAAATGTTTAAATTTTTTTCATCCTAGCTTAGCACGAAAAAAAAAGTAGGGGGACGGATATGGCTCAAATGGTTGGGCGCCTGTCTCCCATGTGGAGGGACCTGGGTTCAATCCCCAGGACCTCCGGGTAAAAATAAAAATTAAAAAAAAATTTTTTTAATTAAAAAATTAAAAAAGTAAAATTGTAAACAGAGCTGACCTTGATTAAAATTAAAACTTCTTCAGAAAGAGTTCAGAAGGAAGAGTGCTGCTAAATGTGAGTTAGCAATTAGCCCTGTAACCTAGACGGCAGTTAGTGGTTGTATTTGTAAAGCTTTACTGAGGTTTAACAATAATATAAGGGGCAGAAAAGAAGTGCTCTGCCTCTTTTCAGAGGGTCTTGAACAAACTGCAGTGTCAACTAGCATTTGCATCCAAGATTAAGCAAGATGGAACAGAACTACAGTGTGTAAAGACAGATCAGCTAAAGTTCAAATCATTGAAACTATCACTGAAACCATCCAGCTAGTTGACAGTGGAACAAAAAGATGTTTTGCAGGAAAGCATGCTTCCTCTCCACAGGATCAGGATTTCACCAAAAGTGACTGAGGCTCTCTTAAACGCTGTTAAGTAAGGATAGAACTACGATTCTTTATTCCTATCCGCTATTTAGATTTTTTGGTCTTTATCACCTTTTGGAATGACAGTTCCATTATGTTTATAACCTCTGGGGTAAATAGCTCCTTTTTTCCCCTCAAGTTTCAAAAGGCACTCTCTGGTCCAACTCTTCAAGGTTTGATCCACAAGTCTATTTTTCCCACCAACATCAATAACTTCTCCACCCTTTTTGTCATATGAAATATCTAATACCACACCATAATTTTACATGCTGCCACTGTGCCTTTTCCTGCAACAAAACACCTTTTTTTTCTTGGGGGCGGGGGGAAAGGGTGGACACCCAATAATGGATAGAGTATCCCTAGAACTAAGCAATGTAATATTGTACAAAACTTGAGGTGATACTTTTTATTTAGTTTCTAATCCTTTTTCATTGATGTTTTCAGGAAAACCATCCACAATAGTTTCTGGACCCATTTTCTATATTGTTATTGGAGGATTAAGGCCCTACTATCTTATAATTGATATTGTCTAAATGTTTTTTTTTTTTTTATTTCATCAAAAAGTTTAACCATTCTTCAGTTTTTTTTTGTTTGTTTGTTTTTGTTTTTTTTTGTCTAAATGTTTTTAAACAAATACATTATGTTATTCCTGCCCACAACAAATCTCACTCTCACAACCTTGGGAAACTTCGGCCAAACCATGGAACACAAGTGCTCTAGAGCTAAACTTTCTCTTGCGAATAATATGTGGACTTTTTAGGTTAAAGGGGCTTCTTCCTCCCATAGCTACATAGCATAGCAAAGACACGATTACCTAGCAGTCAGGTCGTCCACAAACTAAAAAGGGCAACGTATGCCAAAAACATTATCTCAGGAGAGAGAAATGGGAGACTGTAAGAAGCCAGAAGAATTAAACAGTACAGAAATACCTATTTTAGGAGAAAATGCAATCAAATTAATATATTGCAAAAATAACTGCAGGGAGGGAAAAACTAAGCAGTTTATAAAAGTAATTTTTTTTTTTTTTTTTTTAAAAGCAAGCATGAAACTGTGGACTATGTTAGAAACAGACACTGAAAAATTAAGCTCTTTTGTGACTGTAGCTACTGAACCTGGACCCTCCCCACAAGAAAAACTAGATGCCCCTTCCTCCAACCACCTAAATTGTAAAGAATTGAAATACTAAGGATATAATTAGTCCAGACATGAAAATCATGCTTCTCCAAAGTGAGTTGAAATGCAACTGTTAAAAATAAACAAACAGGGGGCGGATGTGGCTCAAATGGTTGGGCGTCCGTCTGCCATATGGAGGGCCCTGGGTTCGATTCCCGGGACCTCCTGGTAAAATTTAATAAATAAATAAAATAAAATAAAATAAAATAAACAAAACGCAAGCATTACAGTATCCAGGTAATCACGTGCACAACTGACCCTGAAGCACAGGGTCAGGACATAGTCCTGAAAATGCATCTTGAGATTAACGATTCCTCAAGGGCCCTGTGCCGCTTTATTCTCCCACTCTCCCCACCGGCTAAATCGCACACAGTTCTCAGCATAGAGGGCACCAGGTCAAAGTTGCCTTACGCTGCTGTCGGCGGAGTCCCAGGGCCACAGCAAACTTAGATAAGGGGACTTTACCAAGTGCTACAAAAGTAATAATTATTCCCATGCTTTGTAGGCCAGAAAGAAAGTACACGGGGTAGAGTGGGGAGACCGTGTAGGAGAGCAGAAGACTGCTCTGACAGAGCCTACATAACTTTTTTAAACGCACAAAATTAAACTGATCGCAGTCCAGGCCTCTGGAAGCAAATTCCCGTTTGAGCCGAGCAAGGAGCAAACACCTAATGCCTCAACCTTGTGCACAGACCGCTCGGTTCCAAAGTGCTTTCACCAACATGCTCCACGGAGCTTCGTAACTGGACCTGGGAGCGACTGGAATTCCTGAGACGAGGAAACTGAGGCTCCGTCCAAGGACTCCTAGCAGCAGAGACTGCTGCGCCTGCACAGGCCCAGACTCCAGACATTTCAACTACACGGGGGTGGGGGGGGGTGTAAAAACTCCCCCGGCTTCGGGTGGGCCGATGCCCTGGCGGGACGCCCTTCCCGCGCGGTCCAGGCCGCCCGCGCTCGCACGGCGGCTCACCTGTGCAATGCCGGCGCCCATCAGCCCGCCGCCGATGACCGTCACGTGCTTGACGACGATTTTCTTCGCCGCGGCCGAGGCAGTGGACAAAGAGGACACGGAGCGCACGAACTGCCTGGTTACGAAAGCCATGGTGCAGCCGCGAGAGCACCAGCCCCGCAGGTACTAGCCGAGCGCAGACCTTTCGGGGCGGAATCCGCGGCCGCCCTGCAGTCCCGCGCGCCCAGGGAGTCACCTGACGTCACCTGACGTCACGGGCGTTGGGGCGGAACTCGAGGCCTGCTCCGCCCATTGCCTGAGGTCGGGGGTCCTCATTGGTTCTGACGTTGGACGGAGGCGTCCTGGCTCACGTGCGCTGGCGCCTTGGGCTGCAGCCCTGGTGAGCAGGCGGCTGCTGGACTCTGGAGTTTTGTACCGTAGCGTTCTGGGTGTGGGCGGAGTGCAGGCCCTTCCTTGGGAAAGCCGCGGGTCTTATCTAAACTGAAGTGCTTTAACACTGTGAATGTAATTAACTGCACCGAATTATATATTTCAATATGGGTAAAAGGGGAAATTTCAAGTTGTATGTGTTGAATAAATTAAAAAACAAACAACATGGTACTCTACAACACAGTAAACGCTAATGTAAACTATGGACTATAGTTAATACCACAATTATGATAATATTCTTTCATCGATTGTCACCAAGTTACCACACTAGAGCAAACTGTTAATAATGGGAGAAGTATATGGGAACTTTATTTTCTGCCCGATTTTTCTGTAAACTTAAAACTTTTCTAATATATATATGAGAGACAAGCCTAGCATGATCTGAAGTTGTATTTGAATTCATTAAAATTAAGTTTTTAAAAAAATAATGTGGTGGTAACGTGTTAAATCCTAGCCATTGATGCTTATGTACGCAGGCGCTGAATAAATATGTGCAGTTTGGCTGCTGTGATATTGGTACCCAAAATATACACTGTCCTTCATGTTACAGAGTAACCAACTCTAGGGATTATTTAAATCTGGTGGATATTGATGGTTTCTGCTAAAAAGGAAGGAAATTTAAACTGCTCATTCCCAAAACATTTGTCTTAGTGAATGTGTATTTCAGTATTAACCCATGAGTTCCAAAGCAAAGATCAGACCCAGAAAAGGGAAAAGGAGACCTGACCTTTAGTTACGTATGCATTACAATGTTAGACCTCTGTCAATGTGGTGAAAGTGTGGGGTGTTGAAGGTTGTTGTGGAGTATCTGATATTAGAAAGCATAACAAAGGAATGTCGTTACAAATAATGGAAGACGTTTTACCAACTAAGCCAATCTTTTCACTCGTGAATAATTTCTAGTTATTGTACCTTAGTAATGCATAATTTTTATTAACATAGTTACTTTGCTTTTAAATATGTAATAAAGTCATCTTCTCCTTACCAAAAGTAACTTTCTTAGTGAATCCTGTGTTCACCCTTCTTTTTCTTTTATTTCATATTTATAACAAATTCTGTAGAAATATGTGAGAAGTGCTGCTGTTGAATGCCCTGTTAGATTTGGGAAAATACTAAGGAGATCACTGCTTCCTAGGGAGAGAGCGTTACATCTGATAGCTGGAAAATGTGCTTATTAAAAATTTCTTTTCTTAAGTAGCTCTGAAAAAAATTTCCCATATCTAGTTGAACTGATTTTCTATTAACCTAATTTTAGTAGTTTACTCTTTGTTCTTAGTTCCTAGAAGGACTATAACCAGACCTTCTCAGTTCTACTCCCAGGAAAGTCAGGAATAAGATAACATCTCAGCAAAATCAGAGAATGGCACCAGGAAATCTGTAACTTCCCTCAGGGACAAAAGGCTGTGAACTAGGACATCAAGCAGGAGTTTTACATACAGGATTAAGTAATTTGCCCACACCCCCCTCAGGAGACCCAGTAAAAAAAATTCCAGTCATCACCCCCTTGACAGGAATGCATCATGCAGTCATTACTTGATCCCCAACCCCTATTCCTCCTATAAAAACCATAACCCCCCTTCTCACTTTGAACTGGTCTGGGGAAAGATTTCCACATTTCCTTGCTTGTGCACTTTGAATAAATCACCTTTTCACTGAGACATATTTCTCCTTTGTAGGGCCGGATTGGTCAGGCCTTTCTATTGGAAATAGCCATGCTTATGGTAACAAATTTTGGTAAGCCAGCTAGGAGCTATGTGGCTCTGGGCTGCAGCCCCCTAGAGCAGCCCCTATCCATGTCTCATCAGCTGTGGGACTTCCCTGGATCCTGTGGCTCCATGCCTAGCAGCTGCGCAGGGATTTCTCTGAAGGACCAAGGCTAGAAGATCCAGGTAACGTTTCTGCTGTGGGCAGACACTGGGCACTTTGTGTGAAGGTGATTCTGAAGCTATGTCTTTCCCTGTGCTAAGTAAATGTGTAAAATTCTTCTGCTCACTTTTTCAGTCTGCTGACTGAATTAGAGACTGTTGAATTAGTTTTGCTGGTCTACTTGTACTGAGGGGACTGTTGAATTTTAAGTTGATCTAAGCACTTGAATATGGACCTACTGGGTTTGAGTCCCATTATCCATGATCTCAGATTTGGGGTTCCCCTGTTGATTTTGGAACCGCATTTTTTGCTTTGAAGTTGGGGAAATCCGTTGATTTTGAGGAGCTCCTACTGTTCGTGACTTCTGTTGGTATTGCCTAGCCATGGGAAACTCTCAGAATGTGCCAGCTATGTCTTTTTGGGTTGTGTATTAGATATTTGGTCTAAATTCAGAGGGGACCCTCTTAAGAAAAATAAAATGATTTTCTATTTCAACATGGCCTGGCCACAGTATATACTGGATGATGGTGAAAAGTAACCTAAAAATGAGTCTATAAATTTCAATACTATCTTGCAATTGGGTTTGTTTTGTAAAAGAAAGTACAAATGGGATTTAACTGTTGAAGAAGTGGGAAAACATAGCAACATTAATGTTGCCAGCAGCTGGTTTCTAGGTTTTTGGCTACATCACATAAAGGAATTTAAGGTCACACCATAGGATAAGAAAGCAAGTAAAGAATTTATTGAGAAATGAGAGAAAGGGAAAGTACACATCCAAGACACGGGTGTGGGCATGCTCAAAGGAGAGGCGGGCACTGGGGTAGGGCCAGGGGCCTTTGTAAGGCTGGCCTTTCCTCCTCCCCTTTCCCCATATTAAGGAGGGACCCTAGCTCTTTGCTGTCCTGATTGGTGGCTTTTCTGCCTTCCCATTGATTTATACTATGGACCAAACAGATTGCACCTGTTAGCTTTCAGGGAACCAATAGGGAGGCCTTTCTTTTCAGAGTTATCTGGGCCTTCTTTTGAGCCCGGAAGTTTCAAACGAGACTTCATGACCAGGTTCTTGGCAGGCTTCACAGCTGTAATGGTTACAGCTTTGTTTTCCAACAGCTGCCTTCCTCAGGGAGTTTCTGAGCAGGGTATTGTGGCCATGTTCTTTGTGGGGCCTCAGCTGTGTTCTGACCAGCTGCCTTCCCTCGTTTCCTATACAAACCTGCCTCATTAATGCTCTCTGTTCTGTTTCCATGTTAATTCTAATTGGATCTGGATAGTCACATTAATAAAATTGGTGCTGTTAAAGTTTAGTAACTTTTGAACTGGACAACTATATAAAAGAAAAAGAGGGAAAAAAATAGAAAAATGTTAGCAGCTTTTGTAAGCAATCATGGTGTAGCCCTGATGAGGCAGGGTAGTTTAGGAAAAGGGAAGACAAGTTTAAGACGTGGTAGAAAAACATGGCTGTGAAATACACTGCCATGGAACTCTGCCTGGAAAGCCCCTGAGGGAAACATTGCTACCAAGAAGGTTGCTGGAAGGACCCTGCAAGACCCTGGCCACGAGAACCCCATTTGGAGGGAAATTGGAAAGAGATCTCCTTTGGGTTCAAGGGGAAGCCCTGGATACCCTTAAGGGGCCTCACCATTGGCCCCCTCAGGAACTAACAAGTGGGGTAACCAATCAGAAGAGCAAACAGCTGGGACCCCTCTCTGAACATTAGGAAAGAGAGAAGTAAGTAATAGCTTAATAAAGATGGCCCCACAAATCCAAAATGCTCTCTCTGCCTAGAGGAGCCTGCATCTGCAGGTCCAGGTACATAATCCTGTTCTCTTCTCCCATTTCTCAATAAACTACTGGCCTAACTAAACCAGCATGCTCTTAAATTCCTTTATGTAGCATAGCCAAGAACCTAGAGGAATCCATCATCCCTTGACTTCCCCAGACTTCACTGATAGCAACCAGCATCCCCCACCAACTTGTCTCCAGAAAATTGTTTCAGGAATGTGTCCTTGTAAATGTTTCATAATACAGCTCTCTAAAATACTGATAAAATAGTAAACTAAAGACCCCTATGAGCTATTGATGTTCTAGTATTACATGCTACTGGGTATTTAAAATGAAGAAAAGTTATGTTTGCATATAACCAGATTGAGTCATTACTCTGCCAAGTTTGTTCAATCTTAATGGTAATTGTATGTTGTAAGAAGTTTGCTTGGAAACAGCTAAGAAGATCAGTTTGGTAATTTAAGTATGTAAGGAATATAGAATGTTATTCTTTATTAAAGAAGAAGAAAGTGACTTTATCCTAAGATAAAATAACTAGTTACTAAGAAGGAGGAAAATAGCTGGAATATGGTTCTGTAAAGAAAAATCCTTCAGCCTTCCTTAAAGGCCAAGTTGAGAATAACTGTGCTTCAAAGGGCAAAGGACACTGCTAAAGTATATATGTTTATGAAAACTGTTATTAATATATTTGTATTTTAATTCACAATGGAAAAATATATTCCCAAACAGAAAACTCATAATACTTGTGTAAACTGGGGAAAAGTTTAAATGGGATGTTATTTTGACAATGTTTCCAATTTTAGTAACATTTTATTTTGATCAGAATTTTTATCAAGGTGTTAAAAACAAGTTTTTCAGTTTTGAATCAATAGCTTACTCCTGAACTTTGAGTCTGTCTGTTGAATGTACTCCTGAAGAGTAATCCAGAATGTATGTGTTAAATATCCATCTGTCTAAACTGCTAAATTAGTGCTTAACTGCATTTACACTGCTCAAGTATTCCTAACTGGTTGCTGGTTACTAATAAAAGTGTTTCCAAGGACAAGCTCACATATTACAGGCAACAACCTCCCAACAAAATCTTAAAAGCAGTGAAAACCAGAGATGTGAAATGATGGAGAGCTTGGAGACAGCCATACCAAAGGACTGAGAATTATGAGTCAAATTAATGAGTTTTATTGTGTTGTTTACTCCTTGTATTAGTCAGCCAAAGGGATGCTGATGCAAAGTACCAGAACTCTGCTGGCTTTTATAAAGAATATTTATTAGGGATAGAAGCTTACATTTACCAGACCATAAAGCATAAGTTACTTCCCTCACCAAAGTCTGTTGCCACATGTTGGAGCAAGATGGCTGCCGATGTCTGCAAGGGTTCAGGCTTCCTCTTCCTCTTAAGGCTCTGTGTCCCATCTTGTTCCAATATCAGCTGTAGGGTGGGATAAGTCTTGTGTATCTCCAGGGGTTCATTCCTCTCTGGCTCAGCTGCTCTGGTCTCTCCACAAGGTCAGCTATAGACTATCAGGCTCTCTCTCTTCCTGGGGCCTCTGCTGTGTCTAATGGAGCCTTCTCTCTTTCCTCATGTATCTGCTTCTCTGTGTGTTTACTTCCCAGGGCTCCAGCATCAAAAACTCCAACTAACTTCTCTGCCTTTTTGTTTTCTCTGTGAGGCCCTACCCACCAAGGGCCCAGTCAAAGCCCTAATCATAATTTAATCAAGTAAAAGTGAAACTTCTGAATCCAATACAATCTCATACACCCAGAGGAACAGACCAGTTTACAAACATAATCCAATATCTATTTTTGGAATTCATAAACAATATCAAACTGTTATGCTCCTGGAGCCCAAATTAGAAAAGACAAACAGGATAAAAAGTCATATAAAATCTGACTGAAGAACTATTTAAAGGAACGAAGCTAAAGTTTGTCCAGAATTCTTCCATAATCTTTCTATAGCCCATCCCATCCCCAGGATCTAAATGTGACTGATTTCCAGTGACTCATTAAAACTCATTTAGGAAACTATGGGGAATGGGGTGGATGTGGAAAGATAGGGGAGATGTGAGTTTAGCTTAGAACTCTGTCCACTAGGCCAGGAAATTAAGAATGATGGGGGTGCGGATATGGCTCAAATGGTTGGGCGTCTCTCTGCCATATGGAGGGACCTGGGTTCGATCCCTGGGACCTCCCGGTAAAATTAAAAAAAAAAAAATATATATATATATATATATATAGAAGGTGCATGGGCTGCCAGGCTCTGTGTGCCGGTGAGCCGCCAGGCCCCGGGAGCCATGCAGCAAGATGATGACGTAACAGGAGAGAGATGCAGGGGAGAGACAAGACGAGATGCTCCAAAAGCTCCAAAAGCCAGGAACCGAGGTGGCACAGGTGACAGAACACCTCTTTCCTACATCAGAGGTCTCCAGGATCGAATCCTGGTGAAGACTGGAGGAGGAGGATGAAAAGAGAGGGCAGAAAACAGATACAGAGAATTGCCCAGCAAATGGACACAAAACAGCAAATGGGGAAGGGGGGTTTTAAAATGGATAAAGTAAATAAATAAATCTTAAAAAAAAAAAAAAATGATAGGGAGAGAGGAAATGTTACAGAATAAACCTTGGTTTGCATAGGTTCTCCTATAATTCCCCAATTTAGACTTTTTTTAAGAGCCTCGGGATGAGAGTAATAAATCCAATTGTCAAATTGTAAGTAAAAAAATAAAAAATAGATCTGTGAAAGCTATGAAAAGGTTTTTCTAAATACAAATAAAGCAAATACTGTATAATATATTCCCTAGAACCTGATAGTCAGTATGCTTTTGAAGTTATTTATAATTTTAAGGTATTATAAAAACAGCCAGGTTTTAGTCTCCTATGGAGAAAAAAATTCTTACATAAACTATAATTGCTTCAATTTTTTGATGGGTGTAATCTCCGTAAGTTTATATGGATATTAATGAAATAACTTAGCATTTTGTTTATTTATTAGAACTTTTTTTTTTTTTTTGAGATACTGGGACCAGGGATTAAACCCGGGACTTCGTATGTTGGAGGCCGGTGCTCAACCACTAAGCCACATTGGCTTTTTCGTTTGCTTGTTGTTTGTTTTTTTTGTTTTTTCTAGGAGTCAGCAGGAACTGAACCTGGGACCTCCCATGTGGAAGGTGGGTGCTCAACTCTCAACTGCATGAGCCACATCTGCTCCCTAGAACTTTAAGATGATGAAAATTGTAAGTTTTTGGCTAATGAAATTATTACAAACCTCTTTTTAAAATAATTGTTTTTGCCTAAATTGAAATGAATAACTTTTCACAAAACAGAATGAGGGATATGAGACTTAAATGGATATAAAACGAAGTAAAAGTTTTGTGGAAGTGAATCCATTGTCAATGCTGACTAAAATTTGATAAGCTTATTTAAGGGAGTATGTTTTGTCCTAGGATAAAATGGCTGGTTTTCATAAAATCGAGTAGAAGTATGTAGGACAAGACTTGAATGGGCATGGAAAATTGTAGAAGGGTTAATGGAAGAGAATTTCGCCTATTGCTGACTATAATTCAGTAAGCTTATTTAAAGGTGAAATTTGTCTTGCGATGAAGTAACTAACCCATATGGTTATGGATGATTATGGGAAGTTTGTAAATGCATTTTCCAAACTGAAAGATTACCATGTAAATGACTGAAACAGGGAAATCATTGTTAAGAAGAAATCTAGGAGTTGATATTGATATAAAAAAAAAAGTAACTTTTTAAAATTAACAAAACCTGTTGGGCACCACCTCAATCTGTTATGATCTATACTAATTAAGATTTGTTTACCGAATGGTGTACTCATGCAAAACTACATTTTGATTTTCTCTTTCTGTTAAAGTAACACAGTTTTCTTAAATGGCTGGTCTGTTTTGAGTGAAAGGATATAAAAGTCCTTTTGCAATAACCAATGAATCAAAGAACAAAGAATCTGTGCCTTATCAGAATGGCTTCATTAAAAAAAATAAATAAATACAGAGCCATTGCTATTTTGGAAGTTAAGTCTTTCCAAACTATTTTACTAACTTATTTGTCACTATGATAAGTAGAAGTCTGTTTAAATATAATGTTCAGACTTGACAACCTTTACTATCCTAATAAAACCCTTAAGGATATCTTTAATTGCAAACCATTAGAAAATACTTTGTTCTTTCACCTTGTAAAGAGGTGCTGAAATATATACACAAAATACATGTAAAATCCATATTATATTTACCACTGAAGTTTTAAGGAATCAACCACATTGTTAAAAGTAATACTTCTTAAGCTGGGGATATTAATGTTCCAATAAATGTGTAATTATGTTAAGGTGGTGGTAGTGAGAAGATAATCTTGATTCCACTGGAAACCTTGAGTTTTCATAAATTTACTAGAAAAATTTTTTTTGCCCAGTACTGCTGAAGTTTCTTTGTGATAAACAGTATCTTTCTAAAAGAGGAAAAAAAAAAAAAAAAAAAAAAAAAAAAAGAGAGAGAGAGAGAGAAAACACAAAGAAGAAATTAAATGTGTAATTTACTTATATATTTGGGGATTGTATAAAAATTCTTAAAGATTTTTAAAGTTTGCACTGTTTATTCTATCCTAATACTGATCTGCATGGTAATATTGTTGGTTATAGCTTTAGTTATCCTTAGAAAAATGTGATTTTATGAAACAACCAAAAAAATCTCTTATCAGTTACACTATTTTGTTCTGATGTTTCTCTAAAAGAGTATGTAAGTCAACCCATTGTAAACAAAAAGGGACCTTAAAGGAAAAGCAAGGCAAAAGTTTGTTATGTTTTGCCTGTTGATTAGCATAATTTTGGTAAAAGAGTAAAAGTAAAATGAAACAAAACTTCTACTATAAGTTGTAGTTAATGATCTCTAGAAATAGTTTTATTTAAGGAAATTAGGGTCTAGATTTTAAGCTCTTGAAGCAGTCACATTTATTCCAGACCTCTGTTCTCTGATTGGTATTTCTAAATCCTGAGATGCTTTGCTCTTTATGAACAACCTGCTAGCTCCCTAGAATTCTTTTAAGTACCTATATGACACTTGGAACCCAGAGTTAAAGTTAGCCAGCTCTAAAAGTGATGAAGAAGCAGCCCTATAGCTACACACACACACACAAAAGAGTGGCTCTAGAGGAGCTGCCACAGGGTGGTGCCTGGCTAAGGCACTAGTGCATCCCTATTAAATATTCTGACTTAGTTCATATCATACAAGATTGTATTGTGAGGCCTGTCCTCAACTTCGGCCATGAACAGTGCCTTATAGCAGTGGATATATCCATAAAACCACACACTAAGGGGATGGACTTCATTTAAACCAGGCCCCAGTGCCATGCATGGTGTCTCTCCATTTGAGTTATTGGCTAGATTGGTCACTATGACCCCCCAAACAATAAAGGTATCTGCCACATCTCCTGGACTTGCTCCTGAAGTAGATAGAGACACATTGCTGCTTCAGACTCCTGTAACTCTGCCAGCCAACTGTGGCTTGATATCACTAGATGTACAATGGACTTTGCCTCCAGACTTGCTCTGTTCATAGTGCCAGAGAGTGCTCTGCACCAGGCGTGGGTCTTCAGGACCAATGGTGCTTCAGTATTCTGCTGTGTGAAGGATATACCCAGTGGAGCAAAAATTGCCAGAGTACTATGGGTAGAACCTAAACAAATACGACTGGCATTACAGCCTCCTCCTTTGGAGGGACAACATGTATGGTATTGCAAACCTGGAGCTTAGATATATTAACTGCTGTTCAAAGAAAAACTTGTGCATTGATTAGTATTAAGTACTGTACCTGATGAATATGATGATATTTCCTCTATACTGGGTAATATGCAAAGTGATATTTTTTTTTTTTTTTTTTTTTTTTTTACCGGGAGGTCCCGGGTATCAAACCCGGGCCCCTCCATATGGGAGACGGACGCCCAACCAGTTGAGCCACATCCGACCCCCAAAGTGATATTGAAGATGTTAAAAATCTTGAAAAACTTGATTCACTTTCTGTGTGGTTGATAAACTTGCCTATGATATGGAGAGTAGCCCTTTTAAATATAGCCTTTTTTCTACTTGCCATATGCTTGTCTTGCTGCTGCCTATATTATCTTTCTGGGTTTATGTCTAGAGCTTACTTTAAAATAATATGGAAATATTCTTTGCCCATGCTTAGCAGAAAGTAACTACCAAAGATGAGACCTTTGCCCATTTCCCTCAAATAAAGAATGCTTACAAAATATTCCTTCTTAAGAATAAGAAGACTATAATCACAAGGGGGGACTGGATAGCTGGGAAATGTGCTATTAAAAATTTCTTTTCTTAAGCAGCTCTGAAAAATGCAAATACCTTCCCCAGATCTAGTAAAACTGATTTTCTATTAACCTAATCTTAGTAGTTTACTTTTTGTTCTTAGTTCCTAGAAGGACAATAACCAGACCTTCTCAGTTCTACTCCCAGGAAAGTCAGGAATAAAATAACATCTCAGCAAAATCAAAGAATGACACCAGGAGCACCTCAGAGATAAAAAGCTGTAAACCAGGAATCACACAGGAGTTTTACATACAGGAGATAATACGGGATTGTGAAATTTGCCCACACCCCGCTCATGAGACCCTGTAAAAAAAATTCCAGAGTCATTACCCACTTGGCAGGAATGCCTCATACAATCATTACTTGATCCTCAACCCCTATTCCCCCTATAAAAATCTTAGCCCCCTTCTCACTTTGAACTAGTTTTGGGAAAGATTCCCACAGTTCCTTACTTGTGCACTTGCAATAAATTACCATCTTACTGAGAGACGTGTTTCTCCTTTGTAGGGCCAGATCGGGCAGAAGCCGTGCTTCTGGTAACACCCGAATAATTAAAGTCCATTGAATGCTAAAGTATAGCAAATACCGAAACACGGAGAGACAGGGAAAAGGAAGATTATATAGTGATACCTAGCAACTTGAAGAATGAGTAAATTTATGAAGAAAAGAGAATTCTAGGCAGAAGAAGCAGTACATGCAAAGGCAGACACATGAGAAAATCTTGCAATGGTGAAAGGATGAGGAATTAGCTGTGCAGAGGAGAAGTTAATACTACAGACTAGGAGGATGCTATGAGGATTGTTTAGGTGAATTTTAATTTTCAATTCTCTCTTACAAGTTCTATCTAATACATGCTCAAACATATTCTAGAGTATTGTCACAAGATATTTCTAAAAAGGAAATGTGTGTGTAATGTAAAATATAACATGTTAGTATGCTACGTTTTGAGATCTGTGATCTCTTTTCCTCAGGAAAGAAACCATAACCACTGAAGTATTTTCTAGCAACTCTCAAATCTGAGTCAGTCTATATTATGTAAAGATGTGATATAAATGAAGGAGCATTGTAATAAGAGTTAGAAATTCTGGCTCCACCACTAGTGTGCTATGTCATCTTCTGTAAGACACTTAACCTGACCTCGCCGGATTCCAACTTCCTCATCTCTCAAAAGAAATGGTTGGATAATGTTCCATCTGCTTCGTACTCAGTGTCTAATCCTCATTTGCAGTCTTCTGAAGCAGGAGGGCCACCCTAGACCCTCTTCTCCTTCCCAGTCCTGGTCAGATGGCAGTTACAATAGAATCATTTTTCTACTACCAGGACTGGCAAATCTTTCCCCTAAGTGTGGCCTTGGGCATTTTGTAGTACAGTAAGGATTTCTGTGATCCCTGATTTGCACCTTCACCCCATTCCTGGGGCCATGCTCTGTTTCTCTCTGTAGAAAGAATGGGGTACTGAGAAGCATGACCCTGGCCACTGAACCAACACAGTGTCAGCAAGTGCTTTGACAAAGGAAAGGCTAGCACAGAGAATAGAGTAATGACTGCTCTTATTTTTGTCTTATAAATGGATCATTGTAATACTTTAAAAATAGCTATCAAGGAAGCATTATTTGAAAACATGCATGGTGGTGGGCTCTGAGACCTGCAGAAGCAGGGAGTGCAGTAGGTCATTTGCCTCCAGCAAAGTGGTGTTGGATAGGAAAATGTCGAAGACTTTCTAGTCATCATGATTTCTGAGGGAGACAGGCAAGGAGCTGAGTTCACAGCCAGTCTTTACACTGTTGTGTGGTAGACATGTTGACCCAAGGACAGAGAGTAGTAATGAATGAAGGGCATTAATGGAGGTGGCCCTCAATGATTAAAGCCTGAATTTTCCTTTTTTTGGTATAAAATTCATAATTCCTGGCTTTTTGGGGAAAGCATGAAGAAAATTAGTGCTGCCTCTCCTATTTTGTTGAGCCATTTTTAGATCTCATAGGCAGAAACCAGAAGCCATGGCTGCTGAAAATGGCACAACAGTAATATCCCAAAAGTTCAACCAAAAGATTAACTACTGTGAAATGGATGAGGGTTGATATTGCCACTCTTTTCAGCTTTTCCAGATAAAAACTATTTCCTTGTTTTCAAGGAAATAAACATATGCTTTGCTTAATCAATATATACAGTTAGTTTGAGAAGGGCATGTGTTTGTATATCCTACTAAAACATGCCCTCATAATTACTTATAAAACATATAAGACAAGTTCTCTAAAATCCCCCAAACATGGAACAATTTAGCAAAAATTTTGTCCTCCTATGCTTTTAGAAAAAAAAATTATCATGGCAGACTTTAAATAGGTTTCTTAGTTTTTCCTGTCACACCAGCAAATATCCCAATACCAGCTGTATTCTCCCTAGATTTTCTTCCCTGCTTGGAATACTTTCCTCTCAGTTCAAAAGCACTATGGCACTCCCAATCCACAGGTGAAAACTAAGAGCTAGAAAGCCTGAAGCATGGGACTCCTGGGAACAAATTGGCAAATACATACTCCAAACAAACATTTGTATGAATCCTACTTTTGACAAAGTGGGTGGTATGTAGAGGAGCTGATGCAACCTTTATCAGAGTTTTAGGCATATTCCACAATCTGGCTAAGAGTTTATTTGGAGTCTATTACTATGGAGATGAAATGTTCCTTCCACCCCTAGCACAGACTTTGCACACAGAGGGAAACAGTTGTATAAACATTAATGACAGGGGAGTGGGTATGGCTCAATCAGTTGAGCGCCTGCTTCCCATATGGGAGGTCCCGAGTTCAGTTCCTGGTGCTTCCTAAAAACAAAACAAAACAACTACAACAAGCAAACAAATGAAAAAACCAACTCAGGGGAGCCAATATGGCTCAGTGGTTGAGCAACTGCTTCCTACATATGAGGTCCCAGGTTCAATCCCTGGCCCCCGGCATGTTAAAAAAAAAAAAAAAAAAAAATTAGTGACAGTGAGTTTCACTGAGCATAGGTCAAGTTTCTCCTTCTATATTAGAGGAAACAGGAGATTTCTGAATTATTATGAATGGACTGTTATTCTAGCCTTAGCCAGCAATCTCCAAAACACTTGCTTCAAATTATGAGCACTACCAAGAGGGGCAATGAGTATAGCACAATACAAATCCATTACTACCCCCAGGGAAAATGATTACAGAATATCTTTTTGCCCAAATCATACCTTTTGATTTATAATTATAAGTTCCAGGTGTGAAGGTTATACAGCTAATGCTAACAATAATGGCTATCCTTTTGAGTGATGTTTATATTCTACTCACTTATGTTAAATGGTTTTGCATACAGTAGCAGCCAACAGATATTTATATAGATTTACAGGGGGAGAGAGGGAGAGAGAGAGAGAGAGAGCCCTTTACTATGTTCCACACTGTTCTAGGTGCTTCATGTGAATTGATTTATTAAAGCCTCACAATAATCCTATATGACAGGTGGTAATAGTTCCCTTCTTTTACAGGTATGGAAATTAAGGCCCAGGAGAGGACCAGAAACTTAGCCCAAGACACACAGTTAATAAATGGCACTGTCAGAATCCAACCTCAGGAAAGTCTGTTTTCAAGAATCATGTTCTTGACTACTACCTTGTTATGACTTTCTTCATAATAACCCTAAGGCTGTCACTACTATCCTTGGCTAAAGATGAGGAAATTGTGGTTCAGAGCAATTAAGTCATTTGTTAAATGTAATTCACCTAGTAACTGGCCAGGCTAGGATTTGAACCCACTCTGTCCCAAGGCTCCTACTCTTTCCATAATCCCATATATCTCATAAACTACCCCTGATAGAGGGGAAATAAATTGTAGTGGCCTCCAGTAATCATCATATATGTCTAGATTTGGAGCTTTAGGTGCTATATTAACATCATCATAAAGATGAAGCAGATTAATTCATTTGGGCATTCTTGCCCAAAAGCAGAGACCTGCAAGTTTCACACAGTGATTCCTAATGTTTACACCTAAAGACTCTGCAAGTGTCATGTGTTTCATACCATCCTGATTTCCAGCAAGTAGACTCATGTTTCTAAAACATGGACACGTTTCTGATTGCCTACTGGACACCTTTACTTGGAAGCCTCTCAGCTACTTCAAATGTAACTTACCAAAATTTGCACCTATTGTTTCCCACCCCTAAAAAAAATGCCTTCCTCCTCTTCTTCCATTTGCTATCTCAGTTAATCATTACCCTTACCCAAGAGCATCATCCTTCCCTTCACCATCACATCTCCATCCAATATCTTCAAATGTCTTTGATCCCACCTTAGAAATGGCTCCTTCCCTCATTTTCCCCTTTACTCTATCAAATTGCTGTTTTATTCAGGCTCTTATCATCTCACATCTAGAGACTGATACTGTCCTATGTGCCTTGCTGTAACTAATGTGCCTTCGTTCCAGTCCATACTCCACATTCCTCTCAGATTGATGATTACAAGATATAAATGGGATCACAGTACTCCTCTCCTTTAGAAGCTTTATCCACAGGACTAAAAACCAAACTTCTAGGTCCTGATTACAACACTCCAAACTCATCTATTTCCTTCCACTCCTTCTCAAGTTCCATAAATTCTAGCCACAAAGAACCCAAATTGCTTTCCCTAACTGCTGTTATCTTTCATGAAGAACTGGATTGCCAGTTTATCTGGTAAATGAGTTAAAGACTAACCCAACACTATAATATGTGTTGATTAACTATAATTCTCAAACTTTCTTCATGGCCAGATATTCAGAATTAAAGAAGGCCGATAGTGATTCCTTTCATATTTAAAAGTAAAATCATTAGTTTTGGAAATAGCAAGTAAGTTATTTATTGTTTTACTAAATCAAGAAACATTTATTGTCCATTTCATGTGCTGGACATGATGCTGCGTGCTGGAAAAATCAGAGGTAGCTAGAATGCGGTTTTTGCCCGTCAGGGGCTCATAATGTATTAGGAGAAATAGAAATGTAATTAAGTTAGTAGTGCTGTAAGTGCTTTCCAGGTGGGAATGTGAGTGGCAATGGGAGGTTGCTAGCTGCCACAGAAGTGGGGGACTAGACAGAAAAGGAGGGGAATGACAAGGGTAACAGCTAATATTTAAAGTGCTTGATGTGGCAGACTCTGTGGTAAATTTTTCATGTGTGTTTTCTCATCCACTCCCGTCAATCTTATGAAGGATGTCGCTATGTTTATACTCATTTTGCATATGGGACACCTGAGTCTGAAAGTAAATTACCTGAGCTCTGATAGGAAGCCTAGAATCAGGTCTTGAACCTGAGTGCAATGCTGTTACCCTAAACGAGTGTGCTAAACCACATCATCCTAACGGAGCTATTTCACCAGAGGCTTGAGGATGATTAGAGGATTTTCAAATAGAGAAGGAGTTGTAAGCACATTCCAGGCAGAGAGAGAAATTTGTATGGGGACTGTGAAAGAACAGAGAGGGGTCTGGAAATACAATCAGTGTAGAGTAACCAAAGCACAGGCTTCTTTAGGAGAATGAAGACGAAATAGGAAATGTAGACAGGGTCAGATCATGGCAGACCTTTTTATGAGAGTCATGATCACAATTGCATTTTTAAAAAACAATTTATTGAAGTATATCATTCATACATGAACATACATAAACTATAAGTGTTCAGTAAACATCGTGAACTTACAAAACAAACATGCATAACATCATACAGGGCTCCCACGCATCACCTCCCCCCCCCAAACACCCTGCATTGTTGTGAAACATTTGTTAACAAATCATGAAAGAGCATTGTCAAAGTATTACTACCAACTATAGTCCGTATCTTCCTCCCTTATACATTTTTTACGGATTTATTTATTTATTTACTTTTATCCATTTTTACCACCACCCCCCCATTTTTGCTGTTTCTGTGTCCTTTCACTGGGCAACTCTCTGTGTCCGTTTCCTGCCCTCTCTTCTCATCCTTCTCCTCCTGTCTTCACTGGAATTTGATCCTCAGAACCTCTGGTGTGGGAGAGAGGCAGCCTACCACCTGCACCACCTTAGTTTCTGGTTTTTCGGTGCGTCTTGTCTTGGCTCTCCCTTGTGTCACTCTCCTGTTACATCATCATCTTGCTGCGTGGCTCGCGGGGCCTGGTGGCATAGCCACGCATGGGGCCTGGTGGCCCACTGCCTTCTATATTTTTCTCCTTTTTTATTTTTACCAGGAGGTCCCGGGGATCAAACCCAGGTCCCTCCTTATGGGAGACGGACGCCCAACCACCTGAACCACATCTGTCCCCCTGCCATATCTCCCAAGGTTGACCAAAGATACCCAAAGTTACAGTCTTTTCCCATACAGGATGGTCATATAATAAATCAGCATTCCCAAAACCAGACCTAGGGAGAAAAACTAGGTCTGGGGACACATGCATGGTTTCTAATATAGCGAATGTTTAGCCTACCCTGATTATCACAAAATCAGGATAGTAAGAATATTCACATCACAATTGCATTTTTTAAAATGTTTTCAGCTTTTTATTTGGAAAGAATCTCAAAGTTACAAAAAAAGTTTCAAGAATAAAAATAGTCCAAAGAAAACCCACATACCCCTTCCCTGTTTGCCGTGATTCACCTATTGTGAACATTTTATTTCATTTGCTTTATCATTTTTTCTATTTATCTATGCATGTATGTATACATATATATGTATATGTAGGTATGTATGTATATATGTATGTATATATAAAATTCTGAACCATTTGAAGGTGTTACATATATCATAACCCCTTACCCATAATATTTCAGTGAATATTTCCTAAGAATAGGAAATTATCTTACATAATACACCTATCAGTGTTACTAAATTTTTATACTGATATAACATTTCTACCTAATGTATCATTTGTATTCCAATTTAGTTAATTGACCCAAAGTGACAGTTAAGTTCATGTGTTAACTTGGCCAGGTTAAGGTGTATAGTTATTTGGTCAAGCAAGTACTGGCCTTATTGTTACTGTGAGGATATTTCCTAGATTACATCATCAGTAAATTGATTGTATCTATGGCTGATTACATCTGCAATCAACTGAGGAGATTGCCTTCAACAATGAGAGAAATCTCATCCAATCAGTTAAAGGCTTTAAAAGGAGAAGTGATGATTTCAACAATCAGAAAGGAGAATTTCCGTCTGTATTTCAGCCAGCCAGCTTTTCCTGGGGAATTCATAGAAAACCTTCATCAGAGTTCCCAGCGAGTGGCCTGCCTTATGGAATCTGGGCCTGCCCATCTCCACGGTCACGTGAGCCAATTCCTCTTTAAAACCTCATAATATTTACATAATATATGTATTATATATTATATGTTCTATCAGCTTTGTTTCCTTAGAGAATCCTGACTAATACAGGGAATTAAGGCTTAAAATGTTCCTATTTGGAACGATGAAAATGTTTTGATAATGGATGGTAGTGATGGTAGCACAACATTGTGAAGATAAGTAACAGCACTGAATTATATATATTTGATTTATATATATAAACATATATCTGAATGTGGTTAAAAGGGGAAATATTATAGAATAAAAGGGGATTATGGTAATAGAATAAATTTTAAAAAAATCATCCATGGAACTGTACTACACAGTGAACCCTAAATTAAACCATGAACTATAGTTAATAATACAATTATAAAAATGTGTTTTCATCAGTTGTTGCAGATGTACCGCACGAATGCAAGATATTAATAATAGGGTGGAATATGGGAATCCTGTATTTTATACATGATTGTTCTGTAAATTTACAACTTCTCTAATTAAAAAAAACATCAAAACTTTGTGGGTTTCCTGTGAACCCTATTGAAGTTTACTCTATTAGACAAAAGCTGCATCCAAAAACTTCTTCAAGATAAGCCCTTCTCCAGCTTGGGCTTCTGCTAGAACTGCTGAGGGACAATATCCTTAAGCTTCTTAGATGCCTGGTTATTTGATTAAATATTTCTCTCAGGCATTGCTTGTAAGATCTTTCTAAGATCTTACCAGAGGATTTTACAGTTACACTCTCAAATTAATTTTTATTCTGTTTTTCTGCAAGTTCCCTGGATTTAGTCTTTTCCTGGAAGCCATTTCTTATTTTTTTTAGCATCTTTTTCTACCTAGAGAGGCTGGGAACTTTCAACCCAGCGAGTTCTGGATCTCTTTTGTTTGGCAGTGCTTCCTTTAGCTTCTCTCTCTTCTCTCACATTTTACTATAAGCAATAAGAAGAAACCAGGTGGCATCTTCCCTAGGTAGACTTCCTAATCATTAGATACATTTACATTCTACTTCACTGCAAGTGATAGTATTGCCAAACTTTCTTTTCTTTCTTTTAAGCCTTCCCCTGCAGTTTCCTCAAAAGCCACCCTGCTTCCCCAAACAGTTTCTTCCAGGGTCTTGGAGCTTCATTAATACTCCCTTCAAAGTCCTTCCAGTTTCTACCCTTGTCTGGTTAGAAAACTACCACCACATTTTTAGTTTTTGTTATAGCAGCAGCCCACTTTCAGTACCAAAATCTTTAATAGTTATCTAATGCTTCATTACAAATTACCCTGAAATTTGGGGGCTGAAAACAAGCATTTATTAATTCTATGGGTCAGAAAGTCAGGAGCAATTCAGGTGGGTAGTTCTGCCTCAGGGTCTCTGGCTGAGGTTGAGACCAAGATGTGCACCAGGCTTGACTGGGGCTTGAGGATCTGCTTCCAATGTGGCTCACTCACATACCTTGTGAGTTAGTGCTGGCAGTTGGCAGGAAGACTCGGTTCCTTGTCACGTGGAATTCTGCATAGGGCTGCTTGAGTGTTCTCAAGACATAGCAGCTGGCTTCCCCCAGAGCAAGTGATCCAAAAGAGAGCAAAGCGGAGTCATGATGCTTTTTATGACTTAAATAAAGTCATAAATGAAGTTACACATCAACCTTTCCTCACTATCTTAGTGGTTACACAAGTTAGCCCTATTCGCTAAGGAAGGGACTACACAAAGTAATCACTAGGGGTCATCTTGGAGTCTGGCGACCACACTACACAAAGCGATAAAGATATTTTTCTGTTATCTTTTAGGAGATTTGTTGTTTTCCTTTTCACATTTAGGTACATCACCCCTACAGAATTGATTTTTATATGTAGTGTGAAATACAGGGTCAAGGTTCATTTATTTCTATGTTGATATCCAATTGATGCAACACCATTGATTGAAAATTCTATCCTTTTGACACCATATTGCAATGGCATCTTTGTAACAATTCAGATGCTCTTATATGCATGGGTCTGTTCCTTTGGTCTATTTGTCTATCTCTGTGCCAATATCACACCTGGTGTTTATTGTATTTTTATAAGGAGTTTTGATATCTGATATCAAGTTTGTTTGGTCTATTTTGGCCCTTTGTTTTTATAAATATATTTTATTTATTTAGCCATGGTGCTTTTTACAACTACTGCTGCTCAGGCCCAATCCCCTAAAATTCTGATTTAATTGGTTTGGGAAGGAGCCTGGCACCTGCATTTCTAACAAACTCCCCAGGTGATTCTAAAATAACACCAGGGTTGAAAAACCACTGATCTAGTTGAACTCAATGCTGGGATGGCTGAGGAAATCAAGGACCAAAGAAGTTAAGTGTCTGCCAAATGTTACACAGGGAGGCATTTGCAGAATCAGGACTCCAACCCAGGGTCAATGCAGGGCCCTCCACTCCAGCCCAGTGCTCCTTCCACCCCTACATTTATTCCTGTAGATAGATAGCAGAACAAGCAGGAAGATGGGTGATACTTAGAGACTTTCAACGTCCTACACCTGGGCACAGCTGCAGTTGATGAGGTTGAGGGAGGAAAAAGGGAGATTAGATTACCAGTCCATGGACTCAACCAGCAGGCTCAATGTAGGAAGCTGAAAGGATGGGCTAGTAAAGTTAGGCAGAGACTTGAGAGATCAACAATCCAAATCTTTAACAGATGAGGAAACTGAGGCCCAGAGAGGTCATATGGCCAGTTATTGGCAAGGACAGGTCCTGGGTTGAGGTCTGCCACCCTCCTAATCCTGTTCTCATTATCCCACTGTGTCTGGCTTCCTACCTGGCTCCACTTACCCAAAACATTTACTCTCACCACTAGCTTCATTTCTGGTCCCTTAGGAGTTTCTACAACTTAACCTTTACATACAGTGAGATGATTCCTGAAAGGGGCCAGCCTTTATTGTTTTCCTTATACTTACATTTCTTATTAACAGAGCAGAAAGAACTTACCGTTCATACAACTAAGTGGTATTAAGCCCTGGTTGTTCACCTAACTAGCTAATCCCAGGCCTCCAAAGAGGAAATATCATGTAACTTCCAATGTAACTCTTGCCTTTAAGACTTTCTAAATAGAAACATCTTTTTTCTTCCACAAGAGAGCAGCAAAGAGCTTTTTTTAAATTACACGGTTTATAGAGTACTTAAAATTCAATGTTGACAGCACTTTTTAATGCCAAGGAACCTTCCTTAGGCTTTTTCTTTTTTCTTTTATTAAGTGTACATATGAGAAGAAACTGCAAGCCTAGCTTTTCTTTTAGGTAAAATTCTTCATCTTAAAGTTTTTTTTTAAGGATGCTTGGCACATACTAGCCATTCAAAATATTTCTTAAGTGAAGAAGTGAATAGCTTGAAATAGACATATTTAAAACTATACTATTTAACTCAGATACGTGAAATAATAGGAAGTAGGAATTCTACCTTTGATTGATTTGGATGGCTAGTATGGCTTTACAATTTGGCACCTTGCTCCCAATTTTCCTTGACAATTTGGTGGAATCAGACCATTTAGGTTAGAGCATTTAGATTCTAGTTCTGGAACTAATATGGGTTGATGATTTCCATCTGGCCCCTCCATCGCCTCATCTAATAGGAGACTACATTAGATAATCTCTGAAGTCCTGTTAGCTCTAAAATCCTGTAATTAAAAAACCCTAGCCCATCATGATTTAGAATTCAGAAGTTTTCAATTAAAAATGTTCAGTGTGCTTTAATTAAGAGATAAAAGGCTTTGTTTTACAGATGAATATTTAAGTATCCTGAAAAGCATAGGGTCTAGCCTGTTAAAAAAAAATCACAATCATAACTCAATTGCTTACAGGTGTGCAATTCACAATCTGTTGGGACATTAGTTATTTTTTTTAAAGGAATTGATGCTCATTACAGAAAATTTGAGAAACGTAGAAAAGAATTAAGAGGAAAATAAGAACCTACCATAATTTTATTACCCAAAGTCTTGTCAGTCTATAATTATTTTTAGAAAGAGGAATCATAGTACATTTATATTTGTGTCTTCCTTTTAAAAATCATATTGTAATATTTTGAACACTTCTCATGTCATTAGATATTATTTAGAATAATATTCAATTGTTGGATAATATTCTATTATTCCATCCTTCCCCCTTCTGACTATTCTCAACGCAGCAATCAGAACAAATCTTATTAAATCATAAATTAGATCATGTCCCATTTTTAGTAAAAAAATCTCCCATGCCTCCCATCTCACTTAGATCAAAGCTAAAGTTAAGATCTGCCCTCTCCTCTTTCACTACTATTCTCTCTTACCCACTCTGCTCCAGACACCCTATTGGTCTACTGTTCCTCAAACATCCCAAGCACACTTATGCCTTGGGAGCTTACCTCTTCCTAGAATGTTCTTTCCCCAGATAACTGCAGGACCCACTCTCTCGCTCCCTTGTGCCTTCTGCACTTAAAAATCACCTTCCAAGTGAGGCTTTCTCTGGCCTCCCCACCTCAAATTGCAATCCCTTGCTGATAATCTGCTTACCTTTCCCAGGCTTGTTTCTCTGCTTAACACATCATATTATGCTACATATTTTGTATATCTTATTCATTGTCAACTTTTCCCACTCAGGGATTAAGTTCCTAAAGGCAGAGATCTCGGTTTTATTCACTGCAATGTCTCCAAAGGTTCTCAATAACTATTTTATGTGTGATTGAAGGGAATCCATTGGTGTTAGGTATTTGGATTGTTGATTTTTTACTTTACTTTCCATTTCTTTTCTCATTTGCTATCAGATAGATCACTACAACGAATAACTTATCCAAAATGATTTTTATCTCTGGTTATTTCTCATGGTTAATTTCTTAGAAGTAGAAATTATTGGGCCAAATGGGATAAATACTTTAAAAATGAAGGGGGGGAGGAGAATTTTTAGATTTATAGAAACGTTGCAAGGATGGTACAGAGCATTCTCATATTCGCTTCACCTAACTTTCCCTAATGTTAACCTATTACATGGTACATTCATGAAAACTAAGAAATTAACATTGGTATGATACCATTAAATAAGCTACAGACTTTATTTGGATTTCATTAGATTTTCCACTAATATTATTCTGTTCTAGGATCCAATCTAGGATCCCACATTGCATTTAAAAATAAATACTTTAAAAATCTTCGTGCATATTCTTACTTTTACTCCAGAATTGTGGTTCCAGTCTATATTGCCAATAGCAGTGTGTGAATGCTTCTCCATTATCAATACTTGGTATTTTCCTTTTAAAAAATATCCTTAAAATTCAGTGGTTGAATTCTAATAATCTTCTTTTGCAGAAATGGAAAAGCCAACCATAAAATTTACATGGAAGGGTAAGGAGCTCTGAAGAGCCAAAGCCATCTTGAAAAAGAAGAATGACATTGGAAAACTCATGCTTCCCAATCTTAAAACATATTACAAAGCCACAGTAATCAAAAATAGCATGGTACTGACACAAGGAGAGACATATAGACCAATGGAATAGAACTGAAAGCTTAGAAATCAACTCTCAAATTTATGGCCAACTGAGTTTTGACAAGGGAGCAAAGGCCACTCAATTGGGAAAGAATAATCTCTTCAACAAGTGGTGCTGGGAAAACTGGATCTCCATTTGCAAAAAGAAAGGAGGACCCCATACCTCACACCTTATACAAAAATCAACTCAAAATGGTTCAAACATCTAAATATAAGATCCATAACTATAAAACTCCTAGAAGAAAATGTAGGGAAGCATCTCTAGGATGTTGTGTTAAGCAATCATTTCTTGGACTTTACACCAAAAGTACAAACAACAAAAGAAAAAACAGATAAATGGGACCTCATAAAAATAAAAAACTTTAGTGCCTCAAAGAACTTTATCATGTAATTAAAACAAAAACCTACACAACGGGAGAAAATATTTGGAAACCACATATCCAATAAGGGTTTACTATCCAGAATCTATAAAGAAGTCCTTCAATTTAACAAAAAGAAAAACAAGCTAATTTAAAAATGGGCAAAATACTGGAATGGACATCTCTCTGAAGAAGAGATACAAATGGCCAAAAAGCACATGAAAAGATGATTAGCCATTAGGGAAATGCAAATCAAAGCCACAATTAGATACCACTTCACAACTATTAGAATGGCTGCTATTTTTTTTTTTTTTTTTAATGGAGAGGATATGGAGAAATAGGAATACTCATTCGTTGTTGAGGGCAATGTAAATGGTGCAGCCGCTGTGGAAGACAGTTTGGGGGTTCCTCAGAAAGTTAAGTAGAGAATTACCACATGACCTGGCAATCCCACTACTAAGTATATACCCAAAAGAATTGAAAGCAGGGACTCGGACAGATATCTGCACACCGGTGTTCATAGCATTATTCACAAAAGGTGGAAGCAACCCAAGTGTCCATACCAATGAATGGATAAACAAAATGTGGTATATACATACAGTGGAATATTATTTAGTCATAAAAAGGAATGAAGTTCTGATACATGCAACAACATCAATGAACCTTGAAGAACATCATGTTGGGTGAAATAAGCCAGACACAAAAGAACAAATATTGTATGATCTCACTGATATGAAATAATTAGAATAAGCAAGCTCATAGAGCCAGAATCTAGAATATAGCTTCCCAGGGGATGGTGTGAGGATAGGGAATGGAAAGTTAAGGCTTAAAATGTACAGGGGTCCTATTTGGAACAATGGAAATGTTTAGATAATGGATGGTGGTGATGGTAGCACAACATTGTGAATGTAATTAACAGCACTGAAATATATATCTGAATATGGTTCAAAGGGGAAATGTTAGGTTGTATATATGTTAACAAATAAAAATTTTAAGTAATCAGTGGAACTGCATGACACCAGCAGTGAACCCTAAGTTAAACCATGGAATAGAGTTAATAGTATAATTATAGAAATATGTTTTCATCAACTGTAACAAATGTTACACACCAATGCACATTGTTAATATAGGGTGGTGTAGCCGTTGGGCAGTTTGATGTAATTATGAATTCCAAAAAATATATATATTAGATTATGCTTGTAAACTGGTCTGCTAATCTGGGCATGATTAAGTTATGATTGGGGCATTAACTGGGCCACATCAATAGGGCGTTGAGCCCCACCCCTTGGTGGGTGGGGGAATCAAATATAAAAGGCAAGGCAAAGGACAGAGAGAGCAGTTCTGATGTTGGAGTTTTGATGCTGGAGCCAGGGAGGCGAGCAGACGGAGGAGCTTGGTTGTGAGGAAGGAGAGAATGCTGTTGGATAGACACGAGCCGTTCGCCTGAAAGTTTACAGTTGGCCTTGTGGAGAGATGCAAAGCCTAGAGAGCCTCATAATCTACAGCTGACCTTGTGGAGGAAACAGAGGCACTGAGCCCAGAGAGAAACACAGCCCTGGGAAGAGAGGAACCCAGGAAGCCTGAACCTGGCAAATGTAGGCAGCTGTCTTACTCCACCATGTGGCAATGGACTTTGGTGAGGGAAGAAACTTAAGCTTTATGGCCTGGTAACTGTGGACTTCTACCCCAAATAAATATCCTTTATAAAGACCAACTGATTTTTCTGGTATTTTGCATCAGCACCCCTTTGGCTGACTAATACAGGTGGTATATGGGAATCCAGTATTTTGTGCATGATTGTTCTGTAAACCCACAACTTCTCTAATAAAGAAAAAAAAATTCAATGATTGAAAAATGGCATCTTGTTTTATTTCCTTTTTCGGTGAAGTTTGAACATTTTTTCACATTTATTGGCCATTTGTATTAAATCTTTGTATCTTTTGCCAATTTTTTTTTTAATTGGAGTATTTTACCTTAAAACACTTTATATACAGAGGATATTACATTTTTATCAAGACTAGTACAGGACTTTTGCATGATTTGCCAAATATCTTTTTGGAATACTGAAGTTTTCTAATTTTATATCATCAAATCTGTTCTGATTTAGTGTTTTGATTGATTTCATTGCTTTTTCATGCTTAGAATTGTACCTTCCCTATTCCCATATAAAATATTTCATATATAAATTCATACAGATATATTATTTTTACATTTTAGATCTCCTAGAATTAATTTTGATGTCTAGAAAACAAGGGAAGATGTTACTTTAATTTTCTAAAAAGGTAACTAATTGTCCCAGCACTGTTTCTAAAATAGTCTCTCCTGCTCCTATTCCTTCATAGCATGATGCTACTTTTTTTTTTTTTTTTTTTTTGAAGAACCGGGGACCAAAAATGAATCTGGGACCTCATATGTAGGAAGCCGGCGCTCAACCATTGAGCCACATCATCTTCTCTTAGTTAATGTTTTCATTTGTTTTGCTTGTTGTTTGTTTTGTTGCCTTTTTTTTTTTTTCAGGAAGCACCAGGAATCAAACCTGGGATCTCCCATGTGGGAGGCGGGTGCTCAAACACTTGAGCCACATCTGCTCCCATGATGCTACTTTTGTACCCTCCAGATGGTATGGGTTTGTGCTTTCCATTTTATTTCATTGATTCATCATATTCCGGCACTAGGACAACACTGTTTAGTGATTCATTATTTTAAAAGATAGGAGAGCAAGTGTAGCTAAGTGGTTGAGCACCTGCATCCTATGTATGAGGTCCTGGGTTCAATCTCTGGTGCCTCCTAAAAACAAAACAAAATAAAACAAAAAGATAATATCATTGTATCTATCCAATGAATGTCCAGCCAATAGCATGATTCACAAATAAGCAGTTTTTTTTCTTCCTTTTTTTTAATATATATTTTTTATTTGTTTTTAAAAGATACTTAGATTACATAAAATGCTACATAAAAAAAATATAAGGGATTCTTAAATGCCCCACTCCCCACACCTCCCACTTTTCCCCACATTAACAACTTCTTTCATTAGTGTGGTACAATTGATGAACACATTTTGGGGCATTGTCATTAAGCATGGATTATAATTTGCATTGTAGTTTACACTCTCTCCCACTCAATTCTCTAGGTTATGGCAGGATATATAATAGCCTGTATCTGTCATTGCAATGTCATTCAGGACAATTCCAAGTCCTGAAAATGCCCCCATATTACACCTCTTTTTCCCTCTTCCTGACTTCAGCACCTCCAGTGGCCACTGCCTCCACATCCATGATATAATTTCTTCCATTGCTAGAATCATAATAAGTCTATAGTAGAATACCAGTAAGTCCACTCTAGTCCATATTTTATTCCCCAATCTCAGGATTCTGGGATGGTGATGCCCACTCCACCACTAATTGAGAGGGGGCTTCCATCTCATATGGCTGGTGGATGGGACTCTCCTGCTTGCAGTTTTTGAGATGAGGTTTAAGATAGGAAGATGAGCCAGGTGGCTTTGCAGGGGGAAAAGCCATCTACACTCATTTGCTAAAGCTGTTTAGACCTGGAAATAGGAACCCACATTTAACCTGAACACATCCTCAAACATTAATTCTCTAAATGTTTTACTCTTCAAAAAGCAACTCCGGGTGTCTATTAAAAAGTCTGCCACCTTAGGCTTCAGCAATGAAGGGAAGTCACAAGTGGGTCTTCTGGGGTGCTGACTATGTTCTCTTTCCTAATTTGGGTGATGCTACACTGATTTTGTGAAAATGTATCTATATATATGTTATATGCCAATAAAAATGTTTTCTTCAAGAAAAGTATGCCTCTTTATACAACATAAGTCTTTTTCTTATTAGAGCCTTTGAGAATATATGCACCCAGTTTCAGGACAGAGGTTTCCTGTGTTCTGAGGGATATAGCTGGGTTCCTTGAAAAGAAAAATAAGTAGTTATATTTAATATGGGTCTGTTTCAAGAATTGGGGGCCTGGGCATGATATAATGAAGGGTTTTTTAATTTTTAAGATTTCAAAAAGCCTGAAAACTATTACAAGAATCAAAATGAGCAAATATACTTCCATTGTAGACATTGACATGCTTACCTAAAATAGCTCCAAATGTTATAAAAACAGAATAATATATAGCAAAAAGAAAAATCCACAGATTATTAAATTTCTAGAGAGTATTTCTTCCAAGAATGGAGTGCCTGGATTTTCAATAGGACCTTTTAAGTCACTTCCTGTGGACATTTAAAAAAATATATAAGAACCAATAATATTGATAGTAAAGTTAGCAAGATTATCTCAGATTATCTTTCCATGGGTTTCTTATAAAAATATGCCACAGAGGATCTGTTAAATGCAGCTACCATATATTAAGTATAAATTATTAACTAGATTGTCCTATAAACAATGTTGCCTCTATACAGAAAAATAGACTTGATGCTCTGTGAAATCCTTAAATAAGGTGAAGAAGTTTAGTTTTAATTAAAACTTACCTCGTTTAAATAGTTCTGTTCTTCAATAAAAATTGCTAAAGCATTAAATCTTCATATAAAGGGGGAGAACTGGAAGGAATACAAAATATCATTTCAATTGTGATAATACCCCAATAAGATTTACCACTTAGCTAATAAAACCACATCTAGTTAACTAATGACCAAATACCCCCACTTATATGAAATGGGTTCCTAAGAACAATACTGCAAATCTGAAGCAGATTTGAGGGTTTCAAGTTATTACATTTTCAGTATGCCTCTAGCATCATTTCTATTACTTCAACTGAAATTCATCCTCTGGTGTCACAACCGAAAGCACTGGGGAGGGGACTGACAATGGTGACAGGTTTGCCGTGTCAACCCCTCTCCAGCTTACAGGGTCATCAGACAATGTCCTTACTCCAAAGGCTTCTTCATTCTTCATTTGCCCAACAATATTTCCTGATGTAGGCTCTGTATAAGGCATTGTGTGAGATCTTGCCATCCTGAATAGAGTCAGTCCCTGCCAGCCTCCTGAACTGGAGGTAGGAGACATGATGGAAACCAAGGGCTTAAATAAACAAGGTAGTTACAGTTAGTGATGAGTGTTCTGAAGAAAATAAACTGGACAATGAAATCAGGGAGTTCGTGGGAGAGGCCAGTTTAGATAGGGCCTCTGAGAAGGTGGCCTTTGGGCTGGGACCTATAGGACACATGGGCCATGGGAAAAGCCATAGGCAAAAAAGGGTTGAAGTGTTGAAAAGCTCTTCTCTGAGCTGGGAAGTGTAAGAGACCTGTCTTCAATACTTGGCCACACGGGACTTATGTAGATTGTACCCTCCCTGAAATAGCTGGACTTTGACTTGGGAGGTAAGAAACTTGGGCCCTGATGCAGGCCTGTGAGAAGCTGGGCTCTGAGGGGACTGCTTTAGAATCATCCTCCAGGTGTGAGGTGAGTTGCTACAATGATGCATCCTGGGAACACAGGTTCAGGGCATGACAAATTTTCAGCAAATGATCCCTTTGTTGCACAGAATGAAGAGTCCAGAATGGGCAAATAATTGCTTTGTCATTTACACAAAGACACAAAGAGTTCAAAAGAGCAGGGGAAGAAGTCCCGTCATGGCGGTCTCCTGCAATGGCCACTCCTCTCGCCCCACTTCAGGATGAAGAAGAGAGACCAGTCTATAGTGTCTGAGTTTCGGTTTTATCCACCTCATGGGGAGGAGCCCCTGCCACTGAGAATTCCTGTTCTGATGAGCATCTGGGGCTGCTTGTTCCAGGTTTCCAGGTTTAAGGTCTGGCCAGGCCTTTTCATTAGACTTAACATCTCCCCTAGGTTGTGGAATGGCACAGCATAGAAGAGGAGGAGATAGTGGAAGGCCAGGAGGATGCCCACTTAGCTTGTGTTTGTGACGTCCCCAGAGAAGGAGGTGGGGCTAAGTGAGGCCAGATGGCCACTTAACAGGAGTCTGTGATTTCCCTAACACCAGGTTAAAGACCATGTTTATATTCTATTGTGTCCATCTCTTCTAGGAGTACTTCTTGCTCTTCTACTTGCTAACTTGACATCTAGTAAAGCGAGTTTTGCTTACCAATTCAAAAATATAAAACCAAACAGAACAGACATGACATTGTCTCAGTTGAAATAAAAACTTTAATATGAGCATAAAAAATTATGCTGAAGATGATGGCTAAAAGATATTAGGCAGACTCATAAAACAAATACAATTAGCGCCACATTTCAAATAGACAGTAAAGCACAAAATTGTAAAATGCCAACATGTATGAGAAAAGTATTAACTGTCCTCTCAATGAATTACAATATAAATGTTTTTAAAGTGCTACAGTTTGAGCCATTACATTTAAAAATTTAATACAAATCTGATTTCAACATAATCTCATGGAAAACAGTTTCCACCCCCTCAAGTGTACTAAGAACTTTTTGGATTAGCTGTAAATGCTGCAAAAATTAAGGAATAAGAAACTTGCTAATGCCCAGTTAGTGTAATTCAAAAGCATATGAAATGACATATTGGGAAAAAACATCCTGCCCAAGATGCAGTGTAATCCACTCGTGTATCAACTCATCTAAAAGCTATACAACAACCTCTCCATTCACCCACAGTTCCTCGGCATTTAGTTTATTCTTTAAAAAAAAATCCTCAAGGCACCTAAAAATTAGCCTGTTTTTCATTTACCTGTATTGAAAATGCTTAAATACATATAAAAAGGAAAGTAGCAGTACAGTAGAAAGTACAAAGTAAGTAAACAATCAATTTTTGATTATATAATATTCAGTTCTTTTCTTCCTCCCCTCTTTATGCTTTAATTAAGCAGATATTATTTCCATTCCTTAAATATGCAGAAGTCCGCCTAGGAATATACTAAATTAAAGGAAAACATAGCCTAGGATTCAAAAGTGCCTTGGACTGCCATTCACAGACTAAGACAATTTGACTACCCAAGAGAAGGAATTGACAAATAAAGAAATTGGTAGAGCCGGAAGGTCATTCTGGAAGTTACTCTTACACAGGTCTCAGATAATTTTCAATTTACTGGTTAAGTTGGTTTCTCAGAGACTTAAAGCCTCCAGATTGTTCCTATGCCAGTTAAGCCCTGAAACCCAGGGGTACCAGTCTCTCCAAGATTGGCAGGGAGACTGATTTGGGCTGAGGGACTCTGTGTCCAATGCCAGGCAACCTTGCAGTAAAGCCCTTTCTCTCTCTGGGAAGAAAAAAATCAGCAGCAAAACACAAACGGCCCAATTTAAAAATGGGCAAAAGATTTTTAAAAATGGGCAAAAGATTTTGTATTAGTTTCCTAGGCCTGCCATAATTACCACAAACTTAGTGTTTAAAACAACAGAAATGTATTCTCTCACGATTAGGGAGACCAGAAGTCTGAAATCAAGGTGTCAGCAGACCCTGTAAAGGTTTTAGAGACTCTTTCCTTGGTTCCTATAGCTTCTGGTGCCTCCATAGGTTAAACTGTATGTGTGAGGGGAATATATAGGAACTCTGTGTTTCTACATGATTTTTCTGTAAACCTACAATTTCTCCAATAAAAATGTGTAAATACCAAAAATTTAAAAAAAAATTTTAAATGGAAAAAAGAAATTGGATGCTGGGGAGATCTGGAGTCCTGACTGGTCTGGATAATAGGGCAAGGAAGGGACAATAAGTCACAGGAGGCCTTGGTAACTGAAGTGCTCACATTCAGAGCTTCACCTTTTCCTTTTCATTTACTTCTCAAAGTAACCACCACTCTGGGTCTTTAATTGCCCTCTTCCCCAACAGTAGCAACAGCATTAGCTGCTTCCGCCCTTTAGGACAGTAAACCAGAAGCCCAAGGACGTGACCTACTCTCCAGCTGCTGGGAGCCTGCATCCTAAGTTATATTTAAAGTGCTAAGGCATCAGATGGATGGTTGTTTTAATTGCTGAATGCGTGTCCAGTAATTTTTAAAAACTGGTTTAACTGACACTAACAAATGACACAGGCTGACTTTTCAGCAACAAAAATACAACTTGTTAATTATTCAAATAAGTGCCCTTAAGTACACTTAAAAGTCATTCACTCGTTACTGGGCACCCGTTAGGAGCAAGGCACCGTGCTAGGCACTGGGAGGGAGGCAAACAGCAGGATGTCCCGGTCTCAGGAGCTCAGACTGGGATGGAAGCCAACCCACACAACTGCAGTGTGAGTCAGAGGAGTGGACTGATGTGAGGTCAGGTGGTGGCAGTACAGAGAGAGTGCAGTACAGAGGAATGGTCTTTTAAACTGTGTGCTTTAACTTCCCTAAGCCTCAGTTTCATCGACTGCAAAGTGGTATCATCTTAATAGGGTGTCTATTAGAATTAAATAAGCATACAAGGAAAGCATTGAGTATGATGCCAGTTTGAAAAAGGACTCAAAACATGGTTGCCCATATTATTACCATGATTATTTCTAAATGAAGAGTAGTACTGCAGGAGAGTAAAGAGAAGGACTTCTTTTCAGAGCATGGTGTTTTCAAGCAATGTTCTACTGGGGGCAATACTGGCATCTGGGCAGGACAGTTCTTCATTGTATAGGACTGCTTGGATGTTGCAGGACATTTAGCATCCTGGTCCCCATGGCAACAAAAGGCAAGTAGCACCCCCATCACTGTGTTAAGCAGAAACCTGCTGTTGCCCACATATTTCCAAACAGTCCCTATGGGGGCTACTACCCCCGTGGAGAACTACAAACAATTAATTCCATTAATAAAGAATAGGAATGCCTGCCTGCCTTTGAGAGTAGACAAGGAAGGGATACATTGGGCCTGGAGACAGAGAGAATGGGAAAAGAATATTCAGTAGAGTTTGGAAGAAGAATCCTTTTCTGATGAATCCCAGTACCCAAATTCCAACTTCATCATTCAGGGCATAAGTCAAAAAGCAAAGCTATATCTTTGCAAGAAAACTCAGCAGGAAAGAATTCTGCCATGAAGCCACTTCTTCAGCCTGGCTTACTGTTCATATAGTTGAAGTAGAAGATAGTCATGTAAATTCAGATAATAACCTTATAGGAGGATTTTTTTTTTATCCTGATTTCTTTTTTCCTAACACATTGGACAAGGGTCCACTTTATCCCATGTCTAGAAAAACAAAGAATTAAGAACTAAAATCATAAACAAAAAGGTAACCGTAACAAAACAAAGCAAAAACCCAACATGAGATCTGTGCCAAGAAAAGCTCTAGCTTATATATCTGTTCACAAGAACACCGCTTTCTTATAGTCACAAATCTTAAACGGTTGGCAAGTAAGTCTTCCTTCTACTTCTGAATTTGTTCTCCAGAACCTAACAGTGTTTTGGTGATGTTAGAAAAGATAAGAGGCATTTTTAAATAGGACAGAACTTACAAAAAAAGGCATTTTTACTTTGTGCTTAGAAGTAGAGAGAAAGCAAGTTTTGTTACCCTCATTTTACAGATAAGATGACTGAGGCACAGACAGTTGAGAAAAAAATGCTCATTGGTGGAAGCTACTGGGACTAAAATCCAGATCTTCCACTTTCAAATCCAGTATTGTGGACCCCATCTGTCTCCTAAGTTACAGACACGCTTTGCTAAAATGGCTGAAGTATCCTGCTGAGGAATCCTCTGAGATGAAAGCTCCTGTGCTCTACCCTCTTTCCAATCTCTGCCTAATCCGAGCCTACCATCCTGGACTTGCTGAATTAATTGCTGGATCTGTTATCAATCGCAGAAAGAAGAATCTGTTTAGAGGGACACATATTTATATATCTGTTCACCATCTCTTCTTGGAGACTTTCTTCATCTCTTTGAAACAATTATGTTAAATGGATGTGGGGCTAAAGTTAGACCAAATCTTCCAGCCAGTATGGGCTTTTTAGAATCCTTAGGTAAAGCAAATGTGAAATTCTGCATCAGGCTCACAAACATCAGGAATAATTCCATCTTCGCCAGCTGCTCTCCCATACATACCCGCTTCCCTAGAAAATGAGATCAGAAAAAAAGGGAAAGATTATAATACCATCCCTTTTACTATTTTGGAAAGGACAGATTTCTGGAATATATCTAAATTTGAGTGTTTTAGATGCAGATATATAGAGACAGTTTTAAAATAAAAGGGGCACATATATTATATGACCTCTCACAACATAAGCTGATAAAAATTTTATATAAGAAGTTCACATTTTAAATCCTATTCATGAAAACCTATCCTCACCCTAGACACGAACTAGACACCAGCTCCAATATGGCGGCTACCCTGTCTCCACCATGCCTACTTACCTCTTTCCTTCCCTCTTACCTGGAAGATTAAGGAGGAGAGGGGAATTTCCTTTAATAAAATGATAAGATAAGAATCTCTGGCAGTAGAAACCCAAATGTTCTAACTCAATAACCTAAAAGAGGGGCTGACAAAATTAGACAACTCACCCTTTTTTACCCACCAACTCTGAGGAAGGACAGAGGTTACTCTTAACTTAGTTCCCAGGGACCCAAATAGTCATCTGGGCAGCTCACAAAAAAAGATGTCTAGTAATAGATAAAAATTATAAATAACTGCTTTCATTTTGTTTTTAAAGCCTGAAATGAACATAATGGAGATATATTGTCTAAATTATTTATCTCTTATATTACCTTGTAAAGAAAAGAAACACTTTAAAAATAACAGGAATACTAAAAGATTCTTTTAGTTCTACTTCTTTTTAAATTATGCTATTTTTTAAAAAGTTTAACTGACCTATTCCAAAAGGAATAAAGGTTTCTTTTTTAATAAGTTGTCCTTGATCATCAAGAAATCGATTAGGGTAGAAATCATCTGGTTTCTCCCAAATGACTGGGTCTCTGTGCACTGACCACAAGTTGGGTAAGATTAGCGTGTCTTTAGGAATGGTGTAGCCTTGCAGCACTAAAACAAGACAAACAAACACACAAAAAAAGAACACAGTGTCATTCAACATGCTATTACGACTCATTCTCCCTAAACATCACTAGCTTAAAAAAACATTCTTTTTACATATCTAACATCTAAATTTCCTAAGACTAAACTCTGAGGTCCTTAAGGGCAGGGACTAGGTCTTGCTGATTGTCATCCTTCTCACCTCACCTTCTCAGATCAAGACTGAAACGGTGCATAGGAAGTACTCAAATGGATGTTGAATTAGTCAATCAAATGAAGCCAGAAAAACCAAAACAAATAATAGGTCATTTTAGGTAAATTTTTTCTAAGAATTCAAATTCCTAGTATGTTCGTAAAGTATTACAGTTTATAAAGTCTTATGTCCACAAAACAATATGGTGAGGAAGGTTTATAAACTAAGGTAAAGGGGTATACAGAGAAGTCATCACAGGCTCTTACCAGCTGGCAAGTTAATACATACTTTAAACAATTCCCAAGGGATACTGTACACACAGTGTATCTGCACTGCACCAAAACAAAACAAAACAAAACAAAAACCTGTTACCTGAGCCAACGCCCTTTACAAGGGATTGCTTCAGACAACTGTCTTATAACTGGATTCAATCAACAACGTAATGCACTGTCTCCAGAGGAGGTAAATTCCTTGTTACTAGGAATGTTTAAAGAGAGTTTGGGTGGCTATACATCAAAGACAGGATCAAATGGACACATTTCACCATAGGTGAGAGGTTGAAACATATGATCTCAGAATCAGGCCCTTGTAATTCTTAAATATATTTGTTCCTGTTGAAGAACCATAATAATTGAAGTAAGGTAACTTCCAGATAAAATCCTTAATTCCATATTTAGACCAGCTCTTCTGACCCCCCCCCCCACCCTCCCAAGAGGAGAAATGAGAGGCACCTTTGTCAATTCTGGAGTTATTTCTGGCAACACGACAGACTGAAATTACTGCATAATTTGTTTTGCCAGTGTAAGTGTATGTGCTCTGAGGGCTGGGAGAGCTACTGATAAAACAAGGCAGATCTGGAAAGCCCGTACAACTAATAATGCACAACTGAGGGCTGAAACATTTCCTGTACATTTGCTTCTCCACAAGGCAATGCTAAACCCTCAGAAGGACAAGGTAAGCACCTTGTGGAGATGAGGTGGCTTGCTTCCTTCAAAAGTGTTCAAAGGAGGAAGACTCCGGACTTGCCTGTTTTCTCTGAAGTCCTATGAGGAATGGCGAGCGGCACCACCACAGCCAGCCTCTGCACCTCCATGATGGTGGCTTCTGTGTAGGGCATCTGGAGCTTGTCAGTGAGGGAAGGGGCTCGGTCAGGACCAATGACTCTTTCAATTTCTTCGTGAACCTTTTCTAAACAAAAAAGGAAAGATAAAATAGGGAAGGGAAGCCCAGAAGAGAGCCGAGACTGCCCTCCCCTGCACACTTCCCATCACCACTTATTCACTACTGATAAGCTGGTAGTCCCTGCCTGATTCAGCCTCACTGAAATAAAACATTGGTCAGATACTCCAAGTAGAGACAGCTAGCCCCAAAGACCCTGTTCCACTCTGTGACTTTATAAGAGGATAGCAGCAGAGATAAACTGAAGGGCAAAAATGAAAATACTCTGGATTCAGGAGCACTGTGAATCATCCTCTCTTATGAACAGACTGATTCTCTAAGCAGGCTGTGACCATATGTGGTAGCCCAAGATGGTCCCCAGAAATACCACCTCTTGATGGTCAGATTGTGTGTAGTACCCTCCCACTTTGTACCCGGATGGGGGATGGCAGCTGCCATGTCAAGCATCCCTAAAGAAAGTTCCTAATGACAAGGCACTGAGGCCTCCAGCCAATAGCCATGTGAGTGAGCAATTTTGGAAGCAGAACCTTCAGCCCCAGTCCAGTCTATAGGTGACTGCAGCCCCAGCCAACATCTTGACTGCAACTTTGTGAGAGAGCCTGAGCCAGAACCACTCAGGTTAAATTGCTCCTAGATTCCTGACTCTCATAAATTGCATAATAAATATTTGTTGTTTTAATCTTTTTAGTATAATTTGTTACTCAGAAATTGATTACTACAAGTAGGAAAAATCCCATCTGTGGTAGGCAGAATAACTGTCTCCCCAAAGATAACCCCATCCTAATTCCCAGAACCTACAGAAATGTTACCTTATAGGACAAAAGGGACTATGCAGATGTGATTAAATTAAGGACCTTGAGATGGGGAGATCATCCTGGATTATCCTAGTGCACCAAGTCTAATCACACAAGTCCTTAAAACTGGAGAGCCTTTCCTAGCTAAGTTTAGAGTTGGAGGGAAATGTGACTATGGAAAAATGGTTAGGGAGATGCAATGTTGCTGACTTTGAAAATGGAGGAAAAAGGCCATGAGCCAAGGAATGCATGTACCCCCAGCAGCTGGAAATGGCAAGGAAATGGATTCTTTCCTAGAGTTTAGCCCAGTGAGATCTGTGTCAAACTTCTAATGTAGAGAACTACAACAAACTGAATTTGTATGGATTTAAGTCTCTAAGTTTGTGGTAATTTGTTACAACAGCCATAGAAAATGAATACACGGTCCTCTCTTGTACTCTTATCCCATGAACTGCCACTTTCATTTACTTCCTATTGGCATTGATAGGGCGGCCTTGTGAAAGTCACATAGCTTCTCCGGCCTCTGCTCTCCATATTCAAAACAAGATGAATGCATTCAGATGACAATAGTGATTCTCTTCAGCTCTAAAATGCTATCCTTCTCCAAACTTTTTTCTCCATCATAGATTTCAGAGTCAGACCTGGAGAGATTTAAAGCAGGGACAAGCAGCCTATGGCATTGGTCCCAAAGTCTAGGAACATGAGGGTTCCCTGTTAATCCCTTACCACTTCCTATGAGATGCAAGTATTTCCATTTCATTTTCTAGGTTGAAGGCATTGCTTAGTCCTGGGAGTAACAGGATCACAGAGGTTGCTGATTTTGATTTAAATAACTTGGTTTTTACCATGAATAAAGTAAATATCTATTAATTACCTTGTACATTAGGGTTCAGTGACATATAGAGAAGGCACCAAAGCAAAGAGTTAGTTGTGGTATCAGTCCCAGCAATGAAGAGATCACCAATGATATAAAACAAGTAATCTTCATTAAAACTGCTGTTGCTATTATGTTTCTTCTCCTCCTCCACATGAAGAAGGTACATATCTATGAAGTCCTGAGGGTTCTTGACATCCAGAGCCTCTTGATGATCTTTGATGATTTTTTTAAGGAAATTGGTTAGATCCTTCTCAATTTGTCTTAACTCCTTAAATGATCCAAAGGGAAGGTAATAAAGCCAGGAGCATATGTTGACCAGGAGGAGCTGGTTATTCAGAGAGATTTCTAACCCTCGTGACATAAAACCAAGCATCTTCTTAAATTCACTATTGGTGTAGTCAAAGCGCTGGCCAAAGCACAAAGAGCAAATGATGTTAGAGACAGCATTGCTGACAATGGGGAAGGGACTGAAGGGTTCTTCTCCATGCTTTTGCATTTCCTCTTTCACAAATTTGAACTCCTCAATAATCTTGGGCTCCAAGCTCAGCTTTCCCAAGCCAAAATGACGAAGAGTTGAATGTGAGAACTTCCTCTGTTGTCTCCATATTGGACCATAATGTGCAAACACAATCCCTACAAAAGGACACAAAGAGCAGAAGTAAGAGACAGTGATACCTGATAATGCCTAACACACCCTACCATTAGTGTATTCTGTGTTTCTTAAGTCACTTGTGCAAAGTTCATATACAGGGTCACAGATAAAGACCAACAGCCAAAAAGAATGATTAGCAAAATTTAGTTATCAAAATAGTATATGTTTCTAATAACAAAAGCCATATCCAATTAAGAGAATTTGCCATAAAAGCTATTATTATAGTGATTCCTGGTGAAATGGGAAGCAATGAGTTTCAATTTCCAAAGTTAGTGTGAATTTCAAAATCTTGTATTTCATAAGAATAAAACCAGGCTTAGAAAATGGTTCAGGACAGAAACACCCATAATCTAACCATTAAGAGCAGAAGAGAAACATAGTAATGGACAGCACAAGAGGACAGGAACCATGTCTGATTGTGCTCACCATTAAAATCTCTGCTGCTGGTACACAGAGGGAGATTGTCAAATATTAGGTGAATAAATGAACTGCCCAACCATTGGCCATCTAGTTTGGAATATAATACTTGCAGGTAATCTAATGTGCTTTTTGTTTGCAATAGCCCCAATTTTAAAACATTTGAACACATTAATGTCATGTGCAGCTACATCTTATTTGATTTCACATATTGTGTTATACATTTCCCACCATTGAACCCAATAAAATTGCTCCCAGATATTATATCAATTTTTTTCTCAAACATTCCCCATTTCCTGCCAGATGTTTCACCCTCCTATTTTCCATTGTGTGTTTTATTGTTTGTCAGTTCTCCTGCTTTCTTCACTTTTCAACTACCTTGTTTTTGCTACTTTCAAGGGCATGCTCCATTCATTCAACAAATATTCTGAATGTCTACTGTTTTCCAGGTGCTGGGGTGCTGAGGATACAGCTGAGAATGAAATAAAAAACTGCTCTGTGGTTAGCCCTTCTTACAATCTTTAATACTCCACAAATGCCTCTTAATATAAATATCCATGAGGTCAAATGTGTCAGATAATCTATCAGTTTTACTCTCTTCCACTGATCCCCACTGGAACCTTCCACATTTCTGCTCAAATCTGCACTAGTTACTCTCTAAGTCTTCTGGGCAGACACTGTCTTATGACTTCCACTAGTCATAATTTAGGAATTTCCTTTCACTTTCTCCTGTGTTAGAACCCTTGTGTAATGGTTTGAAGCTGCAAGGACCCCAGAAAAGTATTTTCTTATGGTTATCCATTCCTGTAGGTGTAAACCTATTGTAAGTAGGACCTTTTGATTAGGTTACTTCAGGTAAGGTGTGGCCCAGGGTGTCTTAATCCTTTTACTGGAGTCCTTTTAAATCGTATGACTGGAGAGAGAGAGAGAGAGAGAGAGAGAACGAGCCATGGAAGCAAGAAGCTGAAAGCAACCAAACCTGCAAGAGAAGGGAGAGACCAGCAGATGCCACCTTGTGCCTTGCCATTAGACAGAGGAGGCCAGGATCACCAGCAGCCGGTCTTTAGGGAAGAAGCATCACCTAATGATGCCTTGATTTGGACATTTTTTTCTCAGCCTTGAAACTGTAAGCTTGTAAGATTATAAATTCCCTTTGTTAAAAGACAACCCATAAGATCTAAGCCCCCTCTCAATCTGAAGCAGAATTGGCATCACCATCACAAAATCCTCAACATTGAGGAAAGAACAAACTAATGGGAGAATGCAACCATGGACCAAAGTAGACATTATTATTGTAGTAATGGAGGAACTCATAACATTGATATAAAGATAGTGGCTACCAGAGGTTCTGAAGGGATAGGAAGGGAAGAATAGGTGGAACATAGGGCATTTTTCAGGGCACTGGAATTGTTCTCCACGATATTGCAATGACAGATACAAGCCATTACACATTTTGTCAAAACCTATAAAATTGTACGGTGCAAAATGTAAACCATAATGTAAATTAAAGACCTTGGTTAGTAGTAATGCTTCAATATTGGTTCATTAATTGTAACAAATATATCACACTAACGTAAGATGTTATTAATAGGGGAAATGTGAGGGGGGGGGATGGGGTGGGGTATTTGAGAATTCCTTATACTTTGGATGTAACTTTTCTGTAATCTAAAACTTCTTTAAAAATAAAGTTTATTATATATATTTTTAAAAAGCCAACTCATTTGATGAGATGCTTTGAGCAGCCTTAGCAAACCACAACACCTTGTTTCCTGGATCCTATGTCTTCCTGTATCTTGTTTTACTGCCTCTTTTTTTTTTTTTTTTTTTTTTGAGGTACCAGAGGCCGGGGATTGAACCACTGAGCCACATCAGCTTCCCTGAGTTGGTTTTTTTCATTTGTTTTGCTTGTTGTTTGCTTTTGTTTTTCAAGGAGGCACAGGAAACGGAACCCAGGACCTCCCGTGTGGGAGGCGGGCACTCAACTGCTTGAGCCACATCAGCTCCCATTACTGCCTCGTTTTGCTGAAGCATATCCTCTAGTCTTTGCCTCAGAAAGGATGCATGGGAGGTAAATTTCTTAAGACTCTGCTGAAAGAAAATGTATTTATTTTCTAAATGTCTTAGAATTTTGAAGGCATTGCTGCTAAGAGAGGATTTCTGAGTCATAAAACATACATCTTCAACATTATTAGACATTATCAAATTATTGCTCAAAGTGGAAAGTATACCATGTGTACCCACGAGAAAAAATTGGAATGTTTTCAGATTCAGAAATAAGTGCCAAGTGAACACAAAACCTTGAAATATACAAGTTCACTAAAAAAAACCCAAGAGCCTCAAATTTAGTACAGCTACCTAATTTTTCTTTCTAATTATATACAATTACATATATTGCATATATATGTAATACATGTTATATATACATATGTTATATATAATATACATAATTATATATATAATTATGTACAACAAATATATGGCATATATAGTCATATATAACAAATATATGACTAATATAATTATATATATATAAATAACTAGATAACAATTAAAGCATTTGGTATTAATTATTACATAATATCAACTATGTTTTTTAAATATTGGAAAATTATTTGAAAGGTGTTATTTGAACAATCAATAATGTTTCTTTTTAAATTTTTTACTTACATTTTTTGACATGGAAATATATCTAAATTTCTTACCCATTCAGTTAACTATGTTCATAGATATCTTAGAAATTATGTTATCCAGAGATCTATATCTATCTATATCTATACATTTATCTACACATCTAGGTGTAAAATAAAATACATTTTCTCCGACAGTGTCCATGTCAAGACAAATTTCCTTGTTTTCTTTTGCTGGTGACCAGGTTTGTTTTGTAGTCTTTGTCTCACACACACTTTCACTCAAGTTAAGCTCTTCAAGAACTGTCAGATTAAGCCATGGCTGGGTTGTTTCTTGCAGAGCATTCAGAGGCCAAGTGTTGCTGGGCCTCCTCTTTTCTAGACAGATATGGTCTCTCATGTCAAGTTCAGGATTTGATGGTAATTTTAATTATCCCTCTCATTATTTGAGATATCTCCTATGACCTCATCTGCTTTTGCTATTTCCTACAGTTTCTCAAGGAACTTTATTTTTCCTTTATTAGGATACAGATATCATCTTCTCACCATCTTTTAAACTACACTTTTGTGTAATTTGCTATTTTGTATTCTGAAAATACGGTTGTCGAGTAAAATACCCCTTTTCTATCAGTTTTTCCAACATTTATTTAGTCTTTTATGTGCCAGATACTAAGGGCACATAGATTAAAAAGGCACAGTCCCTTTTCTCAAGATATTTATGGTCTTGTGAGGAGCTGGGTAAACCAACAAACAACACACTGTTGGATGTTGGAAGTGTTTGACTTGCAGTGTAGTCACAAGGGATTGGAGCACCAAGTCAGCTGAGGGACAGCAGCACTTCTAAAAAGAGATGACATCCAGGTTGATATTCCATTTGAAAATAAGTATGGGGAAGCAGCTTGAGCTCTTGCCTACCACATGGGAGGTCCTGAGTTCCGCTCCCAAGTGCCTCCTACAGAATATGAGCAAGACAGCGAGCTGATGCAACAGACTGGCACAGCAAGCCAGATGAGGCAACAAAGAGACACAGGAGGAAAACACAATGAGAGACACAACAAAGCAGAGAGCAGAGGTGGCTCAAGCAATTAGGTCCCTCCCTCCCACATGGGAGGTCCTGGGTTAGGTTCTGGTGCCTCCAAAAAAAAAAAAAAAAAAGACGACGACGACGAGCACACAAGGAATAGACACAGCGGAGTGCAGACAATGGGAGGAGGGGAATAAATAAATAAATAAATCTTAAAAAAAAAAAAAAAAAAAGAAGTACGTATACGGAGACACATTTTGGGTAAATAGAAGAACTTGAGCAAAGTCAAAGAGAGTGTTTTCAAGAAGGGTTAAATCATCTTCAAGGGAAAATCAGGTTTTAAATTAGGCAGGGAAATGGAAGAAACCTACTCAGAAGTTGCTAAGATTCAAGAGCTGCAGTTTTTGACCACAAGCTGGCAAGAAAGAAGAGATGACCAAGGAGGAATTGCCCAAAATGGCAGAGATGAGAGGCGTGGACAAAATTAATGGTTTCAGGGTTTCATATTTTACAAAACACCTGAACTGGAGCCAGAATGGCTTAGGACCTTAGAGGTTCAGGCATATCCTGCAATTGACATCTTCTCCATCCTTCACCCTAAAAAGCAACAATATTCACAGATGTACACAAAGACTTCACTTCAAGGAGGATAGTAACACTGAAAAATAAAAATGGCTTCAAAGAAAACATTAAGACTCTTTTGGATGGGAATGATAGAAATATGTCCTCAAACTAGTTTAGGTATAAAGGGCAATTGGCCTATAGAACCACATAAGGGGAAGGGGGGGTGTCACCAACTCAGGGAAGACTAAATGCCACAGAACTCTTTTACCTCAAATCTATTTTTCAAATCGCTCTGCCTGACTTCATTCTTTCCTACTGCAAACCAAATTTACCTACAAAGGAACTATCTTGAGATGCCTACTTTCCAAGTTTCACCAATGGAGAGAAAAGCCTCTACTCCCCTGCTCCAACTTGGAAAACTCTAGGGAAGGATATGGCAGGTCCTATTTAAACTACAGTCAGTGGGTGTGAGGGGTGGCGGAAGACAAAGAGTACCTCAGAAGAAGGGAGACTCTTCCCAGAGGAATGAGTGCTAGGCAGTTGAAACATAAAAACCCACCTAAAACCAAATTAGAGATAAACTAAATGGACTATGATAGTCTCACAAAGGACTATTATATAGCTCTTCAGAACCTTGTAGAATATTTAATGATATGAAAATATGTTCACAATACTTTAAGTGATAAAAGCAGTTTTAAAGAGTGTGGAGAGTATAACTCCAGTTTAAGAAAGCAAATACATTTTTAAAACTACATGTATATATAGAAGAAAGACTGGAGGAGATACATAAAAATAATGTCAATAATGACTATCTCAAAATAATATTGATTACAGATGATTTTTAAACCTTTTTTCCTTTTCCCTGTTTTATCTTTTTCAACAATAAATATATATCACTATTATAATAAAATTACCTACATGTCATCAAATCTGATACACTTCTACATTGATCACATATATATTTTCTCTGTCCTGAAGCAGAGAAAGTGCTATGCACTGATATATTTGCCCTTTCCTTGTACAGAAGTGAGACTTCAGGCCCTCTTGATATAAGCACATTAACTATTTCAAATACATATTTCACTGCATATTCAGTTATCCTGTTTCCTTGTACATTTTCAAATTCCCCAGATGAACTTTCATTTTCTATTTCTCACTTCCTAATTTCATTTTGCATCTTGTTCCCCTTTGAAGTAGTCAATACTGACTGATGGATGCATCCCTACTTTTAGACTTCAAAATTTGCTTTTGCCTCCCATTTGTGTAGCTTTGCAATTTGCCTTATTGACCCTTTCTCTAAGTCTCTGGCAATTTCTTAATATATAAAGTGCTTTTTTCCTTCTGTCTTTGCCAAGGTGCTGTCTGAGCTATAGCAGGGTTCAAAGCTCAAGTCAGTATTACCTTTTCAGCCTTCCAATGTCCTTCATATGGCAGCATAGCAAAAAATTAGAAATGACCAAATTTCTATCAACAGGGAAATAGATAAACAAAGTGATATATTTCATTCATTGGAATACTGCACAATATGGATAAATCATAAAAATTTTAATAACAAAAGCTAAAGGTAGAATGACACTTTTCTTAAGTGTATGATGTATATAAGTTTTTAAAAACATACCAAACAAAATTATGCATTGTTTATGGATCTGAAGCAAATCTGAGTGGTGGATAAATGAGTTTGTATTGTTCTCTGAGCTTTGTATTTGAAATATTTTGTAATAAAAATTTGATGCACACAAATCTTTTTCAAAAAATAGACCACATTTAGAGTGAAGCACTGCTTTGGTAGACTTGCCTCTGATTTTCTTTTCCTGCCCAGGGAAAGAATTGTATAGATTAATGAGGATGTGGGCCATAGCCAGTGCAGAACATCTTTACGGCCTATCTGGTTACTATAGTTTTTATGGGTTTAAAAGAACACCAACTTAATCATGAGATTTTGAAAAATCCAAATAAAATCCAAAACCTTCCCACATTCTAGAAATTTTCGGTAAATATGCTAAATTAATTATTTCCAGCCTTTCTATGCACATACCAGTTTATGAACTATCCCCTTCTCTGCTAGTCTTTGACAGGAAATTCTTCAAAATATATTGTAATAAATATTTAATAAGGTTATTGGCCTCTAATCCCTAAAATATCTTTTCTATTATGGTTCACATGTCTTGTTTCTGGACAATTTCACTTTTTACTCTATTGCCACTGAAAATAGTAGCCACAGGTGCCTCTGGCTGTCCTCAGGAGTCTTGCTGACCTCAGCAGCTTGGCCTTTGGCTCCGAGAGCTTCCCTTCTCCAGGCTGATCATGCTGTCCATTTCTTGGTCTGTGACGTCTGCTCTTAAATCTTCTGCTGCTTCATCCATTGATGTGCATCTTGAAATACACTCCCATTTATTTCCCTTTTATTCTTCACTCTTGAAAAGGTTCCATTAAAAAATTTCCTCAACTATCTCTATTTTCTTTTTCAGATGAGCTGTTGCCTATTCCAGGTTAAGTCCACAACTGTTTTCTTTGTGACATAGTTTTGGCTTTACCTTTTCTTGTCAATCACCTTCACCAGCCACATAAATTTAGCTCATCAATTCTTTTACAGCACATTCACCCAATACACATCTACTGGAATATCAGAGCAGCATTGCCTCAGAGATCCTAACTGTCTCTTAGGGGAATTAATTAGTTGAGATACTGAAGCAACAAGTTACCGCAGGTTCCCAGGTCCTTCCTAATTAGAGATCTAATGTAAGCAGTGATCTAACTAATGTTTAAAGTCTGCCTTATTATAGATTCTTGACCAAACCACATACCCACCAAGAAACATTTTGAAAGCATTTACTGTGCTAAGATTTGGGAAGAGTGCTGTTTGGACCTCAAAGAAGAACATTTAATTCTTTCATTCAAGAAGTCTAGAGTAAGAGACAGACATGCAACACAAATTACAATTTAATGTGATAAGCGCATCAAAAGATGCATGCGTGCACACATTCATCCATTTCTTGATTACCTCCTTTGTGACAAGCAATGGGAGTATAGTATTAACAAGATGAGCTAAATCCTTGCCCTCAGGGAGCTCACATTCCAGTGGCTAGCAGGGATGGGGGTAGGCTGAAAACTTTCAAAGTGTTCAATGAATGAAAGATTAATGAAATAAGGTGTGGCATGGTGCAATGACTAAAATAGGACTAAAAAATGATAACTGGCCTGAAAGGCCTGAGAAAGGACAAGGAGTTGGCCAGGTGAAAAGTTATCCCAGGCCCAAGAAAGACAAACACTGTGGTATGTGACAGGCACAAGCTCGGCAGGAGTCAGTTTTGTACATGTAGGGCAGAAAGGCCAGATTGACATATACAAAAAAAAGTAAAGGGAGAGTAGAAAGAGATCATATCAGAAAGGCAGGCAGGGGCCAGATCCTTCAGGGCACAATAGGTCAACTATAGAGTTTAGAGCAATTGGTTTCAGCAGGGGAGTGATGTGACTTGATGCATGATTTTTAAAAGAGATCCTTCTAGTTGCTGGACTGGAGTGGAAGTAGGCAGGCTGGTTAAGAGGCTTCTGAAGTTTTAGGTAAGAAACAATGATAGCTTCAATAAGGGTGGTGGCAGTGGAGAGGGGGAGAAGTTGATGGATGCAGGACTTATAATTCTAGTAGGAAGTGATAAGTCTTGATTAATTGGAAAGGGGATGGGGTGGTATCAGAGAGAGAAAGAGAGATCACAGAACACTTTCTCAAAGAGATGACATTTGAGCACAATCTTAAAAGTGAAAAGGAATTCTCTGTGTAGCAAAAAGATTGGAAAAGAGTTCTAAGTATAAGTGGCATGTACGAAGGAATAGGGAGAGGGGGGTGGGGTATGAATAGTAACATTTGTTTTTCAGTGGGACATTTAGAGTATTGTTATGATCATCATTACTATCATGTGTTTAAAATCCTGATGCGAAATACTGGCTTTATCAGAATCTAAAAAGCCTAGGTCTTTTTATGCTACATTCCAGGGCTGGGAAGTAGCAGTTCATTTATTTAATAAATACTTGTTAAGCTCCTACAATGTTGCCAGGCAGGACAAGTAATGACTCTGTCCTCTAGATGTCAATCTTGTGAAGACCCACATTCAGGCCTAAGGTGACAAAATTATGTAACCTCAGTTTAGATAAGCACAGGGAAGGAAAAATAACATAGTGCAATGAAACTGATTCATAAGGGAGCCTTGCCTACTGGGAAAGGCAGGATGAAAGGCGTCCCTGAGGAAAAGACATTTAAACTGATACCTGACTGATGGGCAGGAGTGACCCAGACAAAGAAGTCTGGGATCTATGCCAGGCAAGAAGGCAAAGGGACTGAAAAAAAAAAAAAACAGAAAGAAAGAAAAGCAAGCAAGCAAGCAAACGAAAAGTTAAGGAAAGTGTAAATTTGATATTCCATTGCAGCAGATGTTTTCCAACCTGCACAAATGCCCAATTTAGATTCCCCTAAGCAGGAATCACAGAAGCTATGAAACCAGTGTTTTAGGTTTGCTAATGGGCCTCCAGCATATTTTCTAGACCTTCTATTTCACAAGAAAAGATCTCCTTAAACTCTTGCATTCAAAACTCATGAGGTGAAAAGAATATTTCCCCCTTTTTCCAACGTGACCAAATTTCTCCCCGGAGCCAAGTATGAAGAGTGAAGCCTCATTCTAGGAAGAAGGAAATAGCCTTGGAAGGATGGAACCTGGCCTCACACCTTTGTGCCCATCCCCTCTGTCAGTTTCCTGGTGGGCTTCCTACTCCTGATCTAGGAATCTGAAGAGTCATGCATCCATGAGGGGATCTTAGAGGTATCGGAAGAGGGAGGCGCCGCCGCCGCCGCCGCCGCCACCCCCACCCCCACCCCCCTTTGGCGCATCTTGCAGGTGAGAGGCGGAAAGGGTGCGCGCGGCTGGAAGGGGTGACTGGAGCCGCAGCCCGGGAGCACTGGGAGTCCCATCCATGGTCCCAGCCAGCCACCCCGCTCACCCTTCTCCTTGGTTATGATGGAGGTGAGCGGCACCCGCGGGCGGTCGCTGAAGACCTCGGCCTGCTGCACCAGCGCCTCGCGCACGCTGTGGAAGTCATTGAGGACCACCACCAGGTGGTGGCCGATGAAGAAGCTGAAGATGTTGCCGTACAAGCGGGCCAGTTTGTCCAGGAGCATCTGCGGGTTGAGGGCCGCGGGCTCCGTCCCCGAGGCCCTCGCCGTACGGTGCACCCAGCTGTACCGCCAAAGGAAGGACGGCAGCAGCATGTGACCAAAGTTGCCCACCAGGGGCCAGGGCGTGGGCCCAGGGGGGATGCCCCGAGCACGATGCCACTGCAGCCAACTCCAGCCGAGCAGCACTGCGAGGCCCAAGAGCAGCAGCATGCCACCGGTCGGATCCCACGGCAGCAGCCGGGGAAGCGCGCCCAGGAGGCTCAGAGGCCAAGGCGGGCCCCCGGTGGAGGGCTGCGGAGCCCCGGGTGAAGCCATGGCCTGTGCACCAGGACGGGCGTGTGCACCCACAGCCCTGGGGCTCCTAGTGTCCACAGCAGAGAAGCGCAAGCACACACAGCCGCCTGCAGCAGCCAGCCACCAACTCCACCGAGGAAGTCGCGGGCGGGGTAGACCGCAGGCGGCGGCGGATAGGCTGTATCTACCGCACTCTCCCCGCCCCCTCCAATCTGCAACGCCGGAGCTGAACCCCGGGACGCGCCCTGCCACCCAGCAGGGGAGGTCAACGGACACGAGAGTGCGCAATCGGAAAGTTCGCTTCCAAAGTCCTCTTGGCGCCGCTCTTCTGGGTACGGGTTAGCGGTGACAGCGCATAAGACAAGGATGCTTGCAACGTAAACCCTGCGCTTTGATTGGCTGCCGGCTTTCCTTGAGTCATTAATCAGTCAGTTGACGAACGAATAGCGATTGAGCGCATAAACCGTGACAGGTTTTGTACGGTGCTAGAGAGACTACCGTGAGCAGGCCCCCCTCAGGTGACTCGGCCTCAACACCGAGAGCACCTCGGTTTGACCTGGGAGGGTGGAGTCCCCACTATAACCCGAAAAGGCTTTGCTGTAGGACGCGATAGGAAAAAGACAGAATTGTTTCTTTTTCCAAACCACGATTCGCAAGAAGAAAATGACCATTTCCTCCACCCAGAGGCAGCAGGATGATGGGAATTCAGAGGCGTAGAATTTATTGGTGTAGGCAGCCAATAAATTCCTGCGAAAAGGATCATGGGGCCCCAGTATAGCTTTTAGAACTTGCAAAAAGCAGAAAAATCTCCTTTATGCAAAGGGTGAACGTTAAGAGTCCATTTCTGCGTGTGACCTCTGTAAAACAGAAGCTCTAATCCAGGTGTTGATAAACAAGAATTTGGGGGAATAATTAACTAAAAATATAAGGAAAATTAATCTAGGGAGGGAGGGGTGACTATACTGTTATTGGTATTACACCAAATGTGAAATGTTGGGATTGAGATATTAAGTATGGAATTGTATACTTTTCGAAAACAGAGTCCTTTCATTTCTATGATAACGATTGCTTCCTTTTCTGTCTTTTACAGGCCAAATCTTTATATCAGCTTGACAAGTGAAATTGTCAATCTTCGACCATTTTTTGTTTCGTAAGTAAATCTAATAGATCATAATGAACAAATACGTTCATTTCCCAGCTTTTTTCTGATCCACACAATTTTAAAAATTATGAACGTCAAGATGTCCTAATGAAAATGTGATCAAAGCATTGTGAGTCCTCTTTATTCATTCTATTATCCATTCTAATTTTTAAAAATAAATAAGCAATTCCAGTAGGATATCTTAAATTTCAAATCTACTTTGCACTCCAAATACTCTATTTTGCCATGCTTTTCACAAATTGTTTTACATTTACCAAAAACAAAACAAAACAAAACAAATAACCACAACGTAAGTCTTCTATAATTAGTCATCAATAACTAAATTACTTCTTTTCTTTTTTGAATTCTAAATAAGAGAATTTCAACATTTAAGCCATTTGTTTGCTGATATGATCTTCAATATGTCACCTTATTCTCTTCATAGCCTTGCTTTCTAAAGGAGGAGCCAGTAACCTCTTTCCGTACAAACAATTTAAATGCAAAAATGCACTTAAAATATTTGAAGATGTGACTAATTCAACAACCCTAACAACCATCCACTTGTGTTGTACAGGATGTAATTAAATTGGTAGCATTTCCCCAAATATTCTCTCATTTTCATTGAGTAAACCACTCTGTGAGGCAGATAGGAAGGTATATAGTTTATAATGTTCTGGATAAACTGTTTTAAACATAAAGCCACATAGCTTATAAGCACTTTTAGGGGTGAATTTCCCTAAATTACATTCCGGTTTTTCTTGCCAGACCCAGGAATAATTTCTACTCCATCCTTCCTATTTTAAACAAATAAAATAATAAACAGTAGTAGTAAGGAAGAGAATACTAAAAGGTCTTTCAGGCAAGGAGAGGTAGAAGAAAGACAAGGAGAGCGTTAAGGAAAAAAACCCTTTTTATTGAGGCCCCAAAGATTATTTTAAACCCCTCACTTTCCTACTGAAAAATCCTTCTGGCTCTACATGGCCTTTGGCCAGAATTGTTGGTAACAATATATCCAAAACATCTAAGTACTTATTATTTTGTTATCAAGAGTCGTGTTAAGTTACTCTATTTGTAAAACTACAATCGTCCGGCTGGTTTGTAATTCCATGGGAGGTAAATGCCACACACCACATCCACCCAGAGTCAGTGAACATGAAAGGGTTTAGGGCTTAAGAAGGGTTTGCAGGGGAGGGGGTGGGGTATGTGGGAATCCCCTATATTTTCCACGTAACATTTATGTAATCTAAAGCTACTTTAAAAATAAAGAAAAATGAATAAAACAGAGAAGGGTTTGCAAACTGCTAATGATAAGAGAAACTAGAAATGCTATTTATACTATTTTCTGGCACAATTCCACTGGCCATCTAAAAATTAACCCTTTCATTTCCTTTAAATTCTACAATTTGCTTCTCATATACTCCTTTGAGTGTCTCCTATAAATATCTTTATGTACTTCTTTATGTACTGTCTGAGCCTCCATGTATCTCATCTGAAATTGTTATAATAATTATACCTACAACAAGAGTTAGAATTAAATGAAATAATCAGCACAATGTCTAGCATTTAGTTAATGCTTACTAAGTATAAGATGTGATTACAATAATCATTAGGTCCCTAATAATACTTTAAACTTTACAGGTGGCACTGTTGTTGCCTCTTTCTCATCCCTGGAAGCTTTACCAGTTCTTTCCAAGTATAGATTGTGAGACTGTCAGGATATTAAATTGGTCTCTATAGTCAGCTTTTATATCGTGTGTGATCTTATATCTTATATAATCAATAAATAAACTTGCCCATGTTCAACATTACCCACTTCATTACTGTCCTGTGACACATATGTACTATGATATACTTGGAGAGGAGACATCTGAAAAATCGAAATATCAATGGAAGGCAGAACCAAAAGTAAATGTGCACAACTATGTGATTATACCAAATACCATTGATTGTACATTTTGGATGGATTTTATGCTTTATTAATATGTGTCAATATAACTGATTTTTAAAAAGTAACTGTGGTTGTTTGGAGCTGTGTAAACCCCAGAAAAACATATTCTTAAATTTAATCCATTCCTGTGGGTGTGAACCATTCTAAGTAGGACTTTTTGATAAGGTTCAGTTAAGGTGTGGTCTTAATCAGGATGGGTCTTAATCCCATTACTGGAGTCCTTCATAAGTGGAATGAAATCCAGACAGAGAAAGCCACAGGAAGCAAGAAGATGAAATACAATAGAACCTGAAGAGAACTGAGGAGCCAAGGACCAAGGATCACCAGCCTTCCATAAGAAAGTATTGCCTTGATGATGCCTTGATTTGGACATTCTTTTAGCTTCAAAACTGCAAGCTAATAAATTCCCATTGTTTAAACTAGCCCATGGCATAGTATTTGCTTGAGCAGCCAAGAAAACCAAAACAGTAGCAAAATCCAATCCCCCAAACATCATTTTATTTGGGCAAAGTGGTGTCAGAATAGGGACAATTTTTTAAATGCCATAATGGGAAACAGTCCAGGTATCCTTCAGCAAGAGAATGGAAGAAAAAACAACTGATATAGCTATTCAATAGGATGCTATTCAGTAATAAAGAAGGAATGAATTTCTGAGATTTTGGATGAATCTCAAAAAAAAAAAAAAAAAATTATACTGAGTGAAAAAGCCAGATAGGAAAGTGTATATACTGAATGTCCATTTGTATATGAAGTTCTAGAACAGGCAAGACTAATCCATGGTGATAGAAATCAGAATACTGCTAGGTAGGAGTTGACTTGGAAGGGACACAAGAAAATTTTCTGGAGTGATAGAAATATCCTACATCTTGTTTAGGGTGTAGGTTACTTGGGAGTATTTGTTAAAACTGATTGAACTGTATAATTTAGAACGGTACAATTCACTGTAGATAAATTATATCTCAGTGAAACAAATTTATATAATAAAAACATCTTAGGGAGGTGGGGAGACACTGAGAAGTGAGAAGACCTGGCAGGTTTGATTAACTGTGAGGTGGGTACCTGCAAAAACAAGTAAATGATATATTGTTTTAATAACAATAGTGACTAATGGTTTAGTATGTCAACAAACAGGAACAGAAGAGAAAGTGGTTAAAGAGTACATTCTTTTTTTTAAAAATAAACATACTCTTACTTTAGTTAGCCTGGCCATTATTGTTACTAATTCCTGATATTTTATTTTTATGTAGGCTAAAGTGTTGCTGAAATCATCTCCCATGTTCTTTACTTCTCCCTCCTTTACTTCCCTTACATGCAGAAGCCATCTTGGAAACCACAATGGGGACACCTACCCAAATCTAACTGGGTTGCTATGGGCGGATTGTTACATTTTCTGACGTGTTTTCTTCCTCTGGTAAAGTGAGGAGGCTGTAAGACCGGAACTCTGAGATTCATCCAGCCCCTAACATTCTCCCTTTTAGGTAAATTTTCGGGACTTTGAACTTGGCTTCTGATGAATAACATGGCTAGTTAATAAAATCTGAAGGAAAAAAGTATATTTGCAAAGTAAAGTATAAGCTAGTTGCTTCAAAGAAACTGACACAGCGCTATAATTTCCTTGTGCATGCAAGCATGCTTTGCCCTTTGCCTGATAGGGAAGCCTCATTTCTAGTCACATTAAGAATCAAGTGTAAAGAGGACATTGAGAAAGTACCTCCTTTAGGCAAAACATACTCCAGACAAACCAGACATTTGAAAGTCAATCTTTTATTCTGATTTTAAAAATAGCAATATGTAGTTTTTTTGCAGAAAATTTGAAAAATGCAGAAAACCAAAGAAAGAAATAATAAGCACCTTTATTCTTACCACTTAGAGGTAATTACTTAAAACATTTCTGTATATATCCTCCCAGACTTTCATACTTTATACATATTCATATGTATATACATAGAATTTCAATTCTTTATATTTATATTGATAAATTCACATCTTTATAAATATGTTCTTAAAAAGATATCATTATCATTTACCATGTTATTCCCCCACAAATCAATTTTTATTACTATATTCTATTCTGAGGTCAGAAACCTTTCTCTGTAAAGGTCCCAATAGTAAATATTTGAGGCTCTGTAGGCCATATGTCTCCGTTGTTACAACTACATAGCTCTGTTGGTGCAGTGGCAAAGCAGACAAAGACAATATATATATGAATGGACACAGCTATATTCCAATAAAACTACTTATAAAAAGGTGTGGCAACCAGATTTAGCCTGCTAACCATAGTTTGCTGGTCCTTCAATTTAAAAAAATTTAGACCATTGTTTAAGAATATTCCAAAATTTATCTGACCAATCCTCTGTTATTGACACTTAGATTATTTTTAATTTTTTGCTATTTTGAACAATATGTGATATACATCTCTGATTATTTCAGTGGGATAAATATCAAAGAAGTAGAATTGCTCCACATTTCTAAGGCTTTTGATATGTAAAGTACACACATACACACATAGCAAAGTAATTCTGACACTACCCGGGGTTAGGCCGAGTTCAAAGCTAAAAGCACAGTCATTCATAAGACATCAGCTACAAGCTCAGAGGTTCCCAGGCCTTCTGCACTTCTGCCTGAAACAGGTTACAGATTCAGCAGTTCCCAATCCCCTCTCCTAAGTTTCAAAAATTCAATAGAACAACTCACAGATTTCAGGAAAGCTCTATACTTACTGTGATGGTTAGGCTAACATATCAACTCAGCCAGGTGATGATATCTGGTTGTTTGGTCAAGCAAGCCCTGGGCTAATTGTGATACAATGGCACTTCATGGACTTTAATCATCATTGAGTTGATTGCATATATGGCTGAGTAAATCTACAATCAACTGAGGAGATTGCCATCAGCAATGAGTGATATAGCATCCAACCAGTTGAAGGCCTTAAAAAGAGAAAGAAGTCACTTCAGCATTCAGATACAGAATCCCCTTCTCTACTTCAGATAGCCAGCATCTCCTGGGGAATTCAGCGGGGATCTTCATCTGAGTCCCTGGCTTGCAGCCTGCCCTACAGAATTTGGACTTGTGCATCCCCACAGTTGACCATTTTATAAAATCTCATGCTATTTATAGATATCTTCTGTTGGTTCTGTTTGCCTAGAAAACCCTGACTAATACACTTACCATTACAGTTTTATAGCAAAAAGATACAAATAAGTAAGGAGCCAAAAGGAGAGACACATAGGGCAAAGTCTGGGAGGGTCTCAAACCCAAAACTTCTGGCAACCTCTCTCGGAATCAGGACATGGTGCTGTCCTGGCACAACAATATGTGTTACCAACGAGGGAAGCTCATTCCAGCTTCATTGTCCAGAGTTTTTGTTGGGGTTTCCTTACATAGCCATGAATGATTGAATCAATGCCCATGTGTTTGAACTCAGTCTCTAGCTCCTTTCCCTCCTGGGTGGGGCTGATATTAGCTGGCTCAAGGTCCTAACCTTCTAATCACATGGTTGGCCTTTGTGACCTGGCCAGCCTCCCACCCTAAGAATATAGGTGAGGAGGTCCCACCCTGAGTCATCTCTTAGTATCTCATGTGTTGGGGACGCCATGAATAACAAAGACACTCCTATTACTTGCAAAATTCCAAGGATTTTGAGGTTATTCCCCAGGAGCTGGGACAAAGGCCAGACCTCTCTTTGGAGGGCAAATTCCTTACTACATGCACACACACACCACACTCACTCGCACTAGGATTTGCCTTTCTACCTATAAGAGATAACTTCTGTTCCAGATTTCTTATATGTGAATATAGATATCCCCCAACAAATGCATTCGGTTCAATAACCTGGTCTTTTCACTTAACAGTGTCTTTTTTTTAAGTAGGAAGTACCAGGGATTGAACCTGGGACTTCATATAGGCAAAGCAGGCACCCAGCCACTGAGCTACACCCACTCCCTTTTTTTATAAATAAGTAAATGTTTTGTTTTAACAGTGTCATTTGAGAATTTTCCCATTGATGAGTATTGATTGCCCTCATCCTTTTTAGCAGCAACCTGATATTTCATTGAATGGACTCATTCATTCAACAAATATTTATTGAACATCTACTATGTATCATGCACTGTTCTAGGCACTGGGGTTACTAAGTGAACAAAAAAATGCTTACTTTCGAGAGTGGGAAGATAGACCAAAAACAAACAAATGTATAGGGTATCAGTAGGTGATAAGTACTATGGAGGAAATAAAGCACATAAAGGTAATGGTAATGTGACAGTTTGAAGTTCTTTTATGAATACTAAAAAGAAAAAGATTATATTTTTGAACTAATCCATTCCTGTGGGTGTGGGGCCCTTTTGATTGGACTATGTCACTGAGGCATGACACAGGTTGGGTTTCCGCCCTCTTGCTGGGTTTTATAGAAACAGAGATATAAAGAGAGAGACATGAGAAAGGGAGTGCTGCCATTTTGACTGGCCATGTGAGAGAGGATGTAAGTTTACACACATTATTGAAGGCAACGTGGAAGAGTGAAGGAGAACCCCAAGGCGGAATGTCGATTATGTTCATACAGCTTCTTCTAGATTTAAACACTCATGACACTGAATAAGATCATCATATGAGAAATTCACACCACCTTGCTGAGCAGTATCCCATCTTCTAAATCTGTCTGTGAGCGCCCTTAGTTTGACGCAGCAGGCGATGTAGTCATCAAAGGTGTACTACCCTTTAGCAATTAGATTCACAGCCTGGGGACTAAACCTAAATCCTATTGTCAGGACCTTCTCAATTCTTGAGGATTCACTGTTCCACTTCTATCACTGTCAAAAGAGATGAAGTGTTGTCTCCAGCCATTCGGTACAGACTATAGTTCTTCAAATTCATTGAAACCCACTTCCCTGACATGTCTCTATCCAGCATTGCAACTATAAGCCGGCAAGTCTCCAAGTTAAAAGGTTTGTGTCCTCCTGTGTGTCAGACATCTCTACAATTCATCAGCATCTCTTTGCCCATCTCCTCCAGCTATGGCAGCAAAGTAACCATACAACTGATCCTGAGTTTGTCCGGGAAACGCAGGCCTCCGGGACCCCCTCTGTACCCGCCTGGGTAGTACTTGCCGCCGGCGCCGGAGTGTCCGGTGTACGCGACGGTGCAGACTGCGCCGCTGCCCTGCGTGCCCGCACGCCTCGTGCCATCGGGTCCTCCCCGGAGCTCACCAGACTGGCAGGCCAGGTGCTCAGCCCTGCAGTCGCCCGGAGCTCCGCTTCTGCTCCAGGCCGCGGCGCCCCTCTCTTTCATTTTTGATTCCTTCATATTTCCTTCTATACTGATATTTCAGGCATATTCATTGTAATATCTCTTGAATTTGCCTCTTCCTTTCCATGTCCACTGCTACTGCTGTGTTCTAGCCCCTCATCATGTCTAAACGGTAATAAAAGATTCCTCCAGGTTGTCCTGCATGACATTGCAGTGATGGATACAGGCCATTGTATATTTTGTCATAACCTACAAAATTGTGCAGGACAGAGTATAAACTATAATGTAAACTGTAGCCCATGGTTAGTAGCAATGCTTCAATATGTGTTCATCAGTTGTAACAAATGTACCACACTAATGAGGGATGTTGTTAATGTGGGAGAGTGTGGGAGGGGGAGGGAGGGGGGCATATGGGAATCCCTTATATTTTTAATGTAACATTTATGTAATCTAAAGCTTCTTTAAAAATAAAAAATAATAATTAAAAAAAGATTCCTCTAGATTCTCTTTTGTTTCAAACAAAAATATTTTGTTAAACAATTTCTTTGCATTGTTCAAAACATTAATCAAACCATTATCTCATAAGACTTATTTTCTTTACAAAGGAAAATATCCAACCTTGGTTTTAGAGAAAGCAAACCAGTAAACTGCATTAGAGATTAGATATAATATACAGTTTATGCAGCCACATGAGAAATAGTTTCCATTGCTGTTGGTACACAGGTAGTTGCATCCTTCAGTTGAAGCCTGGAGTCTTGTATTTGTTTTATGCATATTGGATTTTGTTCTATTACATGGCAGAAGATTGTACTCCCTTGAGTCAGCTGGGTTCATTGGTCAGAATCATTCCATCTTCTGGCATCAATCCCATTAATTCACAAAATAGCTTGAATAAGTAAGATAATATAAAGACAAAAATATCTGAACAGTGAACACTGTTTATGTATGTATACTATTCAATAATGTGGAAGAGATTTGAGATGTTCTCATGAATTCAAGATATATGAAACTGTTTATCAAAAAGGATAACATTCTCCATCATGAAACACTTTCCCCAGGCAAAAGGTATATGAACCAAGTAGTATACCTTATATTAATATTCTTAATACCTCCACCCTGAAAGAGTTTACATTTCCCCAAGAATTTCCACATGAAGCCATCTTTGTTACTTCTTTACTTATATATGATAGGCCACTTAGATGAAAGATTTCTGGGACATTTCATGATTGTACTATATAAATACAGCACAAAATTTGGTTTCTAGAATTAAAATTCTTAATTCAATGAAGTAAAAATCACTTTCTCCATGAATAAAATGTTACATTTCAAAACAAAACCTAACAGTTTATAAGCTGCTCTACATAATAAGCAGCTAGTTGTAGTCCCTTCCTGAGTCGCTTTGAGGAAAGCGACTTTATACAGTTATACACAACCATTTAGATTTTCATTAAGGACCACTGAAGGGAGAGATTATGCTCTTTCTACCCACTTCTAATTGAATGATGTATAGGGTTATAATTGTTCACACATTTACAACTCTTTCATCTCTTTTTTTTCAATTAGAACTTGAGGGATGTACTGAGACAAATTTGGCATCAATGGTCAGGTTATTTCAAGTGTTGAAATTTAAATTGCTATTCTAAATTCTTATTAACAAACAATATCATGATTAAAATGTGATTTTAAATATGAAACTTTGAAGCAATAGCATATAGAGATGGGATAACTTACATTACTCCTGTGTAGTATTTTTCATATCTTTAAGCATCATAAGGTAAACAGAAATATAACCTATTCACAGTATCATTTGCTATTTCTGCAATTTGAAGCAGCTTACATGGTTTTAATCCTATATTAACAGTCTTCTTTTTTACCTTTATGAATGGAAATATTTATGCATTCCACATGCTTTGTAAAGACATGTCTAAACAATTTCAATTTCATTCTTTATCTGAGAAGCAAAAATTTACAATTGTCATCAAATGTAGAATTGTCTTTTTCAAAAACCTTAAGTATTGTATTAATTACTAGCATGTATCTGATTCTTAGGCAGAATATGGAGCTGGAGTGCGCCATTCTGTCATACTGGAGAATCAACTGCATATTATGGTACAGTATGTGTAAATGTATATACTGAAGAATTGCAAAATTTTAATCAACATCCACTTTCAGATTGCTAAATAATTTCTTGGTGGAACCCTTGAGGGAGATACTGCATTCTCATGACCAAATCATGAATCTCTTCAGAATTAATTCTTATAAAGGCAGTTTTGATTATGTTGATCCAAGTAATGCAGTGGTGTGGTGACAAATTGGGTAAACACAAAGTTTTATTTTTAGTTTCCCCAAATGCTGTCTCACTTGATTTCGGAGGGCTTGGGAATACCCAAGAATTATCTTCTAGCCAATTTCTGCCATAAGAGTTGTGTTCCTGAAAGTTTGCACCATCATTAGGAGTGGATCTCTCACTATCTGCCCATGACTGCAGAATTGGTTTCTAAGATAAAATCTTTGTGTTTCCTGGTAAAGGGGAAGATGTGGTATGACAAAGAGCTTTGCCATTTGGTGAGAGAGGGGTGTATCTTTTGTATGTTGCAGTAAAATTTGTCACATGCAGTTTTGTGTTATCTTTTCCAAGGTCTTCAACATATCCTACTGGGGCACAGCCTTTCTTGATTGCAGTTGGGGTTTTCAGTTTTCTTAGTAGTTCAGCTTGTACTTGAGTCAACAGATGTAAATTAAACGTTTCTCTCTTCAGTTCCCAGTATGCCTGTTGTATATTATCACTTGAAATGCTTAGTCTGGGGAAATCTCTGCTCTTCCGCTTGTCTTCCTGAGACAGAAGAATGCTTTGGATTTTTGTAGCTCTATTTTGAGGTTATTACATTCTTTCCTCATCAGTTCCAGTTGCTGTTCCAAATCATGGATCTTCAAGTCACAGCTCAACTTTTCCACTTCCCAGTTAGATGAAGGTGGATTTAAATTCCTCACTACCTGCTGGATTTCCACTAATGTCGTTAGCAGGAGGAGTTCTACTTCTTTAGAGTATAGCTATTCATTCAATACTTTCAAAGAGTCAGAGTTGTTTTTATTCATTTTATCCACTGTGCTCTTCAAATTATTTCTATCAATGCAGACCTCTCCATAAGCATGGTAGGCCTTATTTACTTGTTCTTGCCCCACAGCATTTGTTTCTTCATCTAATCGAGATCCTAAAAGTTTTTCTTCCAAAAATCTTTTTTAAAAGGAAGTACTGGGATTGAACCCAGGACCTCTTACATGGGAAGCAGGCGCTCAACCACCAAGCCACACCCGCTCACCCTATTCTTTTTTTAAAGAGAGTTCACTTTTTCTGAATCCTTAAGTCGTTTTTTGATGTCTTCATATGCAGTGACAAGAACAAAATGTGAAGCAACAGACTCATCTCCTGAATATATTGAGACCGGAGTCACTGTATCTCTCCTATAGGCTTTTTCAGGATTCAGAACGCAGATATCATCTACCAGCTCGTCCATGATAGCCCCGGGTCAGGTTACGTAGAGCCGCCCCCAGAGACGCTGAGTTACCATTCCCCAGTGTTTGGAAAAGGACAGAAAACAGTGTCATCAGGAGTCACCAAAGGCTTACAGTTTCCGCCCGGACACCGCCCATTCCCCAGCAAAGGCAACTGCTCCAGAAGCGCCGCGGGGAGATTTCCTTTTCTTTTGCTTCGGCTGCGCCAGGCGCCAGGCGGTCCCTGCCTCTGAACGGCGGCTTGGAGGTTCTGGAAAGAGGGTGGGCCAAGGCAGGAGGGACCCAGCTGTTGCCGGAGAAGGCCTGTCACCTAGATTGCCTTTCTTGGCTCAACTTTTTGGTTTGTTTTTGTTTTTACATCACCAACCCTTTTCCATGGGCTTCCGGGCTGCTCAGAAATCCCCATGGCCCCCAGTTTGCTCAGAGAACATTTGAATCCTGAGCTTGACGTACCAAAAACCCCTCCCCTCACTGATCCTGGCCACCTGTTCAAGCCCATTACCAATTACTCTCCGAATTAATCTGGACTATACACTAATCTCTGGCCTCTGAGCCTTTGCCAAATTCTCTCCTGACTTGGTGTGCACTTGGTCACTTGGTTGTTTATTCAAACGATTTTCGTTGTTTACTTCGTCTTTCCTTTTCCCTGAAGCCTTCCCGAATGGCTCTTGTCCATCCTGATCTCCTTTCTCCCCTATCCTATTTACTGCCTCTAACACCTACTTGCTTGGACTAGGTGAATGTCCCTGGTATTAACAACTTTTTCAGTAACTGTGCTATCTATCCCCTTGAGGTAACCGTAAGCTGCTCAAAACAGGGACGAATTTTTAATACACCCTTTGTAGTCCAAGCATAGTAGATATTTAAGAACAGCTGATCATATATTTATCTGTAAAATTTGTGGAGCAGAGGTACTTAGAAAAGACTCAATATTGCTTGTAAATAAATTCTAGAATTTACCTGTAGCATTAAACTGAAGGTTCACATTAAGAAACATAAAGCAGTGTTTTTATAGAGCCAAAGAGCCTTGAATTGAATTTGTGACATATTACACCAAACCGTGTCCTAACAGAATAAGATAATAGTTCATATCTATATTATTTACCTTCAGCCTTATTTTTTTTAAAAAAGGACAATTACCTGAAGCAATTACTGCAAAATGAAAGTTTTAATGGTTTTGTGTGAGTTCAGAGTTAATTATATCAAAATTTTAAAATAAAATTAGAATGTGCTTCAAGAGTCCTTAAACTATCCAGCAATTGCATGCACATTCTCTGTGCAGGCATGAACTTTTTCTGGGCTAAGGGAGGGTGCATGATTTTTATAATCTCACAACAAGAGAAAAATCAGTATCTTAACAAAAGGGTAAAAACCACTCAGGCAGCATGACCTCTAAAGACAGGGTATGTATCTTAGATTGCCCTTGGCTTATTCTAGTAATTCTGTCAAGAAAGCACAAGTGGCAAAATAGTTTCCTATTTAAAGTTATTCTCCTAGGACAGTCAGATTCATTTTGATATATTCTCTGGTGCTTTGGGCAATTTCACTGTAAATAGTGTCAGTGGCAGATTTTCCACTGCTTCTCTTGGGAAGGCTCTTGCACAGCAAAACAATCTTTAACACCCTTTTCTGCTTTTGAGTCTCACCCTCTCTGATATTATTTAATCTCAAAGCCCCTTGGGGGACTGCTCATATTCTGGTGTTCCCCCCAATACATAGGCAGAACATTCAAAAATTAGTTCAGTAGCTTAGTTACTGGTGAAATATTGTAATGTTGTTGGTAGAGCAACACTGTATCAGACATGTGAGCCCCACTGGGATGGATCAGCTGTAGCTACTCATGACGAGTAGCTACTCATGACTCTCAGTTCCATGGTCCAGAGCAGCAGGACCAGGTCCTAGAAGCACCATGCATTAGTCTGTTGAATGCACTGTTCTCTTTTTAATTAGAAAAATATTCATCACTCACTTTTTAAGTTTCTGGAGAGGTACAGAAAAACAATGTATCTAATGGGAAATGTGGGGAAGGATGGCAGAATGGACCTTTAGGAACCAAGCCTAGTCACCTGATTTCGTTCTCAAGTGAGATACAGCAGCTTGTGCAACATGACAAATATTTTATGGTACATTAAGTAGAAAATGTTTCATTTAAAAATGCTTTCCTTTGAATAAAATTAAGAACATTAAAAAATATCCTGTAAAGAAACAGAAACACTCTTCACTGTTGGTGGGAATGTAGAACAGAGCAGGCTCTGTGGAAGATTGTTTGGTGGTATCTAAAGAAACTGAATAAAGAAATGCCGTATGATCCAGCAATCCCATTACTAGGAAAATATTCAGAAGAACTGAAGGCAAGGATGCGAACTGACATTTGCACATCAATGTTCATATCAGCATTATTCACAATTGCTAAAGTATGGAACCAGCCCAAGTGTCCATCAACCGATAAATGAATAAACAAAATGTGGTCTATACTTACAATGGAATTCTATTCAGCTGTAAGAAGACATGAAATTGGGATGCATATGACAACATGGATGAACCTTGAGGACGTTATTTTGAGTGAAATAAGCCAGACACAAAAGGACAAATATTGTATGGTCTCACTAATATGAACTAAATACTATGAGTAAACTCACAGAAGTAAACTCTAGAGTATAGGTTACTAGGAGATAGAATGTGGGTTGAGAATGGGAGCTGATGCTTACTGTATGTAGAACTTTTAATAAGGTTTATTAAGAGTGTGGAAATGACTAGAGTGGATGGTAACACATTATAGTGAGTAAAACTAACACTGCTGATTTATAAATGTGATTGTGGCTGAAAGGGGTAGTCTGTGGACATAAATGTCAATTGAAAAGCTAGAGGATAATCTAGAGACTTTATAACATAGTGATTTCAGTGGTGGATGAAGATTGTGATTAATAGTGTAAATACAAGAAAGTGTTAAGAATATGGTGATATATGGGGAAATTACAACTAATGTAACATATGGATGATAGTTAACAGTAATATTGTAATATTTCGTAGCAACAGCAAAGAAGATAGTATATCAATTCTAAGGGACAATATGGGAGCATAAGGGATTATGGGATTTTTCCTTTTGGAGTAATGAAGATGTTCTAAAATTGAGCACAACTCTGTGATGAAAATGAAAACCACTGAGTGTACACTTTGAATGGATTGTACAAAACATGGGTCTGTATAACACAGGGAATCCAGTGGTGGAAGATAAACTGGATAACAGGACAAATATGAGAACATTTTCTCATGAAATATAACAAGTATATAATTCTAAAACAGGGTCTTAATAATTGGGTAGGTTGGAGTAAAAATACACTGAATGTAAGATATGGGCTATGTTTAGTAGTAATATTTTGATGATGCTATTTCAGTTTGTAACAAATGTTTCACAACAATGCAAGGTGTTGGGTGGTGTATGGGAGCCCTGTATAATGATATGCATATTTGTTTTCTAAGTTCACAACTTTTATTATACACTTATTGTTTATGTATGTTCATGTATGAATTTCAATAAAATTTTTTAAATGAAAAAAATCCTGTAATTTATTTCCTGATTAGGTTTTATTGTATGTAAATATAAAACTCAGTCATTGTATCAGGCGTTTTCTATCTATTCTCTCTAATCCTCACCATGACATTGGGAGGCAGGTTTCATCATTCCCCTTTTACACAGGAGACATGATGGTTCAGAAAGGCAAAGTAACTTCCCAAGTTTTGATGGCTGGGAGAAAGGTGAAATAGGGACCTAAGTCTAAAGCCTTTAGATTTTCTACTTCAGTCTTCCTTTGTTTTTCAATCCATATTTTTGATCAAAATGTTACAAAATATGTATGATATGATGGCTACTGAAACATTTTCAAGTTATAAACACCCGATGTTTTGGAAAATATCTCAATTTTAATAGCAAATTATTTGGGGGCATGATGGAAAATTTTCTTTTGCTGAATCTTCATTAATTCTGTATATAGTTCAAATATACAAAGACACATTTTTTTTTCATTTATTCAACAACTATTTAATGAATACCTTGTATGTACTCAGAACTGACAATGAAAGTAATTCTAAAACAATCCCTTCTCTCAAGAAACTTTGATATGGAATCAGGATATAGTAAAAAAAAAAAATCTTAAAAAGAATGCAGTTATTGGGGAATGAGAGGGGGAAGGTACCATGGTACAGACTGGACATCAGATATTGCAGTGATGAAAGGCAAAATGTGAAAATGTCAGCCATTGACCACAGGCAGGTGTTTCACGAAAGGTGAGGGATTACGGGAGCAGATTTTTGCCTTGTTCATGGCACATCAGTTATAAAGCATGAAGGTATAAAGAGGAAAAGAGCATATTTATAGATAAAAGGACTCAAGTTAATGTGGAGGCAAGAATTCTGTTAAATGTGGGTCACATTATCTTACAGGCTCAGCCTTGAGGGTGCCCCAACCTTTGTCTCAGTAGCAACAAACCTGTCAAAGGATTTCTTGCAGTTTCTTTTCATGCTCTTCTACCACAATGGTACAATGCAAAAATCATGGGCTTTGAGGTCCCTGGGGCTGGAATCTCTGGGCTGATCAGCTCTGTATTCTTTGCCACTTAGTTCGGAGTCTGAGAACCCTCATTTGTGTAATAGGAGCATGAGATCCACCTAGCAGGAGTGTTGTAAGCATTAAATAAATGTAAACCCCATAGCACTGGCTAGGACATGATAGCGTCTCAAAATATACTGGCTTCTTTCCTACTTACCCAAATAAATAGAACTTAGGAAGATATAAATGCTTGAAAATGTGCCCCAGAAGGTGGTGAGGAGTAAGCACATATATTGATTTTGGGCAGATTTTTATTCATTTCCTTAGAGCTTTGCTGTCCTATGAAAGCAGGTTACTGCATCCCTCTTTTTTTTTTGAAAATACCAAAAATGTATTTATCCAATCTACTGTTGCTATATATTGGGTATAACTTTGGCATAGTAAATAGTGTTGCTATGAATATTCTTGTACATATCTTTTGGAGAACATAAGTACACATTTATGTTGTATATATAGCTAAGAATGGAAGTGTTGGGTCATGGAGCATAATTATGTTCAGCTGACACAGATACTGCAAAGTTTTACAATGTCGTGCACCAATTTATACTTCCACCAGGAATGTGTGATTTCCAGTTGCTCTACAACTTTGCCAATACTTGGTACTGTCTGCCTTCTAATTAGTGGGCGTGGGATGGTATTTCCTTGTGATTTTAATTTGCATTTCCCTAATTGGCGATGAAGATAATTAAGCTCCTTTTCACATTTTTATGGGCATTTGGAAATCCTCTTTTGTGAAGTGCCTATTCAAGTGTCTTGCTCATTTTTAATTGGCATGTCTGACTTTTCCTGATTGATTTGAAAGAGAAAAGGGACTCTCATACATTACTCGTGAGACTCTATACTGGTTCAACCCATTTGAAAACAGTTTGGCATCGGAGAGTAAAATTGAATATGTGCACAGGCTATGACACAGCAATTACACTCTTACATATATACCCAAGAAAAATATTTCCACATTTACTAGGAGACATGCACCCAAGTGTTCATGAAAGTACTGTTTGTAATAACAAAATACTGGAAACAACCCTTATTGCCAATATTAAGACACTGGATAAATGTTATGGCAAATTAAAAAAATAAAATATTATTCAATTGTGAAAATATATGAAATACAGCCACAATATAATTGTAAGTAATATAATGTTGAATGAAAAAGCAAGTGCTAGAAGACAATGTTTAAAATTACATGCTTGTTATAAAGCCCAAAACCAAGGAAAACTAAGTAATAGATTGCCTAAGCATATTTACATATGCAATAAAACTAAAAAAAATAAATAAAAACAAAGAAACCATAAACATGAAATATGGGATAGTGGTTAACTGCAGAAGTGAGAGAATAAAGGATTTTGGATGGCTGAGAAGCACGTGTGTTGACGTTAAGTTACTGGTTTTTGATAATGTTCTAATTCTTGGGTTGGTTGGTAAATTCATGGTTGTGTGTGCATGTGTTTCTATGTATTTTTTAAGGCTGAGAGTAAATAATTTGTGGATTATCACAGCTTTCAATAAACTTACATTGCTGCACTTAGATTGTTTCCAGTCTTTTGCTATTACAAACTTTACCACATGTGGTATTATTTCCTGGATTATTTTGCAGGCTAGATTACCAGAGGTAGAATTGCTGGGACAAAAGCTAAAAGCATTTGAAATTTCAGTAGCTTTTGTCACATTTCTCTCAACAGGGTTGAACCATTCTGTACCCCAACTAATAATGGCTACAACTGCCAGTTTCCATAACCTCATCCACAGAGAGTGCGTCTAAATTTTAGATTTTTATCAGCCTATTAAGTGAGAAATGATAACTCACTGAGGTTTTAAATTAACATTTCTCTATCATGAATTAGTTTAAGCATCTTTTCATGTTTTTAGGACCACCTATATTTCTTTTTCTGGAAACTGTTTCCTTTGCTCATTTTTCTATTGACTTATTAGTCTTCTTCATTTTAATTTCTAGGAGCCTTTTAGATATTCTAGAGAAATGTCCTTTGTCTGTGATATGTTGGGCAAATACACTTTTTATCTTTCTCAGACCTGCCCCAAACAGCTGAGGACGGCATCCTTTCCTCCCTTTACCTGGTCATCCCGCCTGGAGGCTGACTATTTCTTCCCTGAGTTTCTGCAGTTCTGCTTCCTAATATTTTTTTTTTTTTGTGAATCAAACAATATATTACACAATATATTTGGTTCATAATAATGCATTCATACAGTATTTGTCCTTTTGTGTCTGGCTTGCTTCACTCAACATAATGTCCTCCAGGTTCAACCAGGTTGCCATATGCTTTATGACTTCATTTCTTCTTACAGCTGCACTGCATCCCTCTTTTATCTGATATTCCCCCAGGGAATAATCTCTGAAAGTCACATTTAGTGATTGTTATGGGTTAAATTGCTTCCCCTAAAAAGATATGTTTAATTGCTACTTCCCAGATTGCTGGAACATGACCTTATTTGTAAAGAGTTGTTACAGAGGCAATTAGACAAGTTGAGGCTTTACTGGAGTAGGGTGGGCCCTTAATGCAATATGACTGGTGTCCTTAGAAGAAAAGGACATTTGGACACAGAGAAGAAAGCCATGTGATGACTGAGGCAGAGATTCTTTTGCTTTCTGGGTTATTTTGCACTAGGAGCATTGAGTTTTCTTCCCTTCAATGTAGTAAATTGCAACTATGAGAAAAATCAGCATTTGACAAAGAACTTGTCCCAGGGACTAGTGTCCCTCTTATCAAACTAGTTGGCTGATAGGGGAATAAAATCCATGACATTTGAACAGAAAAGACAAAACAAATCCTGTTTGTGATGATAACCACAGTAACTCTGAGAGCAAGCCAGCAAGTTACAGCCAGAGTAAAGTTCTAGCTTCAATGTTTATGAATCCTTTCATCTCATAAAATGGGGTCTCCACCACTTGCCTTGTCTGGCTCACAGGGTTGTTGTGAAGATCAAAGAATGTATGTCCAACATAAAAACAGTAAAATGTCATGCTTCTTTACATGTGCCACATGTGATTTAAATGTGCATTATACAGTCATGTTAGTGCATGATCCATTATTCTAACTTATGTTAGTGTGTGATCCTGTATTATGCTTTTGATATTAAGTATTTTATTAGGAGAAAATGAAATGTTAGATGTCACTATTTGGCATAGCAGTAGCCGTGTCAGTCTGGTCACTTTATTCCCCTTGTCCCCTAAGTCCCACAGGGATGATGCAAAGGGGCCCAGATGGATGCTATATACGGAATGGGTTTGCATCTCAGCTAAGGAACAACGAACTTGGGTATTTCTTTAAGAGTAAGCAGAATGGCTCAATCAGTGGGGCTCCCGTTTACCATATGGGGGGCCCCGGGTTCGGTTCCCGGGGCCTCCTGGTGGGGGCGGGCCCGCCCGCATGGCGTGGTTGGCTGACCCGGCGAGCGCAGGCAGCAGGGGGGGGATAAATGAATAAATAAATAAAATCTTTAAAAAAAAAAAAAAAAAAAGAGTAAGCAGAAACAAGCCTTTTATTTGGGGTGGTATGTTACCTCATCCCTCAAGGTTGCTCAATTCAAACACAGCCCTGAGAAATGGCCTGGGCAACAGTGTTCTTGTCATACTCAGCAAAAATGTGCTGGGATGGATGGTCAGGGTCCATGGAATACTGCCTCTCCCAAGATTTCGATTAGATAAAATCTGATGTCAAATTTTCAATTCTGCTAAAATATCAAACAGAAAAGTATAATTCAGTGATGATGCATCCAGATGAGTAAGTAGCTTCTAAATGCCTGGGGTACCCAGCTGGTTAGCTGTGAAGGTCCTCTACTGTTCCCTTAACCTGCCAAACCCAAAACATATTTCATGCTGTTGAATTTTTTTTATATCTGACTTAGGAGTTATGGGCAAGTTTTATTGTACATGGACACCTTGATGGCAAGAATTTTATTTTTTCATCAGCCGTGTGGTAGTTTGAGGCTTTTATGGATCCCAGGAAAATCATGTCCTTAGAGCTAGCCCATTCCTGTGGGTATGAGCTTATTTGCAAGTGGGACCTTTTGATTGGATTACTTCAGTAGGGTGTGACCCAAAGGGAGTCTTAATCCTCTTAATGGAGTCCTTCATAAATGAGATCAACACGGAGAAGCTAGCAGGATAAAGCCACAGGATCTGAGAGGGAAAGACAGAGGAAGTCGGAAGTTGAAGGCAAAGAAACCCGGAAGAGAAGAGACCAGCAGATACTGCCACATGCCTTGCCATGTGAGAGGCGTCCAGGATCGCTGGCAGCTGGCCTTGGGGGAGAAAAGCATTGCCTGATGGAGCTTTCATTTGGACATTTTCACAGCCTCAGAACTGTAAGCTTATAAGTTAATAAATCCCCCTTGTAAAAGCCAACCCATTTCTGGTATATTGCATTTGGGCAGTCTAGCAAACTAAAACAAGCAGCAATAGTTCATGGCGCACTCAACTGCTTGGAGAATGAAGTCAAATTTCCTGTCTTCCTGTCCCTCTGCAGGAGAGTCAAAATATGAGAGAAGCTGAATACTTTCAAGACCTGTGGTCACTTCTGAACGGCATGGCATAGTCACCTGGAGGGACTGAAGGCTCTTTGCAAGTCTGAGACTGTAACGACATAGAACCATAAAGACTTAGAGACTTGAAGCTGAATCCACGATTAAGTATGAATATAGATGATGCTCTTCCTCCCTCAAATGTGGCAGAGATGAAACAGGGTTAAAGGAAGTGTATGTGTATTCGCCTTCTAGAGAGACTAGCTAAAACCTTTTATCTACTCTTTGCATGCCTAATCCTCGCAGCAAGACATGTTTGCTCATCCCACTACAACCCAAACCTAAAATCAACAGAATCTCAAACAAAGCATGGATAATAACCAGTTTTCCTACCCAACCGTTCCTTTTTTTTTTTTTAACTGTTCATATCAATGTTACAAGTTACTCCACCAACACAAGACAACAATTACAATAGCAATAAATCTCCTTTGGTCTGTGGTTACACTCCTCCCCTATTTCTGTTCATTCCTCAGTCTTGAGGAATTTGGGGTGATGTCTGCTGTGCTTCAGGCTGAGAGGGGACTGTTTTAGTTTGCCACAGGGCTGCCAATGCAAGTAACTTAAGAAACTTGTCTATAATTAATGTTTCAAAACTATTTTAACTGTGATTATAAAGTTGCCTATTTATTCCTTATTGGAGTTAGCCTAAGAAAGAGGGTTACTACTTATAAAAAAAACTTCACTGTCATTAGCATTTTCAAAAATGCCTAGAGATCGGGAAGCGGCTGTGGCTCAATCAGTAGGGCTCCCGTTTACCATATGGGAGGCCCCGGGTTCGGTTCCCGGGGCCTCCTGGTGAAGGCAAGCCCGCCCACACGGCGTGGTTAGCTGACCCAGCGAGCACAAGCAGCAAGCGGGGGATAAATGAATGAATAAATAAATAAAATCTTTAAAAAAAAAAAAAAATGCCTAGAGATGTTTATCCTTTCTTAGGAGGTGCACCCAAGAGTTTTCATATAAAGAGTACAAATGACTTAAAATAGTCCATTTTCCTAATTAATGGAGCCCTCAATGAATTATACCTTTAGTGAAGCTCTCATTAGTCCCCTGTACAATCAGTAAAAGTTCACATTCCTTGTACAATGCATTCTAGATAAGGGCAGTCTTTGAGGCTGTGGTCAGCAAAATCAGCATGGTGGTATTTCAAACTAGACCCATCACTGTGGTGAGGTTTTCATCTCAGCCTGTTGTGGAAGTGGTAGAAAGACTATTCTCATCTATACTTTATCATTTCCAGAAAATCCAAGGGTAATATCTGGTGACAATGTTGACTTTTACCTGAACCCTGTGAGCCTAGAAAACAGCATAAGTCAAGAAATCCCCTACCCATTTATTACTGTCCAAGACATCTGAAACTTCTTAGCTTGACTAAACTTCAGAAAGGATTCTCCTTGACTTTGAGGCTCCTGACCTTCCTCATCTCATCCTTAAAGAATTCAGATAGAACACCTTCCACCTGGCCTTGACAGTGAAGTAAGGAGATAACATCATGTAATGTATAATGGATACACCCACTGCTTGACCTCCCCACACAGGACTCCTCTGCTTCAGGGGAGTTGAGCCCTCTCTCTCCCTTATTTTGATAGCCTTCTAATCTTTCTCTCGTTCTCTGTCTCTCTCTTTCTCTCTATCACTATAAAGCTTTCTGGTCTCTCTCTTGCATATAACTTTGAATTAAGTCATTCTTACCTATTTCACATTGTCCAGTGCAGGCCTTTTCTCTGATGATGGACTATATCCAACAACTTAATATTTGAACTTTATTATTTTATTCTACACCACTCACCCAATCCCTGAATTGCTTTTACTAAATTTGCCTTTGGGTCATGTCCTCACCCTTCATCACAGGGTCCAATAACCTACTGAAACCTGTTACAATTACTAGCAAAGTTTAATTGAGGACATTACCCTCTCTCTTAAGATATGAGGATGATGTTTCATTCAGAACCGAGTAACAGAAAGGACTCTGCTTTCTTTGAAGAACTAATGTTTTTGTCCTTTTGTGCACAATGAGTGCGAATCAGAATCGTGAAACATGTAAGTGGAGTTATTTCTTCCCCATGTATGACGTTATATAGTTGTGAATTGTTTTTCACCTTAAACCCATTAACTAAAGGTTATCTTAATTTAATGGGTTTAAGGTCAACCTCTTGTCGTTGAAGTAGTCTAAAACTAAAATTTAAGAAATCTTTTTTAAAAACCACATTATTTAAATAGAAAAAAACAGTAATAACTAATTTTGAAAGTACTGTTTGATGTCACCGGTTTATTGGGTAAATACAAAGTATAGGATCTTGCATTTTTAAAAAGCAAAACCAATGAGATTAGAAAGAGTACACAGCCTCTTTAGAATATAGACATAAATTAGATTTAACTAACAATTAGGCACTTAAAATGTAAATGTAGAACATTGGCATTTTAGAAGTATAAACTAGTTAACACACCTAAATTCCTCCTGAAATAAGTTTATAAACACAAATGTATAAGCATGGGAAAAGTATTTCTAAACAAAGATAATTTCCTCTTTTTAAAAAAGGAACCAGAATTCAAATACCATTTGATAGATCAATGATTAAGGTGCTGGCAAAAGGGAGAAAAGAGCTTCTGAAATTTATATATTTGATTAAAATGTAAGCATTTAATAAATCTATTACAATATAGCATACATTATATATCATAATGAAAAATATATGTCAGGAAAATAATGAATTCTAGACTTAAAATTTTACTTTACAACAAGGCACTTAACACACTGAAACAGTACAGTAAATTTCCAAAAAATGCAAATGGCTACCTCTCCAACCTTGTAATATTTCTTTTGTGAATATGCTGTAACACAACCATAAATTTTGCAGCATTAATCATTGCATAGGAGGTAAATTAAATAATGCATTCAAACTTGGCAACTTGATTAGCTTATGTTTATAATTTCTTGTTTTTCCCTTATAGGGCAGTTTTAAATAATTATACAATAAAGATTGATTCTCATTCACGATTCATTTAGAGCACAGCATAGTTAGAATGATAAAATAATTCAGAATTTATAAGGAGTATAATTGCATAAAAACATATCTTTGGATAACTTTGACATGATCTTCAGTGTTTGGGTGTTGAAGTCAAGAGCACTTAACAGAAGAAATACTTTTAGCAACTGAGTCAAAGAAGTTAAATTATTGCAACACGACATTAAAAAAAAATTAACAGGAATTTTTATCCATACAAATAGAAAAGCCTTCAACACAAGACATATTACTTATAATATGCTTGGTTTAAACATGTAAACTCATTTATTGAGAAATTCTTTCTCACACTTCTTTACACTCCAGAGGTGAGTATGTTACCACCACCTTTACGTTTTTAATCAAACAGTGCAAAACAGGAAAAACAAAAACAAAAACAGTGAAACAATAAAAAAAAGAAAAGTGCGAAATATTCAAGGAACAGATGTGAATTGTCAATTAAAAAAGAAACTGCATAAATTCTGTCAGGGAAAAAAAACATAGAAAAGACAGCCAATTTGGCAATTCAAAGTCAACAGAGTAGTAGGTAGTTATAAAGGGAGACACTGATGATTGTGATTGTGAGAGGTAAAATGGTCTGCAATTTTTCTCTGATCAGATGGATAAAAGATTACAATTGCAACTCCCTATATATCTGAAAATGTTTTCCCTTTGGAAAGGTTTAAAATGACTTTAAAATAATTCCTTTCACAGGACACTTTCAGATTATTGGCAAAGATAATGAAAAACAAATGCCTTTTAAAAACTTGTAAATATGCTTTAAAAAGTGGCAAGTCTGTGGTCCAAGGCAATGTGCACATCTACATATCGTCGAAAACCCATATAACATGTTTCCACGAGGGGGCACTGGTATACAGCAAAGAGCCCTAGGCAACATCACCCATAACCCACACTAGAGGCTTATTCCCCCAAACAGCCTTCTTGCACAGCAAAATTTGTTCCCCAAGATGCCAGTACATTGAAGAACACATTCACAATTACTGCAGGTAGAAACAGGGAAATAGTATTTTCTGAGCTTGTGGAGGAGCTCAAAAAATAGAATCTTGAGAGGAATTCTTTTCCATTTGAAATAACTCAGAAAAATTGTGGCATAATTTATAGGAATTATATGTTATAGATGTTTCACTGAAGGATTAAATTACAGGAAGAGCTTCAAACGGGAGCCCTGGTTTACAAAAACCAGGAGGATGGATAAGATCTTGTATATTAACAGGCAAAGAACTTAAAGGAGCTCCAAAAATTCACTGTTTCAAAGGCAAAGATCGTAAGTGTTTATGTTTTATATTCCAAAATGGCATGTTGGGTTAAACCTCAAGTTTGTTTTCCTAAACGTAAATGAGTTTCACTGTTTCTCTTAATTTCCCATCTTGAAACTTTGATTCCATCCCCCTCCGCATGATTTTTAAATCATGCTTCTTTAACATATATTTAGAGAGCTATACATGCAAAGAACATGGAAGCAGCAATGTCTACATGTGAGGTCATAGCTGTTTTAAAGTTCTTTAAAGAGGTGATGGCATTATTTTTTTAAAACTGGATTACTTGACTCAAATGCAACATTTATTGTTTCAATGCTTGCCAATAGTCAATAAAGAATGATTTATAAAGCTTAAACAGTTTTCCTCATTTAATTGAAAAAAAAAAAAAAAGTGGGTGATCCCAGACACAGGTGAATAAGGCTCTAGGGTATATCAGATTGTTTTATTTTGAATCAGAGGCTCAAGAGCAAAACCCAGTCTTCCGTGTCAAACGCTTTTCTTCATAATCAGACAACAGGGATTTTAAATCAAGTTTTCAAGCTGAACACCTTGTTCTATCACAAGTGTCAATTAATCAAGGACATTATGTAGAATTATGGCTTGACACATCAGGTAGGCTACAGATAAATTAGTTTATTTAATAATTTGTTTTATTTATAGTATTAATAATAATAATACCAGAAAAATCCTTGTGTTTCACAGCCTGTCAAGGATGGATTAGTTTCATTTCTTGTTTTAAATAACCAGACTAGAGAGTCTTTTTCCTGCCTTTGAATTCAACTACTTATTCCTTTAGTGAGTCTTCTATTACACAGAGAAAGAGCCATACTAGAAACACACTCAGAATTTTAGCACCAAGAGATGATGACTCTTCTAAACAGTTCTGTATTGTGCTTTTCTCAACCAATTTAATGGACAATTTTGTGTTCCTAATCATGGCTTGCTAGTTTTGCTAATAACGATACATTTAGGGATGGTTTTCATTCCAAAAGGTGGGAAAATTTCATTTTTAATACAAATGTAATTGCCTCCTTCCACTGCCACTAATCCCCCACTTCTCATTCTCTAGTGCTGATGATTTTGAACCCCTAAAACTTCAAGTAGTTAAGGAATTAAACAAAGAAATATCTAAAAGATTCAATAGCATTGAATTATATAATCTGACCAGATTTTTTAAAATCCTCCCCCCTTTTTTTTTGGTATCACCTCAAGGAAATTTAGGAACAATTATCCTCCTTTACTGTGTAGCTCTAACTGTCTGACACACTGATTCCTATAATAGATTATAGTGAGCACCATGTTATAATTCTCACAGGGTAAGAGTAATATTATTCTATTGTGGTATGTCTTTAGGAACAGTTTATGAAACTGGACCTACTAGGCTTTCAACCTCCATCTTGGTTTTTTCGTAAAGCACTATTTAACTATAAAGACATCATTTTCAGTGAACTGTGACCAAATGCATTTTGAGTTACAATTGGGAGCCCTCATTCAGAGCTCACAGCAAGATCTGGCCTGGGAGGGAAATGCAGTGCCTTTCCTGAAGTGGCACAAGCATCAGGCCACAGGCATTTTCAGCCTGAGCTCATGCAGCTGACTGCAATAGGGGTGCCGGGTTAAATTTACAATTGTGTACACAAGGATCACCCATTAGCTGATACAGGCCAGTTTCCTGTCTACCATAGAGATTTTAAAGTGAAATATTTATACACATGTAAAATTTGTGGGGTGTGCCAAATACTTCCAAACGGATTTAGATCACTTAAAAAAAATAAACATATCAGTTTTTTTTTTTTTTTTTTTTTTTTTTAAATTAAAAGTGACATATAGTGCATTGGGTGGTAGCAGCACACACATTCCCAGACTTGCTCCTGCTATTGTACCCAACAAGGGGGAAACACAGTTCACCTGAGTTTACACACAACCCACAGCCCAATCTCTCTCACTAATAAACCTAATGCTGAAAACCATTCTCAACATTAGGTTATTCTATTTACACAGTAGCTATATACATCCAGATATTTTATTTAAAACATTGATCAACTCTCCTGATCTTGAGAGGGAAAAAAAATCAACATTCTGAAGTAGAGGGCTTTCGTGGGAAGAGAATAAGGAAGGGGGAATGTGTTCTTTGGCACCTCTTTAACAAGATCATTAGTGAAATCCCAGTTGTGGGGCTTGTCACCAATGAATGAAGAGCTGCAGGAGAATATATTTTTCTCAGGACGAATAAAAACCAGTCAAGGGGTAATACTTCAGTCATCTTTCTAATCATTTACACAAAATTTGGTCCACTTCTTCATTTACCAGTCAGTTCTCCTAAAATAAAAAACAAAACTATACCTTTGGTTATAGTGCTAACTCTTTTGGTATAAGAGCTGATGCTTTTTGTTTTGCTCCTCAGGTAGATTTCTCATTATCTTCACCAATCTTCTGCACCCGTGAATACTTTTTGCATGATGATTTGAAGCAGCCAGGAGGCCAGGATAGTGGCCAGGAGAAGCAGCAAGGAATTGAGCCTTGTACATTTTTCTCAAAAAAATAAAAGATGGGGAACCACCATGCTCGAGACAAGAAATTAGTCTGTGAAGAGACCTTCAAGTTCTGTAAAAGGTAGGAAAAAAATAAGACATATTAGTCATGAGCTGTAGCCTCATTTCACTCTTATTAAACTGTCATTCACTGTAACTCAGCAGGGGAAGCAGCAGAACCAGATCACACGGCAGTTGTTTTTGTACCTCTCCCTGAACTCTGCTGCTATTCTGGTGCCCCCACCATACCTAGTGTTTTTTCCTTTTTGTGGCTCATGCAATTTCTTCAGCCTGTAACTGCAGTGAGAATGGAGACGCAGGAACTGATGTGAGAGTTATTCAGAAGGAATAATTTTCAGAATCTGTGAGTGGGCAGATCTATGGGCCAAGGAAGACAGAAGAGTAAAAGGTGAGCCCAGAAGGTTGAACATATTTAAGAGGAAAGATGAAAATTTGGGTTTAGTGATACCAGCAGACATCTCGGTGGACGTGTAAGAAGGAAGATGGAAATAGGAGACTGGAGTTACAAAGAGAAAAAAAATAATCCATAGAAATGGCATTTATTGGTAGATACCACTAACAGAGATAATACTGCAAAAATGAGAGTTGGATTTACATCTTTTGGGAATGACTTATTTTGATCACTCACAAACTCTGCAAACATGGTATGTTCCAGGCAATAAATAACAGCAAGGCTATTCAAAGACAAGTCCTGGTACACAGACTACTATATCAAGAGCTCAAACCAGGCTAAGAAATCAGAGGGGGAAGGAATAATTCTACCTCTAGGAAGGAAGAGAGCAAGAGTTAGGGAAGGCTTCCCAGAGGCGGTGACTGTTAGAGATAGCTCTTTCAGAACGAATGGGGCAAGAATGAAAAGGGGCTCGGTGAACAGGAAGAAACAGAAACAACTAGGGAATGATAAGAAGGGAAGCCAGAGAGCGCAATATCACCAAAAGATGTCACCAATTCCACTCATTCATAAACCACTTACTTTGCTGATTTTTGGAAAAACAGCTACTGACTTTTTCTCATAACGAATGTTAAGTTCTTTGAGGATAGGGAGCACGTCTTATCCATCTGTACAACAGTGCTTCTACAGAGAAGGTTCCTAAATTTTAAGTTAGCATATAATCCTCAATTCTAGTATAATTAGTTGGATTAGTCACCTACGATGCTCTATAATTTTACAGCACTTTTATGTTTAAATATCATGAATATTTGTGAAGTTCTTTTGGTTAGTTTAAGAAGGAGTAATCAATATAAGTGTTAAGTGAACTGTCCCAAACCACACATTTGGGTGGCAAACAGCAGTTATTCCTATTAAGAGCTATCTAAAACCTCACTGTATGAAAAGAAGTCCTCTGCATTTAAAGAAAGCAATCAAATGAGAATCTTCACTGCTCTCACCTTCTCATTGGCCATGGAATGGTACCACCAAAAGAGCCGAGTTGTGATATAATAGGCAATGATTACATCAACAGTATAGTGTTCATGTGCCACCAGAATGCAGATGATCCCAGCAGCACTCAGCAGCCAGCAGACTAAATGATACCACCAGAAGTGACGAGGCGAATCTGGACAGTAGAACAATCAGAGTTAATGAGATTCCCAGAGATGAATCTACTAGGTACAGTCTTTTCTTACATCCTTCAGTAGAATGATCTAGGGTCAGGAAATCACTAGAAGGAGAAAACTGATAATCAAAACTGAACCACTATGAACCACCCAGGATTTGTCAGGTAGGAAGGGGGCTCACTGGTAGCAGGTCTAATGGTCATTCATTGGGTAGGGTGGTAGTCCTAGATCCTCCAGGGCTTGCCTACTGCTAATGAGCCATTTAATAAGGAAGAGAAGAAAGTTGTTTCTTATTAGGTTGGCTGAAACTGGCTTACATTGGCTTACGTAAGGGACCCAAATGGAAAGAAAAACCATATGGGCTCAAGAGAAAAGGTAGTTTATGTCTATGAAAGAGCAAAAGAGAGGGAGAGGGGGGGAGAGAGAGAGGGAGAGGGAGAGAAACGATAGTGATTTTAGGTCTTATATAATAAATTTACTGTGATTTCTCCTGGAAAGAAAAGGATAGCATGTGTGGCCAGCAATGTTTTGATTCTTAACAATTTTATATATATATAGTTACTTCCAATAGCAGCTATAAAGCACTCCCTATGTAAAGCTTAGAATTCTTGACTGAATTCACTTAAGGATTTTAGTTTTCCCAGTAAGGACACTAAGAAGTCCATTACAGTGCTTAGCTATGGAGCACTCTCCAGGTTAAACATGATCATACACCCCACAGCCTTCTCACACAAGTGTTAATGACAGATATAATTTGAACCAGAGCTCATCTCTAATAACTTGGTGGTTTTTTTTTTTTTTTTTTCATTTCAAAGCTTTATAACTTCATGATAAGAGTTAATCCAATAGACTAAAATTTATTTCATATTTAACTGTGTTTAGAATCATAGTGATATTTACTTTCAAGTGTAGAAGAATGGTTGAATAGGGAAAGCATGCATTTCTAGAAATTTAGATGAAATGCCAAATGAGATATCATTCAAATAAACTTTTTTTTTGGTTAAATAGCAATTGCTATTTTGGTCCCAAGTTGGAATAATAAGAAAATAAACCTGTATTTGCATTTGACAATCAGATTTTCTGATTCTGAATGTGGTCCTCATTACTTCCTTAATTGCTTCATTCTGCCACTAAATTCTGGCAGTTAACTCACAGAATCCTAGAAGTTTAACGCTGAGAGAAGAGACCTTCATCTTGCAGTCAGGGGCCAAATCCAGCCCCTTAACTGTTATGTTTGGCTCACAAATGTTAAAAGTTTGAACCAGGAACCAGTATTTTAGAAACCTGAGGATTTCACAAAAATCTATTTCTGACTTCTTTGAAAAAGATGATCTAGAAACACTGGTACCACATTTCTACCTGGCTACAGCTTCCCCCATCAGAATAAAGATATTTTCTCCAGCACCACAGACCCTTCCCTCCCTCAAGTCTCATGTTTATAGGTCATCTGGTATTTACCTTAGAAGTTCAAAATCTGTGGGCAAACCAGAATTATTTTGTATTTGGTTATCCACAAGAAGCAAAGTTGAAGTAGGTAACAAGTAAGGAGGTGGCCTGAAAGTTCATTTTCCTACTTGCAAAACTAAAAATTAGATTTTAGGAGTTGTTGAAAACCTTGGCACCACTTTCCCCTAAAAATGTACTCCTTATTATGCTACCATGTTGGGAACACTGGCAGACCCAAAGCAAAGATTTACTATCAACTATTTTGAAATGCAAATGTCAAAGTGGTATTCCTCTCTTCTTTATCATTCTACCCATAGGAATTCTACTAAACTAAAAGATGGTAACAATTAATTAGTTTCACTGTCAGTGTGAGACCTTAGACCTAATTGTTATTGCATAACAGAGACAATGGACTTTCTATGGTAGCAAGGTTTGAAAAAAACAAAACAAAACATTCTTAACTAGCAAAATATTTGATACTAAGAGAAAGGCTGATCTTTCCAGGCTAATTTTATGAGGAAACTTGGTCAGTTGCAATTATAATAGTTGCACAACCATATAAAACCCTCTCTTTCTAACCCTCAAAGTGATCCTGGTTCCACATTTTCATTTGCTCTCACTATAACTAAATTTAAATCCATTCATTACAATGGAGCACATAAGGAAAGACTCCAAACTAATCAAAAGTCAGAAAAGCAAAAAACATAAATGATGCATCTAATTCTAGAAGTAAACCTTTCAAAGGAACCACTAGAACCACTGCTTACTCAGAACATGGTGTAATTTAGAACTTGGTTGTGTTTCCTAATTGCATAGGAAATAGGCATAAACATGGAATGCCCTGATTATGCACAGAAGTAAGTAAAACGTTGAGTTCATGTTGAGTTCATTACTGATTTGCCATTTTATTTCTCACAAAAAACTGGACAAAGCAGAATGATTCTTTCTATCCTATATGCAAACATACAGTTTTTAAAACCTCAAGCCAAAATTATGTCTTAGGAAGAAAATGCCTCTACATACTGTGTGACTTGCATGAAAGTGTAAAAATAATCACAAGTTTCTACACTGTTGCTCTGAGGTAAAAGAAAGAAGAAAAATGAGGACTATACCCTGTTCAGACAAGTAGACTACTCCCTGACAATTTCTAAATACAGTCAAGAAATTAAGAGCACAACTTCTGGAGTCATCCTACTTGAGTTTGAACACCAGGATCCTCCAATTACTAGGTTTGGGCCTTGGCCAAACCACTCATTTTCTCTATGCTTCAGTTTCCTCATCAGAAAAACAAGAAATTAAAAAGTGCCTCCCTCATAATAGTGCCTGGCACAGAGTATGTAACTACCTACTTCGAGGCTCTCAGTTTCATGGAGTGTTTTATGGTTTTCAACCCACAGTGGCTTCACTCTACATGCAACTTCTCCCCTCCCCCACCCTCTTCCATAAGATTTTTTTCTTAAAACTTTTTATTTTGAAATAAGTTCAAACTTATAGGACAGTTGCAAAAATAATACAAACCCATGACAATTGCAACATTCCCACCCCTCAGATACCCTAATCCAACAATTTTAACATTTTGCCACATTTGCTGTATCATTCTATCAATCTATCAATCCATCTGTCTATTTACCAATTTTCCAATTTTCTAAAACATTTGAGAGCAGGTTGTATATGTAATGCTCCTTGAACATATAATACTTCCATGTACATTTCCTAACCATAAGCTTTTTATAAGCTTCAGATGGGAGGAAAGAGCCTCCCCGGAGTGGAAAATGATTTATCTTACATAAATAAGATGGAATTTTCCACAGCAAAGGCTACAGTTAGTTAGAACCATAAAAAAAAAAAAAAAAAAACACTTATCACTCTTTCCCACCCCTGCCTCCCCTGGAACCCATAATGAGGTATTAGAAATTCAGTGACTGAAATTTAAGGGAGATTCTATCCCTTGATGAGCAGAGACAGGTGCAGGTTCCTGTCCACCCCCCACCCTGCCCTGCATAGTGAGAGAGTAGAAACAAGGGTAAGGGGCAGAAGACTCTTGTCCTCAAAGTCAGGTAAGATGAAGGCCCCACACATAACGCAGTACTTTCATATTGTCAATCTGTGTGTAACATTTACAAAGGGAAAAACGCAGAAGCTACAGAAATCTCATAATATTAAAAGACCTTAAACTTCATGTACGACAAAGAATCTCCAATCATCGTCATACTGCCCTTGAACAGAACTTGAACCTAAATCCCCAAGCAATCTATGGGACAAGAATTCATTTCTGCATCACCAGAAGACAAGCCTGGTGTCCACAGGCCATTAGATTAGGCTAAAACTGTCTGGATCAATGAATGGCCAAGGGGGGAGGGCAAAGGAAGGAAAGGGCGGGGGGACCTCCTTCTGCCAGTCTCTGCCTGGAGACCTCTTCTACAATATGCTAAGTGTTTATAAAACTAAGATAAACTTAAAAAACACACTGGCATGGGGTACCTTGGAACTGAAGACGACATTCAAAAATGATGTTAACACTGACCAGCTTTGCAAAAATGAAGGAAGAGGCATTACTATTTCAAAAGACTTTTAGGTGAAGGGTTTAAATACATACAAAACCTTAGAAACCTTCAAAAATGAGACCTGCTAGTCAGCTAAAACCAAATACAACCCCCCAATGAACAGGAATTTATTCTGGCCATAAAAATTCTCAGGATACATGAGCCTTTTATATAATGAGAATTCAGCACATAAATACTCAAAGATATTTATCCTTGCTGTTGTATTTAGATTGAGAAATACAATCTCTTAATGACCAGTATTTACCAAAAATTCCATGAAGATGCCTATTAAAGCACAGAAAAGTGGATGAAAAATGATAAAACTGAAAAAGTTTTTAAAAGGGGAAAACAATAACTGAATTATGTGGAATAGTAAGGCATGCTAAATGCTAGAGAGAAGCCTAGGGTCAGGTTTGAAGCCTTCAGTTTCAAATCATCTGAATAACTGAAATGATGATACACATATATATTACCATATATATCAAGATATACACACACACACACACACACATATACATATAACTTTCATAGCTATCCATATTAACAGGATAAAGGCTCCCATGAGTTTTAGGGCCTGGGGTTCCCTCCCCCTATAGCAATCAATTAAATGGGAATAAAGCTATTTACTTACATTCTTTGATGAACAAATAAGTAAGTGTCAACACAACTGTGTGACCGCTGAAGAGGAAGTCTCCGCACAAGATATGTGATCCAGTTATGGACAATCCACCACCAGAAATCAACCGTAGAATCCGTTGTACTTTTGCCTGAGAGTCTCCATTGAGCTGAATGACACAAGAAGATTAGGAAGGAAATTGATAAGCTTTTAAAATAATGTCTCATCCCAGTTTGTGTGACACCTAGAAAGGTCACCAAGGTTTTTTTTTTTTTTTTTTTTTTTTTTTTTAAAGATTTTATTTATTTATTCATTTATCCCCCCCATGCTGCCTGTGCTCGCTGGGTCAGCCAACCACGCCGTGTGGGCAGGCCCGCCCCCACCAGGAGGCCCCGGGAACCGAACCCGGGGCCTCCCATATGGTAAGCGGGAGCCCTACTGATTGAGCCACAGCCGCTTCCCTTGTTTTGTTTTTTAATCTAAAAAGTCAGAAAGAATACAAAGGGGGAGGAGAGGTAAGCTTCCAAAACTGGGTTTTATTCATTGTACTGGTAAATTTTATTGATAAGTTTTAAATTATTCAACATGTTACTAATAATATGTTTTGGTGGTATTGTGTCCTTGGGCAAAACTTTAAAAAATATTAATTACCAATGACTTCACCACAGCTATCAGCTAAATGGCAGATCAAAGCAGTCTTCTTTCCTTTTTGTAGGGGGAAGTTAAGAGTTTGGGATGGTTAATATTTCATTCTGCTGCATACCACAGTAATAATAGTCTGCATTATACTGGTACCTTGTATTAAATGGATACATATAACTGTTCTAATGTCTGATAAACATTTACAGCTAAAAAGAGGAGCTGTAACAAATTAAAATAATTTAAATAGGTTTGAAAATAATGGATATGGGATGTACTGGCAGTTTAAAAAAATAGGTAGCTTTGATCAGGAAAAACATATCCCCAAAGAAGTAACCCATGTGGTGTGGCAGGTGGTCAGGAGAGAGCTCCCTTGGACAAGATCTAGAGGCCCTCACGAGAACATGAGCTGTTAACCATGGGAAACAATGATGGCTAGGGCTGGAGTTTGAGGAGTTGGTTAAATGGTTATATTCCATTAGAATTTAAGCATACAGGAAGGGGTAGTATATTAAGAATTTTCTGGAAAGGTAGGCATGGACAATTGGAAAACTGAAATGTTGGGGGGCCAGGTGGAAGGTTTCAGATCAGTCTAATACAAAGCAAACAAAATCTACATAATAAACTGGTTTTTTTCTTTTTCTGTTGTTTGTTCTTTTATTTATTTATTTTACATAATAAACTTTGAATGAAAAAGAAGAATGACGCTCAAAGGTTGAGCTATAATATACATGAGAAGAGAAATACAGAAAGACTATATAAATTTGGAGCCTTGGGGTCAAGTGTATAACAGGCCACCCATTATACTCAATGATCCTTTGGGGCCACTTGTCCCTGAAGCACAGGACCAGCCCTATGCTCTTATGAGGAGCAGTCCAGCAGGGCAAGCTTCTTCATGCATTGCTTTGAGGCCAGGCCAGTGTGGCCAAGCAGATGGCTATGTGCTAGAGGACAAGAAGCTGGAGTTCTATCTGAGAAAAATCAAGGCCTGGAAAGGCAAATAATTCATCCCTCCCGCCCTAGCTCATGTAATAAAGGTGTTTATCATTCTATGAAAAACAAAAACAAAAACCACCATGACAGTGGTTAACCTGTTTGATGGTAAAGATGGGAAATGCCTTGTCCAAGTAGGTGCACAGTGGTGAAGGAGAATAAGATGTACACAAATGGATGAGGAGACAGTCTAGGAGTGGAGAAATGAAGTCAGCCCAAAGGAGGTGGAAAAGCCATCCTATCAAGTACAATAAGGAACTGGGGCAAGATTCTTTGCTTCAAGAATCTACCGCGGGGGAGCAGATGTGGCTCAAGCAGTTGAGAGCCTGCTTCCCACATGGGAGGTCCCGGGTTTGGTCCCCGGTGCCTCCTTAAAAACAAAATCAAAACAAGCAAACAAATGAAAAGGCCAACTCAGGGAAGCTGATGTGGCTCAGTAGTTGAGCACTGGCTTCTCACAAACCAAGTACGGATTCAATCCCTGGCCCCTGGTAACTAAAAAAAAAAAAAAAAATCTATTGGGATGCCTAAAAATTTCCCAATTAAAAAATAATTTTATGGATCTGAAAAGCTTTCTGTATTCAAGAAACCTTTGTAAAAAGGTAACCACACCATGATTAGTTGACAGTTCCAAGTAAAGTTCTGCCTAGAAAATAACACAAATTGGCGTTAGAGGGTAGTTTGAGAAACTGGAGGTTTCAAAGAAACTTTACCTTCTTTAAAAGTCTGTGTAGGGTAATCCCAGATAGCAAAACCAAGAGTATTTTTACCATGTGCAGACAGTCTTTAAACCAAAAGAGGCCAAGTAATTGGTGTTTCTGCCTTGAGAAGACAGACTCTAGAAGGGGGTAAAGGAGTCATGCCACAGGAAGACTAGAGGGTTTCAGGAAAGAAGTATTACAAAGAACAGAAAATGATGTGTTGTGGCCTTGATAGGGAGGAGAGAATCAAGCCACATGCTTGATCAGATCAGCCACAGCCCTTCAGAGATTTCTTATCATGAGGTTGGTACAAACAACTATCAACACTGAGATCAAATAAAAAGGTACATTCTCTCTCCCTGACCATTATGTTCTCAGCTTAAAAAGCACACATTATTCTTAATTTTGAAATCATAAATTTTTCCTACTCATCCATGCATCATAAGTTATGAATTTACTCTATATTCTCATTTTCAAGGGCAGAAACACTTAAAGCCATCAGTCCCTTCACCTGGGGATTCGATGGACTCAAAGATATTGGCTTAGTAGGAGCTAAAATAGGCTACACGTTTTCTCCTCTTCCCTCTTTTCTTCCAGCAGTGTTGGTTGGTACATAGAGATGGCTGACAGCATTTGATTCAATATACCTTTGTACAACTGAGGAAGGATTTTTCTCTCCTTGCTGTTTCTGTCTTTTCTTAGTTCTTAATTCCTCAATCCTATCACTGCTATCCTGCGACGGCATATCATGCTCAGTATGAATGCTAAATAGTACCTCAAGAATAGAAGGGAAAAAAAGAAGGTAGAAAGAAAACTGGGGGCCAAAGGGAGGAGAATAATAAAGGCTAGGATTAATGGATTATTTTTTTTCCTAGTTCTATTTCAGTTTCACTGGAACCCCACCCTCACCCCATCACACATCACATAAGACTCTAGTTCCTATTAACGTCCTCCAATTGACCATTTTTTATACCATTATTGGATATGGATATAGAAACCTAAGAGAAGTATAAATCAAAAGAGGGAAAACTAACAGGGGCTCAAGTCTTTTTAAGGGCTCCTCAGATTGGGACCTCTCATACCACTTCCCACCAAAATAAATTAGGTATAAGAGAGGCCAGCTTGGTGGCTGCCAAACCAAAAACCATCCAGGCTGTCCCTTCAATTAAAAAAAGAATTCCTTTGGACAAAATTAACAGCCAGGGTAAAAGGGAGAGTCCGCCCCAGGAAGTTTCTCAGGGAAGAGGTATGTTGCTATACCAGCCTAATGCTTTTGTATGTAGCAAAAAAGGTTTGAAGAGCCACATCATTCCATGTAAACTCTAGTATCTGGGTCAAAACTTATTTAAACATGGTTTGAAGAACACACATTTTGTGCCTATAAACCAAAGCATGGGTTGGCAGTTGAACCAAATGGTATGCAAAGGACTTGAAGTAAAACATAGGGTAGATGAGGGAGAAGGCAACTGGAAAACTGTGGAAGTCAAGGATTTCATAAAAGGTCCCATCACCGGGATCGTTCTTGTAGTGTTCCAATTTGGTGGGTAATAACTTTGATTATGCCAATTACTGGATCTGACACCCTTCCACAGTGAGTGGTTTCAGTATACATAGTGCTGTCATTGTTTATAGTCATCAAGGACATTCTATAGAGTCAGCAACATTAGAGAGACAGGTAGATTTGTAACCACAAAAATCTAAGGAGCTTTCAAAGGCAGCGGCTGAAGTAAATTTAGAATGCAGTTGTGACTCATGTTCTCTAACAGTGCATAACCTCTAGTCATAAAAATTGATCTGTGTTTCTTTTACTGAACAACAATTCAGGCACCTATAGTCCACTGATGTTTCAGTAAAAGACCCTGACAACAGAACATGGGAGATGGTTTGTGAGGATGTTACCAGAGTTTCCATTATAAGGATTTGTAGCTTGGTTATCCAGCGGTACTTTTACTGATGTGGCTTCTGAAAATTGCAGTCATTCCACGGAGGACAATCTTCAATTGACTTCCTTTCTGTAATCATAGCAATTTGTCCCTGCCTCATCTACTATTAGGATGGGCTTGCCTTCATTTCTGTGGCCATTTCTCCATTTAATGCATTGTAATGACCCCTTGGAAGTGTTTATTATGCTTCTGAACCCATCCCATGCCTTAAATTGGTTTCCCTAAATATCAGCCAATGTTTCAATATGTACACTGTTTTAATTACAGATATTTTTGCTTTGATGGCTTTGGAAAATTATAGCTTCTCCAAACCACACTTATATTTGGGGAGAGACACTGTTGACTTCTTTAGAACTCTTTTTCCTTCCATATTGGACATCTGCTTAGTGTTCAGTAAAATACGATGTTAGACTTCATTCTCATGTCCAGAAAGTACAAGATTTGTAAGTGCCCATTTTACTGGAGTCTCCAGTGATTAACATCTCTCTTGAGAATTGACTCTAACTGGAGAAACTGTGAACTCCTGCTTGAGACAGTCTCAGTATACATCCTACATTATAACTCAGCAAAAGGACACTCTTTCCAGTTGCTCAGGATAAAAACTTTGAAGTCACTCTTGACTTCTTTTTCTCAAACCCCATATCCAACTTATTAGCACATCTAGTTGGCCCTACTTCAAAATGTATCCAGACAACACAAGAGACAATGACAAAGGCAAGACGTGATACTGAATGGGATCTAATAATGGAGGAGAGATGGCTCAAAAGGACATTATTGGGACATATGAAAAAATTGGAAAATAGACTGTAAGCTTTATATCTATGTTAGATTTTTTTAAACTTGATAACTGTACTTAAAATGGTTATATAAGCGAACATCCTTGTTCTTAGGAAATGTGCATGCAAGTATTTTGTGTTCAAGGAGCATGATGCATACAACTTAATTTCAAATGTTCAGAAAATAGACCAATAAATGGATTGACAGATGGACAGATAGGTAGAATGATATGGTAAATTGGAAAAATGTTAAAATTGGTGGATCTCAGTAGGAGGAGGGCAGTGCAGGATATTGGAGTTCTCCATATAGGTTTTATATTATCTTTGCAATGGTCCTGTAAATTTGAAATTATTTCAATACTAAAAGGCTAAAGAAAAAAACAAACAATAAAGAGCTACACTGAAAAAAAAAATCCAGAATAGAATAATTTCTCGCCATTTGCAATGCTCCCACAAAGGTCCCAGTTCTTCCAGGGGCCCATGAAGCCCTTTGGGATCTTGAACTACAGAACCCCACAACTCCTCAGGCACAGCAGCCTCGATGCTCTTCCTTGAACCCACTGGGACTAAGTTATTTCCTTGGCCATCAACATGGCTCATGACTGCACCTTGGTCCAGCCCAAATGCTTTTTCACTAAATGCCTCCCTAACCCCTATATAAAATAACTACCCCCAAACTTCCTTCTACCCTCACTCAGTTTTATAGTTCACCTGACAATCACCGGACTTAACACTACCTGACAAATGAAGAATTTTCTTATCTGTTTATTGTTGATGTCATCCCTGACTGAAGAGAAGCCTCAGAAGAAGAGGGACTTTGTTTTGGTCATTGCTGTTACTCCTGTGCCTGGTAAATAACAGGAGCTTAACATTTGTAGAATGAATGCATGGACCAGTAAGTAAACAAGAAGTTAAAAAAGGAGAGAGTCAAAGAGTCAATGTAATTTTCACTTAGCAGAAGACAAATTTTTTATGAGTTTTAATTTCTTCCCCCAAAATCTAAAGAAAAATAGAAAACACGCTAGATTTCAGTTAACACGTGTCTAGAAAAATGTACGATAAAGAGTAGGTATTCAATGACCATATTCTTGACCTCCTCTAAATGGCAATCCAAGCTGCTTACCTTTGGAGCACACTGGAAATGCATTCCCGGCACAGGGAGGGTAGTGACATACATTGTGATACAGCGATATAGGTATAGAGTTCCCATGATAAAAAAGAATCTGCGCCCCACTATTGACCTAAAGGAAGAACAGGGGTGGGGAAAAACAAATTTACTGGTTGTTTTTGCTCCTAATGCAATATAAAACAATGTTTAAAGGATAATTTAATGCAGAATGGCATTAACAAACCAACCACAGTTTCATAGTGTTTAAAGGCTTATTTGTGAGCTGCCCAGCCCTATAACTCCAGGGAGAGATTGCACCAGAGGCATCAAAAACAAAGATTCACACACTGTCTTAAATCCAGGTGGTTTGGAGCCTAAAAAGAACGAGTCTGTGGGAAATGGCGGGGGGGGGGGGAGGCGAAAATAGACCAATGGTTCTAGATAATCACCTCTTCTAAAAAAAGTCGCTCGTTGCCAGAGAATTCAATGAACCTCTCTCTGTTTTAAGTCAGCTCAGTACATTAATAAAACTCTCTCTTGGGATCCTATCAAAGGTATAAGCGAGCCTCGGTCATAGAGGAATTAACTAATGAACCTAGGTGATATTAAATAATTGGACACTTAGGGATATGTGACAACTCATTTAACCTGGGTTATATAAGACTTATGTGGGGATCATCCAAAAGTATTTTGACAATTTGGGCATGAATGATTTTCTCTATAACTAAACAGAGAATTAATTCAGAGAATTAAATTTTAAAGATGTTCAAATTGTCCTTGTACCATTGAAGGACATTTAATCGTGAAGCTGTAAATGGATTGATTTGCTCTTATTTTATTCCATCTTGATCAAAACAGGCCGACAAAACAAACAAACAAACAAAAACACAAAACAAAACAACCACCCAACAAACCAAAAGTCCTTTGGTGCAGATATTTGTCTTGACTAACATTGGTCTCTTTCCTTCATCACCTCCTCAGTCTGAGTCAGCGGTTCCCAGTTGTTGACTCTGAGCACACTGCCCTCTCCAGAGGGAAGGCTCTGCCCATTTGCATCATTGCCTCATGGGTGCTGAATGGGCATCAGGGCTCTGCAGCGTCCTCACTGCCAGCTGAAGATGGCAACAATTTTTCTGTTGTGTATTTAGGGGGTGGGTCTATAAGCCCTGGGCTCTGGGAGATGACTGATGTCAGAGAGATCCTCTAAAGGTCCTAGGGATTACTGATTGTAATTTCCTTAGTACATAAAATCTATTCTTCCAACTCTCCCATTTCCAGAGCTCTCAGAAGTCTGATCAAAGACTTCTGAAAAAAAACAGGCAGCTGCAGTTGCAGGCATGAGGCAGATTTCAAGTTTCCTCCAAGGTTGTGGTTCTGACATGGATCAAGGTCTTATTCAGGAGACAGACAGGGCTTCTAATTTAAAGAATTATGTACAAATATATATTTTAGCAGCCCGTCTCCAAAAGCCATTTTTAAGACTATTCTACAGCACTCCTAGGGTCAAAATATAGTAACACCACTTAGGCCAGGATATGAAAGTACTTATTTATCCTAAGGCATTTCTTTCAAAGCTCTGCCTTTCCTAGTACTGAAAAATGATGGGTGATAAACAGACCTGAGTCTATTCCTGTGGTTAAGTTAAAAGTGATTCACCCTTTGATTCAACCCCAGATTCAAAAACAGTTCTCTTTTCATTTGTGCTCCATGCTGTTACACAAGGTAAAGTAATAAGCAGGGATTATTATGAGTCAAACATATTCATTCTGCATTCTGAGTTCAGCAGTACCCAGAAGACAAACTTATAAGGTGAGGCATTCACTCTGCAGCCATACATATACACATAGACACACACACACACACAAAACAAGCAAACAAACATACTGTTAATTTTTTCCCCCATATCTTTGAAAAGTATTTTAAAAAGTGAGGAAGTAGGATTTTTCACTCGGCTGGAATTTTCAAAACTGTTTAAAAAGCTTATTCCACTAGTTACTAAAATATAAGATCTAATGGAAAAATTAATAGTAAAAAGAGAAACTGGTGTGGTTTTTTTCCTCCCCTAAGTTTTTGACGATGAACTATGAGCAAAACAGTGGGAATCATTGAATGTGTGGCCCAGCTATGGGTTTTGACATGGTAAAAGCTAAGGTGGTGATGGAAAGACAGTTAACAACCAGCATCTAGATGAGGATTCAAGTAAACTGAGGTGAAGACCGTACCTTAGGGTGGGCACCAACTACTGAGGAGACCCTGGATAATTTCTCTTTTCACACACTTGTGAACAAAACCTTGCTCTAAATGACAGGAGTCAGCAAACATCTGTGGCACTGCCAGGCTTTCTTATGTTCAATGTCAATTCCAGATAATAAAAAGAAAAACTCCACGTTCCTTCCTTTTAGCATAAATACAACAAATGTATTCCTGCTTTTAGCATAAGATATGCCATAAATAACAAACAACTGCAGCAGCAAAACTTTCTTCTAAGACAATTCATACCTATGTCTCTTACCTAGACATATTTTTAAAGTATACTAAGAGAGATATATTAAAGAAAATGCTTAGAAATGATTTCAGTTTGTGGAATAAGTTCAAAATTTCAAAATTGCATTTGGGGGCCTCTTTAGCAAAGACAGATCAAATTTCTTTAATATCAAAGCAACAATCAATTAAAGAATAGCAGCATAACTTCTCTCTTCTAAAATCTCAAAAAAGAAATTCTATTTGACTTTGAAGCTTCTAACTGTAGCAACTAAGTTAGTATACATTGTATTTTATTTTATTTTATTTTTTTATTTTTTGATTTGATTCTTCAGCTAAGACAGCAGAAGAGATGATTTATTTTACACGTGTTAACACTCGGCCACAAATGAGAACAGAACTAGTCCAGAATGTCACAGGTCCGGGGCAAAGGATCAAAGGTACTGCTTTGGTGTGAGCAAGATGGGTCTCTCAGAGGTGTTCACGAAGTTTGACGACCGTTGGGAGTTCTAGACCCACTGTGAACAGTAGCATGCAGTCAGTACCCTGTACCAACGTCCTGGGCCTCTGGCATTCCATATTCCTGATCCCCTAAGTCTCCATGAGTGCACAAGCTAACACTTTATTTGGACCTCTGCCTCATCTTTCTTCTTTTGCGCTTCAGTCTGCGCATTCGCTTCTTCCTCCACTTCACTCTCATGGCGCGGAGGTTTCCAAAAAGATGGCGCTAAGGCCGAGAGTACATTGTATTTTAAAAAGCCCCAGTTTATGGGCAATTTTGAGCATATTTATATTTTAATTGATCAAATTACTAGAATCTTACTGTTTTATGGACCAGCAGCCAAAATTCATATAGGGAAGCAGAAAAACCACTTCAGAGCTATATCCAATTTTTAAATGCCTTCAAGGTAAAAAAATACCTGGCTTACTATTTCCTGATTCCTGCTAGTACAAAATGCAGAGACCGAAACTAATGAACTAAGAGCTCCTTTGTGGTGCTGTGGGGGAAAACTGAAGGCACTAGTTTACTTTAGAAATTTAAAACCCACACCACACAGACCCAGCTCTAATATTTTGGGTAATCTAAGCACCTCTTAAAATATATTTATATATATATATAAATAACATTTTTGTAAGCAAATGCACATATATGCATATATATTTATATATCATTTTACAAATATTGGTATTTATTGTGAAAATTTTGATTTTTACACACAATAAAAAATAAATTAAAAAAAAATTCAGTTTCTTAAGCAAACTCTTTTGACTGGATTGCCAATAGGCAGAGAAATGTAAAATGTGAGAACTCCTGAATAGGGGCAAGCCTCAGAGCATCCTGCTGATTCTAAGACCAATACAGTCATCACATTCTGAGTAATGGAGAAAAAACTTCCTGCTGCACACCATTCCCTACCTGTCAAGAGCCTGAAATAACACAAGCATGATGAAGTGAATGTTATTCTATCCATGTCTCTTGATTTATCATAGAAGTACTGTAGTGTCAAGTTGCTTGCAATCAGGAACTGCCCGTTAAATTCATAAACTCTGATTCACTCACCACAAGACTGCTATACACTAACAACTATCATACATAGTTGTCAATAAACTTCTTATTGAATATTGACCGAATTAATTTAATGGGGTAATCTTCCTATTGTTTCTTTTCAAATGCCTGGATAAGACTTAATGTATTAGGTAAACATGAAAAAGATAATTGCACATCCGCTCACTTAAAAACTAACAGCAAACCCAAAAATGTATTAGACCTACTTACTTGTATCTCAGAAACAGCCACTGGGTGATCCATAATCCAACTAATATAATCCCATTTATTTCTGATACAGAAAATGCCCATTTCACCCGATCAATGTAATCAAAAAACTTGTCTGGGAGTGGAGGGCTCAGCTCCTTGGGAGGGACCCTCTCGTGTACAACTGTGATCATAACGGTTGTCAAGACGAGGTTGAAGAGAGCATATACAAAGGCAATGCCAGTCTTCCACCACTCCAAAGGAAATTTGTTCCTTGATTCAGTGGGCATAGCAATTTGGATATAGTCTGGGTACTTTTTGGCACCCTTTCGCAGCCCATTGGATAAGCTCTTAGGTTTACTGTTGCCATTTTTGCTTTCTTCTTCAACTGGTTCAGCAGGTCTTGTGTAAGTGTTTGTTGGATCGTTGGTTTGATTTTCCATATGCTCTTCAAGTTTTGCTGTCTCTATGATATCCATTGTCCCCCAGTCTTCAGATCAAAAAGGAGATGGTAAAGCTCTTGTTATCTGTGGAAACTTAAATTTTTTTAATCCCTCTATTTCCAAGGTCAACATGAATACTTAAAACCAATTCTGTTTCCTGATACAAAACATAGAAGATAGTCATCTGATAATTGTTCCTCCCATGTAGCTATCAGCTGTACATTCGCCACTTTGAGGAAGGAAGTCAATTCTCTTCTGCCAAAAGATGTTCCTATCACACCTGTAAAAACAAAACAAAACTATGTTCAGAAACTGTGATGGTCTGATAATCAACTATCTAAAACAATATTATCAAAATAAGGAAAGAAATACCAAAGGCATTCACTTTATAAATATATCGTCAGAACATAGTTAAAGCTGCTGAGATCAAATTTATTTACAAAAGGGTGAATTGTTTTATATTAGAATTCTTGCTTCTGTTTTGGGCTGATGACAATATCATTAGGAACATTATATCAATTCCCTTTTAAATTTCTTTCAAGAAAGTCAGGACCCAACAACTCAAACATTTCATCAGACACCATTACTTGTTGCTAACCATGAAGTCATAATAAGCTAGAACCTGCCCAGACATCACATCATTCCTTCCTAAGACTGTCCATCTTTTAATAAACTTTAAAGAAAGTATACATACCTGTGATGAGTGACTTGCATGCATTGAACTGTTATACCCTATGTTTGTCAAAATTGCCAATTTTTAATTTTCTTATTACAAACCTGAAATCTTATTATGGGACTACTTTTAAGAACAGTCTCAGGTTAAAAACTATACATTCAGAGTATTTAAAATGACACTACCTCAGTTTACATCTTTATATTCAGAGATATACACTAACACATGCAGCTGGCAGTCTTCAAAATAAGCCATAAGATAGCTAAGTCTTAGCTATTGACTCGTTTGGGTACAAGCAGATTTTGCTACTTGAAGGATAAAATAACTTAATACACTTGACCTGTTAAATTAGTAAACATTTTGATGTAGCCACCACAATTTTTGCCAAACAATAGAAACTGGCATCCAGAGGGCCAGCTTGGTGAGCTTACTCACCACAGTGCTGATGAGGAAACGGTAGCTTCGGCTTAGGCTTCAGAGGCTTCAAAGGGCAAAGGCTTCTGTACAGCAGAGTGCCACCACCAACTCTTTTATACTGTCTAGCAACAGGCCCCAGCTGTTCTCAATTTAGGAAGGTAGTATTTTAGTCATGCAACAAATCCAGCCACCTGAAGGCTTTCAATCCTTGTAATTAGTCCCCACCCTGAGTACACAGCACAATTTAAGCATAATCCTTTGCATTTTAAAAATCTCTCTTGAAGGGTAACTTTAGGGAAAAATGAGGAGGAAAAACCCAAAGTGGTGAGAGCTAAGTCTTTATTTAACAGGAAAAGAAAAAAAGTTAGAATGGCACAGTCAATATGTACAGGCAGTATTTGTTTACAGTTACGGGTGGCAAAAAGGATCAACCACACAAGTGTTTATTGTGCATCTAAGTGCCACAGCACTGAGAGGTATATGAGGGGAATAAAAAGGCGTTAAAAAAAAAAAAAAGACCCAACCTGAACATTTACCTAAAGAGTTTACAGTTTAATTGGAGTCACAGACAAAAATAAAACAACAAAACTACTGGAGGAGACTGAATGGCACATCGTAAAAGTAGAGAGATGAAGTGCTCACTAGATAAAAATGAAGGTTTAATTGTAATGCATCTCTCCTCTCCCAAAAAGATGTTCCATAGAGGCACAGTCCATTTATTTTGTTTTTTAAATTATAGCTATATAATCAGATAACTTGTGAGCTTACAAAACAATCATGCATAATGTGCAGAATTCCCAAATATCACCCCTCCAGCAACACCTTACATTATTGTGGAACATTTGTTACAGATCATGAAAGAATGCCATCAAAATATTACTACTAGCTATGGTCTATAGAGCACAGTCCATTTCTCAAGAAGGGAAAGCATAAGGAAAGTTGTTCTAGCAGAGAAACGGAGGATCACTGGAAGAGGAAAAGCCAGCAGAGGGAGATTGCCTGGGAGCTTTGGCTTAGAATTTCTAACATTTCACCTTTCTCTTGTCCTTTTGAAAAGCTCCCGGGCTACTAGTACACTTAACGGCAGGATGAGAAAGGACCAGTTGCCCTCAGTAAACATGACTGACAGATAGTCTCTATATGGCAAATGAATAGTACAACGTTGAAGGCAGAGTAAGTATGCCTTTGTAAGACAGAGTTATAAAAACTAACACCATGGGGTATTGGAGGTACCCAAGTACTAACTCAGCCCATTGCCTATCTCTTTTACTTCCCCTAGCCTAATCCACGCAGAGCATTTTGCCAAATTGACATCTAAATTCTCTCCAACTTTATTAGTACACATCTGATCCTAGCCTGATGTTCATTTGGGGGAGAAGCTTGTGATTTTGAAATCCAGTTTCACCAGTGGACATACAGATGACCTTTATAAGATAGCTACCTAGTTCTAGAACATAGAATGTAGAACAGAAGAAAATCCAATTAGTTACTTTTTTTTTTTTTGGTAAGAGGAAGCACTCAGCCACCCACCTCATGGGACAACTGTGCAAATGACTGAAATAATTAATCATGAAAGGCTTTGTGCTCCTGGGAATAAAACATTCTATGAGTGCAAAGTCCATTTATTGTCATTAGTACCAGGATGGATAGATGGATATTTTCCTTGGTATTTCATTAAGATGATTAAATATACAAAGTACATTCACCATATGTCAACCAATCTTGGGACTCAATGTTTGTCATCAAGATGATGATTACAACATACTCATTCCTATAGTGATCCTTTCCTAAAAGGAAAGTGACAAAAGCCACAACAGCTTCTCTCAGTGAAGAGCAATTCCAATAGTTCATTTGTTTGGGATGATATACCAGAGCATAAACCAGATAAAAAGCTTTCTAAGTCACCTTACGTTGCAAAATACTGGAAGTTAACCTAGATAACGTTGAAAAAACTAAAGATCTCTATAGACTTCCCCTTAAAAAGCAAATGCAAAGATCTTAAAATTTTAGTATAATTGTCTCGTTAGCATTTTTTTAGAACTACGTGTGATTTTTTCCAGAAATAAATTCAACATGTACTTATTTTTCTAAGGGGACAGGAGGAACAGGGTAATAGGAAATATTCAAAGGTAGGAACAGAAGTATATAAGCTAGAATATTTCAATGCCAATATCACAGTTTTTGCTGTGTAATATATGCTCTGATAGCTAGCAGTGCAAGTTTTCTACTGTGACTCCTCTTTTTACTTTAGAAATCCTTTTCTCAGATTATAAGAAAACTCATACATAGCAGATATCACTGTACTTCTGTCTTTCTTCTATTACCACTATTATTTAACATTAGTTTTATAAGTTCTAGCTGAAGAACCAATACAAGAAAAAGAAAAAGGAAAGTGATTTTAAAAAAAAGATTTATTTATTTATTCCCTGCCCCTGTTGTTTTGCCTTCGCTGACTGCTCTCTGTGTGTTCTTCTGTGTCTGCTTGTCTTCTCTTTAGGTGGCACCAGGAACCGATCCTGGGACCTTGTGGAGTGGAGAGAGGTGCTCAATCTCTTGCACCACCTCAGCTCCCTGGTCTGCTGTGTCTCTTATTGTCTCTCCTCTGTGTCTCTTTTTGTTGCGTCATCTTGCTGCACCAGCTCTCCATGCGGGCCAACACTCTGTGTGGGCCAGCACTCTTGTGTGGGCCAGCTCTCCACTCAGGTCAGCTCGCCGCGGGGGCCAGCTTGCCTTTCATTAGGAGGCCCTAGGAATTGAAGCCTGGACCTCCTATGTGGTAGACGGGAGCCCCATCACTTGAACCACATCTGCTTCCCAGGCAAGTAATTTTTAAAAAGCAGAAAAGTATATTTGGAAATAACTATTTAACTCAAAAATCCAAGATTGAACTGGAAGGTTAAAGTTCTGTTTACAAATTAAACACACATGGTTTCCTTAAAAAAATCAGTAATAACCAGTTAGAAAACCTAATTTAAAAAATGGTCACATACCTGATCACAACAACATAAAAATGCCCATAACCCTTGTAGTGGTATCCCAGAAAAACACGTTATTAAATTTAACCCAGTGTGAATATTCTTGCTGTCCTGAATTTGTGATAATCAGGGTAGGCTAAACATTCGCTATGTTAGAAACCATGCATGTGTCCCCAGACCTACTTTTTCTCCCTAGGCCTGGTTTTTAGAATGCTGGTGATAAACTAAGCCTGATTTATTATATGATCATCCTGTATGGGAAAAGACTATAACTTTGGGTATCTTTGATCAACCTTAAGAGATATAGCAGGGGGATAGATGTGGCTCGGGTGGTTGGGCATCTGTCTCCCATATAGAGGGACCTGGGTTCAACACCCGGGACCTCCCGGTTAAAAAAAAAAAAAAAAAAAGGAAAAATATAGAAGGTGTGTGGGCCATCAGGCCCTGCACGTGGATGCACCGTCAGGCCCTGCGAGGGGTTGAGCGCTAGGCCCCATGCGCAGGTGCGCTGCCAGGCCCTGTGTGCGAGTGAGCCATCAGACCCTGTGCACGGGCGAGCCGCCAGGCCTGGCAAGACACACAGCAAGATGATGATGCAACAGGAGAGTGACACAAGGGAGAGCCAAGACGAGAAAAACCAGGAACTAAGGTGGCGCAGGTGGTAGGTAGGACGCCTCTCTCCCACGCCTCTCTCCCACATCGGAGGTTCCAAGTATCAAATTTCAGTGGAGACAGGAGGAGAAGGAAGAGAAGAGAGGGCAGGAAACGGACACAGAGAGTTGCCCAGTGAATGGACACAGAAACAGCAAAAACAGGGGTGGGGCGGGGTGGGGCTTTAAAATGAATAAAAGTAAATAAATTAATAAACCCTTTAAAAAAAAGTATAAGGGAGTAAGATACAGACTATAGTTAGTAGTAATACTTTGTCGATGCTCTTTCATAATTTGTTAACAAATGTTTCACAACAATGCAAAGTGTTTGTGGTGGGGTGATGTGTGGGAGCCCTGTATGATGTTATACATGTTTGTTTTGTAAGTTCACAATGTTTACTGAACACTTATAGTTTATGTATGTTCATGTATGAATGATATACTTCAATAAATTGTTAAAAAAAAAAAAAGAGAATAACCCAGTTTAAAAAAATGGGACAAGGACTTGAGTAGACATTTCTCCAAAGAAGTTATACAAATGGTCAATAAGCACATGAAAAGATGCTCAACATCATTGATCATCAGGGAAATGCAAAACAAGGACATACCTCTTCATACCCATTAGGATGGCTATAGTAAAATAAAAAAATAAGAAATAAGAAACGTTGATGAGGATGAGGAGAAATAGGAACCCTGTTCTTATTTACAGTGGTGGCACTGTAAAATGGTGCAGCCACTGTGGAAATCAGTTTGGCAGTTCCCCAGAAAATTAAATACAGAATTACCATATGACCCAGCAATCCCACTTTTTGGTATATACCCAAAAGAAATGGAAGCAGGGACTCAAACAGATATTTGTACACTAATATTTATGGCAGCATTATTCAAAATAGCCAAAAGGTAGAAGCTATCAAAGTGCCCATCAATGGGTGAATGAATAAACAAAATGTGTCATATATATATACAATATGAATATTATTCAGCTTTAAAAAGGAATGAAATTCTGATGCATGTTACAAGAAGGATGAACCTTGAAGACAATATGTTGAGTGAAATAAGTGAGATACAAAAGGACAAATATTGTATGATCTTGCTTATATGAAATACCTAGAAGAAACAAACGTCATAAAGACAGATGGTTTATAGGTTACCATGGGGGTTGGGGGGAGAGGGAATTATAGGTTAATGAGTGAATAACTACTGTCTGAGGAAAAGAAAACAGAGGGGTAATAGATGTTGATGTTAGCACAATACTGTGAACATAAATAACACTACTGAATTGTGCACTTTAATGTGGTGAAAATGGACAAAAATTTGTTATTGCAATAAAAAGTTAAAAAATTATATGAATAAAAGAAAACAATAGATGGGAACACTAAATATTATAGCATAAAGGGTTTTATTTTATCATATTAATATATAACATTAATCATTCTCTTTTAATAATCCCAACATGATTTTTCCTGTAATTTTACAAACTGAGTATAAAGTTCATCCAGGAGTAAAAATGGGAACAGCAGATGACTTGCACCACTAGATATTAGATAGCATTATATAACTAAATTGGCAGCAATAGTACCTAAACCAGTTACCCTATTGTGTGAGTTTACCCTAAAGAAATAAAGATATACATAAAACATTTCTACAAGTATGTTTTCAGCACAGTTATTTATAAGAGAAAATTGGAAACAACCTAAATATCCAACAACAGGTTACCTTAATATTATAAAATACTGTGTGTTAATATAACAACTGTAAAATTGTGAGACAGATATAGAAATATTACATAAAGAGAATATAGTATCCAATTAAATAGAAAATTTGATCTAAATAGGGTTTGTAGCATCATATCAGAGGTTATGGTATTTAAAAAAAAAAAGATAAAAAAGGGAAAGGGGCCATGTGATACTCACAGCCAAATAAGAGGCCCAACCATTTCGCGAAGGGCCCCTGCCCAGCAGTCTGCAGCAGCAGTTCTGACTTGCCATCTTCACATCTTAGTGGACATATCTCACACAGGTGACTGGGCATGGACACAGATTCTGGCCTGCTTAGAAATGCTTTGCTTATCAGGTTTCTAGCTCTGCCCAGTAGTGCATTTGAAGTGTTTAAGGGGATCAGATTTTTAAATGTTTAAAAATACAGGAGACTTATTTAAATTTATATACAGATTTTAACATTTTAAAATATAATTTAATCTGCTAAAATTTAAATATTATTCAAAAAATGGGCTTTTACATTTTCAAATTGGAATTACAGAGAAAAGAAATTTACAAATTGAGCTTAAAGCTGTAAGAAAAATTAGATCTTAAGATATAATTTTAATACATTGAATACCAATTGAAATAAACAGCTAGTAGGTTCTTACCAGACACAAAAATCTACCCAGACCTTAAAAAAGAAAACTTTAAGTTGTCAATAATAAACCATTAAAAATCAGGTTGCAGGGAAAAAAAACACAAAAAACAGGATAAAAAATAGAGCTCAATAAATGTTACTTATGGTCCAGGTATTGTACTTTGTGCACTATCTAACTTAATCCATATAGCAACCCTAAGAAATATTGCTAGCCCAATTTTAAAGGAAAGAAACTGGGATAAAGTGAGTTGCCAAGATCAGATAGGTAGGAAGTGGCAGAGCTGGGATTTGAACCCATAAATCTGACCTCAAGGGGCCCCTGTTTTTTATCCACACACCACCACTCCTGGAGCTATTACATGTTAAAAGGTCAGTGACAATTAGTGAAAATGATTGAGAAAATTAACTGTGAATTACTTTAAAAAGAAAAAAAGAATACATAAATACACAGGAAGGTTCTCTAAATTTTTTAAGTGAAAAAATGTGAAAATCAATACAAATTTAGAAAAAATATTAGTAAAATAATTTACCTTCCTTGTGGAAAAAAAGCTTGTTAAGTTATTTCCCTGTTACCCATCTTCCCTAGTTAACTATAGTTATGGTTACTAGTAAACCACAACATCAAATTTATAACATAGGTGTATTATTTTAAGTTAAGAACAGCCAGTTCAGCTGTTACTAAATCTCATGCCCACGAAGTTTTTTCAGAAACCAAGACATCTTCGTTTTTCCTTATTAACAATCTTAGAGCTTAACTTGCTTATAAAAACCTTCCCACTTAAAACAGATAGTATTTATATGCTTACAGACACGGGCGCCTTGTGAATCATAGGATTCTCCTTCAGAAGCATCCACAAAATTTGTTAAGCATTTTTATTAATATGTTCTTGAAAAAAAAAAAAGATCCTCTGGTTGCCCCAAATTTTCATGTGTTTGTTAACTACTTTCCCAACAAAATAATGTGGAAAAAAGGCTTTGAGCACTAAAAGGTTTTATACTATCACTAGGTCCCACATCTGTACAGATATAACAGGATAGTAAATTAGGGAAATGGGCAGGTTTGTAATGTACCTTGGAGACACTTAATTCGGAGAATTGAATTTTTTTTTCCTTTTACATCAAGGCAGAATTGAATATCAGCTACAACGATCGCATTTCTCAACTCTAGGGAAGACAATTGGGTAGAAGATAGACGTTTGATTTCTGGTACTTCCAAGAACCTTAATTACCATATTTAAGGTAGACTGGATAACTTTAGTTCTGTATCCAGTTGTTATATAGGAAGATCAAGAGACAGAAAATAATTACTACTTGCCTAGGGCTTTGGGTAGGGATAGGCTCAAGGTTTCTTTTTGGGGTGATGAAAATGTCCTAAAATTAGTGGTGATGGTTGCACAATTCTGTAAATTTACTAAAATTAATTGAATTTATCCTTAAAACAGTGAATGTTATGGTATGTAAATTATTCCTCAATTAACTATGAAAAGCAACTTGTTTAACTAAAGGTGTAAGCCAGGCCCCCCAAAAAACCTGTAATTAAACAATATAAAGCGACAATAACCAGATGAATTTTCAAACAGAATTCAACAAAATTTACTATGAGTTGGATTAAAAGGGGGGGTGGAATGACCTTGAGTTAATGATCTGTTTTCTCACTAAAAACTGTAAAACAAGGTCAAGGTCAAAGTCTAGGAAATAGATAAAACCAACCCTTAAATTTCGATTTGGATGTAGTCCCAATCAGCGGTTCTGAGTTAGGGGGTGGGCGACAGATCACACACCTCAGGAGCTTGCCCCCAACCCCCTTTCCCCACCTCTATCCCTGATACATCTAGGGGAGCTTACAGAATTTCTGGGTATGGGTGAAAGTGGAGGTGGGTTTCCCAGATGGTTCCCTTTTTTATCTAGGTATCTTTAATGTTTAATAGAGCAAGGCTGAAATTTTCTACTTTCCACTCCTTTCTGAATTTACTGTCATTGAGGATGATATAGCCATGATTTCAGAGAATAAGCTGGGTTAAGGCTTATCTTTGTATTAAAATGCTTAGGCACTTTAGCAATTGAACAAAGGAGTCACCAAAACAGGCATTTGCACTTTTAATAATCTAAACTGCACTTCACAAGAAACAGTATAAGGTATTTGTTCACCAGAATCATTACATGCAAACAGGTGTTACCTGTTCCATGGTTGATGGTCAAATAAAAACTGCTAGCACTTGTTTAAATACCCCAGGGTACTTTATCAGAAACAAAGTCTAACAGTCTAGCTGAACAACAGTGATAATTATCTGCTTCTACATTCCTAGCTTTCTTTATATACCCCAAAGATTATAAACCTAGAAACTGATTCCCTTAGGTCTTAATACGTATTACCCTATACTAGGAGCCCAAATAGATTCCCCGTGGAAGAGAGAGGTTTCTGAAAACCATATAAAAACATTCCATTTAATACTTTAAAAGGCATTTGTCTGATATTAGAGTTTATATTTTATTCTAAGAACACTGACTAGTTTAAGAAATAGAGAAAAGCAGAAGCTGGGTCTAACAGCTTACCGTTATACTCTCAAAACCACACAAAACTTCCTAAGTGGTATTAGAGATTTCATTCTACACGAATTAAATAGATAATGATACAAGTCAACAGTTTATTTTCTCAAACAATATATTGTTTTTTTCTTACTTTTGGGAGAGTACTATCTTATTGTAGGAAAAGAATGAGAAGAAAAGAAAGAAAAAAGAATAGTTTCTTCATAATTTCATAACTGTCTACCTTTAGGTCCTAACCCATGCCGTTCAGATTTTAGAAACCCTGCATTAATTTCTTGTTCTACTACATGGTGAACAAAATGTGTATTTTACACTATTTTGAAAAGTTTGCATAATAGAATATATACAGGCTACTGAAACAGGTATTTAGAAATCACTTCTTAAAACTTTCCTTGCTCTTTACTAGTGCATTGGAAAGACATTACCACTTTGTGTTGAGATTTAAGTGAAATTACCTTTCAGCACAAGGGTTCTTAACTTTTTTTGTTCCACGGACCCTTACTAAGTCCACGCTATATTGTGTATTATTTAATAAATATATCACACCCACACCAACACATCTCCACAGGAATAATGTTTTTTTGAATTTCAATTCAAGCTCACGAACCTCTTGTTAAGAACCCCTGTTCTTAGAAAGGAATTGAATACTACTACTCTGGTATAGAGGCAAAAGCAGAGTACTTTTTGAGAGAAACAACATTTAAGCAGATGCTTGTGGTTAGTACATTTCGTGATTATAAAGAGACAGTACGTGCCTAAGCACAGGAAACTTACTCAATCTCCAGGGTTGCTGTAGAAATGACATCTCGTCTGAATTACTTTGCAGAGGTCTGAAGTTTAGATGTAGACATTTTGATATTTATTTAAAATACAAAGGACTACTTGGTTATGTTTGTGCTTAGAGTTCTCCACGCCAACAAAACAAATTAAGGAGTTTTAAAAGAAAAAAAAAAAAAAAGCAAGGTTAATATGCCTGACTTAGAGAAGTACTTACTGCTAAACAATGAAAAATTAAGAAGGAAGGAATATTCTAGAATGTATTCCTTCAGCAGATTAGTCTCATTTGCTCTCTGTGATTTAGATGTGTTTTTTGCAGATATTGGTAGAGGTCAAAAGTGAGTGGAAAGCATGAAGGCTAGACGATTCTCCATGTCAAGTTTGTCATACTGACCCCCCTGGGTTCCTCAAGGTAGGAGATGGTTTTCACTATAAGGAAAGGAACACGCAGGAAAGAGAAAAGGCCGGGAGAAGGCCCCAAAAGATTTGCAAATCCTACATTTCTCAGCCCTTATGCCAACCACAAAAATGATCCACAAATGAAATATTAAAGAATGCAGACCACTCATATATAGTATATGCTGTTTTCAGCTTCCATTAAAAAACACAGGGTTGTATTTTCTAGCAGGGCTGTGTATTTTCTCCAGTTGCTTTTGCATGACTAGCTGAATAAGCCATTGCTTTCAAATGGTATGAGACTATAAAAAGCAACACCTCTAAAAAGCCATTAAGGTCACTGAATTTGGCCCCAGTGTCTCCCAGAATTTAAAATGCTACATTGTATTTAAAGAAATCATTTGTCTCTCAAAAGCACTTATTTGACCAAAGCTTCCAATCTAACCTTCAGAGTCTGCAAATATAATGAGGATTCACGTTTCTCAAATTTGGGTCTATGAAGAGGGACCCAGATTCCCCAAAACAAGTCCAACTTTTCATTGAAAGAATGGCACAACAGGGAAGAGACAGCAAGAAAATAACTTCATTTAAGAGATTAAAATCCTGAATATAATGCCATTTTAACAACTTTAGCAATGTTAAGGAATGCAAGTAACATTCATATACCTATATTTATCTACTGAATTTTCATTTATCCCAATTGTAGCCATTGGGCAATTTGATGTAATTATGAATTACAAAAATATAATTGGATCATGCTTGTAAACTGATCTGTTAATCTGGGCATGATTAAGTTATGATTAGGGCATTGACTGGGCCACGTAGGGCGTTGAGCCCCACCCCTTGGAGGGTGGGGGAAGAAAATATAAAAGGCATCACGAAGAACAGAATTGCAGCAGTTTTTGAGAAGCAGTTTTGATGTTGGAGAGAAGGCCCCAGGAGAAGAGAAGTGAGCCGTTGGCTTGATAGTCTACAGCTGACCTTGTGGAGGAACCAGAGTTGCTAAGCCTGGAGAGAAACACTGCCCTGGGAAGAGAGGAACCCAAAGGCAAACATCGGCAGCTGTCTTGCTCCAACACGTGGTGATGGACTTTGATGAGAGAAGAAACTTAACGCTTTATGGCCTGGTATCTGTGGACTTCTACCCCAAATAAATACCCTTTATAAAGACCAACCCATTTTTGGTATTTCACATTAGCACCCCTTTGGCTGACTAATACACCAATCAATTAAAACAAAAAAGTAAAAAAGTTTTAGTTATTTCCACCAGAAAGCCTATATACTTAAAAAAAATTTCATTTGAATTTTTACACCATAGTACTTAAATATTATTTTAGGAAATATAAATGACAAAGTGTAAGGATATTCAGAATGATTGCCAATAGACATATGGCCCACTAGAGAAAAATGAAGTTCGTTAGAATTAAATCCCTATGCTTCTAGCTCTAGAGCAACTGATCTAATGAAGCATTTTCCTCTCAAAACAGGGAGGACAGCTCACTCTAGATCTTTATTTCTCATTTGTGTCCAATTGTTGTAGTTCATGAAGGTGCAAAGCAAGTTTCTAATAAACAAATGTTGTCAACTCCACCAAATGTTGCCTGACTGGCTTTGCGTAGGTGGCAGTTGGTCTAATAAGGACCGTGGAGCACATATTTGTACATCACTGATTATGTAGTGGTCCCTAGCCAATTGCCTATTTCCCTTAAGCAAAATTCTGGAATAGGATATGCATCTCCTATTTTGTGTTTCTTTTAGGAATACAATATCATGAGAAATTTAGTTCCCATATTCCCAAGCCATCCCCCTAGGACAGGGGTTCTTAACCTTTTTTGTTCCATGGACCCCTTTGCCAGTCAGGTGAAAAACACGGACCCCTTACTAAGTCCATACAACACTGTGTCTTATTTATTAAATATACCACACCCGCACCAACATGTCCCCACAAGAATACTGCTCTTTTGAATTTCAATTAAAGCTCATGGACCCCTTCTTAAGAACCCCTGCTCTAGAAGATAATCAGAAAAAGAAGGAAATGAGTTTGCAAAAGAAACATGTTCACAGAGCAAGACTAAGAGTTTTTTTTGCAATGAAGTCTTAAAAGAGAAAGAAAACAGGGAAGATAAAGACATTAGAAACAGCACTGAAACATATATGTGATATGGTTAAAAGGGGAAATTTTAGGTTGTATATATGTTATTAGAATAAAAATTAAAAGACGAATCATAGAACTGTAAACACAGTGAACCCTATTGTAAATGATGGACTATAGTTAAAAATACAATAAAAAAATTTTCTTTCATGAATTACATAACAAATGTACCACACTAATGCAAGGTGTTAATAAGAAGGTGGTATATGGGAAAAAAATACACCCTAATGTAAAGTTGTAAACTATGGACTAGAGTTAATAGTAAAATAATAATTTTCTTTCAGTTGTAACAAAGGTACCACACTAATGCTAAGTGTTAATAATGGGTAGGGAGAGGGATATATAAGAACACTATTTTTTTTTTTTTACATGATACAGCTTCTCTAATTTAAAAAAATAAATGAAAAAATTTAAAAACAGCGAAAAGAGATACTAGAGTTGTATTTACATGGCTTTTTGGGCTAAACGTAGGAAGTATTTAGTGTTTAGTAAAAGGTCAATTACTAATATCAAGAAGTTCCTACAGAATATCTCACTGACAAATTAACACTTAGACTTCGGCCTATTTTAATTCATGGATAAGAATACTGGGAATTACCTTGAAACAGAGTGGATGAAATTATAATTTACGCTGTAATCCAAAAAGAACAGAATATTGCAATGAATTGTTGGTAGAATAAAAATTGGTACAATTTTTTGGGAAAAATTTTTAACATATGATGAGCTTTAAAAATGCTTATACCTATTAATGTAGTGATTCTACTACTGAGAATATTACGCTAAGTCTCAAATACCTTTGATGTTATTTGTAAGAGTGAACCATCAAAACAATTTAAATGTCTACAGTAGGAAACTAAAGCATCCATGAAAGAATAAGCTTATCAATTAAAACAAAAAACTCTATTCTTATTTTCCTTTTTTTTAAAAAAGGTAAGTATATGCATTAAAGAAAGATCAAAGTAACATATATACCAAAAGAATATCAGAGGTTAATGCTGGTAGTGAGATTTACCAATTATTTTTCATTTCTTTTGTACATTTCTACTTTCACCAAATTTTCTGTTAAAAGTATTTACCACATATCTAAATACAAAAATATTTTCAAATAGTTTATCAAAAATTACATTTAAGATTTTAACAAGAGGAAATTGCAATACAATTTAGCAATGTAAAAATGTATATTACATATGTATAAAAAAGGTCTGGAAGAAAACAGATTAAACATTAAGACTAGGTGATGGATTTACATGAGATTTTTTTTTCTTTATTCTGAATTATATTTTCTAATATCCCATATTAATCATTCTTAAAATCAGGAAAATACTAATGGCTATTTTAACCATAAAAGCTTTGACAGAGTTAATAGGGAGAATGTGCTTCTGTTTTTAAAAAAGTATTGTGTTTTTTACAATTTCAATTATGTAAAAAAAAAAATGCATGTTGAGAAAAGTCAGATCTCTTCTATTTCTAACAGATCAAAATACCATGTGTGTGTACATAAATTCGTGTATATTCTAATTATATTGGCCATAATGGTCTTTTATTTAATTGATGAACTCAGTGCTATATTCTAAGATGTTTAATGTACAGGAGGCTTAAAAAAAGGTTAAAGGTGCAACACTGTAAACACAGGACGAATAAAACCAAAAACATGAGAACAGTAAGGTTGAAACTATCAGATATCTAATAGGGATTCAGAATTCAATTTGACCTTTGAAGCTGAGATTTTATTATTTTATCATTTAAGTGGAATAGAAATGACAGGTATCGGAAACTTAAAAAAAAAAAAAAGTACCCTAAGTTTAATGAAACCAAATGACCAATATGCACTACTTGCTGGTTAACTATCTAGCAATAGTTATAAATGAAATTCTGGGTAATAAGGCAGATAAATGGACAGCCAACATAGAAGACTGATTAATTTCTATCCTCCTGTTCTATGTGGAATTCTGTTAAGGAAGGTAGCAGAAGAGAAGACTGGTTCCTATCATGAAGGGATATTTCATTAAATAACTGGTTTTATCTCCCTTTCCAACCAAGTCACTTAAAACACTAATGTACAACAAAACAAACAACTTTTAAAAATTGAGAAGAGCCTGAAATAACATTTGAAGTTTAGTAAAACTGGAAAACAGAGGTACAAGTGAAATGAAAATCCAAATAAACACAAAATGGAAAAACTGACTGGTTATATATTACAAATATCTTAGGAATTTTTAAAACTCTAGGGTATATAGGTAAAAACTGAAAAACAAAAAAATTTAAAGGTTCTAAAAAAATGTGAAGCACCACATATTAATAGAGAATAGAAAAACAGTGAAGTAGTTGCCCTATTTGGCTTAGGACTGGTCTGTCCTGGGGAGTAAACTATGATTAGGACTAATTTCTACAGGGTGAAGCAGTTTTAGAAAAATATGGGATGATTAAAAGCACTGTTTCTAAACCTGAACCTAATGCCAACAGGTGGTCAGGAAATGCTATAAACTCAATGTTCAATTAGCATCAGGAAGCTAAAAGATGTAATTCTATATTTAACCTTATTTCCACTAAATCTAATTTTCATTGATGACCCTACATAAATAAAATCACTTGACTATAAATGATCACTTGAAATTGTTTTTAAAAACATACATATGCTATCAAAACCATATTAAAAATTTCCAAGAAATCTATCTACGTCTTTACTCTCCATGAAACAAAGTAAGGTCTTAGAAAGTGAGTGGTTTTTTTGTTTTTCGTTTTTGTTTTACTTTTGAAATATCCCCTGTAGCATAAGCCCATTCCCAAAGCATGAAAAAGGTCGAGATCTGAAATGACATTATGATTAATGCATATCTATACTTTACAGGCACATCTTAAGAATGACAAAAAGGATTACGGTCTTTAAAAGAAAAGAATACATTCCAGCTGAAGGACTCGTAGTCCTGAAAACAAGAAAAGCAAACACTTACAACTCATGTATTGAACTACACTTCCCATTTCCTTTTGCCAGACATGCACCTCTTCTCCTTTGTTTCTTATCTCCGTAAAACTGTATCATCATCCACCCAGTTACTCAGGGCAAATAAATCTTAGGTGTCATCCTAAGCTTCAAATTCTCTGCCCTACTCTCCTGACAATTATCCAAAGTCCTGTCTATTTGAATCTCCAATTTATTTACTTCCCTCTACTATCTCTAGTTTAGTTCAGGTCATACAGGGCAGAAATAAGTCCAAACATATCAATAGTCATAACAATTTTTAAACAAATTAAATCCAGTCTAAAGATATAAACGCTCAGATTGAATTTAAAACGGAATCCAAATATGTGGCTTATAAGATTTCTAAACCAAAATGTCACTAGTAAAAGTTTGAGAATAAAAAACTAGTAAGACAAAAAAAAAAAAAAAAAATCATGAAAAGAAAGCTGAGATAGTAATAGGGAAGTTAAGCAAATAGAGTACAAAGTAAGGTAAAAAGAGAGAAAATGAAAAAGAGAACAATGTAATAAGATGATAGAATAGTTATGCACCTTTTTGGACAAGTAGAAACAGTTCCAGGGGAGTGGATGTGGCTCAGTGGTTGAGCATCTGCTTCCCATATACAAGGTCCTGGGTTCAATTTTGAGTACCTCCTAAAAAAGCAAACAAGCAAAAACAAAACAAAACAAAAAAACAGATCCATAATCATTGTGAGAAACAGGCTGCTCTAGCACAGCTCTCCCTCTCTCTCTGGTTTTGTTACCAAACCAACTCATTTCCTGCTTTACTAGCCTCTTTAAAACCTTTAAATGGCCCAAAGACCATTCCTTAATTGGACTTAACAAACAAACAAACATACTATAGAAAATTTTAAACATATAGAAAAGTAGAGAATAGTATAGTGACCCTCACCCAACTACAAGAATAATCAAGGGCAATCTTTTTCATCTAGCCCCCATCCTGTACTTTTTGAAGCAATCTCAGAAATCATATAATTTCATATGTAAATATTTCAGTAGGCCACCCAAGACAAGCTTTGTTGTTTGTTTGTGTTTTTTTTTAACAACTCTGATGCCCTTGTTACATCTAAGTAAAGTTAATATACTTCCTTAATAACAAATAACCAGTCAGATCAACTTTCCCCAAATGCCTTACATCAACTAATTTCAATAGCCTTTAAGCATTTTTCATTCTCTTGGGAAAGCCTCCATCTCTTCTTATTTCTTGCATTTTTAAGAAACCAGGTCAATATCCTGGAAATTTCCCCCACAGTCTGGATTTTACTGATTCCATGAACGTGGTATTGTTTAACATGTTCCTCTGTCCCCAGAATTTCCTTAAATCAGTAGCAACTTGTTCAAATTTGTGTTAGTTTTTTCCCGAGAAGACTCCTTTTTGGATGGTGATGTGTCCTTCTGTCAGGAGATATACAGTGTCTATGATTTCTTAGAATCACTTACAAGACTCTTCTGGCCTCTGCCTTCCTTTCTCTGCTTTCCTTTTCAGCCTTTAATTTTTTTCTTTTTTTTTAAAATAAGATTATAGGTTTAAAGAAAAATTATGCAAAAAATACTGAATTCTAGTTAACTTCCCTCACACACACAGTTTTCCTTATTTAACACTTTGCATTAGTTTTATCTTTGTTATAATTGCTCAAATAATACTATTAACTATATGTCTACATTAGGGTTCACTGTTTGTGTTGCATGGTGCTACGGTTTTTTTTAAAATTTTACTCTAGTAACATACATAACCTAAAATTTCCCTGTATTCTCTCCTGCTGTCTACCTTATATTCTCAAATAGGGGACTATGTCAAATGATTGGCCATTGGCATATTAAAATTTAAAAAAAAAATTTTTTTTACCTGACTCCATCTTTATTTCTCATGATAATCAAAGAGTCAGAAAAGGCCACAAGAAGGGGAATAAATTCACGGGAGCATCATCCATTAGGTTCCATTCAACTACTTAGGCATCTGAATTGAGTAGGAAGGAGACGACTTTGGAGCCTGATTCAGAACTCCTTTTCCAACCAGGACCAAAACCAATTCAAAAAGATCTTAATGATGACAGCCTTACAACTCCTATCTCAGGCTCATGAGAGAAGAAGTAAGTTACTAAAGCTAGAGAAAATCATTTCATTAGGTTGAAGGTGGAAAGTCATCTCCCTGGAACAAGAACTCTCTTCTCTTTAATGGTGGTTAGTTAGAAGCAATGGAAAGTTACTGGGTGAGTTCAGAGGCCAATTCCAAAGGACACAAAAGAATAAAGAATCATGGTTTATAACACTCATTGACCATTAAATGGATGCAGATTCACAATTAGGAAATAGTGTAATACCAATTAGAATAAACAATGTTTAAAATAGTTACTGTTTACAAAAGGCCTTTTCTGAAATGTTTAAAATTAAGAAACAAAAATATCCCAAGTAACCTGAAATTGCATATTTTATTTAAACTCAGGCTATTGTATGAGCATTACTGTTTAAAGGCAGACAATTTACAGTATCAAACAAGACTAGACCTCTCTGGTAATGGATTAGTAATCCTAGATTTAATGATTTTTATAAAAAGTCATTCAAGGTTTAAGACTGCATATGAAAGAGAAAATCTACCTTCAATGCTAAATTCAGTGTTTTGTAGCTTAAAGGAAAGTCAAGAGAATTTGAGGTTATCAAATGATTTTTCTTCCTTACTTTTTATAGGGACCCAAGTTAACCTTAAGTCATTAGGCTGTTATTTTGGTAATGTGTCTTTTTAGTTATTAAACGAAATGTTGCCACATAATCATTTACCACTGGCCAGGGTTTCTAAATAACTTAAATTTTATTATCATGTGTAGCCAATCCTCTGATCCCTTTCTTCCTCTATACTCTAATACATGCTGCTTTTTGGAAAACACCACCACCTGGGCCACCCCCTCAGCCCCCGCATAGAGAACTACCTCAGAAGGAAGAAAGTTTCCATTCCCTTTATTCTCTTTTAGAGTCCCCTAACATCACAGCTCTTTCTCAGCAGTGTTTATTTAATCACCACAGAACCTCACCCAGGCACCGCTGTACCACGAGCCCAACGTGCAAACACATACTCCCAACATGCTCCTCTCCGCCACTCTGCTTTCCCTTCAAAAACTAGTTCAAGGGAAGTCAGAACTCTTAAAACATCAGCCTAGGGTTTAATGGCATTGGACTCTCCCCGTTGCCTGTGCTCCTACACATTTCTTTAACCCAGCACATGGCTTTACAGATGCTGCTTGCCCAGGGCTATCTCCTTTGGGTTTATGAGCTGTGTGAGGGCAGGGTTCCATGTCCTATTTGTGTCAGTGTCACTGGCCCTGGGCCCAGTGGCCGGCATCCTGGCCCTAGAATGATTGTGGAATGTGTCAGCCCACACATTCAAAGGCACCAGCTATAGGACTTCTCCAAGGAACTCAGGGAGCTTTTTTTAAAAATGTGAGTCAGTAATGTTTCTATTTAGTTAACACTTTGGTATGTGATAGAAGGTCCCAAAATTTCATCTCTGTTTTATGTTGTATGAATGCATTTTTTAAATTATAAAGTATCTTATATATAAAAGGAGATATAAAAAATGATAAAACAAACTCTAGCTTCAGAACAGAACATTACAAATACCTTGGAGGCCCACCCCCCCCCAGTACTCCTCCCTGATCATATCCCCCTACTCCAGCAAAATCTTGATATAGTCAGGTTTTTTTTACATATAATTTTCAAAGGATGTAAAGTACACAGCCTTTGAAGAAGTTACTTATATGATATATTCACAATTTCTCCATGTACAATCCTCAAAATCATAAAAGAATAGAGAAATCTCTGAAAAGTTTCTACTTTCTCTTGGTCTCCCCCTCACTAACATTTTCTGTCTGCTTCAATCTTGGGGAATTCTCCAGGGGTTGGAGAGCAAGCTAACACTTCTCCTGAACTTATGATATGCAGACACTGGTCTTAGTGCCTCCCAAATAGTAACATGTTAATAGGCACAACCACTTTAAGGGGAAGGTACCGCTATCACCTCCACTGGAGGCATGAGGAAGCGAAACCTAGAAATCTAGCAAGTGATAGAGGTGGGATTGAACCCGGGCAGTCTAGTCCCAGAGTCCGTGCTCTTAGCCACTATGCTACGCTACGTTGTGAAATCCCGAGATCTTGGGCTGTTTTTACAATTAGGTATGTGCTTCCCACCTCCCCACCCTCCAAGAGTGGTGGGTTTCCTTCCCTGTATATCCATCTCTCTCGCCTCCACCCTTCCTCCCCACCGTGACAGCACAGGTAGCAGCCTGTGTTTGCCCTGTGAGATGATTTACTTCCAAACCATAGCCAGCTGTACCTTCTAACCCACAGCCACCTGCCTCGGGTCATCTGATGCCCTCGGGGCCTGTGTGACTGTAAACCACACACCCCAGTGACTTGTAAGTGGGACATTTCCTGGAAATATTGCCTGTGGACATTTCACTGCAGTGAGGTGGTTAGAGTGTCTAAGTCACTCCTGTTGCCTAGTAACGCTGGTGCCTGGCAGGATGAAGGCGACTCAGGCACAGGTAGAGGTACGGTCAGAAATTTATTCTGCACAGTCTCCTCCCAACACTAGACTGTTGATTTAATACTTAACCTTGACACTGTTCCTTCCCATCTCACTGTGAGTAGAGGCACCTTCAATTATTTCTTTCAACTCAGAAGAATTCAAAAGGCTCCATGCATAGAATGAACAGATCCCCTGCAGCTGAAATGTAGGTTACATTATTTTCCATATTGAGTTCTAAAGAAAAACTTTAAGACAAAATGGAATCACAGGGTTCTTGTTTGTAAAAGGGAATGGAATTAGGTTGTAATGGAAGTTACTTGCCATCCCTATATGAATTAGTTCTCCCATGAATTCACAGTTAATACAATATGCTCCCACATAGAACTTAGTCACTAATTCTGACCTCATAGTCAAGAGAATTTTTTCGAGTGACCAGGAAGCTGACTCATTCATTGGGCCACATTCCAGGTCAGAAAAATTATTATTGCATTTATATACATACCTGGGGTTTTTTTTGTTTTGTTTTTCATTTGTTTGTTTTTGGTAACAAGAAAGAATTGGCCACAATATAAGTAGCTTCAGAATCGAGGGGTTTACCCTCAAACATCACCATGAGTAGAGACAGTGCAACTGGCCCAAGGTATTTATTTTGTCATCTTACTAACCTCTGCCTTCAAATTTATGTTAGCACATGTGCCTAGGTCACTCTACAAGCCAAACATCTAGAAGAAAACACTCTGGGCCTGGACTTACTATAAATTTTTCCAACACTTATTGCTTTTCCCCTACTATTTTAAGGCTCCATCATTTTTCTTTGTTCATTTACATGCATTAAATATTCAAAGGAGAAAAAGTGGTTACAAAATAAAAAGACACACACATACCTATGTAGTTCTTTTCAGACATGCCTGCCATAGATACAAAGTGGGTAGGACCTAAGAGTGTGCCTAAATGTTATCTCTAGTCTTAGTGGGAAAGTCCTAAATCCTAAATTTACTTAATACTGATGGACTGGGGGATTCAATAGTAATTTAGAAACTTTACTGCTTTCTTGTTTCATGCAATAATACTCATCTAAATGGTAAAGTTCCAGTATGCCTGGCATCCATAAGTACCATTAAAAGTATATTAGGGAAGTGGATGTGGCTCAAGTGATTGGGCTCCCGCCGACCACACGGGAGGTCCCAGGTTTGGTTCCCGGTGCCTCCCAAGGAACATGAGCAATACAGCGAGCTGACGTGATAGGCAGGTGCAGTGAGCTGATGCAACAAAAATGATGCAACAAGATGACGCTACAAGAGACATGAGGACAACATAATGAGGGACACAACAAAGCAGGGAGTGGAGGTGGCTCAGGCAATTAGGTGCCTCCTTCCCACACTGAGGCCCCAGGTTCAGTTCCTATGCTTTCTAAAAAAGAAGACCAGCACACAACAGACTCAGCAAATGCAAAACAATGACAGGGGGCGGGGGAAATAAATAAATAAAAATAAATCTTAAAAAAAAAAAAATGATAGATGAAGTTTTATTTTGTTTCTGACAGCTATAAAAGGGGTTATGTAGGTTTACTTGGCAAAAATTTTCATTTTAAAACATTATCTCCAAAAAATACTTTTTTTGGAAAAATATATTTTAAATATATTTCCATATCTAAAAAAACTCTTAAAGTCCAAATTGCCTCACAGAATATTTTCTTATAATGCATATTATAAAGTTTTAAAATAAAGAGAAAAATAATAAACCAGAAGAACACCTTATGTTAGTATGTAGTGAAGATTCTAGTTTATCTCCTGGCTTTACAGGTATGGCATTTCCCAAATGAGGATTAGACTTTTGGAAAAAAAAAACTGGCTCGTTTCATTCAAACTCACAAATTGAGTTGTATCAGAAAGACCAGCACCTGTGGCAAGGCTGAATCATGCCCCCTCTAAAGATCTCCAGGAGGAATCTTTGACTATGTTATTTTACAGGGTCAAAGAGACTTTGCAGATTTAAATTGAAGACCCTGAGATGGGGAGAGTAGCCTCGATTATCCAGATGGTGCCAATATAACCACAAAGGTCCTTGGTAAGAGGCAGAAGGATCAGAGAGTAGGCAACGCGATGACCACAGTGAGACTGACTGGAGGATGCTAAGCTGCTGACTCTGTACATAGAGAAGGGGACACGAGCCCAGGAATGCAGGAAACCCCCAGAACTAGAAAAGGCAAGGAAAGCAATTTTCCCCTAGAGTCTCCAGAAAGAATGCATCCCATCACCTTTCTATGTGTAGAGAAATTTGATGAACATAAAAACCTGTAAAAATGTAGTGCCTGCAGGGCTGGGGGAGGATAGAATGGGGGTGGTGGTGACTGTTAATAGGTATGGGGTTTCTTTCTGGGGTGGTGTTTGCAGAACACTCTGAATATCCTAAAAACTGTCTATTTGTACATTTTTAATGGGTGAATTTTATAGCAAGTGAATTATATCTCAACAAAGCTGTTATTTAAAAAAGTCCTAAAAATGTACATTCCAATAGGTCCAGCAAGTCTACTTCAAGGAATTTATCATAAATAAATGATCAGAGGTGTTGAGCAAGGATTTAACTTCATAACAAGAATTGTCAATCTGGAGGGGAAAAAAATGAATGGCTTAAAAAAGAGGATTGGTTATACAGAGTACAGTGCATTCATACAGTCGAGTTCTTTTCAGTCCTAAAAATGTAAAAAATGACTATTTAAACACATGGAAAGCTGCTCATTATATTAATTTGAGGTTAAAAAGCAGTATGATCCCATTTTTGTTTGAAGTCTAGGAAAACCAAGGTATTTATCTCTGGGTCATGGTATTATGGGTATATTTTTCTCTTTCTTCATTTGCTACTTTTATCTGATTTATCTACAACCAACAGACATTATTTTTTTTTTAATAAGAAAAGCTACGTGTAGTTAGATGATAAATTTTTTTAAGGATATCTTGATAAATTGTTTCCTAACCAGAAAATACAAGTTAAGAAAAAAATATAAAGCAGCACAGAAAGAAGTCTCTGCTTAGGCCTCCCATGAGCTTCTGTCAATTAGACCAAGGAGGCTAGACACACTCAGCCCAGATGCCTTTTCAGCTTCCCCTCTTCAGTGCTTCAAGCTGCCTAACAAGGCCCTCAGCCACTAGACACTGCTTCAGGTTGAAAGTCTGTAGTAGGTGCTCTACCACTTGTCTATCACCAAACTGCAGAGCAGATTTTTTTTTAAGGGTGCTCTCATTATTTAGAATTGGCTAATTGTAGGTTATATTTATTAAGAACAAAAAACATGGGTGAATTGCTCTCCAAAGTATTTTAACGTCTTTAACCATGCTTAAGGCAGGTTCTCCCGATTTGCAGTTCTTAAGTGATAAGTGATGTCCTGAAGGTCTATAAAACATTTGGGCTTGTGCACATTATTGGAGATAGAAAGCTTAATTTCTCATCGGATTCTCAAAATGGAGTTTAGGTCTAAGTGAAACTGCCAGCAGAAAGCTCAAGATTCATGCTCATGACCTTGTTATTGACAGCGCTTAATGCATGTTTCAGTGATATAAAAGAAGAATATTTTTTTCTATGATAAAACTGAAGATTTCCGAAAATTAAGTGGGAAAACCCACTATGACAGCAAGCACAGTTTTACTGCATTTGTGTGCTCTAAATTACCACTAATTCTGTCTCACCTTTTGAAACCTTATTTATTTATTTAGTTAGTTAGTTAGGCCAGTAAAAAGAATTTACTTGGGAAATGGGGGAAAGAACAGAGCTTGCTGAGAAATGGGAGAGAAAGACAGAAATACCTACCAAGATTTGGTGTGGGCTCGTCTAGGCAGAGATAGCCTTGAAACCTTATTTAATTTTCATTTATATATTTGAATGTCTATTATGGCCAGATGAACAGGACAGACCTTGTCCCTGACCTCACAGAGCTCACAGTCTAGTTGGAAAAACAAATAACTATAATACAGGAAGTGAAAATTTTGTGACAACAGAAAGTTCAAGACTCTCTAGGAACACATTGTAAAGGAAGTTCAGGGAAGTGCCTGGAAGAAATGGCCTCCAAACTCAGATCTGAAGGATTAAGAGGAGTTGGGCAAGTTGGGAATGGGATTATTTAAGGCAGAAGGAATAGTATGTACAAAAGCCCCTAAGAAGCAAGGAAGAGAGTGACTGGTATGTATGAGGAAGAGAAGGAAAGTCAGCTTGACTGAAATGGGGAAAGGCTGACTGTTGAAGAGCCTGTTAAGGTCTTGCTATGTTTGAATTTTGCCCTGATGATCTGGGAGTGACATACTCAGTTTTGTGTTTTTTAAGGATCCCACTTATGGTTCCTAACACTTCGAAGTCAAAGATATAGGCACTTTTTACCCTCAGCAGAAAATAACCAGATCATTTCTATATTCAAAGGTAAATCTGTAAGGTTCTTCATGTAATGAATTTTCTGTAACACAGTGAGATGTTAGCATGTGAGCCAGGAAAAGCACAGTGGTTATGAGCTTGGCCTATGCAGACAGACAACCTGGATTCAAATTCTGGTTCCACTACTTTTCTAACAAATCAATTAAGTTTGGGCAAGTCACTGAACCTCTCTCTGTTTCGAGAGGAGTTAACAGTGCTGCTGCATAGGGCTGCTATAAAATTAAATGAGGTCGTACATGTAAAGCACTAACAGTGGCCAGCAAATATCACTCAATGTTAGTTATTATTAAGCATATATCAGTCAACTCTGAGCATCAAGAACCATTGCTGTACTATATTCAATGCTTTTCAACCATATAAAACAAACTCTTACTTTAGGAGCCAACTAATATCTTTAGGAAAAGCAGTTTAAAAATATATATGTTTAATGTTTGATCGATTTTTAATTTTATATTTTTAAAATTTAGAAACTGCCCATGTAAAATTCTGTTCAAATTCAAAATCCAAAGTAATTTGAATAAATCTATTCATCTAATCATCAAAGTATAGAAAATTAAAGCAAGAAGCTTTCAAGGCCATATATCTATATACAGACATTGAGAGGACCAAAGAACCAGTCATGTGGCTTCAACACTGAAGTGCAAAACCATCTAATACCCAGCAATCTTTTAGTTGCCTCCATCTGTTAGATGTAATCCTAAATCACTGTTAGAAATGTGAAGGATTACACATTTTACAACAGATCAAAGACTACAAGCCATAATACCAAAGATCAATGAATTTCATGTTAAAAACGTGAGTCACTCACCACTGATAATACAGACAGAATATTAAAGTCTTTGCAAAGCTGACTGTATTGGACATTGCCAAGGACACCCCCAGGTTTGATGATTCACCAGGAGCACCCACAGGACTCAATATGTTCTCATGGCTATGATTTATTACAGCCGAAGGACACAAAGCAAAATCAACAAAGTAAAAAGACAAGCGGTGCAAAGTCTAGAGGAAACCAAGTGCAAGCTTCTAAGAGTCTTCTCCCAGTGGAGTCACACAAGATGCACTTAACTCTTCCTGCAACTAGTTGTGACAATATGTGCGAAAGTCTACCAAAGAAGCTCATTAGAGACTTGATGCCCAGGGTTTTTATTGGGACTGGTCACGTAAGCATCCTTTGCCTGGCAAGTACCAAAATTTAGACTCTCAAAAGGAAAGTAAGAGTTCAGCATAAACCATATTATTTGCACGAACAATTTAGGCACAGTACACCACTCTTACCATGGAACTCCTGAAATCAAAGTTCCCAGATGTCTGCCAAGGGCCAGCCTTGAAAGCAGGTTTTTCTAAGGATAGCATTCTCAGTCCTGATGTTAACACTTTATGGTACACTGGCCTATTTCAGGATCTAATATGGGACAAAACTATATCAGAAACATTTTACTCTTAGCACAAGGTCACCCAAACACATCTTGTGACTTTTAGCCTGTTATCTTTATAATATTTGAAAATGTAGCATTTTTAACATTGCAAAAATTGCCTTAAATTACATAATAGAAGATCTAATATGGCTTTAGTTAAAAATTACTCTCCCTCAACACAAACAGTAAAAAACAAAACAAAACAAAACAAAACTGAGTTCTAGCCCTGATTCCTTTTCTGAGCTGATTATATAACCTGATTTTGAAGTTTAACTGCTATGAGCTGACTCAGTTTATTCCCCTATAAAAATGGACCCAACACCACCCCTAACTTCCCCATAGGAAAATGAATGAGGATCTAGTGAGAGAATTGATGTGAAAAGGCTTCAACCTATCGCCACATAAGTAAAACATATTACTCCCTTAATTCTGAAATTTTAAAATGTCGCTGACAATTCTGACTATATGGTATTCCTAAAATATAACTACTCAGAAACCATTTAAACTGACAGATTGGCAAAAACTCAGACCTTGATAACAGGTACTCTCACCAATTTCTGGTAGGATGTAAAGGAAAAAAAAACCCTCTGGAAGACAATTTGATGGTATCTACCAAAATTATATATCCACCTTTATGAACTGCAATTTTACTTTTTCCAAATTTAGAGACATAATTGCATACATGCAAAATCACCTAGTACAAGGTTATTTATTGCAGCATTGTTTAATAGCAAATCATTGGCCACAACCCAAATGTCCATCAATAGGTCACTAATTAAATTATGGTACATCCACACAATGGACTACTCTGTAACTGCTTTAAAAAAAAAAAGGGGGAATGAGAAAGCTCTCTGAGTACTGACTTATTAAACCCTCCTAGATATACTGTCAGGAGAAAAATATACATTGTAGGAGTAGTATAGCACGTATCTTTTATATTATCATAGGAGACAAATAAGAATTCATATTCATATTTGTTTATGCACAAAGAAACTCTGGAAGGATGAATTAGAAAATGACAACAGTGGCTAGGAAGGGATGGTGTAGATAGCATCTGAGCAGATGGAGGACAAGAGTGACATGAAGACCTTTTGCTATACCATTTTTACTTTCTTTGTAGCTTTTAATGTGTACCTGGGAAATATAAATATGGTATATTCAAAAAGTAAGTCTTTTCCAAGCCCAAGTTATAAGAACCTGGTGCCATTTAAAAAATATGGATATAGAGGAGGGGGTATAGCTCAGCGGTTAAGTGTCTGCTTCACATGTACCAGGTCTCAGGTTCAATCCCCAGTACCTAAAAAAGCATATAAAGGTCGATGATGATAAAATTAGAGCATATGGTCATAAAACTACTTTTATCTTATTTTCCAAATCAAGTTCCAACTCTATCCTTATCTCCTTGTGTTTCGTCTGCCATTTTGAGTGTCCCCAGAATACCTGACAGTGAGTCAAGTTCTGTTCCTCCATGAAAGCAGGAATATTGTTTTGTTCATTGCTAAATTCACAATACCCAGAACAGTGCCTGGTACACAGAAGGCGTTCAGTATTTGTTGAATAAATGAATTATTTTCTTCATCTAGTTTCAAAGGGACAGGCACTACCAGACAAAGTAAGAGTTATCAGTGGTGTCAAATATTTGGAAGTTGTTGTCATTCCTAGTTATCAGGCCAATATAGGCATTCAAATCCTAGCAACATTCCTAGAATTGTTTTGAATTTTACAGAACAATTTTAATCAAGCCTATAGTAGGCTGTATTGAACCACGCATCTGAAACAGTAATAAAAAATTATTTTTAATTAACAGGGAGACCCTGGGTCCATCTTAGGAATGAAGCCTTTTTCAGCAACCACCACACTAATTAGTAATGACGAAATAAGAATAGCCATCATAAGAGTCAAATGAGCCCCAGGCAGTAAGGTGTCCATAGCTGTATAGGGAAAGAGAAAAACCTTTTCCATTAAAAATGCAACCGCTATTTTTATTTTTAAGAATTCAAATTAGTCTAGGGAGTGAATTGAGTCATATAATGTCAATCACAAAAGTGAAAACTTCCTTTCTGCTCAATGGGCATAGAATGGAACTAAGTACCACAGTCTTTTAACCATGGGGTTTAAGTAACTATAAAAGCAGAATAACTTTGCTAGCAATAATTTCAGTGACTTTGCTGAATAGGTGTGTGGGTTGACTGATGTTTCTTTAGAGACTTTTAAATGAATCTTAAATACTTTTCTTAAGGTATGGTTAAGGCCATTCCTGAGCGTTCTCCCTTGGCACTCTTTCCTAACCCAAACAGGTTAGGAAGCTTTGATGTTACCTCTATTTCCATTGCTGTCATTTAAGACAACAACCCAATGAGTGAGGAAACTTCCTCATACCTGAAACACTTTGAAATCTAAGAGTCTTCTGATTACAAAATAAAACATCTCAGAGTTATGACGTTTAGGAAATGTCTCAACTGGAAAAGGGAAGATAGCAGAGAAACTGCAAGATGACTGGTAGACAGACCACCTTCAGACAGACCATACTATACTGATGATGTAGCATCTGGGAGCACCAAACCTACCGTCTGAAGATGTTAGCACAGTGAATGCCACCTTGGTCCTTCCAGCAGTCAATGCTCCAACTGTCCTGGCAGATCCTTTCTGAGCAGAGTGGTGAAAGGGCAGAGGATGACAGCTCTAAGGAGAGGAGGGGAAAGCCAGAGATCAAAATAAGAATGGTGCTTTGTTGCTCTGCGCTGTTGGTTTTCTGGGATGGGGATGGAATGAAGAGCTCTATGATACTGCTGTTTTAGAAGAATCACCAGGAAGACACTGGCTCTAACAGGTACAGGTAGAAGAAGAAGAGAGGCTCTGCCATTCATTCCCCAAATATTTACTCAACACCTGCCACACCTGTTTTGGTGCTGGAGATGGAGAAGTGCAGGCAGGCAGATTCCCTTCCTTCATGATGCCTACATTCTAGTGTGGGAACAAACAAGTAAATAAACAAGACTGTGACAGATGCCATTCGGAGAAGTCAGAATCAGAGCAAGGCTGGAGTGGCAGATTTAGAGCAAATGGCCAGGAAAGGCCTCTCTAGAGGACAATATTTAAGTTAAGACTTAAACAATAAGAGGGGGCCAGCCAGGAAAGAGAGAAGAGTACTCCAGGCAGAGAGAGCAGTAGGATCAAAGGTCCTGAGGCAGAAAGAGCCAGGCAGTTTTAAGGAATGGAAAGGTAAGCACTGCTGGAGTATTGTGGTCTAGGAATAGAGGAGTGAAGAGGAAGTAGCAGAAGTGGCAGAGGCCAGGTCAAGCAGGGCTTTGTAGATGAGGCAGATAGACTGTGTCCATACAGGCCAATCTAAAGAATCAAAGACTCATGCTGATGTGTGTACAGTCTGTGACCTTCAAACAAAATGAGGAACAATTCACTTTAAAGTATGTACAGCTGCTGTGATCTTTTAATGGATTTTAAAGTAGCTGACATTTGACTTGTGGGTGAAAATAAGTGATATAGCATTGTTGAGAGGTCTACAGTTCAAAGGGCCTCAATAGGAATATCCTAAGAGTTCAGAATGAGATTACCAAACCATGCATATATATACAGGTATACACGTGTGTGTGTGTGTGTGTGTGTGTATGATTTGGTAGTTGATATATATATCATTCAACCACATAACAAATTTCACTAAAATGTATTTTTAACAATTACAAGATATACACCCATCTGCAACCACAAATTGATTTTAAATGGAGATTCCACTTTTACCAAAGATAGTCAGCTCTTGGTAGAGACTCAACAAATGTGTCACTACTTGAGGAATATGCCCAAGAGAAAGGAAAACACTACATCAACATAAAAACTTGAACACCAATGTTCATAGAAGCATAATAGCTAGTAACCAAAAAAAATGGGCAACATTCAAAATGTGGTATATCCATACAAAGGAACAAAGTACTGACACATGCTAGAAAATGGATGAACCTTGACAAAATTATGCTAAATGAAAGAAGCCAGTCACAAAAGACCACATATTATATGATTCTATTAATATGAAATGTCCAGAATAGGCAAATCTAGAGAAACATAAAGTAGAATAGTGGTAGCCGGTGGCTGAGGGAAGAGGGGGCTAGGGAATGACTACTAATGGGGAATGGGATTTCTTTTTTGGGGTGATGAAAATATTCTAAAATTAGTACTGATGATTGCACAACCCTATAACTATACCCAAAACACTGAGTTTTATACTTTTAAATGGGTGACTTGTATCGTCTCCAAATTATATCTCAATAAACCTGTTCTTTAAAAAAAGAACAAAAGTATCTGAAATGCTGTATAGAGATTGAATAAATTCCAACTGATCAAAGATGCTACATTCTACTAAGGCCCATAACAAGAAGTGGCTTAGTTTTACATTTCAGATTCTGTACGTTATTCTCTGTGCAACATGCTCACCCCCTTGGAACACAAAGTCCCCCACCCCCAGGACTTTTTTTCTCATCTCACTTGGAACCTTATTTCAGCTTTCTCTGGATCCCAACCCCACTACTCTGACCCTACTCCCTGCCCCTATCCTGTTTCACCTGCATTACAGTAACAACCCTCCCCCATTTTTCACACTGATCTTTCTTAAAATTTACTCTCCTACTTTAAATGCTTCTGTGATTCCCAATATTTCAGACATTTCTAGAGCACTAAAGGCAATATAAGATATAAATGTACATTCATATTCAAGGGCAATACACAGATCCAAGAGGTCATGTGGCCCTTAAAATTAAAGGTGCTTGCAAATATGCAATCAAGGCAATCCCCAAATTGTGCCTGGTGTAGCAGTGACTGCAGCGTCAACATTCACCAGTGATCGCATGGACTTATCTTTGTGCCTGCCAACTTGAGCTATTCAAGAGTAAGGATTAATTTAATAACCTATTCATCAAGTCAAGATTTAAGTTACTTTAGATAAAGAACTGAGCTAAAACAGATTTCTCAGGAAGACACATCTCAAAGTTCCAATGCTTTTCATGTACCTACATTGCAGTGATGTGTAGAAACAGGCCGAAAGTGCCAAACTGGAAGAAGCTGTAAGTTAATGTAGCTTATAAAACAAGGAGCCATTGTATTCTTATTTAGGGAATACAATATAATGAAAATTTGGCTTTCTTTGGCTAAGGCTTCTACTCATGGAATGAGGAGGAGACAGACAAGTCAGATTAAAGCAGAGCAGATTGTTGATCTTGGTTTGAACTTAGACCAGAGGGTGCTTAACACTTAAGTCTGTGGATAATTATGGTTGTTGATAACATGATATTAATATAATAATGATAGCACCAGCTTATAGGTATTATTCTATTACATAGCTAAACATGGTACTGTTCATCCAGTCGATCTGTCAAAAAGGAGACTGGGTGAAAGAGGGCGAATGGTGGAATGCAAAATCATACCTGCTACTCCAAAAACTTTTTGTACCTATCCTGATAGTGTCAGGTAGGGAGAGACAAGTGGTTCAACCGAGGCAGCGTGCAAAGATAAACAGTGGCCAGGCCCTGGTCGGCTGTGAGCTGGCCAATAAGCCCTGAGCTGCCCTGTAGGCTACTGAACTGCAGGTCGTAAGAAGCTGGGGTGGGCTCTCCATGAACCTTTGGTGATGAGTTTGCTGTGCATGGGGGTAGAAAGGCCAAAAGACCCTTTTTAAAAAGTGTCATCAAATTGAGATTTAATTTAATTTGTAGTATATGTGCCTGGCATAATAACAAAAAACGAGTAGGGGAGTGGATGTAGTTTAGTGGTTGAGTACCTGTTTCCCATGTAAGAGTTCCCGTGCTCAATTCTTGGTACCTCCTAAAAACAAAACAAACAAGCAAACAAACAAAAACAGATCTTGTTGTGGAGCAGATGTAGCTTAGTGAGCACCTGCTTCCCATATATGAGGCCCTGGGTTCAATCTCCAGTACCTCCTTTAAAAAAAAAAAAAAACACACGGAGAAATATAAAAAAACACACACACAAAAAAGGGGGGGGGGGCGTGTATTTCCTGTGAGTCAAGATTTTTCCACCTGCCCCTGCGTGGGAATCACTGCAGAGGCAGCAAAGCCTGGCTCCACATTTAACAAGTATGTGTCTTCAGGCAAGCCTCTCTGTGCCCCAGTTTCCTCTATAGAGGGATGATAGTAGTACATATGTCCTTGAGGCCCTTAAGAGGAATGAAGAAGTTAATATGTGTAAAGAGCTTAAAACAGCACCTGGCATATGGTAAGCATTATAACACTAATTGTTAAATGACTAAGCCTAAAGTAGAGACAGAAGACCAGGAGAAATACAGTGTGCTAGTTAGGTCATACATAATGACTAAAAATGGGCTGCATATTTGGCTCTCAACTCCTTAGTAGTTAAAACAAAAAGAGAAGAAAAATTATTTTCCAAATGCAGAGAGGTGTGTCTCCAGATTTCTATTTGTTTGGAACCATGCATTTTTTCCCCAGGAGAAAAAAAACTTATTAACATTTAACTTTAAAATGTTCTTGATATGATCTGTACATAGGAGGCAATGAGCATTCGTGCAGTCCAGACTGTGTCCCTCAATGAATTCCAAAGCACAAATCAAGAATTTCTCCAGTGGGAATCCAAGGCATTGTGATACAAATATGCAGCTCTGATGGTCTGGCTTATTTCAGGGACACAACTGTACCAGAAATCTTCAGTCCATCCTTTATTTCCATTTCCTTCAGCCTTACTTGTGACAACAGCTGAGGAGGCCACAGTGCCAGATTTGTGGAACAAATTCTCTGACATCAGGAGATGGCCAAAATACGGCCACATGAAAACACTAAGTAACCTGATGCAATGAAGAGTGACTTTACCCAGAAGCATCTGTTTTGAAATCTAATGGACTTGAGAGCTATCATCTGGCCACAGAACAGCCATAATCATCTCAGGGGATTAAACAACTTGGACGAATATTCCTATTTGTCATAGTCTTCCAGTTAAAGTTGGAGCTTTCCCAAATTACAAAAGCTTTTGTGGTGAAGGTTCATTTTATTCTAAGTTAGAAAACAGATGCAATTTTTTTTTAAAAAGACTAGTTATTAGAAAGCAAACCTTAGCTAGAAAAAGAACTGTGTTCCTTCAGATATTCCCACACTGTACATGGCAGACATTATGCAGATGAACTTCCATGGCTATTCCACGAGTTCTGTAAATAAGCTGATGTCCTAGTGATTTACCATATTTTTTCATTCTATCAGTTCTTAAAATGAATTATTTAACAATTTTTATTCAGATGGGATGGTGTTATCTTCAATTTGATTAATCAACTGTAGCAATGTATTTTAATATTTCCAAGGTGCTGATAAAGCCTCCAAAAGAGAGCAGAAATAGGTGAATTCCCTGCAGATCGCAGGCACTAGCCATAGCATTCTGCAATGGGGAAGAGCAAGTGATAGCATTTAAAATGGACTCCTACACATCCTTTGGGACGCCTTTCCCGATTCTTCTAGGCAGAATTTGGCACCCCTTTCACTTGCTCCCACATGACTCTACCCCACTTCTCTATCATAACAGTTCATGACTTGTAAATATTTAGCAAAGATGTGTAAATATTTAATTGTCTCTTTTCTGCCTGACTATAAGCTTCATGAGGGAAAGGACAATGTCAGGCTTTCTGCTGTCCTCCTCGCACAAAGCCTGGTTATAAATATTTGTTCAGGGACTAGCTCCCCTTTTATAAGACAGCCAACTGTGTTCCTAAAGAGTCACATGTAAATGCAAATGAAATAAGGAGTCACTGAAATAAGCCTACAAAGGAAGGGAAAAAGGAAAGATAATTTTTATATTATATGAAACAGTGACCCACAAGTTTAACACCTTGGTATTTTCTGAGAGCAGAGTTCATGGATGAACAAATGGCAGGTATGAAAGAGTGAGGGATAAAGAGGAAGGGAGGAACTGAATACACTGTGACATGGACCTGGACTAAAACTCTATTTTTTCCTTGGCCTCCATAAGCCTTTGCTCTGACAGGAGGAACACAGTAATGTTTTGGGTTCCCCCCCCTCATCCCCCCACCCCCCGAAAAAAAATCAGAAGGGAAGAAAGGAAGAACGGCCTGCTAATTTAGTTGGGTGCTTTAAAAGTACAATTTTATTATAAGATCTCAAATAGTGTTTTCTAAATATAGACTCTTATATTTAAAGTATCTTGAAAGGTCACTCTGTATCTCCCTCTGCCTAATACAGACCGCATTCAAAACATCCCAGAAATAGGAATTTTTTTTAAAGCCCAGTGAGAGGGCTGAACAACAGATTAAAAAGCCCCATGTCATCTGTAATATCTGCAACTTTTACAAATTAAACAATCACTTTAAATTTATCATGTACCAATAAAATATCAACCGTATTTTAATTGAAATAAATATAGTTAACCATGTTAAAAACAAACAAACAAAACAAAAAAAAGTCCTGTGTCTTGCAACCTTTGCTTGGTGCAATTTTTCTGTTAGGTCTCCCATGGCCCAGACAATTGCCCATCTAATTCTTTCCTTGGGGACTCAAAGTTTTTATTGTTAGATTTGAACTCCTAAACTAATCAAAGTAAAAGTCAGAAGAAATGACAAGGAGTCCACATAGCATCACAACAGTGAAAATTAATTTTTTAAAGAAATGTCTTCTGACCTTTGTAAAAAAAAAAAAGAAAATAAAAACATTAATTCTTTAAAATTGAAGGTAAGCTACTACAAAATCTACAAAGAAGGGAAAATCTTAGGCATGAATTGATGTATTTATTCCTAAACAAATCCTACCAAATCATAAGCAGAATCTACTAAAATAAATAAAATGTCATAATCAATTGGTATTTATTTTAGGAATGTAAAGATGGATCAATATCAAAATATCATACATCAAAAGGTTAAAGGCAAAATTATATCAATAGATTTAAAAAAAGTCAGCTTCTCTTCCTATTTAAATGGCCATAAAAATCTGTGACCTTATTTTTTCTTTTTAAAATAATCATATAGTAAAATTGGCTTTTTTGACGTACAGTTGTATGAATTTCTATGAAAGAATGTAGAGATTCATGTAGCCACTACCACAATCAGAATACAGAACAGTTCCATAATCCTAAAAATCCCCCTTGTGCTATGCATTTATAATCACACTATCCTACTCCTGAATCCTGGCAACTACTGATCGCTTGTTTGTTTGTTTTTTTTTGTTTTTTTTGAGACTGTCAGTCATGCGGAATCATAATGTGTAGCCTTGAGAATAGCTTCTTTCACAACATATACCTCTGAGCTCTGTCAAGGTAGTTGTGTGTATCAAGAGTTTGTTTCTTTTTATTGCTTAATAGTATTCCCTTGTATGAATATACCCAGTTTGTTGATCCAATTGTCCATGGACAATTATGAACAGACCTGCTATAAGCATCCATGTACAGGTCTTTGTGTGAATGTAAGTTTCCATTTCTCTAGGAGAATACCCAAGAGCTGGGTTACACAGTAGGCGTATGTTTAACGTTACAAGAAACCACCAAACTATTTGGATTCCCTCCAGCAATATATGAGTGCTCTAGTTACTCCCCATTCTCATCAGCACTTGGTATTTTGGGCCTTTTTAACTTTAGCCATTTTAACAGATGGGCAGTATCAGCTCATTGTGGTTTTAAGTTGCAGTTTTCTAATGGCTAATGATGTTGAATATCTTCTCATGTGCTTACAAAGTCTTTTAAAAAGTTCTCATAATAGGCTGTTTGTTTTCTTTCTTTCTTTTTTTATACATACATATATATAGTCTGAACACAAGGCCTTTGTCAGGTATGTGATATGCAATAATTTAATTTTTATTATGTTGAATTATCCTCAAGCCAAATGTCAATATTGCAGCATTCATGTATGAAAGAGAAACTTGGTAAGATGTCTCATCACTAATAAATCACTGCACAGCCCAAAGCATGCAAAACAAAATTAGACAAGGGAAAGAAAATAGGTAAATATTCAAAAGAAAGATGCATTTATGGATAAAATGAAAAAGCTTAGCAATCATTTGAAAGTCATTTAGGTTCACTAGGGTGACTGGTTACAAGAAAATAAGCAAGAAACAAAAACCCACTTTCTTATAAATCCACAATAACCCATGAAAATATGATAGCTTTCCCCATTTTAATACTTTCCCCAAGTCCTAAAATACTAAAAATTAACTTGACAAGAAATGAGTAAAAACTATAAAGAACAGTATAAGCTTCTATCATACAATTTTGATATATATACATGTAACTTCGATACATAAAACTAGAATAGATGGTAAGGATTCTTGAATAGGAAGTTTCGTTGTAAAGATGACAATTCTTTCCAAATTAATTTATAAACTTTGTTGCAATTCCAACTAAAATACCAACAGGATTTAGAATTCCTTTGACAACTTCCAAAAATCCATCTGGAAAAAATGAGACTTGCCCTTTTTTTGAAAGATGAGATAATAAATGGCATTTTTCCTCCCCAATATTAAGCATATTATAAACTAGCAATAATAAAAACAATGTGGGAGTGTTAGAATAGTATCCAGACAAATCAATGAACACTAGAAAATCCAAAAGAATAGTTTTAAAAACTTGTACATATTGTGCAAATGGCAGTATATTTATAGCATATGATTAGGGATCTAGTATATAACAGCATTTAAGGGAATGGGGTATATAAAACAGCTTGTGCTACATACACCCTGGCTGGAGAACTGTAGCAAACCTTTTGAAGCTATAGAAATGCAATAATAGGACCTATCCTTATAGGATTGGTGAGAAGATAAGATTCATGTAAAGCACTGAACTAGGACACAAAATAAATGTTGTTAATAATAATAGCAGCTGTTTCAAACTAGTAGATTTAAGGAATGTTGACAACTGGCTAACCTTTGGAAAAATAAAGCTAGAGACTTCAGACCTCACACCAAATTAAATTCCAGATGATGACAGATTTAAGCGCTAAAAAAAAAAAAGCAAAACCATAAGAGACTTTATATATTCCTGGTGCACAGGAGAATTTAGTAATACTGAAGCCAAGGGCAGAAAATGTAAAGAAAAATTTTGAAACTGAGTGATCTTTTCAGTTAAGGATTTACATCATACACGGCATACCTCAAATTGGGGAGCCTTACCTTATGACATATGGTTAATTCTTTTTAGCACATTAAGAACTTAGCAGGAGGCGGATGTGGCTGAAATGGTTGAGTGCCCATCTCCCATATGGAGGGAACTGGGTTCGATTCCTGAGACCTCTCGGTAAAAATAAAGAAAAACATAGAAGGCACGCGGGCTGCCAGGCCCTGTGTGCGGGTGTGCCGCCAGGCCCCACTGAGCCACGCAGCAAGATGATGACATAACAGGAGAGTGACACAAGGGAGAGCCTGAAAAAAAACAGGAACTAAGGTGGAGCAGGCAGTAGGATATCTCTCTCCACATCAGAGGTTCCCAGGTTTGAATCCCAGTGAAAACAGAAGGAGAAGGATGAGAAGAGAGGGCAGGAAACAGACACAGAGAATTGCCCAGCGAATGGACACAAAAAACAGCAAAAATGGGGGGAGTGGGGTGGTGGTAAAAATGATAAAAGTAAATAAATAAATAAATCTTAAAAAAAAAAAAAAAAAAAAGAACTTAGCAGACATATGCACAAATAAAAACTAAAGAAAAATCAAGCATACCAATTTTAAAAAGACCAAAGAATATGATCAGCTAAATTATAAGGTACAGCCCCATAAATATGTGAAAGTGTTTAACCTTACTGGCAGGCAAAGAAACACAAATCAGATGAGATGACATTTTTTCACATACTAAATAGGCTTAAAAAAAAAAAAAAAAAAGGCTCTCATAAACCTGTTGGTAGAAACATAAAATCAAGTTGCTCTATAGGACTATTATAAAATATATTTCTTATATTTTTACAACCCTTCTAACTTTACTTCTAAGAATGTGAACAAAGACTTAGCTCAGAGGATATTAATGATGACATTGTTAAAAACAGTTTAATATTGGAAACTACTTATGTGTCCATCAATAGGGGATCCTTAAATTAATTGTGGTGGATCAATTCAATGGAATGCTTTACCATATTTAGTAGTTATAACAGGAAAAGACGTTCATGATATATTGATAGAGACAAAACAATTATACTGCATATGACCCTATTTATCCTATATTTTTAAAGTTTCTTATGTAAAAATATATGTGACTGGAGAGAATGCAACATGTTAACAGTGGTTATCTCTAGGTGATAGATTTATAGGTAACAAATTTACTTCTGTTTATCCAGGTTTAAAATTTTCTAAAAGAAACACGGGGTTATGTTTATTTATAAGGTTACTTTAAAAAGTTAAAAAAAAAAAAAAAAAGAGACTAAAACTCCCAAGACAAATCAGCTACCATATTAACAGTCTCTAAATAAGTTTATTATGACAAGCACATATCATTATGTGCTAAGAATAAAAATAGTAAACCTCTTTTTTTTTTTTTTGTCACTGTGTGTAGGGTAAGCTAATAAAAATATTCAGTCCTAGAAACTTAAAGTTTTCTTTTTAGCAAAATGCCATTTGTGGTGACACCACCAAGTAGCAAGGACGTCTCCCCAGTTAAATATAGTATAATTATATAGTTTATAAAATTAGAGTAAAATATACACAGTTACTATGATTACTACTCTTACTCAAATGAAATGTTTTCTTTGAAAATGAAAATAAAACCAAAAGTAAAAATGAAACTAGAAATGGATATATCTGAATTGAGAGGCACATTTGGGGGGCTATTGGACAGAAGCACAGATATAAATGGAAAGGCAGCTGCCACAGAGTCCTCATCTATTCTCAGGGAGAGTGGATGTTTTGGGGGAAGCAGAGTAACTCCTCAGGATAGATGTGCCTATTACTTATAATCAAAACCCCAAGGATGCTGTAATATATATATATGCCCGAGTAGGATAAGAGAATGAGCAGAATAGCTACACCTGGGGAGTAATTTAGCCAGCAACACGCTTGTGCTCTCCAGTTCTTCCTTAGGCAGTCTCCTTTGGATCCCCAGCTGTTCAATTCTGTAGGTTCTATTATCCATTTCCTCTCTCCTAATCTTCTGTAGTCCTTGCTCTTGAGATTTCTAAGAGGTTGTTTACTCTCTAGCACCCTCACTAATTACAAGCATTTTGTTTCTTAAAAGATGTGAGAAACATCTTTTAAAAAACGAATTCATACTTATCTTAGCTCTTTTATAGAGTTACTTCATTTACCTAGTGTGTCCTTGCCCATCTCTTAGATTTCCACCCAGCAGGTTTCCAACATTCTTTGCAAGCAATCTCAAAGCAAATGTATATTAGTATATTTACATGTATTTACTTAAGCCCCTATCTTACAAAGCAAATGTTTTCAAGGTCTTCTTTTAAGTCTTGAAGGTTGATGCCTGGAGACAACAAAATGGGAATCAAAGATATCAGGCTTAACTTTACTCGCAGGATCCCAAAGAGTTATTTGGTGCCCAAATGAAAGATAAAAAACACCAGGAGTAAACTGGAAAAAGGGAAGAGGAAAGAAGGAAGTGAAATGAGGAGAGACACACTAGTCTTTGCAATGGAATCTTTAGCAAGATAAAAGAAGATGAAGCAAAGCACTCAGAGGCCTAGGATGATGGTCTTGGGGAGGGAGGAGTTGTGACCAAGACTAAGCTGTAAAGCAGACGTCCTGCTCCTGAGCTTAATGGGCTGTGTCACAAAACGGGATGCTGATACTGGACCAAGTAATTAAGCCAGCCATGTGCTTTTGAGGCAGGTTAGTTTAGGGAAAGGGAAGACTTGGGTCACAGCTGGAGACCTGGCAGAAAACATGTCCAGCAGACAACATGCCAGCAGACCACACGGCCATGAGACCCATCCAGAATCCTCCTGAGGGTAAGGCTGCCAGAAAGATCCCACAAGACCCTGGCTATGATATCCCATTTGGAACTCTTTCCAGGGTCAAGAAGTCCCGGATAACCCCAACAGCCCTCCTCATTGGGCCCCTGAGAGCTAACAGGTGGGGATCATAATGCAACCAGTCAGAACAGCAAACAGCTGGGGCCCCTCCTCAACATTATGAAAGGGAAGGAGGAAAGGTCTTAAAAGGCCTAACCTGGGGCCCCCACGAGAGCGTCTCACTCTGCAGCACACCCACAGTTCATGTCTAGGACTGTGTACTCTTTACTCCCTTGCCTACCCTATGGTTTGTCCTTAAATTCTTTATGTGACATAAGCCAAAAACCTAGAAGCCCAGAATCCAGAGCCTCCCACCAACACTTTTACCTTGGGCTTTCCTTTAAGCTTCTACTAAAATGTTATTTGTAAAACAATCTGACACATACCCTTTTTGAATGGACACTTTACAGCTACAATTGAGAAATACACATGGACCCTGGCTGACTACCTTGATTGCCTTCCATTAAGCAGTGTGCCATGGTATAATGAATTTACCCTTCAGTCCTAGACCAAAGGATGTAGACTTCGAGCTTTCTCCCCTGGAAGCACCCTTAAGATGGAAGCTAACCCTCAGGACACTAGTTCTCCCAGCCGCGCCTCCAATTTCCCCTTGCCAACCAACCTCCTCTTACTCCTCTCAACAGCATCCATGGCAATTCACAGCTGACAACACACTACTTCTGCTTCCAAACGTAATATTAAGAAACCATAGTAACACTTTTTGTGGTTTATAAAAAAATATTTAATAATAAAGCTAGCTTAGACAGCAGTATTTGTTAAATTCTGGTTGTTTAAAGAATCGATCCAAATTATCTTTAGAATTAAATCAAATTTCATTTAAATGAATATATTCTTGAGAACAAACGATTAAAAAAAAAAGTCTTTTCTTCTTTTATGTTTCATGTTGAAGGGATTCAAAGTTCTTAGAATTCAAAAATAGCTAATTACTTCTATTTAAAAGGGGTGAGTAGGGAAGCGGCTGTGGCTCAATCAGTGGGGCTCCCGTTTACCATATGGGAGGCCCCGGGTTCGGTTCCCGAGGCCTCCTGGTGAGGGCGGGCCCGCCCGCACGGCGTGGTTGGCTGGCCCAGCGAGCACAAGCAGCAAGGGGGGGGGATAAATGAATAAATAAATAAAATCTTTAAAAATAAATAAATAAATAAATAAATAAATAAATAAAAGGGGTGAGTATGTGTCAATCCCTAAGATTGTTCTACAGATAACATTTTAGTAGAAGCAAGAGTCAAGTACATTATTTGAAAAGTCCAGCTTCATGTGCTTTCGTGATCATAGCAGAGCACAGCAAGATCTTAACTGCCTGTGCAAATGTGACAAAGAACAAATGAAATTTATGGACGGACACTTAATATTGCCATTATTTTGTCTTGTCTACTAAACCATTTGGAAAGAACTTCTGTAAATTATATCCCCCCTGGATGCAATTTCAGCATTTTCTTGCTCCTTGTTCACCTAAATGCAATTTACTTGTCAAGAAGGAAAACAAAACAAAACAAAGATTAAAGGGAACAAAAAAAGGCTTAGATTATTCCTCTGGATAAAGAGTCTTGAAAACAAATTAAGATCTACAAGTGACTAGATTCTGATGAAGCAACAATAGAAGCAATCACTACAAAATTCAGAGCTCTACTTGATAGTTAGATTGCATCTGCCTCCAAAATTCAGCGAGGCACAATGGAAATATCAGAAGATAGTCCATTAAGACCGATATACCTTACTTGTTTTCATGATTGTTTGCCAGATATTTAGAACTAACTTGGTCTAAAAGTCTCTCTCACACAGATAGATACAGAAAGAGAGATACAGATTATAGCTTCCTTCAACTATTTCAAATATATATATTTCTACAGTCTTCTAAACCTCAAATATGTAAATTATCCTTGATAGATTCACATCCTTGAGACGTGTAATCTGTTAGCACCTCAACCAATGAGAAGAAACACAGTGATAAATGAAGTTATACCCCCTGTGGTAGCTTGAATTATGTACCCCAGAAAAAACATGGTCTTAATCTTACTCCGTTCCTGTGGTTTTGAATCCCCATAAACAGGGCCTTTTGAAGATGCTATATTTAAGATGTGGCCCAACTGACTGAGAAAAGCCTTTGTCCTATTGCTGAAGGTTTTATGAAAAGAAAGTTACATGGAAAAGGCAAAAGTCAATGGAACCTCTCCAAGAGAAAGGAAAGGATATTGCCACGTGACCAAAAAGTAAAGGAACCCAAAGGATTGCCAGACGATATTGACTCCAGGAGGAAGCACACCTTCTATCCTCTGAAACCCTCAGCCAATAAATCCTGTTGTTAAGCCAAACCATTGTGTTGTATTTGTACAGTTACCTGGAAACTACGCCCCCAACCCCCGCCTTAATTTCCCTCTTCTAAAAGGGTTACTAGTAGCCTGTGTCATATAGTTCACTTTTCTTCTCAAGTCTTATAAAATTATCTTTGTAGACAAATGCTGTGCTATCTCTGAAACACAGAATTTATTAGTCAGATTTTTCCTTTTTAAATCTACCCATAATACCCTTACCATGACTGTCAACACCATGTTCCACAAAAGTATTGGAAGAGTTTGTCAAATTATTCTTCCTAAAATTGAAACTTTGTGCACATCCCCAACTTCAAGCTAGAGATTAAAACCTGAATTCCTCATCCTGACAATCACTGTCTTCCTAAATCTGGCCCTTACCTGGTATGTCCTAGAAGTGTCACCAAATTGGATTTAAGGACACTGATTAATCCTAGCTTTCCTAATAATCTAATTCCAAATCTAATTCCAACATTTTTATTTCACCCTTCCCAACCTCATGGTAGATAACATAATGCCAATAAAAGTCCCTCTCTACCCCAAAATGAGCCCAGGCAAAGCATACATTCTCAACTGGGGTAAAATGTGGTTCTTGGAGGGTGAAAAAAATCTTAGCTCTTACAATGGTTTGTGGTCTGTTAAAAGGTATTTAAAACTTCATGGCAAAGAGAAAAGAAAAAAAAAAAAAAAAACGTTCATGGGGAAAGAGGAGAAAATTGAGGGAAAAAAGGTCTCAAAAGCTCCTTAGGAGGGCAATAATAGAAAAAAAGGAAAAAAGGTTAAGACACACACTGTGATAGAGAAATTAGCTAAATTACTTTCAGCAAACTACTTAACCTGAGTCTCAACTTCATACACCACCAACTTCCCAGGGATTTTTGTTTGGATTTACAATCATGAAAGGCCAGCACCTTCTCATTGTTCCTTCCTCAAGCTGTCCTTCCCTGACCACTATCTATCTATAGTAGGTCTCCTCTCTTTATTCCTTCTCCGCACAGAATTTCTCAACTTGTCTTCCACACCAGGTGGTATGTTCCATGGGGGTAGGGGCTATGACTGTTTTGTTACAATAGTACACCCAGCCTGGCACAAAATAGGTACTCAGTTCTTGCCAAGTCTTCCCGACTTTGATTCCCCCAACATAATAAAGGTAAGCTAATATCAGGACTCTTTTCTAGAGATTAACTGGAGATAGTCTCCAACATTAGCAATTCACTAACTTCTTTTAAACCACTTCTTGGCTCCCTCAGCCCAGAGCATAACCTGTCAGAAAATTTCCCAAGGATCTTTAATCAAATTATTAAAATTTCAATATTATTCAGAATTTGTAAAATGATACACTTAATATTAAGGAGAATGGGCTAGGGAAGGAATGGGCTTGGGGCCCAAAGGTATCCCAAGATTTTAAAAGACCTTTCCTTTCCTATTCCAGTGGCTGTTGTTCTACCATCATGTATACTGACAACTGAACTGCTGACAAATGAGGCAGAGGAACAGTCTGGGATATAAACCCCCTTCACATCTCCTAGTGGAAAAAATCTAATATGAATAAGAGATGAGCATGCACACAGAGAAGGGGAAAAGCAATCTTAAGAGCTATGGAAAGTCATTTCAGATCAGAACAGCTATGGCTTCACAATATTGCCCCTTGAAAACAGCTCCTGCCCATGTAGGAGGAGCCAGGTTAGGCATAATTACAGGAAAAGCAATCTTAGTAAAAATATAAGAGATCAAGGTCCTCAAGAAAAGAAATACTTTGGATTTGCTTACAAGAGCAACTAAACAATGTATCTTTCCAAAGCAGTACCAAGGAATTTGGCAAGATTCTGTTTCATAAAAAGTTTATTTGGAAAAGGCAAAAGAGAAAAAATATATACACATATGTGTATATATATTTAAGTTATGTACATGAAAACAAAACAAAAATACATAAAATATTTCATGTACTCAGTTTTCTATTAAATGTACCATAAAATTAGGGTGACCATATAATTTAGCATCCAAACCAAGCCAGTTTTGAGAATGAAAGAGCCTCATTATTTAAGAATTACACGAGGGCAATAGGAATACACTCAGACTGTCCTTGGCAAACTAGGACATATTATCACCCTCCCTATAATAAAGTCCATGGAAAACTGCAAGATTTCATGAAATAAAAATCCAATGGAATGACATTATATCCCCTTTAGTAACGTTACTTTAAAAAAATGGTTTTAAGAAATGCATTTTAAAAGATGAAGTCCACATGGGGCAACACCCTATTAAACAAAGGGTATAAGTTAAAGAATGAATAGACACGTATTAAAATAGGGACTTTATCTCTAACATGACCAGAATCTTAAATTAATATTTTAAGAAAGCCAATCTCTTCTAAAAGCACAGGCAAACCTCACAGAGACATTTCTGTACCACAGTCTGTAGTACCTTTTAGTTATTTTTGTTACTAGGAAACATTTGCACAAAAACAAGAATTATTTCCTCTTCTCGCTTCTATCCTTCCACCGACAGGAATAACCCTCCATTAGCGATACACTTCTTATCTCCACAGCAACTAGTATAATTGGGGTGTCGCAACAGGAGGGTAATTAAGTGGAAAACAAAGCTATAGAAGTAGTGTAGAAGAAAAAAAATCATCTCCACACAGCCTTGGTGGGAGACTAATTATCAAGAAAAGGAAAACTTGTTCAAAGAACCCCTTTGGAGTTGCTAGTCAGTTGCTGCTTGGCCAGCGAAGCCCAAACTTTCCAGGGCTTTAAGATCCTCAAATATGCAATGAAGCAAATGAAAGTTTCTAAAATGTTTCACTGTATGAAGTAGTGGCAGATGACTCTGTTGACAAAACTCAAGAGGTAGGAAAGAGAAAGGTTTCTGAAATAGATGAGAAGTGATTACCACAGGCTTTCAACTATGGTCTCCCTGAAAGGACACAGGTTACAAGGGAAACTTCCAAATGAAGACTCAAGCTAAGCAAGCCTTCAGAATCAACTGCTGGCAATTGGCTTGAAAGAGAAGAAGGTGCTATAATTCTGGACAAAAGGCACCTTTAGTCTAAGCAAGGCAGTGGCTACAGTAGGAAGAGGGTGTAGGAAGAGGGTGGCAGATTGGGAATCAGGAAACTCAGGCTCTTTATTTGGTCTGCCTGACAGAACACAGTGGTAGGTATACAAACAAAATAGCAGTATTCCAGAATACTCAATTCATTAATTCAGAAAATGTGTGTTGAGGGTCTGCACCATGCAAAGAAATACAAAAAATATATAAAACCTGCTCTCGAGGAGCTCACAGTCTGGAAGGAACAGATTACCAACAGAAAATCATATGACCATACGGTAGTCCAATGTCAGAGGAAGGCCTGGCTATCAGGAAGCTAGGGAGCACCTAGCCCATGGGGGTGAAGCTTCCTGTGGGGGACGCTGGAGGTCAACTCATTTGTGTTTTAAATCACACCTCTAAAAGTGCTCAGCAAGATCACCAGTGTCCTCCACATTGCTAAACCTAACGAACACTGTCTTCTCATCTTGCTCAACTCCTCAAGAACTTACAACAGAACTGATGCCTCCATCCTGTTTTAAACAATTCCTTTGGCATCTGGGACACTGCCCTTCTGGTCCTCTTACTGCATTGGTTACTTTTTGTTACCTATTTGACCCATGAATGCTGACCTTACTCTCTCTTCTCTGCCTACAAAATCTCCCTAGGTGATTCTAGCTATCCATTCCCATGACTTTATATATCACCTTTTTTTCTGGCATAACTCTGGCCCTGATCTCGCCTCTGAGCACAGTCTCTCCATCATAACTGGCTATTTGACATCTACCTCCATTAGGGGGATTATCGGCCAATACAAACTACTCAATGGCCAAACAGAACTTTGCTCCCAATAACCCCTCACCCACCAAAAGAACGAGGACCCATGCTTGATTTCTCCTACTTCCACATCACACATCCAAAACTATCGTCAAGTCTTACTGATTCTACCTCCCAAACTCTCAAATCCATCCACCCCTCCCCATTTCCAATATCACCAGCCTAGTCCAAACTGCATCACTTCTCCCACAGAAAGCAGCCAAGAGTTTCCTAACTGATCTCCTTGCTTTATTCTTGCCCCCTAATATTCCACTCCATCCAGCAGCCAGAGGGATGTTACAAATGTAAATCAGAGCATGTTTCCCTTATCCTTAGAACCCTTCACAATGCCTTCTCATTGTATTTGGAATAAAACTCACTCCGTACAAAGCCTACAAGCCCTATCCAACCTGGTCTGCCTTTGCTACCTTATCACCCACCACTATCCCCTGCTGAAACACTGCAGCCAGACTGGGCCCCTTTCTGCTCCTTGTGAGCATATCAAGCTCTTTCCTTCCAGAGGCTTGAGTGTATGCTGTTCCCTCTGCCAGCTCCTTCTCTTCCCTTCGCATCTCAGTTCAAATGTGACCTCTTCAGAGAAACCCTTCCTGATGCTGCTTTCTACTTTTTTTTTTTTTAAATCACCTTGTTTCCCCATTTAAAGAACTAATCCAAATCTGTCCTTATCTTGCTTACTGATTGACTTTACTTGTTTATCAACTGCTTTATAACACCTTTTCCTCTCTTAACACATTAAGGGTAGTCACTGACTACCGTTCACTGCTGAATCCCCAGAATCAAGAATCCTGTCTTGCACGCACTTGCTGTCTTGCACGCACTTGGTGAGAGCAGTGGCTTACCCAGGGGCTGGGGGAGTTTTTCACTATAAAATCCTTCCTCTGCATTTATTTTTCCCTCACAGAATTGTGCACTCGCTTATGCTCTCTCTTTCTGGTACCGAGTCTGTGTCTCATTACATTCTAATCTTATCTGTTCCTGGCAGACTGATATTTGATATCAAGTAATGATTTCTCTGATCTAGATTTTTACAGGGGCCTTGCTTCCCAAGTTGTCACAATATACAAGTGAACATGAACACGCATTATAAACATTATACCTACAAACAGGGCAAGGATTGGGTGGTATTGGGGATGGATAACAGATAGACAGCAAGGTGTCAGGTGAGTTAAAATGTGGCAAGGCCCCTGGACTTTGAGGGCAGCTAGATGCTGCACACAACCTACTGTATCACAGCTCACAGATGCATATGTACAGCCAGCAAGCCTATACTCATGAATCTAATAATCCAAAAATTTCATTTAAAGGCCCATCTGCTGGAATCTGAATTCACAAACTGAAAGTACAGATAACCTTAGAGATGTTTCATTGTGCCACTCAACCTGCTCACTGATTCTTGCACATGGCACCAGAACCAGTCTTTTTTTTTTTTTTTTTTTTTTTTTTTTTTTTTTTTAAAGATTTTATTTATTTATTCATTTATCCCCCCCCTTGCTGCTTGTGCTCGCTGGGTCAGCCAACCACGCCGTGCGGGCAGGATTGCCTTCACCAGGAGGCCCCGGGAACCGAACCCAGGCCTCCCATATGGTAAACGGGAGCCCCACTGATTGAGCCACAGCCGCTTCCCCAGAACCAGTCTTAGTGGGCACTCGCAAAGGCGAGTCTATGGAAGAATTCCGTTTTTAAAATGCAATACCAAAGTCATCCGATGGCAACTAAAAAGGGATTATTATCTTCCGATTCATGCAAGATATTATTCATTAAGGATAAAGCTGGTTAAAGCTGCATGCCCAGTATGGTAACTGCTAGCTGCAGATGGCTACTGAGCACTTGGAATATGGCCTGTTTGAACTGAGATGTGTTGTAAGTGTAAAATACATACCAGGTTTCAAAAACTTAGGAAAACACATAAAATTCTCAAGAATTTTTATTGAATATAATGGATATTACTTATTGATAATATTCTGATATAGTGGGTTAAATACAATGTTATTAAAATTAAATCCACAAGAATGAAAAATTAATTTCACCTGTTTCTTTTTGCTTTTTGTTATGTGGCTACTAGAAAAATTTTTTTTTTTAAATAGGAGGTACCAGGGAATGAACTCAGGACCTCGTATATGGGAAACAGGCGCTCAAACCACTGAGCTGCAACTACTCCCCGGAAAACTTAAAGTACATATGTAGCTAATGTGTGCCTCACATTACATTGGATAGTACTGGGTTCTCAGGGGGCAGATCAGCACACTGGTCCAGGGTCTGGTCTTTGCAAGTTCAGAAATTATTTCATCAGTTCACCCAGGAAAGATAAGCTCTGGAGTGGTGGTTCATACTAACAAGAGATCAATTTATTAATTTAACAGTGATGCCTAGAAGATGGGACAGGTACCCTCTGGTATGAGTGAAGTTACATAACCACATATATAGCCAAGACATCCTCATCCTGCTATGGAGATCCTGGCAGGGAAAACTAACTATTAACTAAGATTTGCGTGATGAGGCTAGAATGCAGGCAAATGAGTCAGAGTCCTGTGGGACCCTGCCACCTGCAAAGCCTGGACTTGAGAAGACTCCAGGCTAGAGAGGGGAAGGTCTAAACTCTTCCCCCAAAAGACACAAAAACTTTCTTTCTTCCACATAATTTGAGTCTTCCCAAACCTTCACATTAATAAGAGGAAATCAATCCAACTTATATATGTATTTCCTAAGCTAACAAAATGATTCCAAATCTAAAAAGGATACACTTAAAAGAACTGCAAATATGAAAATATTCTATCACCATGGTTTTAGAGTTTCTGAATTTTTAAATACTTCTATATAATAAGTCTTTTCCCCCAATAAATCGCTACCTATTTATCGACAGATCATCCAGTTAATATCTCCTCCTGTGTTTCTTAAAAATCATCAAAATTCTACATTATTCCTTATTCAAGACACAGGAAAATCCCCAAGATTTTATTTCTTACCCTGGTGCTATTTCTTCACTATACAGAGGAAACATACTTAACAATGTAGGACTGTTGTTGGAGGAATCCTAGACAAAACTAACTTCATCTACTTGACAATCATTGGTTTTTTTTTTTTTTTTTTTTAATTTCAGAAATTAACACTGTGATTCCAAGATAGTATTTACTCTGGGGGCCTTTAGCCTTCTAGGTACTTACTACAGATGATCCAATAAATGAAATCACTTTATATTTGTTTAATTCATTACAATTTAAGAAGCCCTTCAGACGTGCTCTTGCTCTCAGGATTCAAAATAACATGGCCAGGTAGGCAGAACAAGTAACAGATTAAGAGAAATTAAAGGGAACCTGGTGTCCAAAGTCAAGCGATAATCTCCCCTACCATCACCACCACCACCATGTTGGGACTATCATGTTATTCCAAACAAATATCAGGTTAAAAGGACCACAATGCGGGATACAGAACCACATTTCTTCTATTAGGAAACTCCAAGGTGGCTTTACTTACTCCAGAATCAATAAGATTTTTTTTTTGCTGAAACCTCGGTACTAACCATCATTTTAAATATTTGCTAGGTATAAAAATGTTTAGAATTATCAAAAGTTAACTCTCAGGAAGCGGGTATAGCTCAGCAGTTTGAGTGCCTGCTTCCCACGTATGAGGTCCAGGGTTCAATCTCAGGTACCCCCTAAAATGAAAAAAAAAAAGGTTAACTCTTTCTCTCCCAGAGCAGTTAATTTACATGGAAATTAAAAGAGTCCTAAAAAAAATGTAAACACTTACTACAATCTGATGTGTGCATAATAGGAAATCATGAGAGTGGCCACCTCTTCCCAAAACTGGTATTAGGAACAGATCAAAACATAGACTGTACTACTAACTCTCAGTATTAGTTTCCTCTTGCTGCTGTAACAAAATTACCACAATCCCAATGACTTAAAATAACACAAATTTATTATCTTGCAGTTCTCAAGAAGTCCAAAATGGGTCTCATTGAGCTAAAATCAAGGTGGCGTCAGCAGGACTGTGTTTCTCTCTGGAGGCTGTCTCAGAGAATCCCTTTTCTTGCCTTTTCCAACTTCACAGTTAGCAATGGCTAATCACATCTTTCTAAGGAAGCCTGCCCTCCATTTCTGACTCTCCTAAAGGACCCTTGTGATTACACTGAGACCACCTGGATAAATCCAAGATAATCTCCATATTTTAACTTCATCTGATTAGCTACCTTAATTCCATCTACAACTTTAATTCTCTTTGCCATGCAACAAAACATATTCACAGGTTCTGGGGATTAGAATGCAGACATCTTTAGGGTCTAGTATTCTGCCTGACAGTCTCCAACAATAACTGGAAAATAGTCAAAGAAACCTCAAGTGTATACAAGCCACTCTCCTAAAATAAGGATTTTTAACTATTTTAATTTGCCATAGGTGACAATCCTAAAGCTAAAAAAAACAAATATCGTTAGAATAGCAGGCATAAGAATGCTGCTCCTCTTACTGAGCTGAGTGCATACTCAGGGAATGGGAAAATTCACAGCTCCTGCATTCCCAGGCGCAAAAAAGCAGGGCTGGGAGGGATTATTACCAAGTGTTAAACAGCAATGCATTTGGAGAAAGACCTTGACCAAAAGGGGGAAATATTAAATAAAAGTTTTTATGGCTAAGAGATTTCAGAGAGTGTTGGGAGGTCATTCTGGAGGTTATGTTTATTCAGGTCGCAGCCAGTCTTCACAAACTGCCACAGAAAACAAAGCCTCAAACAAGTGCCCCCGAGGCTCTAGGAATGCCCAGACATCACAGGCAAGGCACAGCCTCCTGAAGTCAACACCCCCTGGGCGGGCCTATCTGGGAATATATGAAAAGCTATTTTCCTAATCTAATATAGTTATACTCATTTGCAAGTCCCCTAACCATGATTCTTCTATTTCTTTTATTTGAACCTATAATTTTTAATTTACTTGTTAAGTTTATTTCTCAGAGACTTAAAGCCTTTGGATTGTTTCTCTGCAGGTTGAGCCCTGAAACACGGCAGGCAAGTGGCACAACTCCCATTCTCCAGTTCCTCGGGCTCGCTCTGGACAACAAAACTATGATGATGGACCAGCCCCAGTCCCAAAACAAGGAGACTCTTCAACTGCAAGCAAAACAGTTCCATTTCTCTGCCCCATAATATCTACATCCCTTCTCAGCCTGAAGCAGTCAGAGTGGACATCATGCCAAATCCCTCAAGACTGAGGACTGGACAAAAATAAGGGGGGAGCACTGAATAAAACAGATTTATTGTTATTGTAGTTATCTTGTGTTAACTGAGTAATTTGTAATATTGATATAATTTTGCTTAATGTAGTATTAATATTAAAAAAAAAAAAAAAAAAAGAAAAAGAAAAATCAGGGCTGGCCAGAAGCAGGGGTAGGGATTGGGAATGGGACTTGATACTTCATTGGAAAAGTTTTGGTAATGGATGGTGGTTATGGTAGCACAATGCTGTAAATGTCATTAACCCACTGGACTGTAGACTTAAAAGTCTACCAGAAGAAAAATTTGTTTTAAAAGCCATAGAATTGTACAATACATAGAGTTAATCCTAATGTAAACTGTGGACTGCAGTTAATACTATAATTATAATACTTTTGATTCATACTCAGAAGCTTTATTTTTCTTCCCCTTCACTTTCTTCTTTCATTGGGAAGCAGACACTGGGCACACCACAGCGTGTCCAGCAACATGACGCCTCCTGGCCAGACCCAGAACAGCAGCCAAGGTCAGGGCTACCAGCACGGCCAGGCCTGTGCCCAAGGCCACGGAGGTGTGAACAGAAGAGGTCCAACCCCATATGCCATGGTCAGCAGCCTTTCCCAGGAAGAGCACTGGCCGCATAGCGACATCTTCTTCTGTCACATGCCTGAGGTTGCAGGACGCAGATTTCTGTCTCTGGCTTGCAGAAATGGAGGGCAGCCTCCTGGTCTAGAGTCCTGCAGCCACCCATATTACAGCATCCAGAGATGTCAACTGTGCCTTCTACTGGGGACCAGCTACTGGAGGACTTGCTGAAGTGGGCATGGTCAGCAGCAGTGACCTTGGTGGCAGGTGATGTAGATGGTGTTTCTGGAGTCATTAGCAAAGTGAAAGACATCCACTGTGAACTGGAGAGTATCCAGCCTGGGTCTGGGGACCCTGAATGCAGAAGAGGCATCAGAGAGACCATCCACAAGACAACCATGGAAGTACACAATATTGCGATAAGAGGAGGCAGTTCAGTCTGGGATTACTGTGGCCACAAACAGGCACAGTGGCCTGTGGCTGTCAGTGTGGACTTCTGCCTGGAGGTGGGCTGCTTATTTAGTATTAGAGCAATTATAGGTTTACCGAAAAATCATGCAGAAAGTACAGGGTTCCTCCTTGTGCCCTCCCCACAAAGTTTTCCCTATTATTTTGCACTGGTGTGGTACCAATACCACATTGAAATTTAACCATCATTCAGTAGTGATACTGCAAAAATATGACCTAGTTGTAATCCTCTGCATGGTGAATCATAAGGAGTTGAGAGGATGTTTGCACAGGTGCAAATTTTCCTTTGACAAAATTACGTGTGCAAGGACACAAATAGGGACCAACACTGAGCTACATACAGGCTAGATTCCACAATCAACAGGACAATGGTTCTGCAGCCAGACTGCCTGCTTTCAAAACCTAATTCTGCCATTTACTGTCTAACCTGGGGCAAATGACTTAACCTGTGCCAAAGCGTTTTAGGAGGAATAAAAGAGTACCATTTTTCAGGACTTTGAATAGACCCTTATCCAATAGTGAGCACTTTAAGCATTTGTTAAATAAAATTGTAAAGGTTCCCGTTGCTGTTTATGACTTGCCAATCACGTTGTATTTCAAGGCAGCGTACTTCTCAACACTAACGCAGTAGAGGAACATTTTATTTAGATACACACACACACATATTCAATGACATTCTTCGAGAACTGGTATATAGCATTATTTTTTTGATATCTATGCTCTTTATTATTGATTGGTAGGAACTAATGTGGTAGTAATAACTCGATGGTTAAGCAACTCCGTGAACAAATGCAAGCTCAGAAGACAGTAGCAGCTGTGTTAAAAAACCGTCCCAGGGCCTCCTAAAGAAGGATGCATCGCACTGGCGGGGACAGTGGGGTCTGTGATTCTTAACATCCTCCAGCATTTTCTGGGACAGTGGTGTTCATGGTACAGTACTCCCCAGAAGGCTGAACTCTGTGAGGGACAGTACCAATTGTGCTAGACCAATGCCACCAGTGTCCGCTGGGAGTGCGGGCATATTGGCATTGCAGCCTTGAAAGCTTTTCAGCCTTCACAGCTGATATGATATACTTCTTATGAAAGCTCTCGGATTCAATAACAGTGTGCAACTAACTCCAATCGTTTTCTTTTAACCCCAGAAGACTGAGGGGGGGGGGGGGGGGGCTGAAGATAGGATCCAGATCCTGCTGGCAGTCAAGATGTGACAAATGAATATTCCACAACCAAAGAAGCACACTGCCCCAAATGAGAAGCATGTGATGTTTGAGGTAACAGGATTGAAACTTTTGTTTCAAAAGTTAGAGCTGCAATTTATATAGGGGGAAAAAAAAAAGGTTAGCTGAGCCAGAGTATTTACCTTGAGCCAGGCATTACTCTCAATGTTTTACACACATGAAGGCATGTGATCTGTATGGGAACCTTCTGAAGTAAATACCATTTCATTCCCATTTTACAGGCAGGAAATGGAGGTTCATCTGAGTATGTTGCTCAGGTTTACTAGTGGTGAGTGGTGGTACTAGGACCAAATCCAGGTCAGCCTAAGCCTCCTGGGTTTACCTCTTAATTACTTCATGACCTTAAGGCAGCAAAGACCAGAGAAATGTTCCAGGAGATGGGGTGGTAGATATACAATCCTGTATCAAAGGGTATCTGAAAAAATCTGGCACATCTCAGAAGCTAGAAGAGATAACAGAAAGCAATGAGGGATATTAGGAAGGGCATGGCATTAGAATCAGTTGGTCTTTGTTTCAAATCCCTGCTCCACTTCCCACCAGCTCTGTGGCCTCAGATACATTAACCTTTGGAAATTGTTTCTGCACCTCCTTAGCAGAAATAATTTCTATTTTGCAGGACTTTCGGAAGATGAAGGTATCATTCCATTTCAATTTCACTAGTACCTGTCTCATAGAATTTGCCACTATTGAACCAAAACTAGATTACTGCATGGACTCCAGCTGCTGTGAGTGGTAAAGCTTGGAGAACCAACTTAATCATTTGGTCTCTGTTTCAAAGGCTTAGCTTCACATTCAGCTACTGCTATGGGTCTTTCCCTAGAAGGCCTCAGCCCCTTCTCTTTGGGCTGTGTTCTAAAGGTAAATCTCTGTGGTACTCCAAAGAGTTTTGTCCCTGTTGCATGGTCTGTTATCCAAAACTACTTACGTTTTCTTCACCCCTCTTCCCTGCCTCTAAATAAATATCATTCCTGCACATTTTCTCTAGGTGTTAGGTCAGTCTAATTCTTGAGTAAGGTTTCAATGAAACCTTAACCCTTCTAGGTGATATGTGTGTGGCTGTTGTTTTAGTTTGCTAAAGGCTGCCAAGGCAATATACCAGAAATGGGTTGGCTTTTACAATGGGGATCTATTAACTTATAAGCTTACAGTTCTGAGACTGTGAAAGTATCCACATCAAGGAAGGCATCATCAGGACATGCTTTCTCCCCTAGCTGCAGCTCTGGGCAATCAGGCTATGTCTCCTCTGGGCTCTGTTGCTTTCAGCTTCTGGCTTCCTCTCTCCTGGGTTCCGATGATTTCAGCTTCTTGTTCTTGTAGCCTTCTCTTCCAGCCTCTGTGCGTTCCTCTCTATCTCTGTGGCCTTCTTTCTCTATATATTTATTCTGTTTATAAAGGACTCCAGTAAGAAGGTTAAGACTCACCTCAGGTCATGCCCTACTGAAGTGATTTAATCAAAGGAAGCCCCCCCCAAACAAAACAAAACCCACAAAAAAACAAAAGCAAGTTCTCACCTCCAATAGGTTTACACCCACAGGAATGGATTAGCTTAAGAACAATTTTCTGGGATCCACAAAAGACTCAAACTACCACAGATGTTAAAAGGCAGCTTCCCAGATGACTCTCATTGGCAAAGAAGGCCAGAGAGGCCTTTGACACACATCTTCACCCTTGCCAGGCCCTCCAGGATCACACAACCATGACCCCAACCAGCTCCAACAAGAGGAGCCAGTTACCAGCAGGTCTCAGGAACAGCCCTCCCAGGAACACAGAATTTGCCTTTAGCACAGTCCCATCTTTCTTTCTGCAGTTGTTTTTCCCATCTCCAGGGCTATCCCTCTCTTCTACCTCTTCATTTTGTGGAAAAGTTTTTACAGCTTAATTCTGATCACATGTTTTGCATTTCTAATCATTTTAATGAAAGGAGGGCACTGAAGCTTGGTGATAGGTCCCTATCCCCCAATTTTCCATAAATATATGGCTCTAGTTATAGGGTTTTCGATTAAATAATTTGTATTTATTCAGATATGCATTGAACCCCTTGGCATAAACAAGTATTGCCAGATAAACTTGGAGGTGCGGATGTCTGGGGTAAATATTTCAGCTCCTTTTCAATTGTGCCTGAAGCTGGCCCTGATATCTGGGCTCTCTCTCTTTCCACAATCAAAATTTGTTACTACAAATGAGGCCCAGTACAGGCACTACCAGGCTGAGCAGTGAGACTTCCCTGAAGAGCTCTTCCAGAGTCTTTCACTTGCCCTGACTTTTTAAAAAAGTCTTTTCTGCCTCTGTGGCCTTGAATTTATTCCTTCATCTCCTCTCACCCATTACTCTTTAACGATTTCAGTGTGTGGCTTTTTCTTTTCTTTTCTTTTTTTTTTTTTTTCTTCATTGTTCAAAGAGTATTTTTAAAGAAAATAAAACACTGACTTCAGTTAATGCTTCTTTAAAAAAAAAAAAAAAGCTAAGATTTTGCAAAAGTTTGGTCTGAAACTTGAGTGATGCTATCTAAGACACAAAATTGTAAGGCTGTATATTAAACTGTTGTAATCAAATCAAATGATAAGGATTTGGTAGTAGGAAAAACCCATTAGCAAATAATGCATTATCCTATTTACCATTAATTCTATCAGCTGTTTCTTTGAATTTTGTTTTGAATTACAAGTCATTACGGAAATTAATTGAACTGATTTAGCTTTCTGTGAAGAGGCTGAATTTAACACATGCATATTCCAACATCCTTTATCAGAAAGTTTAAGAATAAATTAAGTAGCATTGAAAATGGCAATATAAATTAAAGACTAAATTAAAATTGACTCAGAATATCAAATAAGTGGTATAGTAAAACATGAGAAAGTTAAATGAAGAAATATTTTATAATTAAAATGAATATTAGCTAATGAAATTTCTTGCATTTACATTAAACCAACCCCATGTCTCAGCAAAAATGGCATTTTTTTAAGAGATCAAACTTTTCATGAGATCAAAAAACAAATATGTAAGGTTTTAAAAAGGTGACATCTTTTAAAGTGATGGAGCTTATTCTAAATCTGGTGACAAATCTGCTAAATTCAACACTTGAAAATATTTAACTTGTCTGGGTACTAAGGAAGCAAATTGTAGAAGTAGAATTTATTTTAAAGAGTTGCTTGACAAAATTAGCACTGTTCCATTCTGCTATAGTTCCTCAAGAAATAAGTTCAGATTTTTGGCTAATAACAATAACACCAAAAAATAGTATTTTAAGAAAGCCTGATGCATCTCTGACAGACCTGGAACACAATGTCTGCTGCTAAGGTTTCCACTACAGATGCAAGAAAAAGATGGTCCTCATGCTTTCTGTCTGTCTGGTTGTGGCAGCCAAGATTAAATAGGGGAATACAGGAAATTCTAAAAACACGGGGAGGGGGTAATAATCTTTGCAACTCAGAAATAAACTTAGAAAGAAGAAAAAAAAAAAAAAGCCTGTAGATTTCATTTTCATCTGATAAATTTTTTGCATAAGGAGCTACTGACACACTGTGAAGCTCACACAAAAAGTTGATACTATTACTTAAATCTTACAAGAAATACTACAGGAACATAGAAATTACAACTCTTAGGTTTTTCGAGGCCCTGGGTTCAATCCCTGGTACCTCCTAAAAATAAAATAAAGCAATGACAAAACCAACCCTCACTGGGGAGCAGATTTAGCTCAGTGTTTGAGTGCCTGCTTCCTATGTGAGAGGTCCTAGGTTCAATTCCTGGCACCTCCAAAAATATATATGTTTTTAATTAGAGAAAGGAGAAAGTTTTCTAGTTCTGAATATGGTAAAAAAAAAAAAAATCAAAGGCAGCAAAATTAAACATTATATTTCACCTTTTAAAATGCAAAATTGGATGTGAACACAGATATAGCTAAAAGGATATTTAATGCACAGTTGTTTAAAATAGTGAAAACTGGAAACAAAGTGTCTAGCAATAGGGGCTTTGTTAAGTCAAGATACATCTATATGATAAAAACTAAAAAAGAAGCTGTATAAGAGCATTTTAGTGGCATGGAAAGATGTCCATCCTACATACAGTTGGGTGAAAAAAGTTAGAAAATAGTAAGTAGTGAATAATTTCTAGCTGTGCAAACTTAAGAAAGTAACTTAATTTCTCGAAACCAGTTTCCTCCTCAGTAAAAAGTAGATAATAGCACCTACGTCACAAGTTGGAGAAATTACTAGAGATGCTGTGTATAAAGCAGATGGCACATTGCCTGGCCCACTGTAAACTTAATACATGTGAATTCTTTTTATTCTATGTGCATGGGGTGAAAAAGAATGAGATACAATATTTAGTGGTTTTCTGCATGGCTAATTGTTTTACCTGTCCCTTTTAAATTTCTAAAGTAACACACTACTTACAATATGGGAGAAAATCAATTGGAATATTCACACACAATACTTCATTTAAAAATCTACCATAGTAGATTTTTATTGCTCACAGCAATAAATCTTGGTTGAGCAGAATTGATCATTTAGATTTTGATTAAACAAGCTTGCTCTGAAATGTTTAGCCATTATCAGTGGGAGGCAGCCTAACCATTTCTTGTTTCCACCCAAACTCCCCACCCCTTACCCACTCCTGAGGTTCTTGCTCCTTTCTTTCGTTCTTTTTTTTTTTTTTCCCTTCTTCTTCTCTTCACCATAATCAAAGCCCTGGGTCTCCCACTACGAAAACTGGAAGCCTCAAGGAGAGTAATTGTCTCATTCACCTTAACATTGCTGGAGCTAGCACAGTGGCTGGTTATATAGTAGTTGCTCACTAAATGTTCACCAAATGAATAAATGCCTGATAGTAGTTAGGGATAGAGGCTTCAATTCCCTCATAAGATAATTAGTTAAGGTGGGTAGGCTACTGAAGTCTGAAACTGTCTAGAATTCACAGTAATTGTTCCTTTAAAAACAAAAAAGAAAAGAAAAAAAGGAACAACCATCTCACCTCAAAGTAGCATTTCTTTCAAAAAATGAACAGTTCTCATTTTATCCCATTATCTATTTTAATAGACATAAGATATTACTATTTTTTCCCTATACTATGGGCTAGGTGCTTTAAAATATCATGTTTAATGTCCCACAAAAATCCCAAGAGAATTTAAGTAATTTGTTCCCCAAGTAATACGGCTAATAAGCTACCCAGCCTAGGTAGCCTCAGATCTCTGATTCTGATGCCCAAGACCTCTTCAACCATACTGTGGGGGAAAAAAATAACTCCCATGAACTTTGACCCTGAAAATTGTTATAAATATGATAGGACGAAGTGTTTTCAATAACTCTTGAGGATATGCTTAAGATCCTTCCAAATATTTCCTATGGCTTTGGTGAGGTTCTATGAGAAAAGAAATTGAGAAAAAGAGAGAAGCAATTCCAAGGTGTCTAAGTGTTTCCTCCAGGTTCATAAGTCAACCAGCTTTACTTAAAAATGAAACTAAAGAACCTCAATTAAATATTAACTAGTAAAAAACAACACTTCAACCAGAAACTATTGTGAAGTAAGAATATCAGCACACCAAGGAAAATTTTACACTGCTTCTCAAAAAATAAAAGGAAAAAAAAGTAAGTGTAAATTAGTGAGCCTTCCACACTTCCATTCTTCCTCCAGGTTTTTCCACTTTCAGCCACTGTTCTGATGTTGTTTAAACAGTGTGTGGCAGTTCCTACTCACTGTGGCAGTTCCCAAACAGGTTGGGATCCACAAACCTTTCAAGTATCCACCCTGAAACGTTTAACTTCCTGAAGACATCATATAACAAAGAACTTGCCAAAAGATATCCCTCACGTGGCCTTTCCATGCTAAACCCCAGCCCACCAGTAAAAGTAGGAAATTAGTTGAAATTAGTTGATTATTTCCTAAGCCAGTTGGAATTTACTATTTATATATAAACAGGTACAATTTGTTGAGGTCTCCTTTGTGCCTGCTGCTGAAGTAGTGATAATCCCCATTTTACTTGTTTAAGTAATGTGTCTGAAGACCTACAGTTAATAAATGAGACTAGGAGAAAAACCAAGGGATTTGAAAAGTTTAAGTATAGATTCAAAGTCCACGCTCAACGCAGACCACTGAACAGTTGAACCTCAAAATTTAAAATACATGTCAAAAGGATTTTAAGGTCACATTAGAGCACGCAAGACTTGAAACAGAAGTATGGCTATGATTAATAAAAATAAAAGATTAATAACATTTGAGTTGTTTCCAGACGTAACCGCAGGTTATTAACGACTATCCATATTGCGCAAATCTTGACAGGGGTCCACTCACTCTCACACATTTGCGCTAAGAAGCCAAGTCTCTCATGCCTTTAGGGGAGCTGTTCTGGAATGTCAAACGTTGAGAGGTTTCAGGGTGGGCAGCTCAGAGCTGTGCTATTCCTGTTCACACATCATCAGTAAGTGCCTCTCAAGAAAGAAAATGAACAGTCCCTCCCTCCTCCACCACCTGAACTTCAGCCCTTTCCTCCTGAGTGGCTCTGGACAAGCTATGGTTTAACCAGTGTCCCTTCAACACCAGGACCAAGTTACCCGAAATGGTTGCAAATAAATGAGTGGAATGCTCAGAGCAATGAATATAAGCCACACATCCCTCCTCTATCAAACAAAATCCAAGGAAGGATGCCCGGGAGGGAGGGAGGGAGGAGGGCAGACGCAGAATTAGAGCCACGTCCCCGTTCCTCAATCCACCTTCTCCCCCTCCTCTCGCTGCTCAGCACGCGCCGCTTCTCAGCTCATCTCCTCCAATCTCTCCGGGCGCTCCTTACCCCCTCTCAGCTGCGGTTCCAGACACTCCCAGCCTGAAGGCACTTGCTCCCCGGAGCAGGATCTACGGAGGGACCGAGCCCGCAGCCGCAGCCGCCGCGGCCAGCTCCGGGCGTCGGTACCTTCGGACCGAAGGCGCTAGAAAGTTTACTCCCGGTCTCACCCTCTCGCGCCGCGGCCCGGCGAAGGGAAACACCTCTCCGGATTCCTCCCGCGGCCGCCGCCCCCGAGGCCGCACTCGGCGGCGCTGCTGCACTGGCAGAGCTTGCGGCGACCGAGGGCGGCACCGTGCGCGCCGAGGGCGGGGTCTCCCCGCGCGCTCGGCCCGCGGCGCGGCGCGGCGCTCGGTGTTTACCGCGGCCCCGCGGCCCACTCTCCCAGCCCGCCGCGCGCGGCCCGGGCCCAGCGCGCTTCTGACATCATTCATTCTCTCACACTCTCGCCCGCCCACTCCATTTGCAAACAGTGACTCACCCGCCCGCCGGGTGACGGTGGACGCAGCGACCGCTCCAACTGCTGTGGCTCTCCTGGCGCAGAGCGGAGCCAGAAAAACCGGTGCTACTTCTTAAGAAGAAATCCCCAGCCGACCCTCCCTCCTCCAGGCGTTAAAGGTGCAAGGAAGGAGGGACTTGGCAGGCAGGACAAGCTGGCTCAGGGCGGAAAGGCCCCGCCGCAGACCTCCCGGAGCGGTGACAGAGATCAATCTGGAAAAGTTCTTAGGGTGCCACTCCCAGCAAGTTTCAGGGGTAGGGCCAGGAAGGGATTTCCCCCACCCCCGCACCACGCCTGGTTCAGGAACTGCTTCCTGACTGTGAAATGAGTGGACTTGGGGGCACCGGTGCTTATTTAAAGGGTGTTGCCCGGGCCTTGCTCAAAGAAGCGGGTTCCCAAACCTCACACCGTTGCCTAGCAGGCTTAGTCATCAGCCCGCTCGGTAGCAGCTCTAGGTGTGAGCTGGGAGGTGCTCCAAGCTAATGAAGCTAATAATACTTTCCCATCGGTGACTTTCCACCGTGTCATTTGTCCTGTTCATTGATTTGATTCTTATTTAGGATGAGAAACCGTAACCAAAATAAACAGTGAAAGAGATGTTCCACCGCTCGGCTGAACACGGCGCTTTTGCGTAGTTTTTGTGGCACACGGTGGCCGTGTTTTTTTTTTTGTGTTTTTTTTTTTGACGAACTGGTAGTTATGCTTTAGAAGGGGTGTTGCCGTCTTGAAAATGGTGAGAGCTCTACATTTTGTTGGAGTTGCTATTCATACACCTGCTGTGCACTTTTCAGAGTAAACCTTGGTGGTCTCAGAGAGTCTAAATGGATGGCCAATCAGAGAGAATTGGCCAAATCTTTATTGAATTTCATGGGCAGAAATATTTTTATGTTGAAATCTACTTCCGGACAGGCTAATTATGTTCAGGATTTGCTTTGGTTTAGGAGTGCTTACATATAATCAACAAAAATAATCAGAGGCATCTCAAGGTGCTTAGTACGGATAGAATGTCTGTAAACAATCTTTTGTCTATGGTCATTAAACGTGCCGTTAAAAGAACATGCAAGGCAGCCCCCAACTGACAACTGTAGGATGTTGTCACAATACTGAAGCTTCCCTCAGATGAAAATGTTCCTGAAATTAAGCAAGACTTGACATTTTTTGCTGTGAAAAATACACTCAATTAAAGCTATAGAAAGGGAAGAACCGAAGAGAACACCAACAATTGAATTTTTTTTTCCTTGGGTTTATTTTGCCTTTTCAATAAGTAGCTGTTTTTCAATTTTACAAAGCCCGGGCATTTTGCCCAGAAGGCAATAGTAAATGGATTGGTTTGCTAGGATGCAGTCAAAGCATATGGAAATTCAAACCAGCAGATTTTTATAGACAATCACAGATCAGTTTCAGAAGCAGGGGTGTCCTGTCCATTGGTAAAGCAGAGGGACTAGATTCAAATGTGTAGCCACACACAAGTTAGGGTTAGTATCCTCCTACTCCTTACATCAGGACCCAAATATTTGGACATTATGGTGGTATGTAATGAAGAAAATTTTCTACAGTGCTCAAAAAAAAATGATGATATGAGCTTTTTGGCCTGTGTACATGGATGAAGTTAAAAAAAAAAAAACCTCAAAACATAGCCTGCAGTCCTTTTGGCATTGTTGCAGGATGTAAATCCTCTAGCACCATCATAAGAAAGCCTCTGTCTGTAGAGGAGACTTTAATGGGTAGTTTTGAATTTGCGGTTACTATTGTGCCTTCATTTAAATATTGTGAAATAAATAATTAGACTTAAATTATTAAACCGCTTAAATATTCCTGAGTAAATATAATAGTATAATGATGATTGAATTGCATAAAGTTTTCCCATTCTAAAGTAAACTGTCAACACATGAGTAAAGAAATTTCATCTTAATTTCTTTATTGAAAAATAGCAATTTATCCATCTCAGAAAGAGGTGATTTCTTTCTTTTTAATTGCACCTTATTGTTCTTACAATGTATCAAAGTTTATTAAGTCCATGGTTCATCACTTTCCAAAAATAATGATGCTAAATGTTCTAAGGGAGAGAAAGAGCTGACAAGTGTAACAGGTAAACCAGTACATTCTCTAAATCAACCACAGACATTTCTTTGATAAAACATACTGATTAATGTAGGAAAACAGTATATATCTACAGTACTTATCTCATCTTATAATAACTCCTGCTCTGAATTTACCTGTCATTTACTCAACCAACAATTATTTATTGAGCTCCTATTTTGTGCCACAGTTGTTTATCTAAGAATCACCATGTGCACCTTCTAAATATCACAGCAATTGGGAAAGGTTGTTTTGTTTTGTTATTTTGCATGAGGATGTTTATTGCAGCTTTAATTTCTCCAGGATCCAGCATAGTGTCTGGACTACATGCCATACATAGTGCCTGGCATGTAATTATTGAGTGAGTGAAAAAATAAATGAATGAACAATTGAACAAACCTTAAAGAACAAACCAATTGTGAAGTAACTTGATGTTACGGGATACTATGTGGCAAATAAAAAAAAATAAAATAGATCCATGGGCTCTAACTTAGAAAAATGACCATTTAAGTGAAAAATAGAAGCAGCAAACACACAAAAGTATGTATAATAATACCATTTTTGTGAAACAAACACCACCACCACCCCCAAAATAGGAGGGCAAAGTATGAGGAGGAGACTTTGTTTTCTCCGTATTATTGTACTCTTGGACTATGTTCCAATGAGTGTATATTACTTTTTAAATTTAAAACAACATAAGCAATACTAGAACTTAGAAGACTATAATACAAGACAGAGATCTTATTATTTGGGGAGACAATAACAATTTAGAGACTAAGTCTGCATAGCTCACCCTCTGGATTTTGGTTTTCAGAGAGTCTGTGTACCAGGTCCATCCAAAGACCAAACATTTACCACTTATTGAGTACTATTATATACAAAAGGACTAGGCAAATTTCTTTACCTATATTATCTCATTGAATACTTCCATCAGCTTCCGAGGTATATACTCTCAGTGTGCTCCTCTGCATATGAGGAAACTAAAGGTAGGAGATTTTAGGTCACTTACTCAAGATCACCCTCAAATAAGTAGCATAGTGACGCATATAAAATAAGACCATCTCATGCCCAAGTTTATGCTTTTGACCACCATTCCTTCAAATTGCATCTTTCTTGATGTAACTCTTTTGACTTGGCAATATTCCTCATTTTCAGTTTTTTAAAACATTTCATTTTAAAGTTTATTAAAAATATGATAAAACAATATTACCAGGTTATAGAACAATTGGAAAATAAAGAAAAAAAGTGTAACTACTATTAACATTTTGGTGTCTGATCTCTTCTCCTTAGATTTCTAGTAGAGATAATTTTAAGAACATCATACATATTCTTAATCTGATTATTTTTAAATTTACCACTATATCATATACCCTTTCCTCACAATCTCATTAGTGGCTCCATGGTATGCCAAAAAAAATGCATGTGTGTGTTTATGTTCTGAACTTAGTCTCTTTGATATCTTGTAGTCCAGTTTTTATTTTAGGAGCAGTTTAGTACAATATTTTTCTATTAATAAAAACCATTGGACTATCTTTATCACTGGTATCTATTATGCTATGTCCTATATTAAATAAAAGTATTCTGGGTATTTGAAAAACAAGTGAAAGGAACTATGTGCCACATTTTATTAACATTATTGTCCATGTTACTTCTAGACTTGAGGAGGTTGGGGCAGTAGTGTAGGGAGAGCAATGAGCGGCTTTGTAGCTGTCCAGGTGAAAAATAGCAGTGGTCTGCGTTAGGAGACTGGTGATGGGAACAGAGGAAGTGGAGCAGATTTGAAGTGTGATGGACAGAATTTGTAGATTCATTGGACATGGGGATGGAGTTGAAGGTGACTTCTACCTTTCTTTTCCTTCAGCCCTTGGGTGGATGGTGGTACGTTTTCACAGCACAGAATGCTGTGATAGGAGCAGGTTTGTGGAAGATGATGAGCTGTGTTTAAATATGATGAGTTTCAGATGCAAGAAATATAAATGAATATGTCAGATATATTGGTCTGGAAGTCAGAAAAGAGACAAGGACTAGAAAATTGAGAACATTCAACATATGGGTAATAATGGAAGCCATAGGATGGAAAGAGATGAGATGGTCTGAAAAGAGTACTGAGTGAGAAGAAAAGAGGTCTAAGGGAGAGCCCAGCAGTATAGTTAGGTAAAAGAGTTGAAAACTGCAAATGAGATTGAGAATACACCACTAGAGAGAGAGAGGAAGAAAATCAAGAGAACATGGTGTCATGCTGTGGTAGTTTAGAGCGATGTGCCTCAGAAAAACATGTTCTTAAACTTAATCCATTCTTGTGAGTGTGAATCCGCTGTAAGTAAGACCTTTGATGAGGCTACTTCAGTTAAGTTGTAGCTCAACTTAATCAGGATGGGTCTTAATCCTATTAGTGGAGTCTTTTATAAGCAGAAGAACTTCAGACAGATAGAAAGAAAGCCAGAGGGAGCAGCCAGAAGCTGAACATCAACAGAATCTGGAAGAGAAGGGTGAGACCAGGAGAGGCCACCGTGTGCATTGCAATGTGACAGAGGAGCCCAGGACCAAGGATCACTAGCAGCCAGCCCCAGAATACCAGTCTTCAGGAAGAAAGTATTGCCTTGATGATGTCTTGGTTCAGACTTTTCCTAGCCTCAAAACAGTGGGCCAATAAATTCCCACTGTTAAGCTAACCCATTGCATGCTATTGCTTCAGCAGCCAGGAAACTAAAATACATGGAAACCAAAAAAAAAAAAAAAAAAAAAAAAAAAAAGGGGCACTCTGAGAAAGATGGGGTGTCCATCTATGTCAAATGCTCCTGATAGAGCCAGTACAATGAAGACTGAAAAAACATTCATTGGATTTGGTGACACAGAGGTCTTGGTTGACATTAGCCAGAAGGAGTTGCAAGGCATGGTGGGCTAGAGTCCTGAGGGAGTTGGGTGAGGCACAGCTGGGTTCAGCAGTGGGCCAAGTGAGTTGGCTTCCTAGAGCACTGATTTCTAAGAGATGCTAAAGCACTAGCAGAATAAATTTATAAAATACAATCTGGGCTGGGTGGAAATGAGGAGTGACTCATTTCATTTTGAGGTAATGAACATGTTCCAAAACTGGTTGTGGTGATGGTTGTACTAGTCTGTGAATATACTAGAAATCATTGAATTGTACACTTTAAATGGGAAAATTGCATGGTTTGTGGGTTATAGCTCAATAAAGTTGTTATATAAAATATAAAATAGCTGTTATACATAATTGCATTTCTTTCCCACCAGAATAGGCAGGGCCCCTAAATTAAAATGTTAAGGGCTCATGTGATTAGATTTGTCCCACCTGGATAGTCCAGGATAATACATTTTAAGGTCTGTAATCTTGAATACACCTGCAAAGCCCCCTTTGCCATGTAATTTAACATATTCACAGGTTCCAAGGATTAGGCTATAGACATCTTGGGAGGCATTTTGCCTATCATAAGGTGACATCTACTGAGAACAAAGGAATGGAAAAGGAGAGAGGTTTCAGAAAGAATGGAAATGGTTTCACGTAGCCACTCTGTATAATAAGAACATGAACTGAGTAGAGAAATTCGCAAAACTGGCAGATGAAACTGAAGGCAGAATTGAAATAGAAGCCACAGTGGTACCAAGAGTAGCTTTTTCCAGAGCACTCATCCATCTGGGCACGGGCACAGAGAATGGGCGTGAGGGACTAGATAGACAAAGGAGGAAGGGAGTCTAGGTTAACGTCCAAGAAGCAATGAACTGGGGAGAGAAGGAGATAGAGGTGGCTGGTGAATATGGGAAAAGTAAAAGGAACAATAGCCAAGAGATCCTGAAGATGTGACTGACGGTGTGAACTAGGGGTAAGAAGCATAAGAGATCAGGTGGTTAGATTTATGAACCACTTATCTGATACGTAGAGCAGGATCTAGATGAGACTGTGAGTGAATGAGTGAGGTGAAGGGAAGGAGGAGAGAAGAAAAGTCACTTCAGAGTGCAGGGCATTGGAAGGGTAGTTCTCATGGATGCTGAAGTCACCAGAATGATGGCCACAGCAGAAGTAGAGAAGACGACTAACATTTGAGGGTCAAACAAAAATGAATTGGGATGAGGAGATGAAGAGGATGGTGCAGATGATAGAAATGCCTCAGCGGAGCAGAGCGTTTCACAAGAGGGGGCATAATCATGATCCAGATTTCAGTTAAGGCCAGAAAATACCGGGAATGCTCAGAGAAGAGATTGAGCACAGAGTTTGTGATCATCAAGTAGGAAATACAGAAGACATATGAGAAGGGTTAGGGAATGATGAATAGAGTGGGATAGAGTGGGGAAGGGGAAAGAAATCACAGAGAATTAGGAGAATAAGAGTATGAGAGGTGGGATAGGCATATGAGTAGATGGGGAGGTTTTCTCCCTGAACCTACCCTTCTTTTTCTGGAGCTGACAGCCTGATCCCTCTCTACCCCAGCCCCCTTTCCTTAGTTAAGGTAATAGGGGATCATGTGTAATGTAATTTAAAGCTGGAATGGAGACAGAATCTTATTTAGAAGCTATGTCAGGAGGAGAATAAACTTAGCAATGCAAATGGTCTCATGTTATATTAGATGTTCCATTCAGAGACCAGGCGTGTGACATTCCTTGCCCCTTCTCCCTAAGAACCATTTATTTATCCGAACCAACTAGTTTGAGATCCTTGATAATGAATGACAAATCATGACAGATATTTTGGGGATGAGGAGGGGTAAAAGAGATTTAAAAGTACTGAGTGGCTTTTCTTGGGGAAGAGAGAGAGAGAGATAAGGGTGGAGTTTTGGGGGGCACACTGCTGGTCAAAGAGGAAGGTATAGAGTCTATTAGGGTAGTATACAATTGTGTATGAAACAGGAGAATAAGGGAATAAATTCATTGGACTAGAGAGAATAGTACCAAATATCCATCACTTGGAGAATCTGGTTGGTTGAAATATAGTGCCTGAACCAGAAGTAAGGGCTGGCCGAACCGTCCCTGGGATTCTGTTTATGTGCTTGACTGCCTAAAATTGAGGTTGCTTTGTTTTTACTGTGCTATTCTCTCTTCCACCATAAAGAAGTAAGTGTTGGGGCCACATGAGAAATGGAAGATATAGTTCTGTGAGCAGTGGGAACATGTGCCTTGGAGGATTCATCAGCAGGAATGGATGCCTGCCTGATGATGATGATTTGGTTATCAGGTAGATTTGCCTGGAGCTTCATTGCCCAAACTTGCCAGATCCTAAGAGTCATCATCATGTGGGATCCACCCATGACTTAATGAATCTTCAAGAGAGGGATTCTGGATATCATTTTAAATGAGGCCCAAGATGATCCTTATGTTGAGAAAAATTTAGAAAATTTTAGCCTAAGGTAAGGTTCTCTGCCATTTTTCTATATGCTTGAGGCAAACCACACCCTTGCTAATGAAATATTAGCCATAATTCTCAACTGGAGACTATGCCATTGGGGAAAGGGATATCAGAATTGAGGATCTCAAATTGGGGAGGAGGAGGGTATGAAGAGAGGCTAGAAGGGACTTCAGTAGATTTAAACAGCTCCCCAGAAATACTGAGGCTCCTCCTCAATAGCAAGCTCATCCCCCATCATCCCACTGCCAACCTCCTTCCCTGTTTGAGAGTCACTAATCTGGACTCTAGTCTAGAGGAAGAAAATTCATTAACCATACTAAGAGTTAGGATGCTCATTGGCTATAATTCTTGTGAGTCAGCCTCTAGAAGGTCAATCACCTTGGTATTATAACAAAGTTAAATTTCAAGCCTACCAAACTGAAAACCAGACTCCACAGATGGGTGCCAACACCAAGAAGCTGACTTTCTGTAGGACACATCTGGGCAGGTTGCTGGCCTCCCTGGCCACCCTCATTTGCTTCATTGGCTCAATCTCTACCTGCAGTTGTTTCTTATGGCTCTGTTCCAGTTAGAATGTGCACATACGTCCTCCTGTAAAGTTTTTTAGAACACTGTATATGATTATATCACCTTACTCCAACTTTTCTTTCTTAAGAGCGGATGGGACTTGAATTGCAAATTAAATAAAATAAATCTTTTTTTAAAAATGTGAAGGAGGATGGTATTGCTGGTAGAGGTGCTAACTTTGTGTGCCTCTGACCTTTTAGCTCTTAGCTCAATCTGAAATGACTAATGAGAAAGGTACAAAGTCTGCCTGTTTATCCAAGTCTTTTTCTATAATTAAGTGGAGGTAATAATTGTACAGTGTTGTGCTTTCTGTATGAAACTATCCAGTCAAGGACCTCAAATATGTTATGAATAGTATCTCAATTATCTTTACAACATCCTAGTAGTTAAATATGGTTAGGGATATTATCATTTCTTATATAAAGAAACAAAAAGGAGAACAGATATAGCTCAAGTGGTTGAGCACCTTCTTCCCATGTACATGTAGGTTCAACCCCTGATACCGTCTTAAAATAATAATAATAAAAAAGAAACATTAAATGAGTAATAATAGACCAAAACCTTTGATTTATCAGTTTCTTCAACTCTCCTAATATTAGGTATGTTCAGACAGTAGTCATCAAAGTCTATATCACACATACAATCTCTATATTTAACATGAAATAAACACCTTGCATTTATACTAATGTTTTTACTGAAAAGGATCCAGAGTACTTTCATATTGCCATTAGTTCATGTTACATCTTTACAACATCCGTTTAATTTAAGGTTTGATGACTCCTCTGAAGGATGCATTTAGACCCTACTATCAAATATTTAAAGATTCAGAAGAAAGTAATTGCCTATAACTATATGTTGCAGTTTGGCATTATTTATGAATTCCAGAAATAGGTATTGGATTATGTTTGTAAACTGGTCTGTTCCTCTGGACATGATTAAATTAGGTTCAGGGCTTTGATTGGGCTACATCAGTAGGGCGTTGAGTCCCCACCCCTTGGTGGGTGGGGACTCACAGATAAAAGGCATGGCAAAGGACAGAGTTGGAGTTTTGATGTTGGAGTTCTGATGTGGAATCTTGAGCTGTAGCCCTGGGAAGTAAGCACACAGAAGAGCTTGGTTGTGAGGAAAGAGAGAAGGACCCAGGAAGAGAGACAGAGTCATTCACCTGATAGTCTACAGCTGGCCTTGTAGAGAGAGGCAAGCCTAAAGAGCCTCATAGTTTACAGCTGACCTTGTGGAAATAGCAGAGGCGCTGACCCTGGAGATAAGCAAGGCCTGGGAAGAGAGGAATCCAGGAAGCCTGAACCCTCTCAGATGTCCGCAGCTGTCTTGCTCCAACACATGGCAACAGACTTTGGTGAGGGAAGTAACTTATGCTTTATGGCCTGGTAACTGTAAACTTCTACTCCAAATAAATATCCTTTATGAAAGCCAACAGATTTTTGCATCAGCACCCCTTTTGGCTGACTAATACACTATATATAAAGCATTCCTTACTTTTGTGCTTTTAAAATCCAGTATTTTTAATTTAATCTCTTGATACATATTCCCCTTTGACCTCAACCAGATATTCTTAATTCTCTTCTACCCATGCCTATTTCTAGCTTGTTCTCATAAATTAATCTTGTCCTTCTTTTAACCGTCTCTTCTGGTCTGGTTTCATTTACTAGTTTAAAGAGGCCAGTACAAGGTTACAACAGGAAATGATGAAGCACTTCATTCATTAAAAAAAGTCCAGAATTGGGAAGTCTATACAGACAGAATGCAGATTAGTGATTGCTTAGGGCTGGGGGAAAAAGAAGAGAAGAGTGGGTTGGGGGTGGGAATGGGAGATAAGGGGGTGATAGCTAAGAGGTACAGAAGTTTCTTTTTGAGGTAAAGAAAATGTTGTAAAATTGACTGTGATGATGGCTGCACATGTTTATGAATATACCAAATCGTGCACTTTAAATGGTTGAATTGTATGGTATGTAAATTATGTATCAACAAAGCAATTTAATAAAAATACATAAAAGTAAAAATCCTTTTTTTTAATGCAAAAAAAAAAAAAAAAAGAAGTACTGATACAAGCTATAACATGGATGAACTTTGAAAACATTGTGCTAAATGAAAGAAGCCAATCACAAAAGACCGCGTATTGCATGATTCCGTTTATATGAAATGTCCAGAATAGGCAAATCTATAAAGACTAAAAGTAGGCTAGTGATTGCCTAGGATTGAGGAGGTGGCTAGGGGAAACTGGGTGTGACTGTTAAAAGGTACAGGATTTCTTTTTTTTGACGTGATGAAAATGTTCTAAAATTGACTATGGTTATTGTTATAGAACTCTGAATATACTAAACCCCACTGAACTTGAAATGGGTGAATATATGGTATGTAAATTACATCTCCATAAAGCTGTTTTTCAAAAAAAGGGAAAAAGGAAAGGAAATGGTGATGCTCCCGGAGACAGTGGGAAGTCACTGCTATCTTTATGCCTAGAGGGCAAAGAGGAGGGAAAGATGTTTCCAGAGCAGGATGAGAGCTGGAACTGTGGAAAAGGACTGCCAGACAGGAGCTGTGGCCTTAGGTGGAGGAGAATAACTACTCAGAACAGCAGCACAACAGGACAAATATTCAGATTTCTCCCTCCTCAGATCCTCATATTTCCCTGACTGAACCCAAACAGAAGCAGAAGGGTCAGGAAGCCCAGATCGTGCAGTTGGTAGAGGCTCAGTCTCCAAGAGGACAGAATAGAACTGAGAAGGGTGGAGAATGGATCTGAAGGGACAAATGGAAAAAAATCAGCACAACTCCCTATAGTTTTGGAAGTCCATTGTAAGTGGATTTATGATAAGCTATTTCTAAGGCCGTGAACTTGAAGGAAGCAAATTTGCTACCATGGCTTACACTATGTCCCTGGTTAACTGAAAAGCAAAGTCCACTGTACCTGATGCTAGGGAAAAATGCTATCCTTTCCCCTAGTGACATTTGCTCTTTTTCAGAAAAAGTTCCAGAGCAGCGCTTCCAGCAGTTGGGAATAGGGATAATACAAATTGAATAGACCAATGATCCTGAAATTTAGTTCAGCCAAATCACTCTCCTAAGCCCTCTCCTGACACACTAACTACTATATAGCTTAAATATAGCCAAGTTGTTAACATTTCATCCCCTCTTATTATGGGGGGAAATGCTCTACTGGCAGGCCAAGCCTTTAAGATAAGGGTCAATCTGGAGAAAAAAGAACCCAACATAAAGGTAGTGAGGAACTATGCATGTTTGCTCTGGACAATCCCTATTTCAATCACACACACAACAAAAATCATTCCAAGATTTGAAATGCAAATCTCCTCTAATGGCCTGCATAAATATGCAGGCAATCTGTGCTCAGAATTTTAACTACTTAGAATTAATTTGTGAAGCTATCTATGACAAAAGGATTTTTTAAAAGACTTATTTTATTTATTTATGCCCCCCCCCATTGTTTGCAGTTGCTGTCTGCTCTCTGTGTCCATTTGCTGTGTGCTCTCTGCCATCAACAGAGAATGACTACTAGAAATCAATGGTCAGGTTTTGTGGCAGAGATGGTCATTTGCTACAGGCAAAGGAACTTGAGTCTTAATTGGCTAAGCTACTGGTAAATAGTGAAGCTCAAAAGTCCTTTTGTCAGGAAGTGGACATGGCTCAAGTGATTGGGTTTCCGTCTACCACATGGGAGGTCCCAGGTTCGGTTCCTGGTGGCTCCTGGAGAAGGTGAGCTGGCGTGGCGTGCAGGCTGAGTGAGCTGATGCAACAAGATGATGCGACTAAAGACATACAAAGAGGAAAAACAATGAGAGACACAACAAACCAGGGAGCTGAGGTGGATTAGAATCAACTGGAGGGCTTTAAAAACTCTTATGCCTAGGCTGTACCATGAACCAATTAAACTGTTATACCTGGATGAATCCCAGGCACAGTATTTAAAAAACAAAAAAACAAAAACAACTCTCTGAGTGATTCCAGTGGAACGACTGGTCTAGAACAATGACTAGCATACAGTAGAAACTTAATAAATTTAGTTCAGTGATTGAGGGAATGGAATTCAGGTTAGTTGGAGAGGACTGGAAGTTAGGAAGGGCTGGAGTTGAGAAAACATGTAAAGACTGAAGTTCTAGGAACTTGAAGTCACATTTAAGGACATTGTGGTCAGAGAGAGGGATTTATAAGTTTATTTTGGAGTGGGCACAGTTCCAAGTGATGATCTTTGTTTTGGCCAAGGAATCTTTTTTTTTTTCAAGATTTATTTCTTTTTTTTATCCCTGCCCTGCCCCCAACTGTTTGAGCTTGCTGTCTGCTCTCTTTGTCCATTTGTTGTGTGCTTTCTGTGTCTGCTTGTCTTCTCTTTAGGAGGCACCAGAAATGGAACCTGGGACCTCCCATATGGAAGAGAGGTGCTCAATCACCTGAGATAACTCCGCTTCCTGCTTTGTTGTTTCTCATTATGTTTCCTCTTTGTATCTCCTTGTTGTGTCAATCTTGTTGTGTCACTTTGCTGCTCCAGCCCATTGCACCAGCTCAATGTCTTGCTCGTCTTCTCTAGGAAGCACCGGGAACCGAATCCGGGACCTCCCATGTGGTAGGCAGGAGCTCAATCACTTGAGCCACATCTACTTCCCCCATGGGATCCTTTTGCACAAGTGGCAAGGGTGTAAAGCCTGTTATAATAGTGGCCACTAAACATCTGAAGTTAGGGCTTCGGAAAGTTTGTGAAGTTAATTGTTAAAGTTTTACAAGGGATGGACAGAGGAAGAAAGAGGATGACTTGCTATTTATGTCTCTCTGATTGGACATTGATCTCAGATGAATCAATTCTAATGTGAACTTCCTCCTGTTATCTTCATGACCCTAAATCCAAGTTTCTCAGCAAATTCCTCCACCTCTCTGAGTCTGAGATCACCTTTGTTTCCCTGGGGCTAGATCCAACTTACACTAAGATACATACACTAGAGTCTTACTGTGAATTAGATTTTTCATTTTCTTGCTTTCAAGAGAGTATTATAGCCTGACCCAATCAAGATGGCAGATTGAGATGCTTCAGGGCTCCATACTCCCACAGAAACTTTGAACAACCAGTAAGAACTGGTAAAGACATCTTTCTAAGAGCTCCAGAAAACAGCTGAAAAGATTGCAGTAAAGGGGTAAGAGCAAAATCAAGAAAAAGGCCACTTAAAAGCCATAGGATCTTGTGGCACCAGTCAATTCCCCTGCCCCTCACCAGATTAGTACAGAGTTGGTCTGAGCTCAGAGTGCAGATCCCTGCTCTGGGTTCTGGAGAAAGGAGAGTAATCCTCATGCACATCCTGGGAGCATGTATGTCTGGCCCCATCTGGTCTGAGAGACTCACTGTCCCAGAACTTGCTCTGCATGTAGATGGTGGCACACTGAACTCTTCTACAGAATGTTCTCGGAGACCAATAAAATTGTGCTGCCTGAGGCAAGGGATTGCTGGCTGTAGGACATAATAATGCAGTACATGGGACTATGAGGAAATATTCTTATCCCTGTAAAATTCCTAGGGCCACACATGCATACTCAAAACAAGATGCATGCATAGAAAGGATCAGGAAGGTTCCTATTCTTTGGCCTAGAGCTATTCTCCAAACTCATTGTATGGATAAACACTGAAGGGGAGTACTTACACAGATCAATCTGCAAGACTGGGAAGGGTGTTTTATTTTATTAGTATTATTATTATTTTAACCTTCCCCTTCCTCTTCTTTTTTTTTAGCTCTTGGAATTCAAGAAAAGCTCTGTCAAAACACCAATAAACTTAAGGAACAGATGCCTCTGAGTCTAATTTCCAACAATGACACACTAAAATATCAAAATGTCCAGATTTCAACAAAAGATTTAAAAACATACAAAGAAACAAGGAGTAATGGCCCAGGCAAAGGAGACTATTAAAGCATTAGAAACCATCAACAAAGAGGACCAGACCTGAGACATACCAGGAAAAGACTTTTAAAAAAATAGTTCTAAATATATTCAAAGAGTTAAAGTAAAACATGGACAAAGAACTAAAGGAAATCAGGAAAGCAATAGATGAACACAAAGTGAATATCAATAGAGAGATGGAAATTATGAAAATGAACCAAAGAGAGCTGAAAGCCACAGTAACAGAAATTTTAAAAATTCCCTAGAGGGCTTCAAAAGCAAATTGGAGCTGGCAGAAGAAACAATCAATGAACGTGAAGACATTGACCTGTTTTATTTGAACCTGTAATTAGCACTATACTCATTAAATTTATGACCCAGAAATTTAAATATTCAGTCTATTCATATGCCAGTTGAGCCGTGAATTACAACAGAGTTGCAATTGAGTCCAGTTCTTCGGACTCAACTAAGACAACTAACAAAATGATTATGATGGACAACCCCCATCCCAAAAATCAAAGAGTATCCACAACTGTAAGCAAAGTAGTCCCTTCCATTTGCCCCATAAGATCTAGGTGCCCTCTCAATCTGAAGCAAAGCAGGTATCACCATCACCAAATCCTCAAGATTGAGGAATGTATAAACATAAGGGGGTAATGCAACCATGGACCAAAGTAGACTTATTATTATTGTAGTAATGGAAAAACTTGTAACATTGATATAAAGATAGTGGTTGGTTACCAGAGGTTCTGAGAGGAGGGAGAGGGAAGAATAGGTGGAACATAGGGCATTTTTTAGGGCATTGGAATTGTTCTCCATGATATTGCAATGACAGATACAGGCTATTACGCATTTAGTCAAAACCTATAAAATTGCAAAGTGTAAACCATAATGTAAACCATAGATCATGGTTAGCAGTGATGCTTCAATATTTGTTCATCAATTGTAACAAACGTACCACACTAATGTAAGATGTAAGATGTTATTAATAGGAGAAAATGTGAGAGGGGGAGAGGGTGGGGTAAAAAAAAGATAAATAGTGGTTTAACCACAAAAAATAAATAGCGAACAGGAAATTTTACATGGAAGAAAACGGAATTGTTTGCCTTTACCTTATTTTTTTTTTATTTTTTATTTTTTTTAAGATTTTATTTATTTATTCATTTATCCCCCCCTTGCTGCTTGTGCTCGCTGGGTCAGCTAACCACGCCATGCGGGCGGGCTTGCCTTCACCAGGAGGCCCTGGGAACCGAACCCGGGGCCTCCCATATGGTAAACGGGAGCCCTACTGATTGAGCCACAGCCGCTTCCCTGCCTTTACCTTATAAATAAATAAATAAATAAAGTTTTTTTTTTAACCTCAAAAAAAAAGAGGAAAAGACATTGAAATCATCCCACCTGAGGAACAGAAAGAAGAAAGAAGAAAGAAAAGTGAACAGAGCCTGAGGAACCTGTGAGACAGCATCAAATATACCAATATACACATTGTGGGAGTCCCAGAAGGAGAAGAAAGAGAGAAATGGGCAAAAAGAATATTTGAAGAAATAGTGGCTGGAAACTTCCCAAATTTAACGTCAGACATGAATATACACATCCAAGATGTTCAACAAACTCCAGATAGGATAAACCCAAATAGACCCACACCATGCCACATTATAATTAAACTGTCAAATGTCAAAGATAGAGAATTCTGAAAGCTACAAGAAAGAAGCAACATATCTTATGCCTGGGAGCCTCAGTAAGATTAAGTGCTGATTTCTCATCAGAAACCATAAAGGCAAAATACAATGGGATGATATCTTTAAAGCACTAAAAGCAAAAATTGCCAACCAAGAATTTTTTATCCATCAAAACTGTTTCAAAAATGAAAAATTTGAAATGTTATTCCCAGATAAACACAAGTTGAGAGAGTTCCTCTATACTAGACCAGCCCTACAAGAAATGCTAAAAGTAACTCTGTAGGTTGAAAAGAAAGGACAGTAGACAACATACTGAAACCACCTGAAGAATAAAGATCTCTGGTAAAAATAATGACATAGGTGATTATAAGTGCCAGTGCTATTGTATTTTTTATTTTACATTACTTTCTATAGGATCTAAAGGCAAATGCATACAATGTAATGATAAATTAAAAATTTTGAACTCATAATGTGTAAATATATTAAGTTTTTACAAGAATTACATAAAAGTAGGGGGGCAGAGGGATATAGGAACATAGTTTATGTATGCTATTGAAGTTAAGTTGGCATTGAAGCAAATGAGAGCATTATAGATTTAGGATCTTAAGTTTAAGCCCCATGATAATCACAAAGAAAATATCAGGAAATATAACAAATTCATAGGGACAGAAAGCAGAGTACAGGTTACCAGAGGTAGGGGGCAGGCACAATGTAAAGTAAGTGTAATGTTTTTGTTTGGGTTGAAGGGAAAGTTATATTAATGGATGGTGGTGAGGGTACTGCAATGTTGTGGATGTGATTTATCTCACTGAATAGTATGCTTGGAAGGAATGGGAAATTTATGCTGTGTATATGTTTCCACACTTTAAAAAAAAAAGAAAGAGAAACCAAAGAGATAATGACAAATACAATACATGATACCGGATGGGATCTAAAAATGGAGAAAAGACTCGACAGGTCATTATTAGGACATAAGAAAACATCGGAATATAGACTGTAAGCTTTATATCAATGTTAGATTTCTTGAACTTGATAAATGCACTTAAGGTGATTACATAAGTGAATATTCTTATACGTAGAATCATGCAATCAGTATGATGTGTACAACCTGCTCTCAAATTTCAGAAAATAGATAGAATAATACTGCAAAGGTGCCAAACTTAAGATTGGTGGATCTGGGTGTCTGGGTTATCGGAGTATGTTGGAGTTCTCTGTATGGGGTTTGTATTATTTTTGCAACTGTCCTATAAGTTTGAAATTATTTCAAAATAAAAAGTTAAATACACACACACAAAGAACAATGACACTGCAACAAATCCCAGCACGTGGATATGTTTTAAGGCCTGCTAGTAGAAACATTTGCCCAAGTTTCATCTGCCTTTTAAAAACTGTAATCCTTGTTAAAGTGAAGTTGCTGGGGAAAAAGAAGAGAGGAAGAGAATATTGTGCTGAAGTATGGAAGCCTTAGAAAGCAAAGAGTCAACAGTAAAGTTGTCAGTGCTGTCTAAATTTACCTAATTTACTTATGATTTTGCTTGAGGCTATTCTGATCAGGACCTTTACTGGGCAAAAATGACAACAAAAACAAAATCAACAAAAGGCCCTGCTCCTTAAGTCCCATCATGGTTATAGGCATAAAACAGTTGAGGCCAATGACCTCTATATGACATTTCTCCTTTGTTTGCATAAGAGGTTTATTTTTCATTATCTTATCACCACCCACAACCTCTATATCAGATTATGCCAAGTCACATTGTTCTCTTAATTAGGTGATTAGGGTAGTCCAACAAAGGAGCGAATTTATAGCCTCCCCACTCCCAGACACTGAAGTCATTCCCAAGAAATTATTTAGAAAAGTTGTATAGCGAGTATAGGGTGGTGAAGAAGTTTCTAGCTCATTTTTTACCTCTTGGGAAGAAGTACTTGTACTACTCCTCCCAGTAAGGTAAACATTAACCTTGTAGATGGAAAACTTCGGACGTAATTATCTCTGTGTACTGCTGGTCGCATGACATATCTGGGGGCAGCTCCAGATGGCAGCAGGTAAGCCAAATGGTACAAGCCTCAAGCAATATTTGATTAAGAATTGTTCTCTCTGTGGGATAATAAACGCTTAAACCAGCAAACCCTGGGGAACTCTCCTCTAGTGCCTGCTGCTGTGGTGCAAAGCTTCGGGTGGTTTCAGAAGAGCAAACAATGCTCCTCACCACAGTACATGAGATGGTTGGATGGAAGAGCAGTCTCAGTGAAGTTGTATAGAAGAAAAAGAAGATGTTTCAAACTAAAGACATGAAATGCTCCCCAAAGCAGCAGTACAGTACTGAGAAGGACACGAGGTCTCTCCATTCCATTGCCACTGCCCTGTTGCAGGTCACCCCCATCCATCCCTTGCTTGGAGTTGGCAGCATCTTCCCAGTGGGAAGCCTCTGCCTTATCCCTTCCATTCCACTCAGCATACGGCAGCCATGGAGCTCTTTCTAAAATGCCATTCTGGTTATATCACACCTGTGCTTAAGCCCTTGAAGTGGCTTCCCCTTTCCGTTTTCTTTTGTTTCTCAGGATAAAGTCCAAACTCCGAACCTGGCTTAAAAGGTTTATTAAGACTTGGTTTCTGCCTTCCGCTCCAGCTCCCACTCTTTACAGTATTAACCTTCTTTTCGTTTGTTCAAACCTGTGAAGCTCTCTGGCCTCTACTTCTGGGAACTCTCTTAATGTTTCTTTTTAATCTGGCTGACTCCTTATTTTTCAGGACTCGACTTAGGCATCCTATAACACCCCGAACATCTCCCATGGTAGTGGCTACATTCCTTAGGCTGTTTAATTGAGTCTTTCTTGCTGGACAATATTAGCTAACAGCAAGTATTTACATTTTGCCATATCCTCTAGTAAGCATCTCCCTTGGTGTATGTCACTTGATTCTCACAACAATCCTGTCAGGGAGACACTTTGATTACAAATAATTGAACAAAGGCTTATGTTAAGTAATTTGCTTAACTCATATAGCTAAAAAGCTCCATAAGGACAGGGTGGCATTGGTCTTGCCTATCATTTAATTCCTAAGAGTGTACCTAGCACTTAGGTGCTGAATAAACATTTGTTTAATTATAGCTAGTACTTACATTGCACTTATAATATGCCAGGCTTATCTTATTCCTTACAATATAAGATGGGGAAACTGAAGGATAAAGGTTAGGTGACCTTCCCATATTACACACTTGAGCTAAGCAGCTGGCTTTAGAACCCATACTCTTACTCATTGCGCAGCTCTTCCTTTGCATGAATAGAAATGCTTAGAATTGCAGAAATATTAAGGAAATAAATGAAATACTCAACAAAGCAAAACAAATTGAGACCACTATTTAATAAGACAATTCCTTAATCCATGAGACTACTTCCCAAGAAGTCCTCCCCTATACTGACAGAGGGATGTATGCACTGTCCTGGCCAAATGAAAGTATGTCTGAAGGAAAGAATCCTTTTTTTATCACGGGGTTTCCCAGCTCCACTGAGTAATAAACAGTGACATAAAAATTTTCAACTAAAACATTGCTCTCATTCTTTTGGTATTGAAATTTGTACTCAAATGGCATTCTTTGGAGAAAATTGGGAGTGAAATCCATTGGGATTAAGGTGAAAAGTTGAAGTCAACCAGCTATACTGGAATAGGACTGCTGTGGTCTGGGAAAAAAGAAGAATGGAAAAATCCTTGTAGTTTCTAACAAGGCAAGAAAGTTTAGTTTGGCCTCATCAAGTACAAATAGAACTTGGGTGGCAGAGGGGAAAAACAAAGGAATGCTTTCATAGTTGTGTTTTCCTCCCTTCCCAAAATGGAAAAATTCATTGGTCAGTTTCTTCTGATTTTTGTTTTGTTTCAGCAGTTTCTACCCCAAAGAATTGTTTTAAAAGATCATCTCAGCATGTTTTTCTTTTTGCAAAATAGAAGAAATCTGAATAATGAATAGAAAAGAAAGCTTACTTTTGGGGGTATGATGACTTTGGGGGTGTGAAGGCCAGGGGCTTTCTGAGGGAGGGACTCTCCCCAGTCATGAGATATATCCCTGCAGCTGTCAGTATCTCCAGTGCAGGAGATCTCAGTAATTGACACAGAACTGATGACACAGCCTTATTTGACTTGGCTACTATCTTTTTGTCATACTGCACTGTCCTGTGATCTGACATATATCGTGTTAAATCATGAAGAATAGAAACAGTTGGTGATCTCAGCCTATCATATGAATTTGTTTAATCCAATGGACTCCATTTGCATTCTGACTATTCATGTCACTCTGAATTTGATGGTGGGGAGGGCTGAGCCCTTGATGAGTTCCCTAAGTCTCTTTGAGGGATGCTAGCTCTTTCTTATGCAGGGTGGTATATCTAAACACATAAGAACAGGTGGTTCCCTGTGATGGACACTTGACTTATGGAGACATATGGATATCCACTGCCACAATTTCCCCCATAGCGCATGTCCTCTCTTCTGTAGTTCCCATTTGTACTGTTACAGGAGCTAGGTGGGATGGCCGTCCTCAGGAAGGGGACCAGGGTAATGTGTGAGGGCTCCCTATCTGCCAACCACATTAAGGGATCCTATCAATTATGCTTAGAAATGGAGGAGGTAGTGAGGAAATTGAGGTGGGTAGTGCCCATGAAAATTTCCCCAAACTTGTGGCATGGTGCCAACATTCCCAATATTAAGAATATTCCCAATCATTGGACTGTGTCAACACAGCAGCTGGCAGTTAGAAGAAGCAAGAGGCTGCCTGTACTGGAGAGTTCCTTGTCAATAATTTTAGAAGAGTTGAGGAGTTTCTGGGGCCTAGTCAGGATTAAAGTTTGGAAAATGTTAGATGTAGGGGAGAAGTGAAGACAAACCACAGAATAAAAAGAATCAGAGCTTCTAAATCACCTGCCCTGAGTGGTCTAGGAATTGAAAGGGTAGAGGATACCTGCTAGAAACCAAATGGTCAGCTGTGGCTGATGGAGATCAACAGTATAAGCATAAGCAGTTGGCCTGCCAAGGTTGGTTTGCTAATATTTTGTTAAGATTTTTTGCATCTACGTTCATGAGACCAACTGTACTAGTCTTTTCTTGTAATGTTTTTCTAGCAATTAATTTTATCTAATTTTACAAAAATATCAGTCCACAGTGGGGAAAGAATAAAAGCTGATCTGTGCCAGTTATTGATTTATTGCTTCTCAGCTCCAAAATTACCCTTTTTACCTGTTCTGTAAAAATGGTTTTGAGCCCTTTTAGTACTTTTCCTTTGCCATCTAGCACTGAAGCTTTGTCAGTAGACAGTGCTGAAGAGACATTGCAGGAGAAAGGGGGTTTGCTTCCTAATTCTGGTGAGCTTGCTTGGCAGGCCCACGTAATGCACATGGTTATTCCTAAATCCAGGTCTTGCAACATATGTGGCTTCCCCAAGCCCCATATCCTGCCATGCAAACTGTGTCTCCAGTACAAGGCTACTGTAGCCCTTACAGCTTCTCCAATGACTGGCTTTTACAGTGAACAGTGGCCAACAGCAGCCAGCAGCCAGCAGCCTACCTTCGTACTTTGGGAGCTTTTACTGCAGTTCCTCCAGGAAGACACCTCCCCGTGAACAGTGTTCCCCAGCAACACAGAGGTCAGATTTCTGGCAAGTCACAGAGGACAGATTTCTGGCAAGTTCTGCCCATTAACTGTGCTCTCTCCAACAAGGTTTGGATTCAACAACCCTCAGCCTGGGTTTGGGAGGGGGTTTTCCCTTAGCTATATTATCTCAGCCCTAGGAGAACTGGCTCTGCTATTCCCATGTTCTTTAGCATTCTTTTTACTTTGTCTAAGCCAATCCTTCATTACTCCAATCCCTGTTAGTGTTAATTCTTCATATTAAACCTTCCTTGTTTAAATTACTGAGTGGTTTCTCTCTCTTGATTGGACCCTGACTAATACTGCCTTGCAGATAGTTTGAGATGCATTAGTCTAGGCCATGGTAAGCATGGCAGAAATTTGGTAATTTCCCCAATACCTGGTCCCCTACTATTCCACAGGATTTAATTTTATTAATTGCTGCTCAGAATAAAAATGACCTTTTCCAGACTTTTGTTTCTTTATTTTTAAAGAACTTTGAGATTATAGAAAAGTTACATTGAAAATATAGAGGATTCCCACATATTCCACCCCTTCCACCTCTCACATTTTCCCTTATTAACAACATCTTTAATTAGTGTGGTACATTTGTTACAACTGATGAACAAGTATTGAATCATTGCTACTAACCATGGAATATGAATATGTTCAAGACTTTTTAAAGATAGATGTGACTACTACTAGGTGCTGGCCAATGAGATACAGGCAGAAGTGTTCTCCTGCAGCTCCTAGGAAACTTCCTTATGAGACAGTTGGTTATAATACATGTCCTGCCCTAATCAAGATAGCAGAGTGAGATGCCTCAGGGCTCCATGTGCCTACAGAAGCTTTGAAGAACCAACAAAAATTGGAAGAAACATCTTTCTCAAAGTTATAGAAAACAGTTAAAAGATTACAGTAATAAGGCAAGAGCCGAATCAAGAAAAAGGCAACTTAAAATTGCTCAAACAATAAACAGTGCCTCAAACAGTGGGCATCCTGAGGGCTCTAGAGACATGTAGACACTATTGGCAGGGCAGACAATCTCAGGAACTTGACACTCTGTCAATAGGCCTTACTTTGGAATATATGCTCCCAGTGTAAGAGAGTTAGATTACTTATAATTTCCCCACACATGGCTTTTCTGCCCCCTTTTTGAACCTATAATTAGTACTATGCTTGTTAAATATATGTCCCAGAGACTTAAATCTTTGGTCTGGTCATATGCTGGTTGAGCCCTGAATCTCAGCAGAGTTGCAGCACCTACTCATCAAGTCATTGGCCTCACCCAGGACAACTAACAAAAGGATGATGATGAACAACGCCCATCCCAGGGAGCAGAGAGTGTCTGCAACTGCAAGCATTACAGTTCCATCCATCTGCCCCATGGGATCTAAGCCCTCTCTCAATCAGAGACAGGATAGACATCACGATCTCAAAATACTCAAGATGAGGAATGATTAAAGGTAGAGGGGAAAGCAATTATGAACTAAAGTAGACTTAGGATTATTCTAGCAATGAAAGAACTCATTTCATTGATATAAAGGCAGTGGCTACCAGAGGTTCTGAGGGAAGGGAGAGAGAAGAATAGGTGCAACATGGGGGCATTTTTGGGACATTGGAATTGTCCTGCATGACATTGCAATGATGGATACAGGCCACTATACATTTTGTCAAAACCTATAAAACTGTGCAGGGCATAGTGTAAACTATAATGTAAACTATAGTCCTTGGCTAGTACAATGCTTCAATATGTGTTCATCAATTGTAACAAATGTACCACACTAATGAATGATGTTAATGTGGGAAAGTGTGGGAGGAGGAGGAGGTAGGGTACAAGGGAATCCCTTGTATTTTTTATGTAACATTTATGTAATCTAAAGCTTCTTTTAAAATAGATATATATTTTTAAAAGGTCAGATTTCCTGACACCCTTTCTGGCCCCTCTCACATCCCCTCACTAGTCTGGTGTAGAGTCAGCCTGCACTCCCAGTGTAGGTCCCTGATACCAGTTCTGGAGGGAGCTGAATAAACCTCCTATACATACTGGGAGCATGTATGTCTGGCTTAATCTGTTTGGAAACAGCCTGAAAGATTAAACCAGTATGCTCACCAAAGGCTTGTCATTCCAGACTTGCCCTGTGTGTCAAAGGCAACTTGCAGAGCTCTTTTACAGAACACTGTAGGAAAACAGTTAAATTGCAGCTGTCTTGGGCAAGGTTTGCTAGCTGTGGGTATGTTCTTTTCCATGGGAAGAGGGGACATTTGGATCTATGTAAAAGGGAAACTTCTAGGGCCACATGTGCATGCCCAGGGCAAGACACATGTGCAGAAAGGACTGGAAAGGACTCTATGCTTTGGTCTTGAGCTATTCTCTAAACACATTATATGGCTCAGCTCTGAAGGAGAGCTCTTGCTCAGGCCAATATGCAAATATACAAAAAATGGGAAAGGTGTTTTCTTTGTTTCTCCTTTTGTTTTTTCTTTCTTTCTTTCTTTTTTTTTTTTTTTTTTTTTTTTTTTTTTTTGTTGTTGTTGTTAGCTCCTGGCATTCAAGGAAAACTCTGGGGGTGGAGAGAAATAAGTAAAATAAATCTTTTAAAAAATGAAGGAGAGATCAAGACATTCCCAGATAAACAAAAGCTGAGGGGATTCATCACCACTAGACTGGCCCTATAAAAAAATGCTAATGGAAATGATGCAGGTTAAAAGAAAAGGACACTGGAAAATTGACTGAAAAGAAATAAACATGTTCAATAAAGATAATAACATGGGTAAATATAAATACCAGTACTCTTATATTTTTCATTTGTAATTCCACTTTTTATTTCCTGTGAGATCCAAAAAGGCAAATGCATAAATAGAATGGTAAATCAGTGGTTTAGGATTCACAATTTATAAACATGTAATTTATGACAGGAACTACATAAAAGTGGGGGTGAAGGAGTGGGAAACATAGTTTGTATATACCATTGAAATTAAGTTGGTATCAAAGAAAATGAGACTGTTTTAAGATGTTAAATTTAAGCCCCATAGTAACTACAAAGAAAACATCAGAGAATACACAAACTCACAGAGACAGAAAAGAAGAGTACAGTTTATTAGGGGCAGGCTATAGGGTAATGGGGAGTTAATACCTAATGGGTGAAGAGTTTCTGTTTGGAGTGATGGGAAAGTTCTAGTAATGGATGGTGGTGAATGTGATTAAACCCACTGAATGGTATGCTTGGGAGTGGTTGGGATGGGAAATTTTATATTGTACACATGTTCCCACAATTTTTTAAAAATTTAAAAAAGAAAGGGCAACTAAAGAGACAATGACAATTAAATGCAATAAGTGATACTAGATAGGATCTAATAGTGGAGGAGAAAAGGCTCAAAAAGACATTAATGGGACATAGGAAAAATTGGTATATAGACTGTAAGCTTTATATCAATGATAAATTTCTTGAACTTGATAACTGCATTTAAAGTGGTTACATGAGTAAAAATCCTTCTCAGGAAATGCACATGGAACTATTAAGTGTTCAAGGAGCATGATATATACAACCTACTCTCAAATGTTCAGAAAATAGATTGATAAATAGATAAAGAGATGGGTGGATGAATAGATAGAATGACAGAAAGATGGATAGGTAGATAGAATGATACAGCAAATATGACAAAATGTTAAAATTGGTAGATCTGGGGGAATGGCAGTATGTTGGAGTTCTCTGTATGGGGTTTCTATTGTTTTTGCAACTGTCCTATAGGTTTGAAATTATTTCAAAATAAAAAGTTTAAAGAAAAAGACCGTTGGTAAGTCTTTTTTCCTTACGTGTCTCTTTTTTCTGTCTGCCATCCCATCCCACCTCCCAACCTGCTGCTTAGAACATAGATGTGATGACTAGAGTCCTACCTTGTACAATGAGAATGAGCAACACATGCTAGACTACGGTAAGCAGAAAGTTGAGCTTTGTGAAGCAGAGCTGCCATATTATCCCTGAATACCTACCTCACATGTTTTTTCTTAAAACTCTTTTTACATAATTGTAGTTTCATAGGCAGCTGAAAGAAACAATATGGAAAGATACTGTGTATCACTTATCCAGTTTCCCCAAATGATAATATTTTGCAAAACTATAGAAAAATACCACAACCAGGATAGTGACATTGATAAAGTCAAGATACAGAACATTTCCAACATTACAAGGATCCTTCCTATTGCCCTTTCATTGCCACACCCATTTCCCTTCCCCCACCCCCATATTTGACCCTAGGCAACCATTCATCTGTTTTCCAATTTATATAATTTTTTCATTTCCAGGATGTTTTATAAAGGGAATTGTACAGTATGTAACCTTTGGGGATTGACTTTTTTTCACTCAGCATAATTCTCTGGAGATTAACTCAAGGTATTGCATGTATCAATAGTTCTTTAATTTTTTTTGCTTAGTAGCATTCCATAGTATCAATGTATGACAGTTTATTTATTCACCCACTGAAGTACTCTATATCATTTCCAATTTGGGGCTATTAAGAATAAAGCTATCAAAAGCAGTGTGTACAAATTGTTGTGTGAACATAAGTCTTCATTTCTCTGAGATAAATGCCCAGGAATACAATTGCTGAATCAAATGGTAGTTGCAAGTATAGTTTTTAAAGACATTGCCAAAATGTTTTCAAGCATCTTTGCATCATTTTACACTCCCACCAAAAAAGTATGCATTTCTCTACATCTTTGTCAGAATTTGGTGTTGTCATTATTTTTTTTAAATTTTTTTATTATGGGTAAAAATCAAAATTCTCACAACACATACAAACATCTGCAAAATGATATATAAATATACATGCACACATGTGCACCTGCTTACAAAAATGTTGTCCATATATATATATATATATATATATATACATATATTCTAAGAGGCGCCCAGATCACCCAAAACACCACACGGAACCCACTGGGATTCCCATGTTGCCCACCTCCCACACCTCCCATCACATCCCACACAAACATCTCCCACAGTGTGGCCCACCACCCTCAATGAACTTACACATCCTGGAGCCTTGCCACCAACCATAGACCACAGTTCACACTGTAGACCACACTCTCTCCCACTCAGTTCTGAGTGGTGTGTGCTGATTTAAAATGGCCTACATCCGTTGCCACAACAGTACTCAGGACAACCTCCAACTCCCAAAGAAGCCACTGTATTTCAACTGCTCGTCCCCTCCCTACCCCAAAAGTGTCAAGTGGCCACTGGCTCCACCTCATTGTTATAATTTCTTGCATTGCTAGAATCACCATATGTGAACAACAGAATACCATCAAGTCCACTCTAGTCCATAGTTCTTCCCCCAATCCTGAGGGGACTGGGATGGTGATGTCCACTCCAACTCCAAGTGAGAGAGGGCCTACAGCCCATGGATACGGTGGGTGGGATGATCCCGCCTGCAGATGCAGGCCCTCTCCATTCCCTGGGATGGCCATTTCCCATCATTGTCTCCTCACCAGGTGACTTGGATGAGTCCATTGAGCTGTAGGGTAGGAGTTACAGCTCCACCTAGATTTCATACACACCTGGCACATAGGTAGGCGGGAGGCTCCAGTCTCTGGAAGTATACCTAAAAACTCCAGCATCGCATATAGGTTTGAATAGAAGGGACTGGTGAACCATGTGCAGGGAGGACTTATTTGAGTCCAACTCTGTCACTCTCAGGAGCACAGACTCCAAAATAGAACCCACTGATAAGGCATCAGTCTCTGGGGCCATCCCCCCCTATATAGGACCAGGGTGTCTCCGGAGCTTTCAGGAACCCCACTGAGTGGGGTGATAGGCTCTTAGATGTTCTATGAGCTCCTACTGAGGTGTGCGTAAGAGTTACCTCTGGGATGACCTCCCGACTCTCTTTGAAGTCTCTTAGCCACTTGAACTCGTTTGTCTTTACCATTTCCCCCTTTTATTCAAGGTCTTTTTCCAGTTGTGTTGCCAGTTGGCACTTGGGAAAAGTTTTCAATTAGTAATAATCGTGCCTCGGATAAACCTCATTGGCTACGATACTGCCACTGTGCAAAGCTGCCAGTTGGCACTTGGTATTAATCCCTCGTTGCCAGGGAGGCTCATCCCCGGGAGTCATGTCCCACGCTGGGGGGAAGGTAATGCAATCATATGCTGAGTTTGGCTTAGAGAGAGGCCACATTTGAGCAACAAGGAAGCTTTCAGGTGGCAACCCTTAGGCACCCCACAACTGCAGGCTAAGTCTCATTTACAAGAGCAAAGACTCACAAGGGTAGTCATCAATAACAAAAAAAACAAAAACAAAAACAAAAAAAAACAAAAACATCAGTGGGTCATCCTATTTTGACAGGCACTGTCCCTACACTCAGAGGACTATTGTTGCTCCCTTGGAGACTGTGACAGAGCTCTCCAGGCTAGGAATTCAGATTCCCTCATTTATTGTGTGATTATCCACCCATCATGACCATGCCCCATCCCCTGATCCTTTGAATGATTTTGTATATCTTTCATGTATGATTTTATTCGGATGAACCAATCCCCACGAACCCCCCCCCC
>JAKSZT010053767.1:3996448-4320411 GCA_026826555.1 Tolypeutes matacus | reverse complement strand
TGTAGTTTTCTGTATATAAGTCCTTTACATCTTTAGTTAAATTTATTCCTAGGTATTTGATTCTTTTGTTTACTATTGTAAATGGTATTTTTTTCCTGCTTTCCTCCTCAGTTTGCTGGTTATTGGTGTACAGAAATGCTACTGATTTTTGAGCATTGATCTTATAGCCTGCAACATTACTGAACTCCTTTATAAGTTCTAGAAGCCTTGTTGTAGATTTCTCAGGGTTTTCTATGTATAGGATCATGTCATCTGCAAATAATGAAATTTTTACATCTTCTTTTCCAATCTGGATGCCTTTTATGTCCTTTTCTTGTCTCAGTGCTCGTGCAAGCACTTCTAAGACAATGTTAAATAGGAGTGGTGATAGTGGGCATCCTTGTCTTGTTCCCGATCTCAGAGGGAAGGCTTTTAGGATTTCACCGTTGAAAATGATATTAGCTTTGGGTTTTTCATATATACCCTTTATCATTTTCAGAAAGTTTCCATCTATTCCTATCTTTTGTAGTGTTTATGAGGAAAGAGTGCTGTATTTTGTCGAATGCTTTTTTCTGCATCTATAGAGATGATCATGTGATTTTTTTCTTTCAGTTTGTTTATGTGGTGTATTACATTGATTGATTTTCTTATATTGAACCATCCTTGCATACCTGGGATGAAACCCACTTGGTCATGATGTATAATCCTTTTGATATGTTGTTGAATGCGATTAACAAGTATTTTGTTAAGGATATTAGCATCTAGGTTCATTAGAGAAATTGGTCTGTAATTTTCCTTTCTTGTGGTATCTTTATTTGGTTTTGGTATTAGGGTAATGTTGGCATCATAGAATGAGTTAGGTAATATTCCTTCTACTTCTATTTTTTGGAAGAGCTTAAGTAGAATTGGTGTTAGCTCTTTCCGGAATGTTTGGTAGAATTCAGCTGTGAAGCCGTCTGGTCCTGGACTCTTCTTAGGTGGGAGGTTTTTAATGACTGAGTCTATCTCTTTACTTGTAATTGGGCTGTTGAGTTCATCTATTTCTTCTTTCATCAATGTCGGCTGTTTGTGGGTTTCTAGAAACTTGTCCATTTCCTCTAAATTGTCATTCTTGTTGGCATATAATTTTTCAAAATATCCTCTTATGATACTCTTTATTTCTGTGGGGTCAGTAGTGATATCACCTTGCTCATTCCTTATTTTATGTATTTGCATCTGTTCTCTCTTTTTCTTTGTTAGTCTGGCTAAGGGTTTGTCAATTTTGTTGATATTCTCGAAGAACCAGCTTTTGGTTTTGTTTATTGTTTCTAGTGCTTTCTTATTCTTTATTTCATTTAGTTCTGCTCTAATCTTTGTTATTTCCTGTTTTCTACTTCCTTTAGGTTTAGTTTGTTGTTGTTTTTCCAATTCCTCCAAGTGTGCAGTTAGGTCTTCAATTTTAGCTCTTTCTTCTTTTTTAATATATGAATTTATGGCTATGAACTTCCCTCTCAGGACTGCTTTTGCTGCATCCCATAGGTTTTGATATGTTGAGTTGTTGTTTTCATTAGTTTCAAGGTAGTTACTGATTTCTTTTGAAATTTCCTCTTTGACCCACTGTTTGTCTAAGAGTGTGTTGTTTAACTTCCATATCCTTGTGCCTAACCTGTTTCTCTGGCCCTTATTGATTTCCAACTTCATTCCGTTGTGGTCAGAGAAATTACTTTGTATAACCTCAATCTTTCTGAATTCATTGAGTGTTGTTTTGTGGCCTAGCATGTGGTCTATTTTGGAGTATGTTCCATGTGCACTGGAGAAGAATGTAAATCCCGCTGTATTTGGGTGTAGTGTTCTGTATATGTCTATTAAGTCCAAATCTTCTAATGTATTGTTGAGTGCCTTCGTTTCTTTATTGATTCCCTGCCTAGATGTTCTGTCTAATGATGATAGTGGTGTGTTGAAGTCCCCTGCTATAATTGTAGAGGAATTTATTTCTCCTCTTAGTTTTTCCAGAGTTTGCCGCACGTATTTTGAGGCACCTCGATTAGGTGCGTAAATGTTGATGATTGTTCTCTCTTCTTGAGAGATTACTCCTTTTACTAATATGTAGTGTCCATCTTTGTCTCTTACAATAGTTTTGCATTTAAAGTCTATTTTGTCTGATATTAGAATAGCTACTCCTGCCCTTTTTTGGCTATTGTTAGCTTGTAAAATGGTTTTCCAGCCATTCACTTTCAGCCTCCTTGAATCCCTGTGTGGGTCGAAGGTGGGTTTCTTGTAGACAGCATATAGATGGATCATATTTTCTTATCCATTCTGCCAATCTGTGTCTTTTGATTGGTGAATTTAATCCATTAACATTCAGTGTTATTACTCGTAACGAATTTCTTACTTCAGTCATTTTTTCTTTGGGTTAATGTATGTCATATGTTGTTTTGTTTCTCTTTTTGAGTTTTCAGTTGTTTTTAAACTCTCCTCCAACTCTCTCTCCTTTGTTTTTTCCTTTCAATTTGTAGAGATTCCTTTAGTATTTCTTGAAGTGCTGGTTTCTTCTTGACATACTCTCTTAATTGCTGTTTATCTGTGAATATTTTGAACTCTCCATCATTTTTGAATGCCAGTTTTGCTGGATAGAGAATTCGTGGCTGGAAGTTTTTTTCTTTTAGTGTTTTGACTATGTCATACCACTGTCTTCTTGCCTCCATGGTTTCAGCTGAGAAATCAGCAGTTAATCTTATTGTGCTTCCCTTGTATGTGATGGTTCTCTTTTCTCTTGCTGCCTTGAGTATTTTCTCTTTGTCTTGAGCATTGGACAGTTTGACAAGTATATGTCTTGGAGTTGGCCTGTTGGGATTTATACTATTTGGGGTGCACTGTGCTTCCTGGATCTGCACATCCATCTCTCTCAATAGAGTTGGGAAGTTTTCAGCCATAACTTCCTTCAACACTCCTTCTGTTCCCTTTCCCTTCTCTTCTCCTTCTGGTATGCCCATAATGCGTATGTTTGTGCGTCTTGCATTATCGGTTAATTCCCTGAGACCATACTGGATTTTTTCTATCTTTTTGTCTATCTTTTCTACAATCTCTTTGATTTCAACTGTATTGTCTTCCATATCACTAATTCTTTCCTCTGCCTGTTCAATTCTGCTGCCATGTGAGTCCAGCGTCTTTTTCATTTCTTGACTTGTGTCTTTGTTCGCGATCATATCCATTACCTTTTTAGGTGTGTTAGCTATTTCTTCAGTATGTTCTCCTAGTGTCTTCTTTATATCCTTAATCTCTTCCTTCAGTTCTTTAAGTTGGTCCATGATATTTGTTTGGATAGCTTTGATTAGTTGTTCGATGTACTGCATTGCTTCCTGGTTTTTATTTTGTGCACTGGACTGGTCCATGTTTTCCAGTTTCTCAGAGTCATTTGTATTTTTCTGTTGCCCTCTGGTCATTATATTATCTTGATGGGTTTGTTCAGTTGATTAGCTCTTCTCTATGCTCTAGAATTTTATTTAGCTGTTGGTTCTGCGTGTGAGTTAAGTTTTCTCTTTGGCAGTTTTTCTTCTTATTTTATTTCCTTGCTTCTTTCTATGTTCCCTTGAAGGCAAAAGGTTAGGGCCAGAGGAATCAAAAGATGTAAGGAAGGCAGAAGGATAATAGAAATATTGATAAATGTTAGAAGAGGGGCAAAATGAGAGTTAATGAGATGAATATTTAACTTGAGTAGGCAGTGTAGAGTACTAGGAAAAAATATGGAGTTCCTACAATGGACTGGGAAAACAAATGGAGGAATATATATATATATATAGTGATTTAGAAGGCTAGAATTATGAGGAGGGAGAGAAATAGTAGAGAAAGGTCTGAAAGGAAAAAGTTAATACTAATAATAAAAAAATAAAAAAGAAGAAGAAGAAAACAAAATAGTTGGGATAGAAATTGACACCCTTAAGTTGTGGGCCTATGAAAAAATGTTGTCTCTAAGAGCCACAACAGAAAACAGAAGGCAGAAAGATTCAGGAAGGTTAAGCGATAGTTTGTAATACCGAATCAATATATACAGCGAGTGGGAAATTACTGAATAAGAAGCCCAGCAAATAAGCGACCAGCTGGCAGCACCTATTTAAAAAAAAAAAAAAAATAGAAGGAAAAAGGAAGGGGGGAGGAAAATGGGAATAATAGCAATAGACCAGAAAGTAACAGAGAGAAACCAAAGATCCACACAGGCAAGTAGTCAAACAGAGCTAATGGGGGGTCAATGATTCCCCTAGGGTTCATGTGGATCCTTCCTGCCTATTTGTGTTTATCAATGAATTTCCCCACAGGGTTCTATATGCAGGTCCTGAAGCAGCTTTTAGCTATTAAACTAAATTAAAAAGAATTTATTTTTCATTTGTTGAGGTGACCTCACTTTTTTTTTTTTTTTTTAGCCAAATGCAGGACCCAAAATAATTCCTCCTCTAGACCAACCCCCTTATGGAAGGGACCCTAGCTGGGCCCGTGGAAATTAATCAAGCACGTCCCACTTTCCGGACTCCCCAGGTTAGCTGAAGCTCTGATGTTAGTCAGTGAGGAGTGCTAAAGATGGCGGATTCCGCCCCTTCTGGCGCCGAGCTCCAGCGTCACCAGGCTGCTCAGTAAATCAGTTTGAGTGAAGATTTGCGTCTGCTCTCAGCCTAATGCTGCTTCAGGTCGGCTTATCTGCTCCCCAAAGCTATGGGGCGGTGCAGGCAGCCAGATCAATGTCTAAAAATATAAAATACCCTTCCCTGTCTTCCAACCGAACCCTTCCTTTTTTGGGAAGTGTCCCTTCCTCCTGGCTCCGCAGTGGCCCGGGTCTTATCCCTGGGTGGCTAGGGAAATCAGCTGCGTTGCCCGACCAAAATCCCCCCTCCGGTTCACTGGGTGCTGATTAGCTCGTTTGCTCTGTTCACACAAGGTCCAAGGGGCGCCAGGCAGCCAGATCCCCAGAAAATAAAACTTTTTCGCCCCGCCCTCGGCTCAAAATGGCCGTTTTATTATTTTTTTTCCCTAACCGCGGGGCTCAGCTGCCTGTGCCAACCCCCACCGGCAGCCTCAAAACTCACAAATCTCCACCGTTTGGTCCACGTGGCCGATCCGCGCAGATAGATGTCCCAAGCCTCTCACTCCACGCGTGCACAGCACAGACCCCCGGGCAGGACCCCGTCCCCAATCCGCCTTGCTCTGGGAGCTTGCAGTGTGTGCCCTCCTACACTAATGCCATCTTGCTCCAACCCGTCATTATTTTTTATTTTAGCTATTCTGATAGGTGTAATGATATTTTGTGGTTTTAACTTACATTCCCCTTATGCTTAATGATGTTGAACATCTTTTCATGTGCTCATTTGTCATATGTATACCTTCTTTGGTGAAATGTCTCTTCAAGTCTTTGTCCATTTTCTAATTAGATTTGTTTGTGTGTGTGTGTTTTGTTGTTGTTTAAGGAGGTACTGGGGATTGAACCTAGGATCTCATACATGGGAAGCAGGTGCTCAACTACTGAGCTACACTCACTCCCCAATGAGAGTTGGTTTTCTCATTTGTTTGCTAGTTTGCTGGTTTTTAGGGGGTACAGAGATCAAACCCAGGACCTCATTCATGGAAAGGAGCTGCTCAACTACTTGAGCTACATCTGCTCCCATGTTTGTGTTGGTCTTTTTTTAATGCTGAGTTTTGAGAGTTGTTCATATATTCTAGATAATGGTCCTTTGCTGGATATGTGGTTTGCAAATATTTTCTCCCAACCTGTAGCTTCTTCTATCATCCTGTTAACAGGATCCTTTGCAGAACATACGTTTTGAATTTTGAAGAAGTCCAATTTATCAATTTCTCTTTTCATGCATCATGCTTTTGGTATGGAGTCTTTGCCTAGCTCTAGGTCCTAAAGATTTTCTTCTGTGTTTTTTTCTGAAAGTTTTATATTTTACATTTAAATATGAGATTTCATTTGTCTCTATGTAAAATCTAATTTCCCATGTGATTTCTCCCTTAACTTGTTGGTTGTTTAAAAGTGTTTTTAGTTTCTACATATTTGTGAAGTTTCCAGTTTTCCTTCTGTTATTGATTTCTAGTTTCATTCCATTGTGGTTGGAGAAGATACTTCACATGATTTCAGTCTTTTTAAATTATGGAGACTTGTTTTGTGAACTATTCATTTGATGTTTTTTATATTTTCTATTGCTTTGATGAGATGTTCTCTTTCATTTAAGTGTGTTTGCAATTGCTTGTTGAAGAAGTTTTATGGCAACTGCTAATAAAAATCTTTCTAAAATCTCTGTATTCTCAGTGTTCATGCCTATTGATTGTCTTTTTTTCATTTGGTTTGAGATCTTCCTAGTTCTTAGAATGACAAGTGTTTTTTTTTTTATCAAAAACTAGACATTTTGAATATTATGTTATGAGACCCTGCATCTCATTTAAACATATGTCTTAGCTGCCTTTCTTTGATACTGCTCTGGTAGAAGAATAGAGTGCCACCTGATTATTGCCACATGGGGGTAGAATTCTAGCTTCCCCAATTGGCCTCCCTTGACACCTGAGCTGGAGGACTATTCCTGCTGAGCAGGGTAGCAGTCCTGGCTGCCCACATGGGCTCTACTGACACCTCAGTGGTACTGTCGTCATTACTGCTGGGCGATGGTGACAGTTCTAGCTCTCACTTGTCCTCCTCTATGCCATCCCAGTGCAGAGGGGAAAGGGCTATCTCATTATTGCCAGGTAGGTATGAACATCCAGGCTTTCCACTTGTTCTCTACTGACATCATGGAGCCAGGAGGAATCTTGTTACCAGACAGCAGGAGGAAGTCCCTACTCTGCATTTGGCCTTCTCTGACACCACTCAGGCAGGGGTGTCGGGGCACATTGTTACACACTCCTCACTCAGGCTTTGTTGTTGTGGGTGGGGGCGGGATCACTGCTTTTTCTGTCATGTTCGGCTGGAGTAGAGCATTTATTGCCTAAGAGTTTTCTGTCTTGCTAGCTGTCATTTTCCTAGTCCTTTGGTTAAAGAGAACAGGTTTTTGTTGGGGGATTTTTGTGTCTGTTCTAAGTCTGGGATATACGAGTCGAAAAGAAAATCTAGGAAACTCATCTCAGATTTTCCTGGCTGATCTGCCATCTTCTCTCCACTTTTCAGATTCTTCTTATGTTTATTTTATATTTATGCCCAAGGTATTTAATTGTACTTAGCAGAGAAAAGGATGTTTCCCCAACTTCCTGGGAAAGTTACCTCGGATATTTTTATGCAAAAAAGAAACTTCTATGTTGTTTAAATCACCATATTTTGGGTTTTCTAAAATTTACAAGGAAATCTAAACCTACTTTGTATAATAAGAAATGTTTTTTATTTTAAGTGCAATGATAAGCCACTTAATAGTGTTAAGCAAGGGAACTATATGACTTGCTTTACCTTTTCAAAAAATCACTGTGTGTATAATGGATTGGATTGGGGTAAGAGTGGATGCAGGAAGATAAGTTAGGAGGCAGTTGTGACAGGTCAGGCAAGAGATTATGGCATATGAGCAGGGATAGTGGTCTGGATATGGGGAGGAATTCACAGATTAGGATTAGGATTTATAGATGGAGGAAGGAGGAAGTGATAGAAAAGGAGGAAACAATCATGATTTTGGATTTAGCTTCTGGGTGGCAACATTTATTGAAATAAGGAAGACTACGCGGAAGAATAGATTTAGGGAAGAAATTTTAAAATTCAGTTTTGCACATGCTTTAAATTTTAGATTTCTGTACTAGGCTCCTACCTGGCTTCCCACCTTTTACCCATACTCCATTATAATGTCTAGTCACTGCACACTAGCCAGAAGGATCCTTTCAAATTTCAAGTCAAAACCCTCTAGGAACTCCACATCCAACTCTGAGTAAAAGACAAAGGTCTTTCAATAACATATAAAACTTTCTCCCTACTCCAACCCACTCACCATTACTGCATCTTCTACACTCCTCTTTGCTTCTTCTGTTCCTGCTACACTGGCTTCCTTGATGTTCTTTGAACATGCCAGGCACATGCCCACCTTTGACCTTCATAATATCTCCTCCTTCTGCATACTGAAGGAATGCTCTTCCTTCAGGTAGTTTAAATATCTTCCTGATATCTCCTTCTTTAGGCCTTGGCCAAATCTCAACTTCTCAATGAGGTCTATGTTGACCATCCTATTTAAAATCAGAGCTGCTCATCCATCCCTAGCACCTTACTTTTTCATTTTTCATAGCACTTAGCACTTTCTCTTATATGGGTCTTTTTTATTTGACTATTATTTTATTTTTTGTTTTAACTTTTTATTTTGACATAACTTCAAACTTGCAGGGAAGTTGAAAAAATAATACAAAAACAATATATAAAACTCCAACATACTCCCTTACCAGATACCCAGATTTACCAATTTTAGCATTTTGTGACATTTAGTATATCATTCTATGTATCTATCAATCTCTCTACCTATTTATCTATCTGTTTGTCTATCTATTATCTAAGCATTGGAGAGTAGGTTGCATACATCATGTTCCTCTAACTCTAAACACTTTCAGGTGCATTAACGGAGAATTAGGATACTCACTATATAACCATCCACCTTAAGTACAGCTATCAAGTTCAAGAAATTTAACATTGATATAAATCTTACAGTCCATATTCCAGTTTTTTCCAGTTTTTCCAATAATGTCCTGTTTTTTTTCTGAGTTGGAAGTTTTTTTTTTAATTTTTATTTTAACAACATATTATACAACCTAAAATTTCTCCCTTTAGCCACACTTGGTTTTGTTCATTACATTCACAATGTCCTACCTTCACATCCAGTCATTACCAAAACTTTTTCATCACCCCAAAGAGAAATTCTGTACCAATAAGGCTTAACTCCCCATTCCCTATCCACTCCCCAGCCCCTGGTAACCTATGTTCTAGTTTCTGACTCTATGAATTTGCTTATTCTAATTATTTCATATCAGTGAGATCATACAATATTTGTCTTTTTTTATCTGACTGTTTCACTCAATACAATGAATACTATGACTTTTTTATGATAAAAATTGTTAATCTTTATCTACCCTTACTGGGATGTAAGTGTTTTAATTTCCTAGGCTGCTCCAGCAAATACCATGAAATGGGTTGCATTAAATAATGGGAATTCATTAGCTTACAGTTTTGAGGCTAGGAAAATGTTCAAATCAAGGTATCCCAAGGTGACTTTTGGGGGCTGGCTGCTGGAAATTCTTGGTCCTTACCTTGTCACATGGCAAAGCACATGGTGGCAGCTTCTGATCTCTTCCATCTCTTCTGGGTTCTGTTTCAGTTTCTTGCTTCCTGTGGCTTTCTCTCTCTCTGGCTTAATTTCATTCACTTATAAAGGACTCCAGTAATAGCATTAAGACCCATCCTGGACCACACCTTAACTACAGTGGCCTCATCAAAAGGCTTTACTTACAATGGGTTCACACACACTGGTATGGATTAGATTTAAGAATATATTTTTTTTCAGATAGGCTCTGTGGGGGTAAAAACTGATTTGGAAGAGTCTGTTGGATAGAGGAGTTAGAGAGGGAATTTTCTGTTGGAGTCAGCCTCAGCCCAGGCTTGGGGTTTAGGTTAGATAATCATGTCTTTCCCCTCACTCTAAATTCAGAAACAGGGAGTGGATGTGACTAAAGTGGTTGAGTGCCTGCTTCCCATGCATGGGGTCCCAGGTTCAGTCCTCAGCACCTCCTAAAAACAAACAAACAAATGAAAAAACTAATTCTCATTGGGGAGCAGATGTAGCACAGTGTTTGATCTCCTGCATCCCATGTATCAGGTCCTGGGTTCATTCCCTGGTACCTCCTAAAAAAAAAATAGATAAATAAATAAACTCAGAAACGATTAAGAAATGAGATACAGTCAAGAAGATGGAAATCAAACTATTGGCTTTACTTCCAATAAAAGCTGATTAGAGAAGGAAACTTGCTAATAGATTTGTTAATATTATCCCACCACCTCTCTGACTCTTTTCCTCAACACCCGTTCATTTCAACCCTCTCAGTCACAGGTTGAGGTGGCATTCTTTGCAGGGGCAGGCTGTTCACAGGAGGGTAAGCAGAGAAATGGTTGTCCTGAGAGCAGGTGTCTTTAAAACAATGAGAAAAAGGATGGAAGACAAGCTCCTTTTCTTTTCCCCCATATCACCGATCAAAGACATCATTCATCCTTGCATGGGGGAGGAGTGAGCAATCAAGAGAGCCTAGAAGTATTCCCAGTCCTTTCTTAGGGCTGGAATTTGGGAAGTCCCCCTCTCTATATGGAAATTGAGGAGGTAGTGATACGTCTCCCAATCCTATCCAAGGATGGCTTTGGGGTTAAATACGTCTTTGCAATGGCCTGTGGTCCTGCCTTAAAATTCTAGTCATTTAGAGATCCTAGATCTCTCTTGAGACTCAGTGGTATGCCTGTGTGTGCTAGAAAAAGCTGGCTACTTAGATTCTGGAGACTTGAAGACTCCTTGGTGTTGTACTTTAGGCTTTCTCCAATGGACTATGCCCTTGGAACCAAAGTCCTTTCGAGCCTGAATTTTACCAACTATTTGTTTGTTTGTTTGTTTGTTTGTTTATTGCCAATATCCTCATTGGTCTTGGAAACAGTTTTTAGCAGCAAATGCACAACAATATTTACTTAGATTGTAAATGAAGATGTGGGAGGAATGAATATTCAATAATGAGAGTAAAATGGAGTTACACATGATGCAAAAATACGGTTCACATAGCAATGGATAGAACAAGTCAGGCATCTGAGCTTGGGGGAGGGGAGAGAAATTGTTGAGGACTTACCAAGTGCTTGACGTGTATTAAATCGCTTATTCCTCATACCCTGTGAGACTTGGTGGTAGGCTGTGGGCCTGGGCATTCTAGCTTCAGAGCTTGTACTCAAACACTAGGTACACAGCCTCCTTCACATAAAACAGGGCTTGCACTTGTCTCTTTGCCCTCAGGGTTCCTCGTGTAAGCTCTTCCACAGCACTCGACACAGTTGTAATTACTCTCTCCTTCCTCAAGTTGTGAGCCCCTCCAGGATAGGAGCTGTTCCATACTCTCCTTTATCAACTAATATGCTGCCTGTAACTTCCTAGGTAAGTTTTCAGTTAAATCAGTGAATGATATTCCTACCAAAGGGCCCTTAGAAGATTTTTCTGATCCACACAGCTATCACGGTATTGCAAGTAATACCATTTATAAATTGCAATTGCTTTACTCCCAAATAAAAAATGTCCAGATTAATGATCTATATTGAGAAGTGCTAATACATTGACCTTTCTTTTTGTTAAGCAAAATAAAATTGCTGCCTGCATTTAGCATGCCGTTTTCTGAGAAAAGATTTTCCAGAAGACAGAAATAATTGGCCTATAGGGGCTTCCTGGGAAAATGGAACAGTGGAACATACCCTACAGAACTGATAAACCAGTTTTGGTCCAGTAGCAACAGCTTGTCAGAATGGACAAGCATACCATGCTAATCATGTATATCTGCTCCCCACTATGTAAAATGCCAATCAGAACATTTGTCACTTGCTTCTGTTTGTCCTATATAAGGTCCTCTTTTTCACCCCCTCAGTTCAGCTCCCTTCTACTTCCTAAATAGGATGCTGCCCAGTTGATAAATTGTTCAATAAAACTGAGATTGTAAATTGCACAGAAAGTTTTTCTTCCATCAAATATAACTTTCTCCACAGTTTAAATTAAGAAAACCCTATTTCTTTCAGTGTTTCTGTGTGGACATGTCCAGAACATGGTGCTCAGTCGGTGCTGGGACCCCGCTAAATGGTCATTAGTCTCTTCCAAGACTCAGGGACAGGGGATGACTCTCTGGGCACTTTTTACTAGGTTTGTAGAGGACCCCAGAGTGATTTGATATTGAATTAAACCAGAAGAGTTTACTTACATAGTGGGTTTCAGAACACAAACTGTTGAATGACTTTTTCATTCATTCCATTTACTTTCTATGAGTCATTCACTTTCTAGGGTCCATGAAGCACAGTCTTGGTCCAATAAATCCACAGAAATCCACAGAAGGAACTGCAAAGTATATCAGAGAAATCTCAACTCAAAACGCAAGGACAAATTATTATGTGAGCTGCTTTGGGAGATGGAAAGGCAGAAGACCTGATATGATTAGCTGCTAATTAAATCAAACAGCTTGGTCCTGGTATACTCAGGACAAATTTTGCATATAGAACAAATGAAAAATCCAAGGGTAATAATATGTTTATGGGAGAAGAGCAGGTACTAGGGGCTGAGTGGAAGACAAAAGGTAGGAATAGTGGCAAAGAGCATGTCTATTCTGTTTTCTAAACCCAACCAAGAGAGAGGAAAAATGGATATTGCTTCTTGGTCTGGTAGTCTCCGAGCTGCCTAAATCTTTAATATTTATTCAGCAGCTTCTGTTTCTTAATTTATTCATTCATTAATTTATTAGTTTCTTTATTAATTTGTTCAACAAGGATTTGTTGTGAACCTATTGTGTACTAGGCATTCAGTAGGACACACAATATAAAGATGAGTGAGATCTATTGCTCATCCTCCAAAGTTTAGCAAAGGATTTAAACATGGAAGCAGAATAGAATAGCAGAGAACACCTCAAGGGCAGAGATAGAAACTTATTCATCATTGTATAACCAACACTTGGCATGGTGACTGGTACATAGTAGACATTTAATAACTTTTCTTTGAATGATTTAATGACGGTATTAGCCATACATTAATTTAGCAACTATCACATTGTTGTATTAAACTAGAAAATACAAGTGATATAGTCAAAACTTGAATAAATACAAAAAAGTGCTTTTCATGGCAAGAATTTGATTCAGAGATCCTGCTTGGAAAAATAAATAGTATACATTCTATAATATGTTAAAATCTCAACTGTGTTACAGTTGTGCTTAGGCCTAACTACTTTAAATGATTCATCCTGGAGTTAAAAGTTCCAGGGTAGAGTGTTCTTAATATTAGCTAATATTTTGTTCACCTGTGGCTCAATCTCAAGGAAACAACTGTGGCAATTTTATTCTCTTCAGAAAATCCTATTCTTAAAGTGAATCCATTCCTGTGCTATGTAAACCTACTGTATATGGGACCTTCTGATTAGATTCAGTTAAGGAACTTTCCTTTTGATTAGCTCACTACAGTAAGGCATGACCCAGGGTGGGTCTTAATCCTCTTATTGGAGTCCTTTGTAAACAGAGGAATAAAAAGCCTCAGACACAGAAAACTGCAAAGACAGGGAGAAACCTCCAGAAGCGGAAATCTTCTGGATTTCAGGAAAGAGTAAAGCCACAGTTGGAGCAGTCTGCAGCTCAGAGCAACAAGGCCTGGAGGAGAAGGCAGAGACTGAGTCCAGCAGACTCTGCATGTGCTCTGCCATGTGAGAAGAATCCAGGACCACCAACATCCGGTCTTCAGGGAGAAAAGCATCGCCCAAGAAAGCCTTGATTTGGACATTTTCACAACCTCAGAACTGCAAGCTTTTAACCTAATAAATTCCCATTGTAAAAGCCAACTCATTTCTGGTATATTGTTCCCAGTAGCCTTTAGTAAACTAAAACAACTGACATGAAAAGGACATCAGATCTTCTAGTCACCTCTGTGAAAAGGATAACATGCATGGCATGAGATGACAGTGGCTGTGAGGACAACTACAACAGCAGGTGTGTTCATATTTTTATTGATTTCTGATAGCATTTAAAAAATAGAAGTCATAAATTATGCATGGCCAAGACCAATTAAAAACTGTGAGGGAACTACACTTAAAACAATTGGCCCAAGAACTGTAAAGTCAGCTGGCTTACAGTGAGGATTTCTAGCAATAAATTACTTGTAAATGCTACTAGCCATTCTTATGGCCTTAGAGGATGCTATGGGGTGTCTCAGATGTGCTACAACCACAGGTCAGATACCAGCTGGGAAGTGGACACACAACCCAGTGCCTTCCTGAGTTAAGGCTTATAAGTGGTCCTAGGACTATGTCCCACAGAGGGCCACTGAGTTCCTCACATGAGACAGCCTCTCCCATTAACTGAGCAGCATTCTCTCCATATCATAATATGAACAGGAGTTTCAGAAGATCATGAGATAGGACTACCTTTGTGCAATACCAGGACAAGTGACCTGCTAGTTTAAACATGCTTCAGCATGCTTTATCCCATAGTGGCATAAGGAGGTCATAGGGCAACAACTATCCTTCAAAAAGAGCATAATTCACGTTAAGCTCTTCCAGTTAGAGAACTCCATAGATGAAGGATTGGTCTTTGAATTCGTATGATGCAGTCCCTTGTAGTTCAGGCTTAACAACATGTAATAATTTGATTTGAGATATTGCAAAAGATAGCATCCACCACTCCACTTAACAATATTTGAGATGTAAAAATAGTTATCAGGACTGTCTTCTAACTGTGCCTAAGAAGGAGGATGTCCAGAAGAAAGTGGAAAAATGTACAATCTGTGTGGAGAATGGAAAGAAACCGACAAAAATTTTCTAACTATCACAAAAGGGATTTTGTGGCCATTGTGTACCTAGCCCACTCTTGCTAGAACCAAACAGGAAATGAGCTAGTTACTTTTCTGAAGGACAGATAAGTGATCCGGGGCAGGTAGTGATCTTTGGGCATAAGCCGGCCCTGAGACAATCAAAGGGCCATCTGTCCCTTTTCAAAACCTTCTTCACAGCGCAGGGACCCAGAACCTTTGGAAAGTGGTTGGCCACTATTCTGACACCTTTTCTCCTGACATGCAACATAGGGGTAGAGCTCATTCTTTTAAGAAATATTTATTATTTACTACATGACAGCTGTAGGGACTACCGTGGTAAGTAAGCAGAGACCCAGCCCTACCTGCATGGGGCTTGCTGTTACTCTTGTGAGGAAAAATAACTTAGAAACAAAGTCACAAAATAAATATATACTTTCAAAGAAGAACAAAGTTGGAGGATTCACACTTCCTGATTTCAAAACTTATTACGAAAGCACAGTAACCAGAAGAGTGTGGTACTGGCACAAGGACAGATGAATCAATGAAACAATGAAACAGAGCTGATACTTCAGAAATAAACCCTCACATCTATGACCAATTGATTTTTTAAAAATAATTTTTTCTTTTATTTTTTAAAAGATATTTAGTTTACATAAATGTTACACAAAAAATATAGGGATTCCCAAATGCCCTACTCCCCACTCCTCCCACACCCACCACATAAACATCTTTCATTAGTGTGGCACATTCACTGCAATTGATAAACACATCCTGGGGCTTTGCCATTAAGCATAGACCATAGTTCACATTATAGTCTACACTCTCTCCTGCACAGTTCTGCATGTTATGTGATGATATAAAATGGCCTATATCTGTCATTGCAACATCACTCAGGATGATTCCCAACTCCTGAAAAAGTCCCCGTATTACAACTGTTTTTCCCTCTACCTGCCCCTAGAGTCTCCAGTGACTACTGGCTCCACATCAATGTTGTGATTTCTTCCATTAATAGAATCACAATATGTCTATAGTAGAATACTAGTAAGTCCACTCTAGTCCATAGCTCTTCCCCCAATCCTGAGGATTCTGGGAAGGTGATGTCCACTCCAACACCAATTGAGAGGGGGCTTATATCCCATGGGGAAGATGGATGGGACTGTCCTGCCTGCAACTGCAGACTCTCTCCATTTCCTAGGACGGCTGTTGCCCATCATCATCTCCCCGGCGATTGTCCTGGGTGAGTCCAATGAGCTGTAGCTTAGGTATCACAACTCCGATGAGGTTCTGGGCCCAGCTGACACATGGACAGCCCAAAGACTTGAGTCTCTGGACATATATCTACAAACTCCAGCACCAAGTACAGGTTTAAATAGAACCCCCTGGCTTTACTCCTTGGATGGCAAGACATAATTGAGCCCAACTCTGTCACTCTCAGGAGCACAAACTCCAAAGTAGGGCCTGCAAGCAAGGCACCATACTCCAGAGCTATCTGCCCTGGCCATAGGACCTGGGTGTCTATAGAACCCTCAGGAGCCCCACTCTATGGGGTAGTATCCACCTTAGAAGTCTATGAGATCCTGCTGAGATGTTCACAAGCGTTACCTCTGAGATGACCTCCCAACTCCCTTTGAAGTCTCTTAGCCATATAAACTCATTTTTCTTTACCTTTCCCCCTTTTATTCGAGGTCTTTTTCCAGTTGTATTGCTAGTTGGTGCTTGGTAGCTATCCCTTGGGGCCAGGAGGCTCATCCGTGGGAGTCATGTCCCACGCTGGGGGGAAGGTAATGCATTTACATACTGAGTTTGGCTTAGAGAGAGGCCACATTTGAGCAACAAGGAGGCTCTCAGAAGGGAACCCTTAGGCACCTCATAACAATAGGCTAAGTTTCAATTTCAAGAGCAAAGGCTGATAAACCTAGTTATTAATATCAAGGGCCCATCAGTGGATCATCCTCCTCTGCCAGCCACCGCCCCTGCATTTGGGTGACTGCTGCTCCCTTAGAGAATGTGGCAGAGCTCTCCAGGATGGGAATTCAGTATTCTCTCGATTATTGTGTGAGTCTCCACCCACTATGACAATGCCCCGTGAACATTTGAACATTTTTATATACCTTATATGTTTACTCAGGTGAACTGCCTCCCATGTATCCCTCACCCCTGACACCCCACGCCAATGATCCTCCCCCATCCCAGCAGTAACCCTTCTGTGATGCAAAGCTTTTTCAAAAATGAAGCCATTACTATAGCCAAGTACAATTAATAGGGAAATGAAACAATAATAATAAGTTTAAATATAAGAAATAATATATATAAAAATTTAAAAAAACTAAAAATACAATAAAATTAAAAGATTGGGATATTAAAAAATGAAAAATATTAAAAAAAAATTTTTTTTTTGACATTCTGCCTTTCATCACCGCAATATCTGGTGTCCTATCTGTGCTCTGGCACCTTCCCCCACTCATTCCTCAGTGTCTCACTATTTTTCTTCTGTTTTCAAAGAAGTTTTAGGTCACAGCAACGTCACACACAGAATACAGGAGACTCTCATATACCCAATGTCCTCCTCCTTTCCTACCTCCCTACCATATTAATACCTTTTTATATATGGATGGTACCTTTGTTATAACTGATATATAAATAGTGAAACATAGCCACTAAACATGGTCAATAGTTTATATTATGGTTTACATTTTAGACGGTACACTTTTATAAATTTTGATGATATTTACCATGTCCTGTGTCCATCATTGTAAGATCATGTAGAACATTCCCACTGCCCACTAAAAAAATCCTATTCTATCTATTCTATTCCTCCCTCCCCCTCCCCTCAGGGCCCAAGGTGACCCCCTGGCTTCACTCCTTGGATGGCAAGATTCATAGTTACATGCAACAAGACTGCAGTCTTGACACAGTGGTTTTTTCTCCCCTATCAGGAGCTACACATGCTCTTGAGAGTCTCCCACCTGTCTAGTTGTGAACAAATCAGTCCTCCCGAGGATAGGAGTCAAACTCCTTCCCACTCGTTGTGTGGGTCTCCACCCACTGATACAACACATTATGACAGAGTGATCACTCACATACTCCCTAGAAGCCTGCTCCAGGTGTCCCTTGTCCCGAATGCCACCCCACCCCCCGCCCATCCAACAACCTAAACCAGTAACCCTTCCTTGTCATATTGCCATAAGAGCATTCCCAACTTTGTACTTTCAACCTCATACCCACAAATCCCCAGTTTTCACCTGGTCCCTCTCCCAACTCTCCCCCCAGTACCCTGGACCTTCCTACCCACCCTTCCCAATCTACCTACCTGTCAAACCTGCACCACCCAACCCAATAATATTACTACCCTCCTGTCGTATCTCTTCAATATGCAACTACACACTTTCACCTTACCATAGATTACGTCTGTATGGGTGTTGGCTCACAACCTTCTTTTCCCTTTCTATTTCGTGTAAACCTATCTTCCAGACAATAGCTCTCTGAGTCTGCTCAATTTGCTTAATTCATATCAGTGAGGTCATTTACTGTTCATCCTTCAATGCCTGGCTTGCTTCACACAACCTAAGGTCCTCAAGATTCATCCATGTTATCCCGTGTGTTAGCACTTCATTCCTTCTTACAGCTGAGTAATATTCCATTGTATGTATGTACCACATTTTGTTTATCCATTCATTTGTTGATGGGCACTTGGGTTGATTCCAGCTTTTGGCAATAGTGAATAATGCTGCTGTGCATATATCTGTTCGTGTCTTTGCTTTCAAATCTTCTGGGTATATACCCAGCAGTGGAATTGTTGGATCATATGGAAGTTCTAAAGTTAGTTTTTGAAGAACCGCCAAACAGTCCTACACAATGGCTGGACCATTCTGCATTCCCACCAGCAGCGGATGAGGGTTCCCATTCCTCCACATCCTCTCCAACACTTATAATCCACTGTTTTTTTTTTTTTTTTTGTAGCTGCCATTCTAATGGGTGTAAGATGGTATATCATTGTGGTTTTGATTTGCCTTTCCTTAATAACTAGTGATGCTGATCATCTTTTTATGTGCTTTTTAGCAATTTGTATTTCTTCCTTTGAGAAGTGTCTTTTCAGGTCACTTGCCCATTTTTAAAATGGGTTGTCTTTTTATTTTTGGGGTGTAGGATTTCTTTATATATGCAGGATATTAGGCTCCTATCAGATATATGGTTGCCAAATATTTTCTCCCATTGGGTAGGCTGCCTTTTTACTTTCTTGATAATGTTCTTTGAGGTGCAAAAGTTTTTTAATATTGAGGAGATTCCATTTATCTGTTTATCCTTTTGCTGCTCATGATTTGGGTGTTACAAGGTCCTGTAGATACTTCCCTACATTACCTTCCAAGGTCTTTATGGTCTTGGTTCTTATATTTAGATCTTTGATCCACCTTGACTTGATTTTTGTATAAGGTGTGAGATGGTGTTCCTCTCTCATTCTTTTGGATATGGATATCCAGTTCTCCAAGCACCATTTGTTGAAGAGGTCATTTTCTCCCAGTTGAATGAGCTTGGTAGCCTTATCGAATATCAGATGACTATATATTCGGGGATCTATATCATAACTCTCAGTTTGGTTCCATTGGTCAGTACGTCTATCCTTGTGCCAATACCATGCAGTTTTGACCACTGTAACTTTGTAGTATGTTTTAAAGTCACATAGTGTGATGCCTCCAATTTCATTTTTCTTTTTCAATATGTCTTTGGCAATTTGGGGTCTCTTATCCTTCCAAATTTTGTACTTAGTTTTTCCAATTCATTAAAAAATGCTGTGTTGATTTTTATTGGGATTGCATTAAATCTGTAGGTTAGTTTGCGTAGGATAGACATCTTAATGATGTTTAGTCTTCCCACCCATGAACAGGGAATATTCTTCCATTTATTTAAGTCTTCTTTGATTTCCTTTAACAATGTTGGGTGGTTTTTTGTATATAAGTTCTTTACCTCTTTAATTAAATTTATTCCTAGGTATTTGATTCTTTTAGTTACTATTGTAAATGGTATTTTTTTCTTGATTCCTCCTCAGATTGCTCATTATTGGTGTACAGAAATGCTACTGATTTTTGAGCATTGATCTTATAGCCTGTGACTTTACTGAACTCATAAATTCTAGAAGCTTTGTTGTAGATTTCTCAGGGCTTTCTATGTATAGGATCATGTTGTCTGCAAATAGTGAAATTTTTACTTCTTCCTTTCAAATTTCAATGCCTTTTATATATTTTTCTTGCCTCAGTGCTTGAGCAAGTACTTCTAAGACAAGGTTAAGTAGGAGCGGTGATGGTGGGCATCCTTGTCTTGTTCCTGATCTTAGTAGGATTTCACCATTGAAGATGATGTTAGCTGTGGGTTTTTCATACGTTCCCTTTATCATGGTCAGGAAGTTTCCTTCTATTCCTATCTTTTGCAGTGTTTTTATCAGGAAAGTGTGCTATATTTTGTCAAGTACTTTTTCTGCATCTATAGAGATGATCACGTGATTTTTTTCTTTCAATTTTTTTATGTGGTGTTTTACATTGATTGATTTTCTCATGTTGAACCATCCTTGCATACCCAGGATGAAACCCACTTGGTCATGGTGTATAGTTCATGATATCTTTTTATCTATCTGTTCTACTATTGGCAAGTATTTTGTTGAAGATTTTAGCATCTAGGTTCATTAGAGAGATTGGCGTGTAATTTTCCTTTCTTGTGGCACCTTTGTTTGGCTTTGGTATTAGGGTAATGTTGGCAACATAGAATGAATTAGGCAATATTCCTTCTACTTCTATTTTTTGGAAGAGTTTAAGCAGGATTGGTGTTATTTCTTTCTGGAATGTTTGTTAGAATTCACCAGTGAAGCTATCTGTCCTGGCCTCTTCTTAGTTGGGAGGTTTTGATCACTGAGTCTATCTCTTTACTTGTAATAGGACTGTTGAGTTCATCAAATTCTTCTTTTGCCTATGTAGGCTGCTTGTGAGTTTCTAGGAATTCATCCATTTCCTCTAAATTATCATTCTTGTTGGCATATAATTTTTCAAAGTATCTCTTATGATACTCTTTATTTCTGTGTGGTCAGTGGTGATATTCTTTCCTCATTTCTTATTTTGTGTATTTGCATTTCCTCTCTTTTTTTCTTTGTTAGTCTGTCTAAGGGTTTGTCAATTTTATTTATCTTCTTGAAGGACCAACTTTTGGTTTTATTTATTTTTTTCTAGAGCTTTCTTATTTTCTATTTCATTTATTACTACTCTAATCTTTGTTATTTCCTTCTTTCTACTTCCTTTGGGTTTAGCTTGTTGTTGTTTTTCCACTTCTTCGAGGTGTGCAGTTAGGTCTTCAATTTTAGCTCTTTCTTCTTTTTTGATATATGCATTTATGGCTAGATTTTCCCTCTTCATACAGCTTTTGCTGCACCCATAGGTTTTGATATCTTGTGTTGTCATTTTCATTCATTTCAAGGTAGTTATTGATTTCTTTTGAGATTTCCTCCTTGACCCACCAGTTGTCTAAGAGTGTGTTGTTTAACTTTCATATCTTTGTGCTTAATCTGGTTCTGGCCCTTACTGATTTCCAATTTCATTCCATTGTGGTCAGAGAAATTACTTTGTATAATATCAATCTTTCTGAATTCACTGAGATTTTTTCTGTGGCCTAGCATGTGGTCTATCTTGGAGTATGATCCATGTGCACTCAAGAAGAATGTATATCCTGCTGTATTTGGGTGAAATGTTCTGCATATGTCTATTAGGTCCAGATACTCTAATGTATTAACCAAAGTCTTTGTTTCTTTATTGATTCTTTGTTGAGATGTTCTGTCTAATGGTGATAATGGTGTATTAAAGTGCCCCAACATAATTGTAGATGGACCTATTTCTCCGCTTAGTTTTACCAGTGTTTGCCTCATGTATTTTGAGTTGCCCCTGTTAGGTGCATAAATGTTTATGATTGTTCTTTCTCCTTGAAAGATTACTCCTTTCACTAATACATAGTGTCTGTCTTTGTCTCTTACAATAGTTTTGCATTTAATGTCTATTTTGTCCAATATTAGTATGGCTACTCCCACCCTTTTTTGGTTATTGTTTGCTTGTAAGATTGTTTTCCATCCATTCACTTTCAGCCTCCTTGAATCCCTGGGTCTAAGGTGGGCTTCTTATAGATAACATAGATGGGTCATATTTCCTAATCCATTCTGCTGATCTGTGTCTCTTGACTGGTGAGTTTAATCCATTAATGTTCAGTGTTATTATTCTCAAGGAATTACTTACATTAGCCATACTTTCTTTGGGTTTATGTATGTCATATGTTGTTTTTATTTCTTTTTTTTTTGTCTTTTTAGTTGTTCTTACACTCTCCTCCAGCTCTCTCTCTCCTGTTTTTAACTTTCAACCTGCATAACTCCCTTTAGTATTTCTTGAAGGGCAGGTTTCTTATTGGCATACTCTCTTAATTTCTGTTTATCTGTGAATATTTTGAACTCTCCAACATTTTTTTTTAACTTTATTTTGTACATTTAATAATTGAAAACATAAGCAATTGAAAACTAAAAAGTAAACACAGATGAATAAATATATACATTTCTCAATTAAATGTAATGGATACATGTAAATTTTGTTTTGTTTTGTTGTTTGTTTGTTTGTTTTTTCTGTGAATCAAACAATATATTACACAATATATTTGGTTCATAGTAATGCATTCATACAGTATTTGTCCTTTTGTGTCTGGCTTGCTTCACTCAACATAATGCCAGCTTTGCTGGATAGAGAATTCTTGGCTGGAAGTTTTTTTTCTTTTAGTACCTTAAGTATGTCATACCACTGCCTTCTTGCCTCCACGGTTTCAGATGAGAGATCAACACTTAATCTTATTGAGCTTCCCTTTGTATGTGATGGTTCTATTTTCTCTTTCTCCTTTCAGTATTTTCTCTTTGTCTTGAGCATTGGACAGTTTGACTAGTATATGTCTTAGAGTAGGTCTATTGGGATTTATACTGTTTGGGGCATGCTGAGCTTCTTGGATTTATACATCCATCTCCCTCAATAAGGTTGGGAAAATTTTCAGCCATTATTTCCTCCAACACTCCTTCTGTACCCTTTCCCTTCTCTTCTCCCTCTGGGATGCCTATAATGTGTATGTTTGTGTGTTTTGTACTGTCATTCAAATCCCTAAGTCCCTGCTGGATTTTTTCTATCTTTTTATCCATCTGTTCTACTGTTTGTTTGATTTCAGAGGTACTGTTTTCCACATCACTAATTCTTTCCTCTGCCTGTTCAAATCTACTGTTACGTGCTTCCAGTGTCTTTTTGATTTCTTGGATTATGCCATTCATCACCATCATATCTGTTATCTTTTTATGTATATTTACAACTTCTTCAGTATGTTCTCCCAGTGTCTTCTTAATATCCTTAATCTCTTCCTTTACTTCATTAAGTTGATCCATGATATTTGTGGACAGCTTTGATTAATAGTTCAATGTTCTGCACCTCTTCCTGGTTTTTAGTTTGTTCATTGGACTGGGCCATGTCTTCCTGTTTCTCAGTATGGTTTGTAATTTTTTGTTGCCCTCTGGTCATCTTTTTATCTTGATGTGTTTATGCAGTTGATTAGTTTCTCTCTTTACTCTAGGGTTCTATTTAATTGCTGTTTTGTGTGTGTGTTAAGTTTTCTCTTTGACACTTTGTTCTTCTTACTCTATTTCATTGCTGTTGTCTATGTTTCCTTGAAGGAAAAAATTAGGGCCAGAGAAAGTGAAAGAGGCAAGAAAAGTTAAAGGGTAATAGTAATAATAATGGTAGTTGTTAGAAGAGGAACCATTTAAGACCTTGGAAAATGAATATTTAACTCATGAAACAGTGTAGAGTAATAGGAATAGGAAAGTGGGATACCAACAATGATATGGGAAAACAAATAGAAAAAAAAAATAGACTGAATTAAAAGACCAGTATGATGAGGAGAGAGGGAAAGAGAAAAGAAAAGACAAAAAGAAAAAAAAGTTAATAAAAGAAAGAAAACAAGATGGATGAGGTTGAAATAAAAACCAGAAAAATTGGTGACTAAACAAAGAGAGGTGGAATGTACGAACAGCAACAGAAAGCAGAAGATAGAATGATGAGGGAAGGAAAAGAGACAGTTTTGGTATACAAAATCTGTATACACAGAAAAGGGGAAATCAAGGAAGAGGAAACACAGTAACCAAGAATCAAGCCAGCAGCACCTTGAAGAATTTATCTCTTTGTCCAGCTCCCTCCAGATTGATGTCCTGAAGCCTCTTACTCTGTGGGTTCCCAAAACAGCTCACTCGGGCAGGATCTTGCCCCCACTCAGCTGTTTTTTGTGAGAGTGATCTGCCTATGTTGCTTTGAAAGGAAAAAAGGTTGGACCAGATAAAAGGAAAGAGGTAAGAAGACAAAAAGAATAATAGTAATATTATTAGTAAAAGGCAGGAGAGCAAACATACAAGACCTAGGAAATTGAAAAACTAACACAAGTAAGAAGCACAGAGGAATAAGATTAGGAAAGTGAAATTGAAACAATGAAACAAGAAACAGAACAGAGAAACAAATATATAGAATGAATTAAAATGCTGGAAAGGTGAGAAGAGGGGAAAAGAAAACAGAGAAGAGAGAGAGAAAAAAGTAAAAAAAGAGAAAGTATACAGAGAAAAAGGGAGAGAGGGAGAAATACAAACAAGAAAAATTGGAGACAAAATAAAAGAGGTGGGATGAAATAACAACAATGGAAAACAAAAATTATAGATGAAGGAATGAAAAGAAATAGCATAGGTAGAATAGATCAGTAATCAAAAGAATAGAAGTAAGAAAAAGCAAAAATAAACAAGCAGAGAAAGAAAGGGAGGGGATACAAAGTAAGCAAAAAACGAGACAGCAGCAACTCTTTTTTTTTTTTTTTTTTTTTTAAAAAGGAAACAGAATAAAATAATAATAATGAACAAGGAAAAACAGCCTTCTTTCTTAGACCGCTAAGGATCTTCTCAGGCTGCTGGTGTTCCTCAATCACTCACCCTGCAGCCTGCCCCCTGCAGGTTTTGAACTGGGTTAGTGAGTAAAGTAAGGGAAATAAAAGAAAATGAATTTTAAAAAATAAGAGACCCAAGAAAAGCTAATACAAAGAAAACGTCTATATGTGCTCTGTTATAAAGTTTCAGCTGGCTGCCTGCTAACCTAGTGGATCTCTTCTCAAGGAATAGCCAGAAATCAAACCAGGGACCTCATATATATTAGGCAGGAATTCTCCCAATGAGCTATCCTGGGTCCCTGGGTTATTCAGCCTTTCAGAAGGCTATCTGTCCCTTTTCCCCTGGGCAGGTTAGATCCCCTGCAGTCAGCAGGAGTGGTGCTGATCGCCATCTGCCTCTGCCTCCTCACTGATGTAATTCCTCTTTTTTACCTAGGTGGCTGGGCGTGACTGCCTGCCTGAGATGATCCCCCTCCCCTCTCCCTGTTGAGTTGGGGTCCTTTGAGATATTCAAGGGGAACCCAGCTGGCTAAACTTACTGCAAAAAAATCACTCTCCACTCTCCCAGACTTCTCTTCCTCACAGGAAATCTGTCCTCACACTCCTGTTTGGAGCAGGGCACTGGGTCTCCACCTAATCTGTCTGCTCTGTGCTCCTTCCAGCCACCAAGGTAGGTCACCTCTAATTATTCCTGGCTTCCCTATATGTCCAGTACCCTCCTAGATGACTCAGAGCATTTCCCGTGGAGGTAGATGTAGACGTCTGCTCTACTCTCAGTTAGATACAATTCGCCAGGAGTTTTACTTGCTTAATATCCTGGGAGTGGGGGAGGGGAGCTCTTCCCAGCAGCCAGGACGTTTAACAACTCACGGTTACTTGTTTTGGCTTCTTTGTGTCTTTTTTTTTTTTAAAGATTTTATTTATTTATTCATTTATCCCCGCCTTGCTGCTTGTGCTCGCTGGGTCAGCTAACCACGCCGTGGGGGCGGGCTTGCCTTCACCAGGAGGCCCCGGGAACCGAACCCGGGGCCTCCCATATGGTAAACAGGAGCCCTACTGATTGAGCCACAGCCGCTTCTGGGAGTTGGTACGCAGTGTCCTGGTTTGCTGTGCCCCAAAGCAGTTCCCCATGGCAGTCTCTGGCTTTTTCTTTGTTGTTTTAGTGAGAGCTAAGATTTATATGACTAACCGGTTGGCCATGTTCCCAGTCTCCCTCCCAATTGAGTTTTGACAAGGATGCCAAGTCAACTCAATGTCTCTTCAACAAATGGTACAGGGAAACCTGGATATGCACATGCAAAACAATGAAGATGGACCTCTATCACATGCCATATACAAAAATTAACTCAAAATGGATCAATGACCTAAAGATAAGAGCTAAAATTATAAAACTCTTAGAAGAAAACATAATTGAATATCTTCAGGACCTTATAGCAATGTGTTCTTAGACTTTACATCAAAAGGACAAGCGACATAATTTGGGGGCATTTTTGGGACTTGGGAATTATCCTGAATGGCATTTCAATGACAGATAACAGGCCATTGTATATTATGTAATAACTTGCAAAAATGTGTGGGAGAGAGTGTAAACTACAATATAAACTATAGTCATCGATTAGTGGCAATGCTCCAAGATGTGCTCATCAATTGTGACAAATGTACCACACTAATGAAGGATGTTGCTGATGTGGGAAAATGTGGGAGGGATAGGGAGTGGGGTATATGGGAATCCCCTATATTTTTTGCGTAACATTTATGTAATCTAAGTTTCATTAAAAAAAAAAAAAAGAAGTATATATTTTTTAATAAAGGACAAGCAACAAAAGAAAAATAGACAAATTGTACTTCATCAAAATTAAAAACTTGTATGCATCAAAGGAAATAAAAATGTGAAGATAAAATCTACAGAATGGGAGAAATATTTAGGAGCCATATATTTGATAAGGGTTTAACACCTAGTATATTTAAAGAATTCCTAAAACTTAACAACAATAAGATAAGCAATGCAACTTAAAAAAATGACATTTTTCCAAAGAAGATACAAATGGCCAATAAACATATGAAAGGAGGTTCAACATCATTAGCCATTAAGGAAAAACAAATCAAAAGCACAATGAGATACCACTTCACATCCACTAAAATGGCTATTATTTAAAATATGGAAAATGACAAGTGTTGGTGAGGATGCAGAGAATTAGGAACCCTCGTGCATTGTTGGTGGCAATGTAAAATGGTGTAGCCACTTGTAAAAAAGTTTGGTGGTTCATCAGAATGTTAAATATAGAATTACCATATGACCCAGCATTCTCACATTGAAGTATATTCTTAAAAATAATTGAAAGCAAGGACTCAGATATCTGCACACCAATGTTCAAGGTTGCCTTAATCACAATAGCCAAAAGGTAGAAGCAAATCAAGTGTCCATCAACAGATGAATGGATAAACTAAATGTGGTATACACTGATATGTCTTAGTTGTCAGGCTTTTATGGCAAATACCACTCAGTGGGTTGGCTTAAACGATGGGAATTTATTGGCTCATGGATCCAGAGGCCAGAAGTCCAAATCAAAGCATTGGCAAGGCTTGCTTCCTCTCTGAAGACTGTAACATTTTGGTGCTAGTTGCTGTAAATGCTTGGGGTTCCTTGACTTGTATTTCTGCTTCCCATCACATAACAATGTCCTCTCCTTTTTTTGGTTTCTGTGATTTTGAGATTCTGTTTATAAGGCCTTCAGTAATCCAGATTATGACCTACCCTTATTCAGTTGGCTGCTCCTTAATTAAAAATAACATCTTCAAGAGGTCCTCTTTACAATGGGTTTACACCTACAGGGACATGGATTATGATTAAGAATAAGCATTTGTTGATGTACATAACTCAACCTACCATGACATACAATGGAATATTATTCAGCTATAAAAGGAATATAGTTTTGATACATGCTACAACATGAACGAACCTTGAAGTCATCATGTTGAGTGAAATAAACCAGAGACAAAAGGACAAATATGGTATGATCTCACTTATATTAAATAACTAGAATCTGCAAATTCATAGAAATAGAAAGTTTACTGTGTACTAGGGTTGAGAGTGGGCTAGAGAATGAGGGTTATTGCTTAATGTATAGAGTTTCTATTTGGCGTGATGGAAAAATTTTGGTAATCAATAATGGTGATGGTAGCACAACATTGTGGATATAATTAACACCATTGAATTGGAAAAAATGGGAAAGGTTGTGCTGATTATATGTTACCACAATAAAATTTTTTAAAAATATACTTACTTTCAAATAGTGACGTGTGTTGCAAAAGAGAAATATAGTATTCTTTGAGGCACTGTTATAAGAGAGCTTAATTTAGATTTGGGGGTTGGAGAAGGCCACATTTAAATATATGCCATTAAGCTGAGAGTTGAAGTCTGGATCAGAGTTAGCTAAGCAAATAGTGTGTCTTTATGTGTGTGTCTGTGCATGTGCACATGCCTGGTGTGTTTGGTGGGTAGGAGATGAGTGTTGGGGAGATAAGGTATGTCCTGGGCTGAAGGAACTGCAAAGATCTTGGCAGGGAAGAGCTCTTCCCTTTCAAGGAGTTGCTGAAAGAAAGTAGGATGTCTGAGGTGGAGATGGGTAAGAGCTGAAGCTCGAAAGGTAGACAGAGGCCATGCCATTCAGAGCCATGCAGGCCATGTTGAGGATTTGAGATTTTATCCTAAGTAAGGGGATATGTTTGCCAGTGACCTGCAGGGAAAAGATGGTGTGGGTTGTGCCCCAGCTACTGACTTGAACAATGGTGCTGTCAGTTGTGGCTCTTCGATGTGTTTGGGGATTGGAATGTAGTCTGGGTGCAATGCCAGCTAAACATGGTCATGTTTAATAATGCATTTTGTAGGTTATCAGTGCTAGTGATAGTGCTTTATCAAGGCTGTTAAAAAGGTGTAAAACTATGCAGGAAAATACTGCACACAGATTGGATCTCCTCAAAATGTCAGATACCATGAGTCTCTGTGCAAGCATCCAGGGAGGCAAAGCCAGTGAACAGAGAGGGTTCCCACTGAAAGGTCAATCTGAAGGCAATTGTTGACCCAACATTCTGCGCCATCAGAGCCTCTCCTTGGAAACTCCTCCCTCTTGCCTCAGACCAAAAGATATGAAGGAAGTTTAAATAACTCACTCACTGGACTCTTCCCTTAAGTTTGAAAAAAAGTTTCTCTTGTATGTTTCTTAAGAAAGTGTACCAAAAAGAAAAAAAATACCAAGTTGCAAAATCTTTCACATTCCATAAAATGCCTCTGGTTCTGCCCACGTTAGCAAAGCCTAGGCTTGGATTTTGTTTTTTATTAAGATCTTAACAATTATCCCCAAAAGCTTATGCATTATAAGATGTTTTTTTCTAAGTATTTAATTCAATGTGTTTTTCATTTCATTTCTTTTTTTTTTAATTCAGTGTATGGGAAACATATGCACAATAATGTTTCAAAGCCTACAACCTCAATGAACCAGGGGAAACCCCATGTATTAGTAGAGCAAGTTGTGTTTATGTGAGTACAACATCAAATAAAAATAAAAGAGAAAGTTGTTGCCTAAAAGCATTATTTACGGACTACCAAATGGATTATACGCTCTATTGTGTTTATGGGTGTATTTGATCAGAAGAGTAACAAATTCCTGGCTTTAAGCAAATATTACCAATGTCTGCTATAGAATGAATCTGAATGGGTTGGAAAACAATGGACTAATTGTTTCATAAGATTGAGAATGAGAACAAAAATGTGCTAGGAATGTACTGTAAGTATGAACCCTGCACACTGCTCTCATGGTTCAATGGATGAGTGAGAGCTTCCAGTCATAAAGCAGGACATCTGAATTAATAATTATAATAACTGTTAGTGTGCTTTACGTCATAGAAAAATAACTTTTTGTCTGTCTTATTTCCCCAATCTTTAAAAAAATGGTAAAAATAATAATAACCTATGTGACAGAAGTATGGCCACAAAGAAAAATAATTAAAAAGTCATTAAAAGTTGGCTGGATCTACAGAACTGAGCAATGTAAGGAGTGAACAAATATTTCTCAGGTGCTAATTGCCACAGCAGGGTGAAGTCTGCATTCTGGATAGCACAGCCAGGACATTTTCATCCCCTTGCTAGTCTTAGACCATGGAGACTGGATGTCGCCAGTTGGGCTAGACAGTCTAACCATAAAATGTGACACAAACAAGACCACTATGGACTCTGTGTTCAGTGAATACTTTATCATTACCAATTCTTTTTTTTTAATTTATTTTTAGAGGTGCCAGGGATTGTACCCAGGACCTCATACATGGGAAGCAGGTGCTCAACCACTGAAGGTGCTCAACCACTGAGCTACATCCACTCCCCTTACCAATTCTTGATTGCATGTTGATATCCATTTTTAAAGTGGTGGTTCCATACTAGAGTGAAAGAAAAATGAGTACCCTCAGCTGTGAAAAAGGCATGAAGGTGAGAGAGTTAAATTCTGATTGTTACTCAGAGTGCAGATGATTCCAAATGCTTGGTAACATATTTTAATTGTTTCAAAATTAATTTGTTCTTCTCAGTTATTTGATTTTCAAGATACCTAAGAAACCATTTAGGCAATATCCTAACAGTTTAAGGATGACCTCTAAAAGGAGGTATTGGGCCAAGGATTTATTAATCAATATTTGAGAAGTGCTAAGTAAGAGGAAAAGGATATTGTGACCATGCTAAGAATTAAGAATTGTATACAGAGCTATTCTGATTTTACAATTTGTGTTGGTGCTTTGTTTGGTGTTACAGCCTGTGACTATTTGAAGCTAGATGGACCCCAGAAAATAATATTCTGAAAGCTAATACATTCCTGTGGGTATAAACCTATTGTAAGTAGGGCCTTTTGGTTAGGTTACTTAAGAAAGGCATGGTCCACGGTGGGTCTTAATCCTCTTACTGGGGTCCTGTTTAAGAGAGAGAGAGAGCCACAGAAACTGGAAGCTGAAGGCAAGAAAGCCCAGAGGAGGAGAGCCCAGAGACAGGACCACTGACAAATGGTCTTCAGGGAGAAAGCATTGCTTGATGATGCCTTGATTTGGACAGTTTCACAGCCTCAAAACTGAAGGCTTGTAAGCTAATAAATTCCCATTGTAAAAGCCAACCTGTTTCTAGTATATTGCTTTTGGCAACCCACCAGACTAAAACACAGTCTGTTTTAGCTTCCTTGACCGCTCAGGCATATACCATGAAATGCACAAAGTTTAAAAAATGGTAATGTATTTGCATACAATTTTGAGATTAAGTGAAAGTCCAAATCAAGGCATCATAAAAGCAATGCTTTCTCCCCCCAAGACTGTGGCATTCTGGGGATGGTTGCCAGCAATCCTTGACTCCTCTATCACATGGCAAAGCACATGGAAGCATCTCCTGGTCTCTCCCTTCTCTTCCCAGTTCCATTGATGCCCATCCTCTTGCTTCCTGTGGCTTTTTCTCCCTCTCCACCCAAATTTCTTTCAGTTTATAAAAGACTCCAGTAATAGGATTAAGACCCATCTTGACTGAAGTGGGCCACACCTTAACTGAAGAACCTCAACAAAAGGTCTCACCCACAATGGGTTCACACCCACAGGAATGGATCAAATTCAAGAAACCATTTTTCTGGGGTACATATAGCTTCAAACTGTCACACAGCTTAAGTATATTAGGGTATTATTAAAGTGGAACATGCTATTTGATTTCTCTATTTTATTGAGTCTCACTTCATATGAAGATTCTTTGTAATCACCAATAAAAACTTGTGAAGTCCTTAAAAATAAAAACAAGTAAATGCTGACAGCATCAGGCTGCATAACTTCTTCAATAAACTGAGTTTCTGTTATAGCATTAATCAAGAAAGAAAAACTACCCTAAAATAATAACTAAAAACTATCTTTGCATATCTTATATTTAATGGTTTATGTAAGTTAATAAATTATAAATCAGATAAAATCTAAAATTCTGTTAGTAATGGAAAAGAAGAGAAGGGGTTTGAAAAGGATATCTGGAAGCTGAGCTATTTGGAAATTATAATAATTGAGATAGTAATTTTAAGTGTACAATTGAGAGGCCTTATCTTCTCATCTTGCCCCCACCAGCTGCCTTTATTTGGAAACACATCATGAGCCACAGGTGAAAACTTTTCAAAATTGTTTTTTGGAATCTTTGACAGAGAAACAAACTCATTGCCTAAAAATACCATAAATGCTTGCAGAAATAGAAGAATAAACCATTTTGATATGAACCACTGTTTTTTTCAAGTACTTAAAATATTTTATTTGCTGAAAATTTTACCTCATTAACAAATGCTTTTTTTTTTTTTTCCTGTTTAAATCTGTAAACGTGTGAAATGTAAATTCTATATGATAACTCTGGGAATTAATGTCAATTAATTAATTTTACAGAAGTCAGAAGGATTAATTTTTTTAAAACTTTGGTTAAAGTACAATATCGTTATTTCTAGTCTACTGATTAATTCCAATATCTGAGACTGTTTCCTGCAAGGATCTAAGCTTGGACTTTGATTTGTAGATTTTCCACACCCCTGCTTCTCAACCTTGCTGTTCTCCCAGAACCATTTCATAGATTGTTAGAATCTGTATTAGATGGAGGAAAGTTAGTCCAATGTTTTGTTACTGGTTAGGAGTTCTACTAATTGAGGAGAAAAGAATAGAAAACTCCAATTCTTTCATCATACTACTTCAAGAGTTTTTACCTACACTTATTCTTTCCTTTAGTTCTCATTATTATTTCTGCACAACTTTTGCAGGTTGCACTAAGCAATAAAATAATAAAAGTATAAAGATGTGCTCCATATGATCAAGGCAGTTTCTGTCTTAAGCAATTAGTAAGAATGGCTGAGACTTGGCAGAGCCTTTCAAATGGAATTTGCCTCACTTATGCTTTAATGAGTAAAATAGTGATCAATGCTTTATAAAATACTCTTGGGTTTGCACATTATTGAACAATTTCATCTACCTGCAGCCTGTAATTCACTTCTGAGACTCTAAAGCGGTTTGATTCTTTGGTCACCCTGGATAAAATGAGCTCTTGTAAATACCAGATGAGGTGGAGGCTGCCAGCTGTCCACCAGATTGTTCTACCCTTCTTCTAAATTATGGGTTTTAGCTGAGTTGATGGTTGACTAGTTAGGGTAACCCCTTTGCAGCTAGATATGACCACCTATGTAAGTTCTCCTCATGGAATATGAGTGGAAGTAATGTGTGCCATTTCCAGTTTCAGACCCTAAAACTATTGCATGTATGCTTGTCCATTTTCCTTCTCTGGATGTTAAACGTGGACTGACCTGAGACCTAATTTCAAACACGAGGCAAGTAAAACATCTCAGAGGATGGAAGAGAAACAAGAGTCATTCATTCTTTCAAATAACATTTACTGAGGGTCTTCTCCTTGCAGCCAGCATTCTAAATGCTAGGGATATATCAGTGAACAAAAGAGACCAAAATCCCTGCCCTCACTGAGCTCAGATAGACCATTAAAAACAGTAAATAAGTATGATGTATTGTAAGAAATAAATGATAAGGAGAAAAAATAAAGCAGGGAGGAGAGATTTGAAGTGTTGACTAGGCATTAAGTTGTTAAAGGAAACTGAGTGAGAGCAAATAATGACAAAAACAAGGTAATGACAGTAACAGAGAAGCAGATGAATTCTGGATATATGTGGAAGGAAGAGTCAAGTGGATTTGCTGATGGATGGAATGTGGGGTGTGAGAGAAAAAAAGAGTCAAAAATGACACCAAGAATTTTAGTTTAAGGAACCTGAAAAATAGAGTTGTTAATTTAGATTGGGAAGACTGTAGGAAGTTTTGGACATGCTAATGTTGTAATGCTTATTAGTATCCAACTGAATATGTCCTGTGACCATAGAAATATTGATCTGCAAGTCAGGAGAGGGATCCAAGGTAGAAATATTCATTTGGAAGTCATTAATATAGATTTTATTTAACGTCATGAGACTGGATGAGATCACTTAGGGAGGGAGTGATATAGAAAAAAGAAATGACCCAAGGACAGAATTCTGTACTCTAACTTTGGAGGTAGGAGAATGAGGGGCAAGCAGCAAAAACAGACCCAGAAGGAGCAGCAAGGAAGATAGGAGGTAAGCTTCTTGAAAGGCAAGTGAAGTAAATTAGAGAGACTTGTTTAGTGGATCCTGAATGACTGTGGAGCAGAGCAGCCCATTTATTCCCTCTGCTCTGTTAAATCAGAGAAAAATAGACATTATTGATTTTAGTCCACTGAGATGTTGTGTCTCTTTTTCAAACTTTTACCCTCACATCAGACAGATTGCAAATAGTGTCCCCAGCAAATTCTTCAACAACAAAATTAACATTTATAAAAAATTATTGAATATTATTTTGAAGCATGGTGTGATTGTGTGTGTATATGTGTGCGTTTAGAAGGGTTTAAACATCTTAATGATAACCTTTAAAATAATTAATTTGGAGTTAACTCTACTACCATGTTTTTCATTTTAGGCTTAAAGAATGCCTTGTTTCTGGATAAATAGAATCTACTTATAAGAATTTCTAGCTTTATTTTCCCTAGAACTATCCAGAAAGGAAATTGAGATAGTGAGAGATGATTTAATTGGAGAGCCCTTCTTTTTTATCTTTGTTGTATTTAATTTTCTTGACTTTTAAAGGCAAAGAGCTCTACTTTCTCAACCATGTTCTACTAATAGTTTTTTTTTTTTTAAGGAAATGAACAGGTACCCATTAATTTGTTATGTAATGGTTTTCAAATTTTATTTCTCTGTCCAGATATTTTATGGAGGGCACATATTCACAATCTAATGATTAACTATTACATGAAGAAACCACTCTAAGATATTTAGGCAAGGTCTGTTTGCTGTAATCCCTTCCCTCCCACATCCTATTATCATCTCTTAACCTAGAGATTATTAAAACCTTTGCCGCCATTTTATAGCAGTGCTGTTTTTGTACCCCCTAAAATCTTCCCATTAGCCAAATAATGTCTGGCATCGTCCCAGTGTTTTTCAGGATCTAAATGCTATAATGTGCTCCCTTTTACAGATGACAGAAAAACAAACAACAACAATAAAGACACAGTAGACCTTCAAAAGCACAGCTGATTTCATCAAAAGAATACTAGGCAAATCCTGAACAGGAGCCATACCTTCAGATCTGATCAGAATGGAAAGATCCTAACTCAGAGAAATAAAGAGACTAATATGTACTCTTAGCAGTAGAGTGCCAAGTTTCTTAACCTTCTAAGAACTGCAGAGCTCTAGAGTTTAAATGGCATCACCCATTTAATTAAAGTCTTCTGTCACCCATTTAACATAAGTCTTCTGACATGAGTCAGAAGACTTATGTTCCAAGGTTAGCACAAACACACACCAGCTGTGAACCTTGGGTAAATAACTCTGTCTTTTCCAGTTTCTGTTATCCAAATTTCAGAAGCTGGTGACGGGGGAGGGGGAACATTAATCCAGCCAGTAGGGTTCTACAGGGCCAGAGGAAGGCAAGACTTTGGGGAAACACCAAAATCAAGCCAGTGAGCAAAAATGAGTACAAAGGTGAAGCCCATTCAATATGCTAAAAGAGAGGTATCTATGCAGGGCTACGCTAAGAATGAAAGGATTGGAAGCATTTTTCAAGGCTCAGTTTATGTAAGCAGAAATGTGAAAGTCAGGAGAAGAGAGCAAGGGCAGTTGGTTGAGTGCTGTCAAGAAAGAGATAACATTCCTGGGAAATTGTCTGGATTAGGTTTTTGTCACTATGTCAGACATGGGATGATCCCTAGGTGGGTGCACTCTTTTCATGAGACAATAATACCTAACCCAACTACATTATTTGATCCTACCTTCACTTGAACATTTTTTTCTTCACACATTCAACAAAGACTTTGATGTGCAAGACAAACAACTTAATGTTGTGCATTGGACATAAAATGGTATGCAGAGTAGACATGACTGTTATCTTCATGGAATTTATATTCTAGTAGAGACCACAAAATTTAATCAAATAAATCTGTTGTGCTTATTATTTCTCAGTTATATTGTTCTAAGTGCTTTATAAATATTAACTTATTTAATCCGTATAGCAACCTATGGGGTAAGTACCATTATTATCCTATTTTACAGATGAGGAAACAGAGGTTCAGAGAGATTAAGTAACTTGCCCAAGGTCACATAGCTACTGTGTTAGTAGAACAGGATTTGAATCCAGATGGTCCAGCACTGAGGTCCATACTCTTAAGCACATATTTACAAACTGTGATAAGAGTTCCATAGGAAAAGGATAGGATGTAATAGTTTTTAACTAAAGGGATCTGATCTAATTTGGAGGGAAGACCTGAAGTTAGACCAGAATTTCACAAAAGGTATGGTCCTTAATGTCAAGTGTTCTAGGTAGTTCATTCAATATGAAATTAAAAATAAGACATTGAATTTTATAATAATGAGGTTGATGAAAACTGTGGTAGAACAACTTCAGAGACTCCTGGGAGCAGAAGATAAATTGCAGTCAGTTCATGGTCGTTAGTGATGTTTAAGGAGGAATGGCTGCCCTGGGATGTGGGGAGTTCCCATCTTTGGATATTTTCTTCAGAATAAGCTAGAAAGCAATTACTTTGGGCCTGACACATAGTATATGCTTAACAATTATATGTTTACTAACTGGTAGGGATGGTATAGAGTATTGGATGGTTTGATCACATAAACTTTAAGATCTCTTCCAAGGCCACAATTTTGCTAATTCTGATTTTGTAATAATATAGTTGATTTGGGTATTCTGAAGTTTCCCCTTGCCATGTCAAAATGACTTTATAATAGAAATTTATAGTGGCTGTAAGATTTTAGAGAATGTTTAAAACACATTGTTTTAAAACCCGGGCAGACTAATTTGTATATAGTTATTTTAGTTTCCTAGACTGCTTAAAGAAAATACCATGAAATAGTTAGGCTTGAACAAAGGGAATTTATTGGCTTATGGTTTTGAGGCTGAGAAAATGTCCAAATCAAGACATCATCAGGGTGATGCTTTCTTCCTGAAGACCGGCTGCCAGAGATCCTTGGTTCCTCTACCACATGGCAAGGCACATGGCAGCATCTACTGGTCTCTCCCTTTTCTTCTGGCTTTCATTGGTTTCAACTTCTTGCTTCCATGGTTTCTATCCCCCCCCCCCCCCGCCCTCCGGATTCATTCTGTTAATAAAGGACTCCAGTAATAATATTAAGTCTCATCCTGAATGAAGTGGGTCACACCTTAACTGAAGAAGCCTCATCAAAAGATTCTACTTACAATGGGTATGCACTTACAGGAATGGATTAAATTTAAGAACATGTTTTTCTGGGGTACATATATCTTCAAACCACCACAACAGTTAATGTATTAAGCTAAAAAGGACACTCTATATCTTCTGTTAAGATTTTTGGCATGATCCTTATGGGAGATTACATACCTATTAATATATGAAAGGAATACAATTAATTTTTTCAAATTAAACATATATCTAGACCTTGATTTTGACCTGATCTTTCCCATTTTCCCCTAATTAGTCGCATTAGTGAAAAGGGATAATTTTCCAGAAAAGACACAATGGCTGGCTACAATCCTCATTCAAAGATTAATAATTGATTAGCAACAGTTGTTGCTTAAATCCTTTTGATTCTCTAATTCCAAAATGTTTGATATTCAGAGTATTATACACATTATAATCCTTCTTCTTGTACCTATGCTTGGGGAAAGAAGCTATGAAGGAATCTCATTCTTTTCCTCATATTTCCAGAATTTCTCAAAGCTGTGGAAATTCAAAGGACCCCAATGGTAGGTATGCTTTTTGTATTTTTTAAAGACTGCTTTGGCTACCCAGCTACTATTATCATTGTAAGAGAATATGGAAGGCAAAGAGAGAACATGGATTCCTTGTCCCTTGGGGAAGACAAAAGTATATCTTAAGAGTTCCAGGGGAAAAAAATTGAGGTAGATTAATTTTGTGGTACTTTTGGAACATTTAAACAAAATAAATAATGACACAGCTTAGCTGGTTCTCCATTTAGGTGTTCTTGTTGAACCAACATTTAAAAAAAAAACACTAATTTTATGATCTGGCAGTGATACTCTCTGAGAAAGGAGTGGAGCAGTTCCAGAATACAAACTCACAGAATGTGCTTTAAACTAAGACAGCTATAGCAGAGTAAGTCAGATATCCACTACAATGAAAACTCCCTGAGGGCAGACACCATTTCTGTGTCTCCAACAGCCACAATAGGCTCTCATTGATGGCCATTTATATGGTTTCTAATTTTTCTCTATTGTAAGCAATACTTTACTAATATCCTGGTACTTATTTTTTGTGCACTTGTTTGAGTAGGTCTAAAGATAAATTTCTAGAAATGAAACTGCTGATTAAAGAGTAAGTATATTTTAGATTCCTATAGCTATTTGCAAAATGTCCTTCAAAGAAGACACTGTAATCTACACTTCTGTTAACAGACTAGAAATTTGGGCTTCATAAATTTCAGAAGAAAGTCACTAGGGAGACAGTAACTCCTGCACACACACACACCCACTTATATACACGTAAGTATGTATGTGTATGTATAGGTATGTATGTATGTATAGGTATATATGTGTGTATGTGTTTACTAGAGATTAAAATATACTTCATTAGATTCCTGTTGAGCTTTAAAGAGTCCCAATTGCACACTATCCGTTCTCAAAGAGACCTGGGTTGATAACAACTTCTATCTCTACACTCTGAGACTTGAGGCACAGTTTTCCACAGTTCATTATGTCACTGGTGTGTTTTGAAGAATCCTTGGTCTATCTGGTTATCTAGACTTTGCTTCTTTCCCTTTGCCAGCTTTTACTAAGGGCAGGGCAGAAGAGATAACCATGGGGGAAGTAGGAAGGGAGGTGATAACTTTGTATGCATTTGTGTACGCTTCTAATTAAGCATGGGTTTGGGAGACAGACAATGACCAAGCTACCCTAAAAGGGCACGTTTTTTAAAAAATATGAAAGGACACACAGGGGGAAGGAGCGTGGGGGCAAGTAGCAGAACTTGGTGCTTAAGAGCCCAGGCATGGATGTAAAAAGCACTTCAAAAAGATGGGATAGAAATACATGAAAAAATCTTCAGCAGTCATACTTCAGAGATAACCCTTTTATTCTTCTCAACTTTTTAAGAATTTATTTTAGAATTTTCCCATAGTGAACAATATTATTGGAATGTATTCAATTTCCAAATTAGGGGAAAAAAAGAAAACTAAGGAACTTTGGTTTTCATTCTGCCACTTCCTAATTCTGTGACCTTGGTTAAGTTATAAAATCTTGCTTAGCCTCAGTCCTCTCATTCTTAAAATATGAATAAATAAGTTAATTGTTAGGATTAAATGAGATAAGTGTTTAGTATACATTAAATGCCTGTATATTAGAGTCCAATAAATCATCCTCATCATTAGCTGCCGCAGCAGCATTGTTAGTGATAGTGGGGGAGGTGATGGTGAATAGCTTATATATAGGAATAGTGGACAATTCCAAACATATTAGATCATAAGAACCCTAGAACCTGAATCCTAGAGCCATCAGACTTATTAGTAAATAGTTTAATCGTTATTGCCATTTATGTTCTCCTTTTAAAAATTATGTCTTTTTTTCAAGTCAAGCTTGGTACTTTAAAAAAGTTTACTGTATAAGGAATATATATTTGTGTGTATTCCTTTTATAGGAAAAAATGATGGAAGATTTAAAAAAAATTTTTTTAGGAACTTGAATGCAGGTTTCTTATGAACTCTTTAATTTTCATGTAATTTTCTACCTTCAGAGCCTAGCACGGTTCCTAGGGTCATGCAGATCATTAGCAAAGTTTTGTTGCTCTTAATGCAACCTGTTTCCTTTGATTAAAAATCTGCCCAAATATTTATTTGGCAGGACATAGACCTGTGGTTCTCAGCCATGGCTGTACACTAAAATCAACTTGGTGATTTTCAAACTCTTAGTTTTGTTTACCTGATTGTATTTGTTCATTTTACAATCATTGCATTAATATTTAGTGACCTGGGTTTCCTGTGGGATTTAATGTAGCCATTTGTCCAATTCTCTGAAGGCAGGATTAAAATAGCCCCACCTCTCCAATTTTTAGTGTATTTAAGAATTCAACATGAGAAAGAAAGAGATTGGGGAAGTAACAGAGGTTTGCTCTCTCAGCCTTTGTTCTACCTACTGGGTTTATTATGACCTTACCCTTTGGTCACTAGAATAGCAATTAGCTCTAGAAATGGCAGTTGGCAAGTACGTGTCCCCGGCTAGTGAGAGGCCTATCTATAAGTGCTTTTTGTAAGCAAACAAATACTGGTTTTGGGGCTTGACAAACTCAATGAAAGGGTAGAGTTAAAATTTAAAAGCTATTTAAAGTTCAAGGAGTTTTTGCCCTTCAAAGGCAAAGCAAAGTAAAATAAAATGGTTTAAAATCATAGTTCTGAGTGCAATGTTTTTTAAAGGATTTGTTTTTGTAGCTAATTTAGGGCCTAAGATTATAAACATTGCCCGCTAATCTTTTTTCTTCCATCGATGTTCTTATAATCCTAGCCTGTTTTTATAACTCAAGGGTAAAAAGTACCAGAATTAAAGGCCTTTTTGGTGTCCTTTGTAGTAAAATACTATATTCTTTCCATAGCAAATGAAACAGTCCCAAACTTATGATTCCGCTTGTAAGATAAATAGATGAATAGAGTGAGTGGTTTTAGAAAGAGTTATCCTGCAGAAAACTGTATTTTAAAAGTTTATTTAGTGAATTTGTAGAGCACAAAATTTTGAGCTATTTGAGAAGTATTTTGAGAAAATACATATTCTGTAACAATTAACATCACTGAAAAACCATGACAAACCAGCCACTTTAAATTATAAGCAAAGTGAAGAGAAAATTTGACTGTTTTACTAAGGGAAAATCTAGTCAGCCATACTAGATAATTTAGTCCACCCAAATTATCTAATAATTATCTAATAATAATCAATAACTAACTTAGTTAAGTTAGCAGGATAATTACCAATTTTGAACTTGTTTTTACATTTTATTGCATCATTATCATTCTTTGTTATTACCTTATTTTATAATTTCATTATTCAGTAAATCACTTTCAGTACGATTATTTTTATATCTTTTTTTCCAACCTTGGAAAATCTGTACAGAATATCCCTTGTGTCTGACGCCCTCTGCTGCTGGGGAGGACCTATGAATGATATTCTCTCTCTCTCTTTTTAAATTGAGTATATCGTCAGTGACTTGGAAAGAATTCCAGTGAATTGGTCAGTAGCTGTTACACTTGCCAGTTAGAAACAATCAGTCTTCTCCTAGAGCAGCTTTTTTGTTATTTTTTATTTATCATATAATTTGTGTACTTATGTGTCTTGTTTATTTCACTGAACATAATATTTTCAAGGTTCTTTCATGTTTCATATCTTCATTTTTTTCTTTTCAATAATATTCCATCATATCTATGTACCATATTTTGTTTATCCATTCATTTGCTGATGGGCACTTGAGTTGTTTCCAGCTTTTGACTATTGTGAATAATACTGTAATAAACATTGGTACACAAGGATTTGTTTGCAGCCTTGCCTTCATTCGCTTTAGGTATATACCTAGAAGTGGGGTGGCTGGATCAAATGCTAATTCAATATTTAACTTTTTTGAGGAACCTCCATATTTCTTTCCACAGTGGCCACACCATTTTACATTTCCACCAACAATGCATTAGAGTTCCAATTTCTCTACAGCCTCACCAATAATTATTCTCTCCCCCCCCCCCCTTTTTTAAATAATAGCTATCCTTGCGGGTGTGAAGTAGTATCTCACTATGTTTTTAGTCTGTATTTCCCTAATGGCTAATAATGTTGAACATCTTTTCATGTAATTATTAGCCATTTGTATATCTTCTTTGTAGAAATGTCTATTTAAGTCCTTTGCCCATTTTCTACCTGTGTTGTTTGTCTTTTTGTTGTAACATTGTTTATATATTCTGATATTAAACCCTTATTCTATATATCGATTAAAACTATTTTCTCCCATTCTGTAGTCTATTTTTTTTTTTTTTTTTTTTACTTTCTTGATAATTCCCTTCGATGCACAAAAGTGTTTACTTTTGATGAAATCAAATGTTTCTACTGTTTCTTTTGCTCATGCTTTTGGTGTCTTTTCTAAGAACCCATTGGCAAGTCCCAGGTCATGAAGATTTGTCCCTGTGTTATCTTCTAAGTGTTTTATAGTTTTAGCTCTTTTATTTAGGTCCTTCATAAATTTTGAGTTGATTTTTGTATATGGTGTGAGGTAGGGGTCTAACTTCATTCTTCTGCATGTATATGTCCAGTTTTCCCAACACTATTTGTCGAAGAGACTATTCTTCCCTCACTGCATGTATTTAGTACCCTTGTCAAAATTCAATTGGCTATTGATGTGTGGTTCTATTTCTGGACTTTCAATTCTGTCTCATTGATCTCTTTGTCTTTCTTTGTTCCAGTACTACACTTTGTAATACAATTTGAAATTGGTAAGTGCGAACCCTCCAACCATGTTCTTTTTCAGATTGTTTTGGTTATTCAGGCCCCTTGTGGGTCTATATAAATTTGAGGTTTGCTTTTTCCATTTCTGAAAAAAAAGGCCACTGGACTTTTAATAGGGATTGCATTGAGTTTGTATTTTGCTTTGGGTAATATTGACATATTAACAATATTAACACTTCCAGTACTTGAACACGGGATGTCATGTCATTTATTCAGATCTTCTTTAATTTATTTCAGTAGTATTTTTAAGTTTTCAGTATACAAGTCTTTTGTACACTTAGTTAAAATCTATTCCTAGATATTTTATTCCTTTAAATGCCATTGTAAATGGAATTGCTTTCTTAATTTCCTCTTCAGGTTGTTCATTACTTGTGTGTAGAAACACAAATGTTTTTTTCCATGTTGATCTTATATCCTGCCACTTTGCTAAATTATTTTATCAACTGTAATAGTTTTCTTGTGGATTCCTTTATATGTTCTATATATAAGATCATGTCATCTGCAAATAGACATAGCTCTTTCTCTCCTCTTCCTCATTCTTCTTCTTCTTCTTTTTCTTCTTCTTTTCTTCCTTTTTGCCTAAATGCTCTGGCAGTGATGAAAGTGGCATCTTTGTCTCATTTTTGATCTCAGGGTGAACAAAAAACAATCCCCCCCCCCCCAAAAAAAAAGAAAAAGCCAAAGAGTTGTACTGGCTCTTTATGTGCCTGTAGGTGCTGGTATAAGGCCAGAAGACAATGCTTCTGAGAGAAACTGAGGCTAGCATCTGTGCTGGGCACTCAGGGATCTGCCAAACTAAACAACAACAAAAAAAAAAAAAAAAAGAAAGAAGAAGCCTTTTTTCTTCTATAAAATATTCATTGAGTCCATGCCATGCACCAAGTATTATGCATGAGAAAGAGAGGCCTGGTCCCTGCTTTCACAGCAATTTTATATTCTAAGTTGGAAGACTTAGATGGAAAATTAGAAAATGAAATGAGGAACTACAATAGTATTAAATTATATTAACCAGGATTTAGCAAACATTTTCCATGTGCTAGACACTGTTTTTACCATTTTACTTGTATTATCAAATTTATCCTCACAACCACCCTATGACCCAGTATTATTACTTCCCATCTCCTACAGATGGTTTAACTGAGGACCTGAGAAGTTAAATACCATTGCCAGGAGCACAGAGCTAGGAAGTGGTGGGAAGTGTGATTCAAATGCAGGCGGTCTGGCTCTAGAACCTGTCATCTTAACCACTAAACTGTAGTAAAAGCTAGAGAAATACTTCAATTGAAGAGATGGGAACAAATTGAACAACTCAATTTGTTGATTTTCACCATCAAAAAATTATTTTTTTCTGTGCCTTTTATTATACAAATATGACTTTGACATAGCTTTGCAGTGAACTTTTCATCTTAATTATGTGGTAAAAATCTGTTGTTTTACTAAGGTTAGTTCATATTTATCTTTTCATATATGGGATCCAATTCTTCTTGAAAACATGTTCCAAATTTTGACTGCAGGACAGGAAAGCTTTCTTGGCTGCAAATCAGATTGATCAAATAAACCTTCCAAATGGGTTTTCAAAGGGTTTTGGCAAAGGATATGTGTATACTGAAGATAAATGTCATGTCTAAACATTAGTAGGGTGTTCCCTTGGGAAAAGATGGCTAATATTGCAAAACTAGCATTTCTCGTGGCAATTTTGAGATAAATAAGGGAATTTTTTCAGTTTGGGGATCGATGTGCTATCAACAGCCATAGCCTTATCCAAAAGCTCATATTCTGGATTCTAAAGGTGTTCTAATTACAGTATGCATATGGTTAACCCTATGACTTTTTCCTCAGTGAGCTAACAATTACAATAATGATAATTAATAATAATTATAATGAAAAGTACCATTTATTTTGTGCTTTCTATGAGTCAGGCTCTTTGCTAAGCAAAACAGTAGAATAAAAATAAGATTTAATAAAAGATTATAAATACTACTAAGAGTTCAATGAGTGTATGGAAAGGGAAAGAGGGGGAGAATATGGAGTAGCTGGTCCTACCTTACAGTAGTGAAGGATCTATTGCTACAACAACAGCGAGGGCATCCTCAGCTGGAGCTTCCAAGTCATGATGTCACTCTCAGTGTCCTTGGTTGTAGGCCCAAGATGAATTCCGAAGTTGTAGCAATAGCCCTTCAAACCTTCAGTAGCAGAAGGCTGGTAGTAGGGGACCTTGGCCTCAAGCCCCTGAGCATGTGAGTCAGCCAGAGAAAGTGTGGGAGAGGAGGTACACTCACGATTACACCCTCTTGAAATCTTAGTGCCTTCTTAGGATCACTGCCCTTCTTTGCCATTTTGCAGTAATTACAGAAATAAACCTGATGCATAGAGCAGTGAGAAGACTTGACAAAGCCTGTAAATTCAGTGACTGAGGCAACTTCAAGAAGCCCAATTTCAGGAAAAGTTGGAAATGTTTGTACTGAGGTACAATAACTTAAATGTTTAACCAGGAGTCAGTACCACAGAGACTAATGATTCATACCACTTTGGGGACTATACAGATGCCTGGGTGTTGTTTTAGCTACCTTCTCCACCCACCCAACCCCCACCCCCGCCACCTTTTTCTTTTTTTTAAGTTAAATAAGTTTGACTACGTGGAGTAGAGCTAAAAGCAGGGGAACTCCCATTGAAATAACTATACCAGCTAGTAAGTTAGCCTGTCACAGATCTATGGATTCTGGTAGAAAACATGAGACTCTGGGTCAGAGATAAAAGATTTCATTGCTGGGGAATGGATGTAGCTCAAGTGGTTGAGCACCTGCTCGAACCCGGGTTCGATCCCGGGTACCTCCTAAAAACAAAACAAACAGACAAATGAAAAACCAATGCTCTTTGGGGAGCAGATGTAGCTCAGTGGTTGAATGCCTGCTTCCCATGTACGAGGTCCTGGTTCAATCCCCAGTATCTCCTAAAAAAAAAGAAAGACTTCATTGCTCACAGCATATGTAGTAGCATAGTTGTGTGGTTCCCCAAGCCCCAAATCCCCTTTGGGACACAGAATGCCAAATGGAACATGCATACATAGTGGGGTGTGCACAGGAAAGGAAGGCCAAGCATAGAGAATCAGCTGCTTTTTAGGAAACCAGTAAACAAATCTGTACTTTGTATAGAGGGAGATCAGGTACAGTGCAGGACCCACAATGCATTACCTCACTTTTGGGAGTGCCAGCTACATAATCAGTGCTAAATGACCGAGCGAAAGAAAGGTCAAGGCCTTGGGATTTTGGCATGCTCAGCAACAGGTGTGGGCATACAAGAGCCCATAGTGGATTGTCTCTCAACAACTGGCAAGAAGAAACTTTATTTCGAATATTTCAACTGGTTACATGCTTATGTATCTGCCACGGCAATGCTCTGTAACTATTTGAACCTGGTATTAACTCAAGGCGAACACCCACGGATTAGCTACCTGGAGTTTCAGCGCCTGGATATATCAGGAAGGACACTGAGGCAGACACCCTGCAATGATATTGTTTTACCCTGTGTCTAACCATGCCTCCCGTAAGTCCTGTGAGCCACACAGGATCAGACTTTGGGGTGCTGAACTCTTCTAGAGCCAGGATGTTCAATTCTTTGTTCTTCTCTTTCTAGGAATGGGGCAGCATGCTCCTCCTTTCCCCAGTACACCCTACCCTACATGTATTAAATTGCATAAGGAACAACTTACAGAACAAGGCTAAGACTAACCTTGTTAGTGTTGGGCTGTGGGTGAACCAAAAAGAGTGACCTGTTAAGAAAAATCCAAGTAGCATAAGTAGAACTAATATTATAGGCAGGCTTAATGCATAATCTTTATATAGAAATGTATGCATATATACATATTCTTTCTAAATATTTCAGGCAGTATGTGTGATTCCATTTTCTTGATCCATCTTGTTCTTTCCTACCTTTTGCCCTCTTTTTCTCTCTCCTTTTCCCTCCCACCCTTTCTGTAATGTATCTTCTTTCCTGTTTTCTCTCCTTTATAAAAATTTTTCAGAAAAGTTCCCCCAGAGAGTTTCTTGTCCTTACGACAGGAAAGATAAATTTCACTGCTAAGCAGTTTTATTGAGATATACTTGCTCAGCATACAATCCATCCAAATTTCATTTTTAAAACCATAAGGGAAAATTTCTATAGAAATAAAGTCTCAGGTGTTTCTGAGTATTTTTTCTTTCCCTATTACCTTTTAATAGTTGATTCTTTCTCATATTTCACCAGGGTGGGCTTATAGGTGTAAATATTTTCAGATAAATGCATTCCTGTCATTATTATATCTACATGTTCTGATAAATTGCTACCATTACTTATTAAATCTATCTAGTGCCTCTCCACTGTTAGAGTGATTTTAGTGTAGACATTTATTCTAGTGAGACATATTTGCATTCCAGTGTAAGCACAAAGTTATATTGTGAGGCTACATGTTAGTTTGAACTATCTGCCACTTTGTCCTCCTATTTCTGTGAACATTGAATTCACTATAAAATAAAATATTTAACCAACAAAGTCAATAAAGCTGTGATTATTCTAAAGTACTTGGAAGTGAATGAAACTTCTCTGAGTTTTTTCTCCTACCCCTAAGAATAAAAAAGGTTGGCACAATATGGATGTTACTTGGTTATCTAATAACTGGCAAATTTTGATTTTGTTAGCAACAGACAAAAAATACCCACTTAGAAGTTTTAATCTCTTTTTAAAAAATATAAAGTAAGAGTTCAGCGTATGTTCATAAAGTCTTTTAAAACTATGTTTTTAAAAATGTTTGCATAGATAATATGAGAAAAAATCCAAAAAGTCCCAAAAAGTATACAGTGCAAAGTAAGATCCCCTTCCCTGTATGATGATATGCATATTTGTTTTGTAAATTCACAAATTTTACTATACATTTATTAGTTATGTATGTTCATATATAAATGATATACTTCAATAGAATTTTATTTAAAAAATAAAAAGTAAGCTCCACTTGACCACCTAGCTGCTCAGTTCTCCTGCTCAGGAGCAACCACTGTCACTAGTTTTCTTATATATATCTTTACAGATATGTTCTATGAATATTATTTTTTCATAAATTATAATGATGACCAAAAATGATTATATTTATGCCAGACACTTTACAAAAGTCAATTCACTTGATCATCACATTAACCATATGATATGTACTTAACCTTATGGCAGTATCTTTCAAAAATAAACCAGGGAACAGAGAGGTTAAGTAATTTTCCCAAGATCACATGGCTGATATAAACTCAAGTTGGGATTTCATCCCAGCAGTTTGGCTTCAAAAACTATGCATTTAATAACTACATTATTTGTATACCCTGCACACTGTCAGATCAGAATATCAGGTCAAAATGTTAATATTGCCAGAGATAAGAAACCCTGTGATATCTTTATTTATTTAATCTATTCTATATTTTTCTAAATATATTTTCACGAATTAGAAACTTGATTGTACACATTTGCCCTCTAATTTCCATAGCATGAAGGAGTAGAAAAAAGAAACCTAAAATATAACAATGCTTGATGACTTGAGGATTAGAAGCAACTTATGCCTTTTTGTAAAACTCTTAAAAATTCTGAGAAGAGCAAAACTGAGAAGGCCCAAAGTTAAAACCATTGATTAATTGATCTGGTAAGTTCACCTGTTACTTGGAGTGAGAACCAATTAAAACACAAAACTGACTTTCATTTGCCTAATGAACCGAACATACCAGCAAACTCGAATAAGTTCATTCCAGAGAAAACTGGGCTCCCCTCATTTCTCTTACTTAGTGAGGGAGCCCTGACCAGACTGACTGGGGCTCCTGTTTCTTCTGGAGCAATTAAAAAGTGCTACCCTGGCTGCACCATCTACAAAGAGAAAGTAACAATTGCCTCAAGAATTTAATTTGGATAATTTATTTTTGTCTATATTTTATCTAAAATAACAAAAGTAATTTTACATGCTTATGATAATTCAAATAATGCTGAAAGATATAAAGTAAAATGTAAACATTTCTTTCACACTGCTCAACCTAATCATACTTCCGAATGAATAAAAGTGAATGATTAAAAATTTGGGTAATCTAAGCACTTCTTAAAATATATGTATATATATATATATAAATAACATTTTTGTAAGCAAATACACATATATGCATATATATTTATATATCATTTTGCAAATGTTTGTATGTATTGTGAGAATTTTGATTTTTACCCACAATAAAAATAAAATTAAAAAAAAAAAAAAAAAAAAAGATTGGTGTATCTTAAGACAATATGGCTGAAGTCCCTGTAAGAAAAGGAAATTGGACATGGAGAGAGAGAAGCCATGGGGAGAAGCCAAAAGCTGGAAGTCAGCAGAACCCAGAGAAGAAAGAATATATCATCATGTGCATTGCCATGTGATGGAAAAGTCAAGGACCAAGGACTACCAACAGCTAGCCCCAGAACACCGTAGTCTTCGGGGAGAAATCATGTCTTGATTTTGGACTTCTCCTAGCCTCAAAACTGAGTCAATAAATTCTGGTTTTTAAAGCCAGTCCATTGTATGGTATTTCTTTTATAGCTAGGATAGTAATACAATCATGTAGATAATTGTCAACTTTTACTATCACAGATTATGCAGAAAAGAGCAATCTTACATAAATGTTTTTATATCTTGTGAAATTACCTTTAAAATATAGATTCCTAGAGTTGGATTTGCTAGGCCAGAAGGTATATGCATTTTAAGTTTGATACATTTAGTCAGTTTAAAAGAGTGCCTATTTTCTCACGGTCTATGAAAAACATTGGAAGGAATTTCAAATGAATAAATAATTATGGTACTATAGAAGATGAATTATTAGATATTAAAAATGGATTATTATATAGATATTAAAATGTGAAGTATGAAGGAAGTTTTACAGCATGAAAATGTTTATAAAACAATGTCAAGGGTGAAAAATAGAATGCTTTCTATGTAAAATTATGTGTCTATAGGATCTAGAAATGAAAGGGTACATGAAATAATAAAAACAGTTGGTGAACGTGGAGAAAATTTTTTTCCTTTTTTGTTTTCTGTATTGTTATTACATTGTTTGTGTAATAAATACAATAAAAATGGTAGCTTTTGAATAGTTAATGGAAAAGATCAATGTAAAATTAAATTATCAGATTTTTTTGCCAGCCTCAATCTTGCCTTGATTTGATATTTTTCCCCTCAAATAGACAATGACAAATTACATATATTTACATATTGCTGGGACCAGGTGCCCCATAAAAGATGTCTTTCTTTAATAGAGAATCCCGTAATGCTGGAAAAAATTCACTGGCACTTTAATTTACATTATTTGTGAAAATTACTATTTTTCATGGTACTTCACATTGTTTGTGCCAACCTAACAGACTCAGCAAATTCTCTTGAGTTTGGACAAATGTTCATTTGTTTAAATTTTCCTTATTCTTGAGAAGATCATAAAGAATATTTTTCACTCAATTATTTTTTTCTTCTATAAATGGTATTTTCAAGTTTTACTGATATACACGAAATTTCCAAAGATGAAAAAATAGCAGAATTATGATAAGAAATGCCTTTGCCAATCCTGAAGTGGGTTTTGAAGAATGGAGAGGTCTTGTCTATGTACAGAGGAGATTGGCCCAAGAGTTCAGGTGATGGCCTGACCCAAAGGGCAAAAGTGGGTGTGGCCCCCGGTGTGCTGGGTTCTGAGAGATCAAACTCCAGTGAAAGGTGCATGTTGTGATGTAATGAAAAATAAGGTTAGAAAGGTAGACAGAGGGCAGGGAAAAGATCCAGTATTGAAAGCCAGGCTGAAGGTTTTGTATTGAATGCATTAAGTTGGGTTGTTTGAAATAACTGGGGGGTCAGGGAATGAGGAAATGTGAATGGTCGTTATCTTATCCAATTCTAGGGGTAGGGGAAAGAAGAGTATGCACAAAAACAAAAGAGCATTTTGTCTCCTTGCTTTAAATTGTTTTAAATTACAAAGTTTGCTTTATTCCAATCTCCAAATAATATTAAAATAATCCATGGGATTTTGTTGTTTGTTTGTTTATCAAACGTAATCATGGGTTAAAAATTATTGAGAAACACAGAGTACATGCCCATATATTACTTCTTTTCACTAATAAAATTAAAACAATGGGATATAAGGCAGTTATAATTTGTTTAAAAAGAAATTTTAATTTTTATCAAACTAACAATGCCAAATAATACTAACAGGCTTATATGAAAAAAGTTACATTTCCCTGATCAACCTCTGCCTCCACCCAGTCCCATCCCTCAATTTGAAATCCTTTCTCTGTGTCTTCTGGTATTTGTCTTTATATATAAGAATTATATATTTATGCTGCTATATCTTGATATGTTGATTTTATGCTTGATCTACTGAATTTTCATATTTGTAGATGAGGATTTATCTCTTTTACACAACTTCCTTGCTTCCCCTCCCTCAAACCTCCCAAAATAAATAATCACAGATTCAATATCTACATTATTTTGATTGTCCACATATATTTCATTGATGAATCAAGTAGTGTTCCATGATTATGTTTCCTTTTTTGTTCCTGGAGCTAATAATTGTGTCAATTATTCATTTGCTACTCTTCTAAATACCTTTTGTTATTTCTTCCTACATGATTCAGTAGTCTCTCAAAATAAGTTTTCACATGCTTCCATACTTGTTAGAAAATACGTGCATTCCATTTTAAATTTATTTCCAGAAACCTTTGCTCTCCTACTCCAATCTTGACTATTTGCTTTCTAGCCATATTTTGTTATGTCATTCTAGCACTCTTGCTTTTATCTTGGGAAATTCCTTGCCTCTCTTCTAGGTTGAATCCCTCGTTTCTGGAATCATATCTTCTTCTTTATTGGTTTTCTCCCTGTTGGTTTAAGACATTGCAAGCCTTAAAAATGGCTTTTCATCTGCAGAGTACTCTCAGAGGTTATTCAGTTTCTGCACAGAAAGATGTTCAAATCTTTTACCTGAGGTTTATGTGTGTCTGACTTTAGGTGTTTGGGGGAAACTGGACAGGGAAAGAGAATGTGGGTGGGGGGATAGGTGGAATAACGGTTAGGCTCATGTGTCAACTTGGCCAGGTAATGGTGCCCAGTTTTGTGGTCAAGCAAGCACTGGCCTAATTGTTACTGTGAGAACATTTCTTGGACTTAAATCATTAGCAAGTTGATTGCATCTATATCTGATTACATCTACAATCTATAGAGGAGATTGTTTTCAGCAAAGAGAGAAATCTCAACCAATCAGTTGAAGACCTTAAAAAGAGAAGTAATTATTTCAGCATTCAGAAGAGATAATTCCCATCTCTTCTGAATTCATCTTCTGAATTCATTCTCATCTCCTGAGAATTCATTGAAAACCTTCATCAGAGCTTCCAGCTTGAGACTTGCCCTATGGAATTTGGACTCATGCATTCCCATAGTCATGTGAGACAAGTTTATAAAATTTCATAATATTTACAGATATATCCTGTCAATTCTGTTTTTCTAGAGAACACTGACTAATACAGCTTGGTATAGGGAGTGGTTCTTGAGAAAAAGAATCATAAAAATAGGATTTCTGAATTGGTTCTGAGGTTTTTGCAATTGGCTCTCTACTCTGATTAGATTCAAAGGCACCTATGACTCTATTTCCAATAATCAAGATGACACTGATAGTCCATGGCATGAGTTGGCAATTGAGATTGTAAAATATCACCACTTGATATGGCTACTTCCATGCCTATAAAAGGCAAGGCTTTGGGTGAGGGTGTTTTTTACATATTCACAGAGTTTTGGGGAGTTTTAAAAAGTATAATGGTGTTGGCCAATTGTTCCTAAATATGCTGGATACAGTTATAAAAGAAAGGAATGAGCTGAAGGTTTCAAATTTGCAACTTAAGCACTGCATGAATGATGTGAAAGTTTCAATGTGTGCCCTGAAAATCTTATATTGTGTAGCCACAGACTTGAGATCTCTGAAAACCAGACCGAGAGCCTCGTTGTGTGAGAATCAAAGTTACAACGGAAACTAAATTATCAACCTTGCAGGGTCTCTGCTGTTAAAGTGAGGGCATTGATTCGAAAGGAATGGGATCCTGAAAATTGGAATGGGGATAAATGAGCTGATGATGATGGCAGTAGGAACACTGAAACCATAAAATTCTACTGAGTCTTTGCCAGATAAACTTGTAAAGGTCTGTCCTGAGGAAACAGCCACCTAACCTCCAGCCTGCCTTGAGGAACCAGCTTCCTGACCTCCAGTCTGCCCTAAGGAGACAGCCATCCAACTTGCACCTGAAGAGATTATTTTGTTTTATCAGATGACACTGCAACAGAATACCCTGAAGTAGTTGCTTTGTAAGAAATTTCCAATAATTCTTGTTATGCACGCCCATCACCCTTCTTTTCTTTCAGACCTATGACTAGACCAAAGTCCCAACAGGCCCTAAAAGGTGAGGTACAAAGTGTGACCCAAGAGAAAGTACACTATATTCCAAAAGAACTGCATGAGTTTTCCAATTAGAAAAATATATGTGAGAATAGATAGTGTGACAGTTTGAGATTATTTTTGTTAATCCCCAAAAGAGAATGATTATGTTGTAAACTAATCTATTCCTCTGGGTGTGATACCCTTTGATTGTATTAATTTCAGTGAAGGGCCTCTCTGAAAAATCAATTTTATCAAGTTGGGCTATGTCAGTAAGGTATAACTCAGGTTGAGTCTCTGCCCCCTGGTGGGCTGACATAAATGGACACTTACTCTAAAAGAGAGAGAGCTCTGTCATTTTTGATCCTGGGGCCCTGGGGAGACATGAGCCATTTGCCTGATGGTTTGCAGCTGAGAAAGAGGAAACCCTGAGAGACAAGTCCTATGCCAGCTATAGCTGAGATCAGGAAGAAGCTGGACCCATGGAGCCTTAAGAGGAAGAGCAAGCCTAGGAAGGAGAGACCAGGCAGAGATTGGTGACCATCTTGTTTCAACACGTGGCAACTGACTTTGGTGAGAAAGCAACCTTGAGTTAGACTCTTTATGGCCTTGTAACTGTAAGCTTTTACCCCAAATAAATACCCTTTATAAAAGCCAACAGATTTCTGGTACTTTGCATTAGCACCCCTTTGGCAGACTAATTCAGGTGTGGGATAATGGGAAAAGGAATATAAGGTTGGATCGGGCTGAATTTATTGATATGGGCCTACTAAGCAGAGATTCTGAATTCAGTGTTGTAACCTGAGGGGTTAGAAAGGGTTCTAATGAGGGGACGGATGTGGTTCGGGTGGTTGGGCATCCGTCTCCCATGTGGAGGGACCTGGATTCGATCCCTGGGACCTCCCAGTAAAAATTAAAAAAAAAGAGAGAGATGTAGAAGGCATGTGGGCCACCAGGTCCCGTGAGGAGGTGTGCTGTCAGGCCCCACAAGCCATGCAGCAAGATGATGATGTAACAGGAGAGTGACACAAGGGAGAGACAAGACGAGACGCACTGAGAAACCAGGAACTAAGGTGGTGAAGGCAGTAGGACACCTTTCTCCCACATCGGTGGGCCCGAGGATTGATTCCCACTAAAGACAGGAGGAGAAGGATGAGAAGAGAGGGCAGGAAACAGACACAGGGAGCTACTCAGCAAATGGACACAGAAACAGCAAAAACGGGTTGGGGGGGTGGTAAAAATGGATAGAAGTAAATAAATAAATCCTTTAAAAAATGTATTTTAAAAAAGAAAGGGTTCTAATGGTTTGTTTGTATGGCTGGCTGGAACATGGACCAAAAGATGGCTGACATTACCTGAGATCAAAATGCCAGAACTGCCCTGGTATAATGTAGATGAGGGGATCCAAAGACTTACAGAGATTGGAATGCTAGAGTGGATCTATCATGTAAGACCTGCTCATCCATCACAGGAATGTTCAGAGGATCCACCATCCACCAGGACTATGAGGAATACATTTGTGAGACTCATGCATTCTCATAGTTGTGTGAGACAATTTTATAAAATCTCATAGTATTTATACATCTTTCCTGTCAGTTCTAGATGATCTCCTGTCAGATCTGGTTCCCTAGATGACTCTGACTAATATGGGGGTGTGGAGGTGTGGGGGAAATGGCTGGGAGTGGTCTCTCTGAGTTTCCTCATTGCTAAAGCAAACACCATGCAATAGGCTGGTTTACAGTGAGAATTTATTGGCTCATGGTTTTGAGGCTGGAAGAAGTCCAAATCAAGTCATCATCAAGGAGATGCTTTCTTCCTGAATACTGGCACTCTGGGGCTAGCTGCTGGTGATCCTTGGTCCTTTATTCTTCTGTCACATGGCATTACACATGGTGGTGTCTCCTAGCCTCTCCCTTCTCTTCAGGTTTCCATTGACTTTCAGCTTCTGGCTGCTCTCTCTCTGTTCCCCTCCCCCCCATGTGATCTTTCCTATAAGACTTTCAGGTTATACCTTCTCTGAAGTATCTTCATCAAAGGATCCTCCTTATAAGGGGTCAAAAACCATAAGAATGGATTAAATTTAAGAACATGAACTTCTGAGGTTCATAGCTACAAACCACCACATATACAGACTTCTATTTTCAACCCCAGATCTCCCCTTGAGCTTTTCTGTATCTGCTGTCCATAAACCCAGAATCTTTTTGATTCATGTTCTGCAAAGAATAAATCTCAAGTTTGAGAATTCCAGAGGAGAAGTTGCCAGGTTCTTCAGGGTCTAATTGTGTCTTAGGGTGACTTTCAACTGATTCTCTTAATCCCAGACCCAAATATCACACTTCCTTTCTGCAAAATTCAATGCTTGAGCCTCTGCAACTTGCCTCTCCTTCCACTGTCTGAAGAAAGTTAGGTTCAGCTTCTTCTATTTTTATAAATCATTGGCTTTCCATCTTCCAAAAATATCATTTCCTATCTCTTGTTATTTTCCCTCCTGATTTTTTGGTCATTTTTGTCTACATATTTTTAAAATTTTATGGTCATTTTAAGAGAGAGGAAATGTTACATACATCCCTTTCACCATGTTGAATCAGAAATGCCCATTTCTATTTAAAATCCTGTGTTGGTAGTAAGTTATTTTCTTCATTTGTCTTTCAGTTCAAAATTTGCTTTTCAATGACTATTTTGGCAAAAATGTAAAAGAAATGAATTATCAGCTTCCTTTTATCTTCACATGAGGACTAAAATAAGAGTAGCACAAGCAGCTTTTTATCACTCCCTGTAAATCTTTTCCTTTGACTAGTGTCTCCTCAAATATTGATTTGTTATATGCAACATTTCTATGTCTCTATAAGTATCACCCTTCCCCATAATCTTCAATTCTTCCAGAATTGCAGTTCTCAGGAAATTTACTTTAGTTAATGTTACATCTCTACAGATATATTTCTGGAGAACACAGTGGCTGCTGTCAAGCTGCCAAAGTAAAAACAAGATAACCATTGGCTTACTAATTCTTGTACATATAACTACAAGAATTTTATAATGAATTTCTTTTAAAACCAGTAACTTCAGTACTATGTAGACCTGTCTGGATCTCTGGAATTGCCTGTACATTTAGTATAGGAAGCAAAGAATGGAAAAATCATGGATCATACTCTTTTAAATTAATAAGTATCATATTGACATAAAGTAATGTAATGAAGAACTGTTACTATTTAATATAAATGGTTAATATTTAAGAAATTAAACACTGAAGCAAGTTACCAAGAACATTTCCCATGCTAGGATACCAGTTCTTTGGCAGTATTTTTAGTATCTTAGGACAACAGACTGTCTCTGTTTATGACCTACATTGAAAAACATTTGAGATTTGAAATGCCAAACAATTGATGTGATTTATTTATTTTTCACTAAATTAACTGTTTTAGTGATCATCAAATGTGCTTTACTGGTAATGCTTTGTAAACTTAGTTTCATGCATAATGGGTTTAAACCAGCTATATGTATAGACTCATTTATTCCTATGAAGCAATTAATACCTGAAAAATTAAATTTCTAATCAATCATGGATTGGCTTATTACAGCTCCTCTATTATATCCCTTATAGCAAAGCTAGCAAAGCACTTTGAACAAAGTGCTTGCTCAATACTTGTTTGCTTGATTTTTTCCCCCAAGTTGTTTAAGGCTTTTGGTATGTGAAATGTAGATAAACTCTAAGGGAAAGTATGCAAGCTAGGGTTATATATGTCATGGAAGAATTTTTTTAATTTAATTTAATTTTTTGGTTCCCCAAAAAGGTAGGAATGTATTAACTTATTCTGTACTGCTCTGTTAGATGGCTTTCACATACAGTGTCTAGGAAATCTATATTATCAGCTTACTTTGTATCCTCCACTTTCTCTGAATAGCATCTCCTTTCCTAAATTTTTAGATAAGAGAATGCCTACTGCCCAGGCATGATTCCCTGATCAGTTATACCAGCCTCACTCTCAGCAGCCCTTTCTGGTTTGTTGACCTTCTCTAGACATTTCAAATATCTGCTCTTTTTCAAGTCTTACTTCCTGACTATAGAGTACAGACAGGCAAAAGAAAACCAAAGCTCACAGACTTTATAATGATTTGATGATTTACAACTTTAATTCAATTTTATTCCCTGGAAGATATCCTTGCCAAGTGTCCATAAAGACTATTCCTAAACCATAATCACTTTTAATATCAAGCCTACCACCTACCACTCCCCTCATCTCTGGCCTACCAGGAAACAACAATAACAACAAGGGCTACCACGTAATGAGCACTTACTGTCAGGCACTTTCCATCAAAAATGCATAGTGGATTTTTATGCTTTTTTTGTACACGAGGACACTGAACCTCAAAGAGGAAAAGAAACTTACTCAAGGGCACCCAGTTCATGAGTGGCAGTGAGAAAATGAGACTCATCTGATTTATGCCTCATTATCTTTCTTCTCTTTGTTTTCCTTTTTATTAGCTTTTAAATTATGTTGGATCCATACAAATATATGGAATGTGTTTGGATCCACACAAATATATTTGATCCATACAAATATATGGAATTGTTAAAGCTAAATGATAAAATTAATGTCCAGAAACCCATCATCTAATTTAGGAGCTAGAATATCATCAGCTGTTGCAGCTACTTGTGTGTTCCTCCCCTCCCCCACCCTCTGGCCTCCCCTCACTCCCACAGGTCACCATTGTTTTGAGGTTTTCATTTATCATTCTAATAAATTTATCATTCTCTTGCTGTTTTTAGCTTTTTATTTCAACATAATTAAAAGCACAGAAAACTTAGAAGAATATACAAAAAATTCATGTATACCTCTCACCAGACTCAAAAACTATCATTTTTCTGCAAGTGCTTTCTCATTCTTAACCTATTGTTGTTATTTCTGAACCATTTGTGAATAAGTCGCAGATATCATCCCTCTTTATCTCTAAATGCATTAGTGTGCATTAAGAGCAAGGATATTCAATTACAAAAATCAGAAAATTTAACATTTACACTTCAATGCACCTAATCTACAGTCCATTTTCGAATTTTACCAGTTGTCCTAATAAAATGTCCTTTATAGCCATCCCGCCCCACCCTTCCACACCCCTCCCCCACCACCCGGTACAGCTCCAACTCAAGATCACATATTATAGGTAGTTGTCCTGTTTCTTCAGTCTCCGTTAATCTGGAACAATTCGTTGGCTTTTCTTTGTGTTTCTTGACCTTGACATTTTTAGAGTCAGGCCAAGTACTTTATAAAATGTCCCTCAATATGGGTGTGTCTGATGTTTCTTCATAATTAGATTTAGGTTATGCATTTTTGGCAGGTTATATTATATAAATGATGTGTTCTTTTCAGTGCAACACCTCGGGAAGCATATAATGTTATTGTCATTATAGGTAATGTCAACTTTGATTACTTGGTTAAGGTGATATCTTCCAGATTTATCCATTCTGAAAGCATTATCTACTCCTTTATATTTAATAAGTAATTTGTGGAGAGATACTTTTAGACTATGTAATTATCCTATTCTTCATCAAATTTCAACAAAATAGTTTTGGCATCCATTGATAATTCTTGTCTGTGTTAATGATTACTATTATGGTTGCCAAATGGTGATCAACATTGCTACCTCTTTCATATATCAAGTTTCCAGATGCTCTTGGGTCTCTCTGGACTCTCTGTTTTGTTCCATTGGTCATTTGGCCTTTCTCTGCACCAAAACAACACTATCTTAATTACTAAGGTTTTATCATTAGTTTCAATGTCTGGTTGGCCAAACTCTCTCTTTATTGATGAGTGCCTTGGATATTCTTGCAAATTATAGAATCAGCTTGTTATGTTTCGTAAAAACTTATGTTGATATTTTGACTGGAATTACCTTAATTCTGTAGGTCAATTTGGGTCAGAATTGACTTTTTTTAAAAAAGTCATGAACCTAGTATATTTCTCCATTAACTTAGGTCCTCTGAGTGTCTTTTTTTTTCCTTTTAGGAGCTCACAGCTTTATTTAGTAATTTATGAATCAGGCAGCATCCCATTCAAAAAGTGGAAAGGAGCTCTCTTTCTGAGTGTCTTTTAATAAATTTTTGTAATTTGTTTTGACATCTTTTATTAGATTTAGTCTTTAAATGGAATTGTCTTTTTTCTTTAATTAGAGAAATTGTGGGTTTACAGAACAATCATGCATGAAATACAGGATTCCCATATACCACCCTGTTATTGACACTTTGCAGTAGTGTGGATTGCAATTGATGAAAGCACATTTTAATAATTTGTTATTAACTATAGTCCATGGTTTAGCTTAGAGTTCACTGATTGTGTTATGCAGTTCCATGGACTTTAGAATCTCTTTTTAAATTGTGTTTTCTAAGTTATATTATAGAGGTATCATATGTTATAGGAATATTTTCTAAGTATTTTGGGTTTTATAGATTTCTAATTGAATTTTGCATATTGACCTTGTTATTTCTAATATGCTGTTTTTGATTTTTTTTGTCTAGACTATCATATCATTTGGGAAATAGTGAAGTCTTTTACCTTCCTTTCCAACCTTTTGTTTTTTATTTATTTTTCTTGTCTTTCAGTGTGAGATTAATAAAATGAGTAGTTGAGCCTATACATATCTGAGGATGTTATTCATTATCCATATCCATCCCAGTCCCCGCTGCAGTGTGGCACCATCTGGTGGTGATTGCCCATGCCAGCTTACATATTGATGGGATTCAGAGTCTGTAGATATTAGGACTTCAGGACAGCATCAGTAATTCCTGAAAATTCCTGGCTAGTTTAATTGGCCTAGTTAGGGAATATTGAACTAGGAGACTACTGAAAAAGAGGGATTCAAACTCCTCCTCCCTCTAGATTTTATGCCATTTCCCTATCTTCCCCGCTACCATGTGATTATTCCACTCCCCAATCTCAGAAGATAAACATTTTAACCACCTCCCAACTCCCTCTTCCACCTGGAGTGTTGGATGGTGGATAGGGGCAGGGGGATCCATTATCCATTCCATGGTCTCAGATTTAATTATATTCTGAGTGTACTTTCACAGTGATTTACTCTTTATATGTATGTCTTTGTGTGTTTTCGCTCCCTCTCCACTATAACATAAGCTCCAAAAAGTCAAGGATTTTTATGTTTTATCCATACCAATATTAACAATGAGTAGAAGAGTTCTCAGCACACAGGGAATCATAAATATTTATTAAATAAATGAATGAATGAATATTGAAAATTTCCATTATATGGTAGATTTGTAAATTTCTCCCAGTAATTTTAACAATTAATGCTTTATGTTTTTTGAGGTCCTTTTGTTAGAGGTATACAAATTAAAAATTTTTGTAACTTTTTAATGAAATCATTCTCCTTAATGATGTTTGAGGTTTTTTTTTTTTGGGGGGGGGTATAAAACCTATTTCAATATTAATATGTCACCCAGCTTTACTTTGGTTAGTAGCTGCCAAGTATATGTTTTCATTTGCTTTTACTTTGAATTTTTATATGTCCTGTGTTTTATGACTCTCTCTTCTAAATAGCATTTAGCTAGATTTTAAAATAAAATTTGAAAGTCAGTCATTTAAATAATGAGTTTAGTTCAATTATGTTATGGTGATTATTGATATGCTTGAATTTATTTCTACATATCTTTAAGTTTAACCAGCCTATTGATTTTTTTTTTTTTTTTTTTTTTTTTCAACAATTACATCTAGAAAATCCTTTAGTTCTTTTTCAGATCAGGTTATCCCTGTTAGTCTCTTTTGGCTTGTTCATCTTTATAATTCCATCATTTATTTCTTAAAACATTCTATACCAAATCCTCCATTCTATTGGTAAAGTTATAGTAGTTATAACTATTATAAATAACATTTACATAGTGTTAACATAACTGTTAGATATATTACACAACCCTTACATATGTGCCAGGTACAGTTTTAAGAACTTCACATATATGAACTAATTTACCACTAATTTTACTGATTAAATCCATTTTACATATTGAAAAGCAGTAGCAGAAAGAGCCCCCAAAATGTAAGGTCACATGGCTAGTAGGTGACTGATCCAATTTAAGCTCAGTTATCATACTCTTTAACACTTAGTATGATAGAGGGGGAGGGAGTACCCAAACATTGCTTTTATTTTTGCTAATTTCAAAGGTAAAAGGGATTTTATTTTATTTTTTTAATGCTAGTGATTTTCAAGCTTCTTCCTGTGATAATTGGCTTTTTGCATTTCTTCTTTGGTTTATTCATATCCTTTGTCCAATGTGTCCTGGAGTACTAAATGATTTCTTCTATTAAAGCATTATCTTAAAAGCCTTGTCTTAACTACAATAAAATGTGAATTTATTTAATGAATTTTCCATTTTATCAAGAATGAAATCACTGTTAACATTTTAATTTACCAAGGGAAGTTAGCCAGAAGACTTATAAAACAATTAACTTTTCAAAGAAACTCTGCTCTCCATTATCCTCATATCATGAAATTCTCTGCTATTATTTCCCCATTCTCTGAGCTGAAATTTCCACAAGGAAAACATATGAAGAAAAATTTTAAAATGTGTTATGTATCCTTCTGCTATGGATATCATATACAATGATATTACTGGATCTCTATGAGAATAAACAAAAATTAATTATTTCAAAGAACTACATATACTTAAATGTCACAAACAGAACATGATTAATAAATAAATATGATTAAGATTTCTGTTATTTTAAGAAGAAAAAATCCAAAAATTAAAAATTTTTAAAGGTGATTTAATGATCATGCAAATGATGCAATGAGGTACTCAATCTTCAAGAATGAGTCACTATGAAGCTCCTGGATAGAGCGATCCAAAGGCTTATTTAATTTTAATAATTAAAGAAAAATGTTTCAGAAAGTAGTCATATACTCCCAATTTGAGGTGTTCAGCATTTGGCGTGGTCAGAAATCTTCTTAAGAACAGCACAGTTTAGAAATGTTGCCATCTAGTGTTTACCTTTAGAGTTAGTCCCATAAAATTAGTGTAAATATTGTATTTCAAAAGGTAGTTAGAATCTCAACTGTTTGAAATTGGAACCAGAGAGCAAGAGTTTCCTTAGGTAATTCAGCAGTTTTAAAATTTAAGGAAAGAAAGGAGGAGGTCACTAAAGATGTGAGTATATGCATATACATATTTAAATATGTATGAACACAGCAAGGAATGAGGTCAGTGGAAAAGCAAATAAACAGGATCCTTTAGAATGATTAAAAAATGTGAGGAGAAGGTTGGGCTTCAAATCTTTGATGTGGCAGATAAAAAGGTAGATAGTGCAATTGGTCATTAAAATGTATTGGATATTAAATTTAAAAAATAAAATGTATTAGATGTTTACAACTTTTTAAAGATTTTTGTTTCAAATAATAATACCATTTGTTGAGTGTTTAGTGAGTGTCAGACACTTTAAATGCTTTGCATATAATATATATTTAGCTTTTACATTGTCTCTGCTAGTTACTCCCATTATACAGATGAGAAAATTGAGGCACAGAAAAGTTAGAAAACTGGTAAATGGCAAAGTTGTAATTTGTCTAAACCAAGAAGCTGGCTCCAGTGTCCATGCTCTTAATCCACATGCTGTTAGTCCTCTTATAATAAGTACAGATTTAAGGTTGAGGTCACCATATAACACTAGGTAGAACATTTAGTCAATTATCAATTTTTAAAATCATTTTTATTTTATGAATCAGGTGTTTGCACTGCTAAACTCCCTAACAATTGCTCAGTTTTCCCTTTTATATCCATGCTATTTGCTTGGTAAACTTCAGTACTAAAAAAAACAAAAACAAAAAAAAAAACACTTCAGTACATAAATTTGTTTTTAATAAATAAATATCACACTACTCTGCTTTCATTTGTAGAATACTGTAGTAGTTTGACATTATTGATGAATTCCAAAAAGAAATATTAGATTACGTTTGTAAACTGGTCTTTTCCTCTGGGTGTATTAGAGTGTATTGGATTCAGAAGTTTTACTTTTACTTGAATAAATAATGATTACAGCTTTGATTGGACTACATCAATAGGACATTGAGTCCCTGCCCCCTTGGTGGGCGGAAACTCACAGAGAAGCTGCAACACAGAGAAGGGAGGTTGGAGTTTTGAGCTGGAGCCTGGGAAGTAAGTCCACAGAGGAGCAGAGCAGCTGAGCCCAGAGAGAATCAAGCCCCAGGGAGAGAGACAGAGCTGGTTGCCTGATAGTCTAAAGCTGGCCTTGTGGAGAGAGCAGGGCAGCTGAGTCCAGAGAGAAACAAACCCCAGGAAGAGAGGAACCCAGGAAGCCTGAACTCTTGGCAGACATTGGCAGCCATCTTGCTCCAAGTGGCCAGTGACTTTGGGTGAGAAAGTACCTCTTATGGTACCTTGAGATGGACTCTTTAGGGCCTTGTAGCTGTAAGCTTGTACCCCAAACAAATGCCCTTTATAAAAGCCAACAGATTTCTGGTATTTTGCATCAGCACCCCTTTGGCTGACTAATACAAGTACATATACTAACTTTTTCTTAAATAGCAATAGAAAATTTTTTCTCTTCTACTCTTGGTCCTATTTGTGATAACCATCATAACAACTATATGGTTGTATCAACCATGGTCTCATTAAAAAAAACACCCAGAAAACACTCTTGCTACTGTAAGCAGGAAAAAAAAAATTGATTAAAGAATATTAGATAGCTCAGAAAATCTTTGGAGAACTAGAGAATCAGATTCTATGGAGGCTCTTCAGTCAGAAACAATGCCAAAACCACACTGAGATTGTGCCAGTAGAGACTTCAGAGAAACCAGATGCTAAGGGCATACTGCTCACTCTGGACATGGGGTGCCAGAGCTTCCACCACTCTGACATGAACAATAACGTCAGCTTTAACCTTTTGTCAGTAAAAAGGTGGATTTCCTGGAGCCTCTGCATTTTGACATTTAGTTCATTTCTGCTTTGATGTATTACGTGGGTGTGTGTGATTGGGTCAGCTTAGGTCACATGACTGTAGCCCAGCAGCAAGTTAGTCTGGGAGAATGAGTTTTCTAGTTTCTGCCATGTGGAGGTGATACAAAAGGCAGGAAATTTCCCATACAGGGAGAGGGTGTTTAAGAGGTAATGGTGAGAAGTGGATGTGGCTCAAGTAGATGGACCCTGCCTACTACATGGGATGTCCCAGGTTCGGGTCCTGGTGCCTCCTAAAGAAGACCAGCAAGATAGTGAGCTGACCTGGTGAGCTGAATGCAATGAGATGACACAATGAGGAAACACAATGAGAGACACAATAAGCAGGGAGCAGAGGTGGCTCAAGTGATTGGGTGCCTCCCTCCCACAAGAGAGGTCTCAGGTTCAGTTCCTGGTGCCTCCTAAAAAAAAGAAGACTAGCAGAAAAAGAAAGCACACAATGAACAGACAGAGCAGACAGTGAGCACAAACAACAAGAGCAGGGAAGAAATAAATAAATAAAATAAATCCTTAAAAAAAAAAAAGAGGTGATGGTAAGCAGGAAAAGGCACATAAAGGGAGTCAAACTTAAACCTCAGTAGCATGAGTCTCTGATTAATTCCTCTGATGGTACATTTCTTTGAGGCCTAGTTGTCATTCCACAGTCTCTAAACTTTTTTTGAATCTATTTCATTGGATGAAATTCTCCCTTACCTAGAATTCAAATAACTATTAAGCACAACTAATGGAATTGCCCACCTTACCCCACCTCCTGCCCCTCACCCCCTGTCCGAGTACCATTGTAAGAAAAAGACACATTAAGCAGGTTCCTATGAAGATATTGCTTGCCAAAAATTCATTGGTCCTTATGCGGGTGAAAGAACCCTCCAACTTTCCTTGGGCAAGTAGCCTTCCCCCTCTCTTTCCTTGTGGATTGGGTGGAGATTCAATCCACTCTGCTACTCCTGTACAGGTTCCAGAGTCTATGGCCCAGTCTGGCCAATCAGAACCTTCCCCACACTGCTGCTTCTCCCTGACCAGTGTGATTAGTTCTGGTAAAGATAAGGTCCAGGGTAGACAAATGAGATTCAGTCCCAGGATGCTTGTGAGCACTGCAGGGAAAGAGGCCCTCTCTTTCTGCCAGGAGCTGCTGCTGACCTTCCTGATATTCCTTGGTTAGATCTTTCCCAAGAGCAAAGCTGACGCAGAGGAATTAGAGTTGAGAGACAGATAGAATCGGATTCCTAATATTATCCCGTGGTCATTTAGAACTCAGTTGTAGCCATCTGGACTTCTCAGTTCCCTATCCCATTAAAATCACATTCAGATTGGATCTATTTGAATTGTGTTTCAGTAACTTGCAACAGAAAGAGTACTAATTTTATCAATGAAATGAAACAGTTAATTAATCAGTCCAGATTCCTCCGCCCCAATAACAGTGGTTTAAAAGACATTTACTGTATCTCTGCGTCACTGTCCAACTGAAAAAATATTTGCCTTGTTTTTATACCTGTGTACACATACCACACACACACACACACACACATACACACAGAGTCTAAAGTTCAATGTCTTTACAGTAAGAAAAAATAGAGTAAACTTATCAAAGATTTCATTAATCTTGCTTTCTTTCTCTTTAGATGAAGTGATCTTTTCAGGATTTGATGAAAGATAAAACAAACTTGCACATGTTTTTCTGTATTTTTTGTTTTAACCAGATCTTGAATTTCTTGCATCCAAGTGTCAGCCTAGAGTTAGCTGCATTTGTTTTATGTTTCTTTTCAATACATGTGGTTTTATTCTCTTCAGGTTTGACCTTTTGATCTTTCTCAAATCTGACTATTTCAAGTCAAATGCTGGGGTGTAAACATATGATTAAAGGAAGAATTTTAAGTTTTAGGCAGGCTTGCATTTCTTTGACTTCTGTAAGAATTTGTGAGCTTTATCAAGCAACAATAATACTGTATTTTACTTTGTTTCATCTCATAACTGGCAGTGCCAAGTTTTAACTGTCCTTTGTCTTCTAATCATAAATCAGATCCTACTATGTTTACCTTAAGAACAACTGTTGTATTGAAGGAATCAGATTACTATCACTAAGTTAAATTTAAATTTATTTTGGAGGAAGTATTTCATTAAAGGTACTGCACCCGAGTATTTCAAGAATCTGATTCTCGAGTTGTATTTCTGCATAAATTATAAACCAACTGAGATGTAAAAGAGTGCACTGGAAACTATAGCAATTATAAATACTATAACACATTGTTTTGAAGAGTAGCAGCTTTGTCTTTATGCTCCACAATGCTTTCCTTTTTCCCAGTTTTTTCTTTACAATATTAACTTTGTAGTTTATTGGACATAATGTTATTTAGTATGTCTTTGCAGATTATCTCAAAATGTGTTACCATAATTCCAAAATAACGTCTCCGCTTAAATATTTAAATTCTTATTCTATATGTCTACTTCAATCATTTTCACTTAATAAAATATCTATGTGGAATAATTTCTGTGTGAATATCAAGAAGTTGTGGCTATTGCAGTTAACCAAGAAGAAGGCAGATTTAATGTAAGAAGTGAAGACCTGTGATTCAGGATTTTGTGCATGTTACATTGCTAGACTGCTCTACCTAGAAAGGGGAAAATCCTAAAACGGGGATGTTTCCTCACTCTTACAACACAGTAAACAACATCTGGGCTTCTGATTGGCCTGTTTGAAATGAACACTTGAGTTTCTCAGAACCTTACATCACAAAAGCTTGGGCCACCATATCCTACCAAGTTTTCTCCTGGACAGGGCAAGCCTGGGCAGAAGGGAAGGGAAAAGGAGAAGGAGGACAGAAGGAGAACCATGTTTATCTGGCACTTTTTCCCTTCTGTGGAATGCATAATTAGTATCCCCAAGCTTGTACATAAGTGAATAATGTTCTCTGGCTGAAGTTAGGAACTTGTTCTTATGTTAGGAATTTATAATGTCCTGATTGCTATTGAGATTTGTTGCCACCCAAATAAGCAGATGCACTTTTAAATTAGATTTGCCTATTATAAACAAATGGATGTCTCAAGTTCAATCTAATTTTTTTGTCTAAAAGTATTTATTTTGTTTATTACAAGAAATTGTCTGAAGATATTTATTTCATTTACTATAAGAAATATGCAGAATTAAATTGGCTTCTCTGTGATTAAATATTTTAAAACATCCTTTATTTGATCTTTAGTTTTTACTGATAAAGAAGTTTTTTTCAAAAGAAAATGAAGGTAAATGGTTGTAGTAAATAGCAAATCATTCAGGTATGTATAAATAAATAATTTCTAATATATTTCCCCTAAAATGGGTCATTTCTGAAGCAGACATATATACTTATAAATATAATTGAGGTACAATATATTAAATTGTGGAAGTTTGATATTATTTATTAATTCCCAAAAAGAAAAAATACACTTCGAATGCATTAGATTCAGCTGACATGTCTTGATTAAATTACCTGTTAAGATTAGGAATTTGCAGTGCTCATATGGGTGTAATCTATGATAAGGTAGAAGTGTGTAGCTGGGTATTGAAGGGATATGACAGGAGGGTAGTAATACTATTGGGTTGGGCGGTATATGTTTGACAGGTGGGTAGAGTGGGGAGAGTGGGTTGGACGGTCCATGGAACTAGGGGGAGGATTGGGGGAGGAAACAGGTGGACCAGGTGAACACTGGGGATTGGTGGGTATGTGGTTGAAAGTACAAAGTTGGGAACGCTCTTATGGCAAAAGTGTTACTGGTTTAGGGTGTTGGATGGGAGGGCATTTGGGACAGGGAGCACCTGGGGTAGGCTTCTAGGGAGTGTGCCAGTAATCATTTAGTCATAATGTGTTGTATCAGTGGGTGGAGACCCACATAATGAACAGGAAGGAGTTGGACTCCCATCCTGGGGACGACCGATATGTTCACAAACAGAGGGGCAGGAGACTCGCGAGAACATGGGCGGTTCCTAATGGGGGCAGGGATGGGGGGGTGGGAGGAAAAACCAGTGTGTCAAGACTTCAGTGTTGTTGCAAGTAATTATGAATCTTGTCATCCAAGGAGTGAAGCCAGGAGGTTGCCGTGGGCCCCGAGAGGAGAGTAAGGGAGGAAAAGAATAGATGGAACAGGGAGCATTTAATGGGCAATGGAAGTGTTCTACATGATCTTGCACTGATAGACACAGGCCATGTTAAATATCATCAAAATTTATATAAAAGTATATGGTGTAAAATAAAAACCATAATGTAAACCATTGACCATAGTTAGAAGCTATGTTTCACTATTCGTATATCAGTTGTAACAAATGTACCATCCACATATAAAAAGGTATTAATACAGGAAGGGGGAAAAGGGGAGGATGTTGGGTATATGGGAGTTCCCTGTATTCTATATGTGACTTTACTGTGACCTAAAACTTCTTTGAAAACAAAATGAAAAAAAGTAAGACATTGGGGAATAAATAAAAGAAAATGTCACTGTACATACAGGACAAAAGATATTACAGTGATGAAAGGCAAAATGTCAAAAAAAAATTTATAAATATTTTTCATTATTTTTTAATATCCCAATTTTAAAATTTTATTTTAGTTTTAGTTTTCTTTAAAATTTTATGTATTTTATTTCTTATATTTAAACCTACCATTATTATTTCATTTTCCTGTTAATTATATTTGGCTATTTTATTGGTTTCATTTTTGAAGGAGATTCGGATCATTGAAAGGTTACAACTGGGGCAGGGGAGTATCACTGGTGTGGGGTGTCAGTGATGGAGGATACATGGGAGGAAGTTCACCTGTACATACATATAAGGTATATAAATGTGTTCAAATGTTCACGGGTCATTGTCACAGTGGGTGCAGATTCACACAATAACTGAGAGAATATTGAATTCCCATCCTGGAGAGCTCTGCCACATTCTCTATTGGAGCAACAAACAACCCCCCAAGTGCAGGGGCAATGACTGGCAAAGGAGGATGGTTCATTGATGGGCCCTTGATATTGATGACTATGCTTGTGAACCTTTGCTCTTGAAATGGAAACTTAGCCTAGTATTGTGGGCTGCCTAAGAGTTGCCTCCTGAGAGCCTCCTTGTTGCTCAAATGTGACCTCTCTCTAAGCCAAACTCTGCAGATAAATGCATTACCTTCCCCCCAGCATGGGTCATGACACTTGGGGATGATCCTCTGTGGCACCAAGGGATTATTACCAAGCACCAACTAGCAATACAACTGGAAAAAGACCTCAAATAAAAGGGGGAAAAGGTAAAGACAAATGAGTTTATATGGCTAAGAGACTTCAAAGTGAGTCAGGAGGTCATACCAGAGGTAACGCTTATGCACATCTCAGCAAGAGCTCATAGAATGCCAAAGTTAATACTACCCCAAATAGTGGGGCTCCTGAGGGCTCCGGAGACACCCAGGTCCTATGGTCAGTGCAGATAGCTCCAGAGTTTGGTGTCTTGCCTGTGGGCACTATTTTGGAGTTTTTGCTCCTAAGAATTACAGAATTGGACTCAATTATGGCTTCCCTACACATGGCTCATCTGTCCCTTCTATTTGGTAGGTGTACATCCAAGAGACTTGAACCTTTGGGCCCTGAGCCTCAGCGGAGTTGCAACACCTACTCTTCAGTTCATTGGACTCACCCAGGACAACTAAGAAGGAGGTGAGGATTGACAACCATCACACTGAGTAAACGAGAGAGCCTATGACTGCAAGCAAGAGAGTCCCATCATCAGCTGTGTGAGATCAAAGCCCCCTCTCAATTAGAGGTGGAGTGGACATCACCATCCCAAAATCTTCAGGATTGGGGAATGAACTATGGACTAGAGTGGACTTACTGGTATTCTACTATAGACTTGTTGTGATTCTAGCAATAGAAGAAATTACAACATTGATGTGGATGCAGTGGCTACTGGGGGCTCTGGGGGCAGGGAGAGGGAAAAACAAATGTAATATGGGGGTTTTTACAGGACTTGGGAATTGTCCTGAATGACACTGCAATGACAGATATTGGCCATTATATATCTTCCCATAACCTGCAGAATTGTGTGGGAGAGAGTGTAAACTTCAATGTGAACTATGGTCCATGCTCGGTGACAATGTCCCAGGATGTGTTTATCAATTGCAATGAATGTGCCACACTAATGAAGGATGTTGTTTTTGTGGGAGGGTATGGAAGGTGTGGAGAGTGAGGTATATGGGAATCCCTATATTTTTTGTATAACATTTACATAATCTAAGTATCTTTAAAAAAATAAAAATACATATTAAATAAAAAAGATTAGGGCTTTGATTTGACTGCATCAGTAGGGTGTGACTCAGGGTTGCATCCCTATACCTTGGTGGGCTGATATAAATAAGCACTCACTCAAGAAGACACACGGGAAGAGAGAGAGTGCCATAGATATCAGAAAGGAGAACTTTTGTCAGGTTTGATCCTGTAGCCCCAAGAAGAGATATGAGCCATTTGCCTGATAGTTTACAGCTTATCTTGTGAAGAGACCAGAGCAGCTAAGAAGGCCTGGAAATAAACAGGCTCTATTCCAGCCTGTAGCTGAGAGAGAGGAAGGCTGAACTTTCACAGAGATCAGCAACCATCTAGCTTCAACACATGACAACAGACTTTGGTGAGAAAGCAACCTTGAGTTTGACTCTTTAGGGCCTTGTAACTGTAAGCTTTTACCCCAAATAAATACCCTTTATAAAAGCCAACAGATTTCTGATACTTTGCATCAGCACCCCTTTGGCTGACTAATGCATAAGTTTATGTAATAATTTTTCCAGAATGGTTAGTATGTATTTTATTTATTACTGTCTAACAAACAGCCTCAAAACTTAGTGGCTTAGAGTGATGCCACCAAGATGACAGAGCAAGATGCTCTGGGGTTCTGTCCCCACACAGAATTTTTAAACCACTGGAAAAAACTGGCAGAACCACCATTCTCACAGCAACAGAAAACAGTTAAAGGTTGCAGAAACTGAGTGAGGGCCAACTTAAAAAAAAAGGCAACATAAAAATGGTAGGAAAACCTCATGGCACAATTTCTGGCTCTTCCCCTACATCCTCCAGGCTCAATGTGGAGCTAGCCTATACTCTTATTGAGGTCCTTGGTCCCAGTTCCTAAGGGAAGAGATTAACCCATAAACTCATATTGAGGTGTGTGTATATCTGTACCATTCTCTCTGGTGGCAGCCTGAAAGACTGAACCAGGACACTCATCCCTGGCTTGCCATCTCAGAACTGGCCCTGCATGCAGCAGGAGCTTGTGGGCAGCTAAATCAGTGTAAAAAACAATCACAGCAGTGGGGCAAAGAATTATTGGCTTTGAAATACAATAGAGTGCCTGGAACTGGAAGAAAGATTATTTTATAGGGTAAAGGGAGAGCACCTGGATCTATGTAAATGGGAGAATTCCTACTGCTTTAAGTGCATGCCCAGGACATGTTCAGAAAAGACTGAAAAGGATCCTACATGTTCACCTCAAGCTGTGCTTCAGCTTCATTGTTAAAAAGTCTAAGCTCCAAAGGAGGGCACCAGCCAACACAGAGCTAGTCTGCAAAGCCTGTGAAAGGTGTTTGGGCTTTTTTTTGTTGTTGTTCATTTGTTTGTTTGTTTTTGTTAGCTTCTGGAATTCGAGGACATCTTTGTCATATTACTATCTGGATGCAAACATAAGGAACAGATACCTCAAGGGCTGTATTCCAGAGGTAACACATTAAAATATTAAAATGTACAATGTACAACAAAAGATTACAGGCCTACAAAGAAACAAGAAATGATGGACCATCCAAAGAAACAATATAAAACATTAGAAACTATCATTAAAGAAGACCAAACTTGGACATACTAGACAAAGAGTTTTAAGAAATTGATCTTAAATATGCTCAAAAGGCTAAAGAAAAACACACACAAAGAACTAAAGAGTATCAGGAAAATTATATGTGAACAAATTGGGAATTTTAATAAAAAGGTGGTCATTATAAAAAGGAACCATACAGAAATATTAGAGGCAAAGACCACAATAACCAAAATAAAAGTTCCCTAAAGAGGTTCAAAAGCATATTGGAGCTGGTAGAAGAAAGAATCAGTAAACTTGAAGATAAGGAAGAATTGAAATCATTCCATCTTAGGAGCTGAAAGAAAAAAGAATGAAGAGTAAACAGAGCCTAAGAGAACTGTGGGACACCATCAAGCAGACCAATAAAAGAATTATGGGATTCCCTGAAGGAGAAGGAATAGAGAAAGGGGCAGAGAGAATATTTGAAGAAAATATGACTGAAAATTTCCTAGGTTAACAAAAGACATGAATATACACACCCAAGGATCTCAATGAAATTCAAGCAGGATAAATTCAAAGAAACCCACATTGAGACACATTAGAATCAAACTGATGCATGCCAAAGACAAAGAGAGAATCCTTCAAGTTGCAAGAGAGAAGCAACAAGTCATGTAAAGGGGAACCTCAATAAGATTAAATGCCAATGCCTCACTGGAAACCCTGTAGGCAAGAAGGCAGTGGGATGGCATATTTAAAGTGCTGTAAGGAAAAAATTGCCAACCAAGAATTACATATCTGGCAAACTATCTTTCAAAAATGAGGGCAAGATTAAGGCATTCCTAGATAAACAAAAGATGAAAGAATTCATCACTGCTATGCCAGCCTTAAAAGAAATGCTAGAGAGAGCTCTTCAGGTTAAAAGGAAAGGACAGTATCCAAGAGCTCAAAACAACATGAAGAAATAAAGATCTCAGGTAAAGGTAATGACATAGATAAATATAAATGCCAGTATTATTGTATTTTTAGTTTGTAACTCTACTTTTTTCTTCTTACAGAATCTAAAGTACAAATGTATTAAAATTAATGTTGTCTATGGTTTTGGACTCATAGGGTATAAATATGGAATTTGTGAAAATAGAAAAAGATTGGGAGGCCAAAGGAGTATAGGAACATAGTTTTTGTGTACTATTGGAGTTATGTTGGTATCAAATCAAATAAGACTGTTATAGATTTAGGATATTAAATTTAAGCCCTATGGTATCCACAAAGAAATATCAGAAAAATATGTGTAAAAGGAAATGAGAAAGGATTCTGAGGATCAACTCAATAGAAAAATAGGTAATAATGGAAGAATTGAGGGACAAAAAGGAAAATACAAAGAACAAAATGGCAAAGGTAAATCTTGCATTATCAGTAGTTACTTTAAATGTAAAACTTTTCGGTCAAAAGGCAGAGACTTGCAGAATGGAAAGAAAAGCATGACCCAACCATATCCTTTTTACAAGAGATTCGCCTTAAATTCAAAAGCATATGTAGGTTGAAAGTAAAGGATGGAAAAATATTCTATGCAAAGAGTAGCCAAAAGAGAATGTGGTGGCTAAACTATATGAGGCAAAATAGACATTTAAGAAAAACCATTAAAAGGGACAAAGGACGATACTGTATATATTGATAAAAGGGTCAATTCCTCAAAAAGATATAACAATTATAAACATATATGCCCATCCAAAGAAACAATATAACAAGAGCCCCAAACATTGGCAGATTTGAAGGAAGAACCATTCTGAGGTACTGGGGATTAGGATCTCAATATATCTTTATGGGGCAGGGGGGCAAGGAAAACACACAATTTAACCCATAACAAGAGTATGATTTATTCTTGCCATTATTAACAAATTTGATATGTCTTTAAGTCTCTTTTAATTTGTAGTTTCTTCCTCCATCTCTTTCATTTCCTTACAATTTATTTGAGGAAGAGCCTATGCTGTTTGACTCATTTTCCATTGTCTAGTTACTGCTGATTTCACTCTCCTGGTATAGCATGTTTCTCACCCTCAGCATTTTCTGCAAATTATCAGCTAGATCCAGAGATTGTATCAGAGTTAGGTTCAATCCCTTTGGCAAGATTATTGGCAGTGTTTGGCAAGACCATAGGAAACACAAAATGTCTAGTTGTCTTTTTGCATGTGTTATCTTAGCTTATTGCTTATATCCATGAAATGTGGGCTGCAAAATGGTGATATTCTAATTCTATGATTTCCCTTTAATTTTTTATTTAGAATACTTAAGAATTATACAGTATATTTTATTTAAAAATAATACCTCGCCTATGAAATAATCACCTCTTTTATTTATTTGTTTAAAGAGTCAAATATTTGAATAGTAAATCTACTTAAAGAGAGGCATTAGGTAAAAATAAAAGGAAATCTGAATAAACTATGGACTATAGTTAATAATAATGTAGCAATATTGATTTGTTAAGTGTAACAAATACTATGGTAAGATGTTAATAGAAGAAACTGTGTTCAGTGTATATGAGAACTCCCTATACTATCTTGTTAATTTTTCTATAAATCTAAAACTGTTATAAAAATAAAGTATATTTTAAAAAAAATAAATCTTGACACCCCAAAACAAACATGTTTCTCTCTTGTGCTAGAGCCACCAAGCCTTTCTGGACCTTCACAACATCAGGCAAGTTCTGTTTACATCTAGTTTCCCAGCTTAATTTCTTTTCCCTCATGCAAAATGCAGCCCTGTCCACTAATTGACTGCATTATTATATCAAAAGTCTATCTCTTTTTCTCACTGACCTACTAGGCCTGGCATTAATGTGGTGGGTTGAATTATGTACCCCTCTTTGGACATGTTCTTGGTCCACATTCTTATGGGGATGGGCCCATTGTAAATAGGATTTTTTAAAGATGTTACTTCAGTTTAGATGTGGCCTAACTTAATCAGGTTTGGCTGTAATCTATAATACAGGAGTCCTTTCAAAGAAGATTGAAATTCAGACATAGAGAGAGAAATCTACTGGAAGAAGCCAGAATTCAATGGAAACCAAAGGAGAAAGAAAACATCACCATGCATTGCCATTTGACAGAAAAGCCAAGGACCAAGGATCACCAGCAGCCCCATACACCACAATTTTTGGAGGGAAAGCATTACCTAGTTGTTGGTTTGATTTTCAACTTCTCCTAGCCTCAAAACCAGGAGCCAATAAATTCCAGTTGTTTAAGCCAACCCATTGTGTGGTATTTGTTTTAGCAGCCAGGAAATTAAGACACCTAAGATGAATTACTTGGTTACTGTTCCCTACTCCTCATCACCCCCTCTTATAAATACCCTAGGTAGTGGTTGCATTTTGGCTCCAACATAGACCTAGTCAACAGAATCAGGGACACTCCATCAGAACGATTCTCCTGGTTTGCCATTGTTTCCTAGGATAGCCCTGTTTCAGTAATTAGCTAAAATTGGCACAGTTCCAGCTTCACTGGTGTCCATGTGCTCTCTCCTTTCATTCATCACCTCTCTTCTATAATTAATTTCCTCATTATTCCTTTTTAGTTGTCAATGTGGAAAAATAACATGCTCACAACTAAGTTTTTCAGCATATATTACAGAGATCGTTTAAAGAAAAATTCTCAACTATGGCCAGTTTATACTGTAGGTACTTACAAGTGATTTCCTAAAACAGTTGAAAAACTGCCTGAGCAGTTAGTTCACCAGCCTTCCCTGTATAAATATAGTTGGAAATAGTAGGAGTCCCCACTGGGTTTGCTTGTGAAGGAGCACGTCATAATGGCACTTCTTCCTGACATGGACAACTGATTAGAGTGCTTTCTCATTCTGAATAAAAGAGCATAGGCCTCTATCCCTGGCATCATGTGTTAGTTAGACTCTTTCAGATAGTAACAAATAGAGGCATAGGATGGGCTACCTTAGTTAATGGAGCTTTATTCTAAAGATGGGGGAAGAAAGGGAAAGAGGGAGTCATTCCAGCAGTCACACAACAAGGATAAGAAATAGCACCCTATGCTTCATATAATGAAAACTGATTTATTCTCTACTTCTGCTTCTACACCTCTTACCACTATCAACTAATTGACTCCCTAGTTTTCTCACATTAAACTACTCAAGAGAGATGATCTAGTTTGGTATGCCTATCATAGTCTAATTTAGGCTACCCCTGTTGGAAATAGTTACTGTGCTAGGTTACACATATGTTGCTGGCCAGCCTATAGGTGGATTAGGTCAGGTTCCTAGCTGGGTCTAGTCACCTGTGACCAGGAGGTGAGATCATGTAGTCTAAATCATAACAGCCAATTAATTAGGAATATCTCTGTGGGTCAGGAAGAAACTCAAAATCATATACCACTCTCTTACATAATATACCAGTGTTTTCCAAAATTTCTTTGTGGAAGGAATGCCAATGTGTGTTTTGTGAAAAGAGTCATTTGATATTTTTCATCCAACAAATATTTATGAGTGATTACTAAGTTCCAGGCACAGTTCTATGCACATAAATGTTTGTGAAATGCTGAGTTAAATAAAGTAAAGAAATTTTATACTGAAAAATCCTTATTGTTTTCAGTATGCCAATAAGCCCAAGAGGACTATAGTTTGCATTATCTCCTAAATTTCTTAGAACAGTGTGATTTTTTTTTTTTTCTGAAAAGCATTACTCAAGCCTTAGATTACACAAACCATACATCTTGAGAAACCTTAGAATATACAGCTGATTATCCTGGGAATTACACTGTCAAAGGACACATATTGTAGTTGCTAGTGTCCACAGGTATCCCTCTCCCCCCCCTCCACCCCTGATAGACCATGCCTCCTGGTATTCACACCTTTGTGTAGTCCATTTCCACATCGAATCCAGGCTGATACTGAGACTTACTTCAGCAAATAGAAAGTGGCAGAAGTGACTGTGCATCAGTTCCAAGCTCAAGCCTGACAAGTTCTTAAGAATTTGGGCTACCTTGCTGAAAAACTACATGGAGAGTCCATGTGCAGAAGGACAGATTCTGATAGTGCATGGAAAAAGCCAAAGAATCCAACCAACAAGGAGAACCAAAGCTTCAGATACAGGACTCCAGTTGAGCTATTCCAGCCAAACCCCATCTTAGCTGAAGTGGCAGGTACTGAGTGCAGAAGCTAACTGAGATATTTCAGTCCTCATGGATGTCAAAAATGAAACAGAGATGAGTCATCTCTCTATGCCCTGTTCAAATCGCAACTCAAGAATTGTGAGATAATGATTAAGCCACTAAGGTTTTTTGTTTTGTTTTGTTTGTTTGTTTTAGTGCTAACATCAAATTCTTAAAGAATGTGGCTAGGGTCAAGAGAGGATAATAAGGGCAGAAATGTTATTGTCTTCTTGTCAGGTGCTCTAAATAGCTTTTATCATTGATTTTTAAGTATCACAAATAGAAACATAAAACATAAAACGGGCTGTTAGCAAACAGGTTACATACATGAGGGATAGATTGTAACCCTTATTTTAACCATATTAAAGTAACTTACAGTTGCTTCAAAGGCTGATTGGTCAATGTGTAGGTTATGAAGATCCTTTCCATAGCTTTCTCCTCCCAGCTGCTCCTTCATTAGACAAACACAGGTGATCTTTATTTATTTATGCAGCTTTGATTTACTGTCTAGCCATTTCCTTTCAGTCCGAAGAACTCCATTTAGCATTGCTTATGGGCAATCCTACGGAAAAGTACCTGTGTATCCTAAGAGTTAAAATTCACTTTACTCTGAATTTCCTAATTTTCAAGCTCACCCCAATTTAGCTTACAATATTTAATTTGTTCTTTTCAGTTTGATGACTTTTGGAAAACAGTTAAATTGTGAGGGAGAGTCTCTCAGTGCCTAAGGAGAATTACTTATTTGTGGTGCTTACCAGTTCATTCAGTATATAGGGCAGTGGTTTTCAAAGTCTGGTTCCCTGTACCAGCAGTCTCAGCATCACCTGAGAGCTTACTAGAGATGTAAATGTTTGTGCCCTATCCCAGACCAACTGAATCAGAAAACTCTCCACACCAAGAATTTGAAATTACGTATACCTGAGCTAGAAAACACTGATTTAGAGTAACCAAGTTGTAATTAAGTGCAGTTTGCTAATCTTTATCTTTAAGACACACACACACACACAAACACACACACACACACAAGGATAGGATAAGTATATATTTGACTTTTACGTATTGGAAAAAAATAACAGTAGAGGGAGTCAGGAGATGTGGGTTTAATTTCCAATTTGATATCTGTGGTCGTTTGAAGCTTTATGTACCCCAGAAACACATGTTCTTAAATATAATCATTCCTGTAGGTGTGAACCCATTGAAAGTGGGACACTTTGATGAAGTTACTTCAGTGTGGCTCAGGCTAATCAGGATGGGTCTTAATTCTATTACTGGAGTCTTTTATAAGAAGAATTAAATTCAGACAGAGAATATGCCATAGGGAGAAAGAAGGTGAAATTCAATGGAAACCAGAAGAGAATAAAAAAGCCAGGAGAGGCCACCATGTGCATTGCCATGTGACAGAGGAGTTAAGCATCAAGGATTGATAGCAGCCAGTCCCAGAATGCCACAGTCTTTGGAAGAGAGCATCTCCTTGATAATTCCTTGATTTGGACATTCTCCTGGCCTCAAAACCATGAGCTAATAAATTCCCATTGTCTAACCTGACCCATTTCATGGTATTTGCTTGAGTAACCTAGGAAACGAAAAGAATGTTTAACCCACATATTCATTAATTTATTCATCCAATAAAGTGCATTTCAATGCATTTAGTCTCTCTAAGGCTCTTGTTTCTCTCTCTGTGTCTCTCTTACATTTTTATTGAGATATAATTCACCTATTAAACAATTCACCCCTTTAAAGTGTACAATGCAATGGTTTTTAGTATATTCTCAGAGTTGTGCAACTGTCATCACTATCTAATTTTAGAACATTTCACCATCCCAAAAAGAAAACACAGACCCATTAGCAGTCACTCCCCATTGCCCCCTCACCATCCTCTTCCCCCTCCAGCCCTAGTCAACCATTAATCTACTTTATGTCTCTATAGATTTGCCTATTCTATTTCATAAAAATGGGATCTTACAATATGTGGTCTTTTGTGACTGTCTTATTTCACTGAGCATGTTTTCCAAGGTTATCCATGTTGTTACATGTTGTAGTATAGATCAGTACTTCATTCTTTTTTTACATAATATTGCATTGTATAGATATATCACATTTTATTTATTCATTGATCAGTTGAGAGACATTTGAATAATTTTTTCTACTTTTTGGCTATTATGAATATTGCTGCTATGAGAATGCATGTACAAGTTTTTGCGTGAACATGTGTTTTTAATTTTCTTGGGTATCTACCTAGGAGTAGGATTGCTGGGTCACATTTTCTATGTTTAAACTTTTTAGGAACTGTCAAACTGTTTTCCAAAGCAACTGTACTATTTTACATTTCCACCAGCAGTGTATGAAGCTTCCAATTTCTCTACATCCTTGCCAACACTTTTTATTATGTGTTTAAAAAAAAACAAAACACATTTCCATTTTGAAATAATTTCAAATTTACCAGATAGTTGCAAAATTACACAAAGCCCATATAAAGAATTCCAACATACTTCCCACCAGAGACTCAGAAACACCTACTTTTAACATTTTTGCCACATTTGCCGTATCGTTATTTCTATCTAATCTATTTCATTTCTTCTTTCTATGTGTCTATCTATCCATTTTCTAAACATCTGATAGTAGGTTGTATTCATTATGCTCCTTGAACACTTAATACTTCCATGAACATTTCCTGAGAAGAAGGATATTCACTTATGTATCCACTTTAAGGACAGTTATCAAGTTCAAGAAATTTAAACTCACATAAGGTTTACAGTCTACACCCCAATTTTTTCATATGTCTCTATAATGTCCTTTTGAGCATTTTCTCCTCAATTGTTGAGGAGAAATCCAGTCCAGGATTATGTATTGCATTTGATTGTAATCGACTCTTTCGTTTCTCTTTTTTAAAACTGTGGAAAGAGATATATAACACAATGTTTCTCATTTCAATGATTTGTTGGAGATATTATTCTTTCCACATTGAGTGGTCTTGGCACCCTTGTAAAAAATTACAAGGGATGAGGATTGTAGCTTTCTTTTTTAAGTGTGAAATTGAAAATATTTTCATATACTTATAGGCCATTTAAAAATATCTTGTATTATTAATTATTTATTTTTTGCTCTTATGGTCCTTTTCCCCGCCTCACTTTTAAGATATATTAGTGATATCATCTCTTCATCTGTTATATATTTTGCCAATATTTTCTTTCCATTATTTTTTACTTTATTTTTGATATTTTTTAGCCACTCAAACTTTTTCTAGATTTTTATGCAATCAAGTTTATCATTGTCTTCTTTTATTGCTTCTGAATTTTGAGACAGTTAGCTTTCCTTTACACACAGGTTTTATAAAGGAATTCACCAACGTTTTCTTCTACTAATTTTATAATTTTTTTTTTTTTGCATTTGGTTCTTTGGTCCTCTTGGAGTTTATTAATTGAATTTGTAGGAATAGTTAGTTTTAAATGTTCTGTTCTGTAAGACTAGTCACAGTTACAGTGTTATATTTGTTTTTATGCTTGCAACTTTATAGATACTTGGTAAATATTTGTTGACTGAATGAAAAGGAGCATATAACTTATTTGAGGTCCAACTGCACAAAGAATCAGGGAAATAGCTGCTTCTCAATAAAATGTGTGGAAAAGGAGATTTCCGTTATGGGAATATATAATTGAGAATATGAAGTCAAAGAAGGTTCATTGACTTAGGAATCAAATGACTTCCACTGTCAAATCAATTATTATGTCAAGTCAACTATGCACCAATTATGTCACTAATCAGCTGTGTAACATAGGCAATTACATCATCTCTCTCTGGTTTAAGAGCTCCAAGGTCCTTTTCAACTCTAACATTCTATGGTTCTATGAGAAGACAGAAAAAAATCTCAGCAAATGCCTTATAAATTAGGATAGGAATTTAAAAAATGATAGGAATTAGGATAGGATAAAAAGTCTAAAAGTGAGAGGTAAAAAGATCAAGAACTGAGAATGATTTTTGTAGATTTGTTTTGAGTTGACCAAATAGGAAAGAAGAAAAATTAATGTGGAAAAGCGTGTGATATCTCAAAAGAGGATTCTGTGCCTCTCCCTTCTGGACTGACTGAGCACCAATGATACTTTCCAATGGCCAGTAACAGGGTTAGAGCTCTTCCTTTTGCCCATTATTTAGAGGTTGAGAAAGATTCTTACAGCCATCGATGTTATTCAAATTCATTGATTGCTTGATTCAAACACTTTTTGAGTGTTTACTACTTTACAGACTATTCTAATCACTGGAGTGGCAAAGTTAGATAAGATATGATTGGTCTTTCCCCACTAGGAACTAGATTGGTTGGGGGTAAGTGAATACAAATTTATAATTATAATATTATAATTTATATGATAAAATGCAAATATGTGTTATAGAAGGGCCATGTTACTTCTTGGAGAAAGTATCATTGAGGTAACTTTTGAAGGATAAGTAAGAACATGAAAAAATAGGAGAAGGATATTTTAGGAGGAGGGAAGAATCAACAAAAGGAAACAGCATTTGGGGAAGTGTTTTACTTTTCTAGGCTGCTCAAGCAAATACCATGAAATGGGTTGGGTAAAACAATGGGAATTTATTAGCTGGGAGAAAGTCCAAATCAAGGCACCATCAAGGCAGTGCTTTCTTCCCCAAACTGTGTCGTTCCGTGGCTGGCTGCTGGTGATCCACAGCTCCTCTGTCACACAGCGAGGCACGTGAAGGCATCTTCTGGTGTATTACGTCTCTTCCTGGTTCTGTTGAATTTCTGCTTTTTGCTTCCTGTTTCTTTCTCTTCATATATCTGAATTTCATTCTGTTTATAGAGGACCCCAGTAATAGGAAAAAGGCCCATTCCAATTAAGGAGAAGCCACACCCTGAGGTAGTATCATCAAAATGTCTTATTTATAATGGATTCACACCCACAGGGATGGATTAAGTTTAAGAACATGTTTTTTTCTGGGGTACATACAGTTTTAAACCACTACAGGAGGTAAAAGTAATTACATAAGACATGAGCAAATTTGTGGGGAAGACAAGACCAGGTAGAGATTCTTAGCCATTTTTGTACCATGGACCTCTTTGAGATGCTGGTGAAGTCTATGAACAACCACCCCTTTGCTGGGGAAGTCACAGACATGTTCAGCAGCTATAGCCCTCGACTACTCCCCTCCTTCTCTGCTTTTGTTTGTATGCAGCTGTTTCTATATGTTTCCATTTCTTAGCCCAGGAAAGATGTTAAGTCTCAACTGTGAAAAACAAGGCACCCAGAAATGGAAGAGCCTGACCATACCTTGAACCCCAAACCTGGAACAAATAGCCAGCTGCTTGCCACTGTGGGAACTCTGCACAAAGTTTGCTTGATACATGCTTTTTGCTCAGTGGCAGGACCCCCTCCCCTGCGGTATATAAAAACCCACCCCTTGGCGAGCACAGTGTCCCTCATTTCTGACACAAAGCGGGGCATACAGAGCCAACATATCTACCAAATGTGACCCATGCATTTGGCCTCCCCAGGGAACCAGTCATGATGGGACCACTTCTGCTCTTTTGGACCCTTTTGTTGTTCAAGTAATAAAGTGGTCATTTGCTGAAAGTTTCTGTTGTGCTAAGCCTGTGTTCCCATGATGCACTGTAGAGCAACTTGCTCCACAGATTTTGGTGCAGCAAGTGGGTTGCACGGGAAAGTATGGAGTGGGTTGTTTTTTTGGCAGTTCTTTTCATTACTCTGGTGTTCCTGTTATTATATGACATCTGGAATATCTTGGACAACACAGATCTCATGGCTCTTTGGGATAAACTGGGGGCCACCTACTGGGGAAGTCATGGACACACGCTCAGCAGTTTTTTCCCAGTCCTCACCTAGCCCCTGCCTCCTCTTCTACTGTGTGACATTTCAGTCTGTTTCCATTTCATAACCTGAGGGAGATGTTAAGTCTAATGAAAAGGCTTGGCCAGACCTTAAACCCAGAAATTTGGAACAAGCAGCCCCAGATGCTAATCAAGCAGGAATTCTCAGTGGCAGGGCCTCCTCTCCCCAGGGTGGATAAATATCACACTCAAATAGTACAGATGTGTCTCTTTTCTCTGACCTGAAGTGAAGTATGTGGAGCTGCCATCTATCAATCTGGATATGAGCAGTTTGGGCCATCCAGGGAGACTGGCCATGATGGGGTCTCTTTCCCAGCTCTTTTGGATCCTTTTCACTGTGTAAGTAATAAAATGGACATTTGCTGAAAATTTATGTTGTGCCCTGAACCTGTGTTCCCATGACACACTTTGCAGCAACTTGTTTCACACTGCCCCTTCCCTATCATCCTGGGTAGAGGTACTGGCCTAGGCATGACTGAAGGACCTAGGATGTGCTGTCTTTGCCTTTTGGGGGAAGGACAGCAATAAATGGGATTTTGAGAATAACCCCATAAATGCCAGAGAGTTGGCTAGCTGGTTCCATGCTGAGATCAATGAGGTTGAGTCTACCACCGCCCATACACTTCCCTGGGTCATAGCCTCTTATAGCTGTTCTCATTCTGGAACCAGGCATACCTACACTCAGGTCACCCAGACTAGTCTTGAGGTTAATGTGAGGCTAGTCATTATTCAAGAGACTTTTAGAACTGATGATGGGGACCTGGGGGTGAAAATGGAAGTATAAGCTTTAACAGAGAAGGAGATACATGATATGAAAGATAGGTATGGACAGAAGCCTGAAGGGTACCACTACTACTCTGATCAACAAGGCTGAGGGGAGGAGTCTTGGCCATCTCATGTCAAACTCCATCCTCCAACAAATTGTAGTAGCTTGAAGTTAAGGGAAGAGGGAGCAGGGGGTAGGAAAAAAGCAGCTGATGGTGCATTCGTTCCTGTTCTACAGCCACAGCCTCTGTTTGACCGGAGCCTTCAAAAAGTCAGGTGAGTATATCCCATTTTGGTTTACTTCCCCTGATTTCCAGCCAAGACTTGGAGTAACGAGGAAGAAGTTGTGGTTACGCTGTGACAACTGGGCGTTTGCATGTGATGTTCCACTCATGCCAGAGGTATTTATCCCCTTACTAGATTCCCATTTTGGAGTGGGAGATTGATGATTTCATGAGAAAGGGATGCCCTGATTTGGGTGACAAGCTAGTTCTCCTCCTCACCCTAGGGTTTCCTTGGGAGACATGATTAAGCAGGTTTATTGTGCCTTCCCTGCTTGGAGTGGGATATTTCATATTAGGAGGGTGGCTTCCATACTGACTGACTGAGGAGTCAGACAGGAGGATGGTAGGTGTCCACCTGTTAATCCAGCAAATCCCGAAACTCTCAAAATGGGTCAGTGGCCACCCTTCCTCTCAGGATCTTCACTCACTAAGCTAGGTTCCTGTGGCTATTTAAACCAAGGGGTTTCATAGGATACCATAGATGGGCTCTCCAATGGAAAAATGTAAATTAGAAGGAGGGTCAAAGGGACAATCTGTCCCTGCCCAACTACTCCCCAAAGGTCCTCAATACAGGAGGTAGAAGAGAAGGAGGATCCTGAAAATCTCTGGCCTCTCCCTTTAGTTCCATCTGAGGAATCTGGCCCCCAGGAAGAACTTTTTACCCAGACTTGAGTAAACTGAAAATGGCCTAAGGGTAGGGCCAAAGGCTGCATCTACCTCCCAGAGACCCAAGGCCACACACCCCAGTAAGTGTACAAATTGGGAGCAGTGTACACACCTTTATGGCACTTTTGGATACGGGCATCCAGGTCACCATCATTTCAGGAGAGGTAGAGAGAAGGGGCAACAAATAGAGTTGGGAGGTTTCGGGCATTCCATGGGGATGGGAGTTTACCGCTACCCTATGGGTTGGTCCCTTTGGCTCCTTGGAGGACCTTGTGGTCATGTTTTCCACTAAGGAATGTATTAGAGGGATTGATGCCCTGCACTGCTGTATATCCCAGTGACAACTGCGGGCATGTGCTCTCCCATCCACATGAATTCTGGCCATTATAGTTAGATGAATGATGGACCACATACTCTCAGTGCTTCTATCTCCCTGCCACATAGTCCAACAGTGGCAATATTGCCTCCCTATTAAGGAAAAGGACATTACTGAATTCATAAAGGACCTGCTATCTAAGAGTGTCCTCACTTTGCCATTCCTCCCTATAATAACCCTGTGTGGCCAGTGAAAAAGGTGAATGGAGTGTGGTGCCTGACTATAGACTATTGGCACTTGAACGCAGAAGTCACCCTTTTGACACCTATGATCCCAGACATTGTGATTCTCATGGAAGCCATTGGCCTCCACTGGAATTTGGTATACAGTTGTTGACCCAGCGAACACATTTTTTTCCATTCCACTTTGGAAGAGGACCAGAATCAATTCACTTTTCTTTAGATACAATATTCCTTCACTGTACTTTCACAGGGATATTTAAACTCCACACTATCTGCCATCAATGGGTGGGAGAGGATTTGAGTAAGCTACTCCTACCCAGAGGACTCCAAGTGTTCCATTATCTTTATGACATCATGTTGAAGGGGCCAGAGTGAAGAGCAAACCACACAGGGATTGCACATATTGTTAACTGGGCTTTGACAGTCTGGCTGGGTCATAAATCCCAGTGAGATACAAGGCCTAGCCCAGCAGGTCACCTTCTTATGCAGCATATGGGCCAGAGCCTGCTATGAGATAATTACTATCCCTAAAGTCAATTAGGGATAGTAATTGGCTATTACCAGCTTTGAAAAGGAGGCCTAGCTATTTGCATATTCCCCATCTCAGTATCATCCTGGCATCACTGTACCAGGTGACATGAAAAAGAAGTTACTTCCTACCGGGGAATGGAGGAGGAGCTACAGGTTGCTACCACCTGGACCCATGCCTACTTGTCCCTCTGCAGAAGGAGGGAGAAATAGGAATTCACAGACCCCTGGGTTTTTGGAACAAGAAGTTCCCAGATGCAGCCCAGTTCCTCCCCCTTCAAGAGGCAACTCTGGTATGCTATTGGGCCTTGGTGGAAAAGGAAAGGATTACAGAGAGCTCCCAAGTCCTCCTGAGGCCAGAAATCTCCATCATGTCCTGGGTCCTTGGTCCTGGGTAATTGGAACACTCACCCAAGCAATGGCCAACAACAGAGTATCATCAAATGGAAGTGGTACATTTAGGATTGTGCTTGTCCTGTTCCCCATGGAATGATGTGCTTGCATGAGCAGGTGACAGAAACCCCCCTAAACAATGATCCTATTGTATCACCAGTTGAGGGCCCTTCCCTGCCTCTACTGGCATTTTGGGGACCCTGATTTAAGGATGTACCACCTGATGCTCAGTGCTGTTTCATGAGGATTAGCCAAGCTATTCCCCCTACCTTGGGCAGACTACTTTCTACCTCTGGCCTTGGAAAAAGTGCCCAATGAGCTGAACTGTGAGTGGTCCCTCTTAGCTCTGAAACAATCAGACCCAAGAACCCCTGTGTACCTGTTTACTGATCTACGAGTCATTACTAATGGCTTAGCAGTCTGGTCAGGCTCATGGAGGGAAAGCAATAGGAGAATCAAAGGTTCCCTGGTGTGGGGAAGGGACATTTGGAAACAACTGGCAGCATGGAAAGGCACCATCTTTTACCCACGTTGATGCTCTTGGTAAGGGCCCGTATCACTATGAACATCACTGGAATGACCTTGTTGATAAAGGATGCATCAACCTGCTTTTTGCCCATGATGAGGCCTGAAATACTTTTGGATGAGAGGCAGAGGATGAGCTCTGCACAAAGGATGAGGACAATAAACTTACCCTCACTGGCATCAGTGAAATAGCTGAATTTCCCAAGGCTGCATCTGCTGTTGGGTGAATCTACCACCGAACTGGACAAGGAAATATTGATACAATGAAATTACCCCTCTCATTAAAAGAAGCCAATTTGCCACTTACCAATGTGAGAGATGTCAACTACAAGCCAGAGTCCCAAATGCACATTTAGGGGCCATTCCCAGAGAGACTGTACCAGCCCACTCATGGCAAGTGACCCTCTTCTACCATCCCAAGGTATGTCCCATGTCTTGGTCATGGTAGACACCTATTCAGGCTATGGCCTTGCTTTTCCCAATTCATTGTGTGGATGCGGCTCATACATGAGATACCTTGGAAAAGCAGCTCTGCCACCCCTTCAGGTACTTTGATGACATCTCCTCTCACTAAGGATCCCAATTTACTGCACAACCCACTCAACAGTGAGCCCAGACTCACAGAATTAGATGGACCTTTCACATGGTCCACTATCTACAGGTGGCCTGCATTGTGGAGAACTTTAATGACCATCTATAAAAGGAGCTTCAATGTCCACATCTTGACAACTCTATTACCACATAGACTGTCCTACTTACTCAGGCCTTCTGGAAGCTGAGCTCAGCAGTTCCCTGCAAGGGAAACATGTCCTTATCTTGCTTCCTAGCACAGGGAGGGGGTGAAGATGGCAGAGGAACTCAGGCTTTGCCGGGTTCCGGGTTAAGGATTGGCTCCAAAAGGGGAAACAAGGACATAACACATGGGACTCTCCTTTTTAGTCACTGTCAGGGAGTCCTCCCACTTTTTACCCCATTATACCCTCCACACAATTCCCAGCAGGCAGAGGGGTGGGATGATGGTCCAGGCCTAGAAGTGCTTAACACACATGGGGTGACAATCCAGTGGGCCCAACACACATACTGGTGGTTCATGGGTGACGCATACCCCTGGTTGATCCACCAGTCCGCTGGAGAATGGTCATGGGATATCTTTGAGGAGTGCTGACAACTCCCAACTATCAGCAAAGGGGTGGAGTAGGCTGGAAGGCACTCAGATCAAACAATGGAAAAGGGGTGAGGTGATAGCTCAAGGCAAGCGACAGAGAGACTGGGTTGCCTTAGAAAGGAAAGAGAAGTTACTGTAAGTAGGTGGAGAAAAGTGTGTCCCATGGGAAGTTGTTGCATGACTACCCTGTCAGGATCAGTTACTGCTTCCCTTCCTGTTTTCTACAGCTTTGACCTGTAAGTAACCTGGAAAGAAAACACTGTCATCTATCTGGTCCAGGACAAACCTGACCAACTGCTGGATCTGCCATCTGATCCCTTTTTCTCTATTCCTTCTTTACCAGATTGCCACTCAAGGGGTTGATTTCCCTTGCCTCAGGTTTGTATTAACCTGAGCAAGTCCTTCATTTACATGCTGTGACAAAGATAACAGCACAGCAGTTGGCCATGCACTATTCTTCTCCCCCTCTTGGACAACTTGTTGGGATGCAACAACTCCCGATATAATGAAACTGGCAAGGGGCTCAGTCACCTTTCCACTAGTATCCTGGGATAACACATGACTCTCTAGAGGTGGGCTGTGCTCCTCCAGGGTTTATCTTCCTTTGTGGAGGAAACAAAACCTGCATAGGTCATTGGACAGTGATGGGACAAGGCACTCTCAGGTTTCTGACTGTCCCCTTGAAAATTCATAACCAATCTGAGACTTCTCTTTGGATTGCTCCCCTCAATTTATTATCCTGAGCAAAATGTGATTTGCCTGTGGAGAGGAGGTCCATGATTTCCATTCACCTCTTTTAGCAGATCATTATTGCCCTGGCTGGGAGTAAGTGCCAATGAATATGTCACCTTGGCTGACATTGCTGATTTCACAGCACCAGCCCTTCAGGCTCAGAAAAAGTCATTAGACTCTCTAGTCAAACTAGTGCTTGATAACCTCATTGCCTTAGACTTCCTTCTAGCCCAAGGAGGTGTACTATTGCTAACACCTCCTGCTTTACATGGGTTAATACCTCAGGATCACCCTGCTTGGAGTCATGGTATGCCTAGGTAAAGTCATCCTCATACGCTGCAGCACTGGTGATCCCAGACTTTTACTGTCAACATTGTTGAAAGCTATGAGAGGTAGGAGGTGCGCAAATGATGTGGAAATGAATGTGAAGGAGTAGGCTAGGTCAGGTCAAGAGGCCAAGAGTGGAGTGTTGGGGAAGTCAAAGACACACTCAGTGGCCATCTCCCAGCCCTTGCCTACTCCCCTCCTTTACCCCTCTTTCATGTTTGTGTGCTGCTATTTTGATATGTGGCCATTTTGCAGCCTAGGGTAGCCCTGGGGGACCAGCCACTATGAGACCTCTTTCCGGGCTCTTTTGGACTCTTTGTGCTGTGTAAGTAATACCATGGCTATCTGCTGACAGCTTCTGCTGTGCCTAAGCCTGTGTTCCCATGACACACCATTTAAAAATTTGCTCCACACCCTTCCCTTCGTTTTCACAATAATGTTTAAAATGCTTAAAATAAATGCAACAACAAAGAAAATCTACAATATTGATATTCAGTTCTGTACAGGGACCCCAGGTTAAGAATCCCCTAGAAAAAGCTGTGGGGAATCTTGACATTTTACGTGGGCAAGTGACAAGATTGGATTTCAATTTTAGAAATACCCAGGCAACAGTGTCAAGAGTGCAATGTGTGGCAGGAGTGTGGGGAGCAGTTGCACAAGTGGGAGGATGTTCAGTTAAGGGGCTTATTGGTAAATATTGGTTATGTGGAGTATCTAATTTAAGACAATAGCAGTGAGGTAAATAGGGGGCTGATTTGCTAGCTATTACTGGGCAGCAGCCTCAGGTGTTGGCAATTAGTGGGCACACACACGTGCTGAGTGTGGCTTGGGGTACAGAGAATCAGAGCTATCTTGGTGTCAGCAGTAAGCAACGGAAAAGCGTGCTCTGGGTAATGAGGGTGAGAGGGGAGCCAACTCACAGTGGAAGTCCCTTCAAATCCCGAGTCCATCTTCCTGAGAACTACCCTGGAATAATTAGGTGAATTTGACAATGTCCTCCACAGGTGGGCGTTGTACTGATAATCAGCTGCCCTCCTAAGTCTGCTTTTCAGTCCTCGAAGAATTTCCTGAGAAGCTAACAATATAGAGGGCCCTTTTTGGCCTTGTCGGTAGGAAACACTGGACAGAAATCTCCTGATATGAAGTGGTGGAAGGAAGCACCTTGCAAAAAACCACTAATAGTAGTCGAGAAATTAATTATTGATGTTCAGGGTTTGGGCATGGCCTTTTTTTTTTTTTTTAAATCGTGCGTTAAGAACAAATTTAAAGCGAAACAGAAGGTGAAGAGAATGAGCTGTTTGATAAACCAATTCTTCCCACTTGCAAGCCTGAAAATTCTAAAACGTGGCCAGGCTGACATGGGCACAGACTGGGACGACAGGTGGCCGGTTTATGGAAGAAATCCAGAGGAGTGGGAGATCACGTCGGCGCCTTCTCTGTACCAGCCTCAGCCCCAGGGATCCAGGCTGGAGGACAATCACAACACAGCCACCTACTCGGTCCTTCCCACGGCATGGAGCGTCCGGTACTAGGGCCCTACATCCGCGCATGCGCAACGCAAGGCGGGGAGCTGGAAGGGCCTGGGAGGATCCACGCCTACCTTCCACGTTCCGCCCCTCCCTCACAACCTACTGGGAAGCAGCGTCGGCGCCCTCGCGTCGGAGCTAGAGCTGAAGCTCCGCCCACAGCTCTTGTCTCGGGGTCTCTCCTGACGCTTCGCCCCTCCCCACGGCCCGCAGGCCCGGACCTACTGCGGAGGCGCGCCGCGCAGACGGAGCTCAGAGCACGAGCGCGTGTGTACGTCAGCGCGCGCCGGTTTCGAGGCCCCGCCCTCATCCGCCGCGCCCCCGCCTGCCTCTCCTGTGTCTACTTCCCGGCCTGAAGAACGTTGGCATTGGTGCACACTCTGCAGCCATGGAGATGCATGGGAGCCTGTGCAAGAAAGTCAAGCTGAGCAATAGCGCGCAGAACTGGGTGAGTGGGGCCAGAGGTCGAGTGGGACGCGGTTGAGGAATGGAAGAGGCTCAGACGGCTCCGACTGCAGCTGGTTCTGGAGTCGCTTGGTCTCCCGCTTCCTTCCCATCCTCTCAGGAGCGCGGGGGATGGGCACCAGGGACCGCGGCGCTTGCCAGCTGGGGGAGATGCGTGGCAGCCGGGCTAAGTGGCGCAGCTGGGGTTCGGGGACATCGGGCTGGGCGCTTTTCCAGCCGCCTTTTCCAGATAAGACCTCGAGGAAAATCTTTTCAAGAGAGCTAACGGCTGCTGAAAACCTGCTCCCACGACGGCGGAGCTGCCCGCATCCCCTGGAGTGGCCTTAAGGTCTACAGAGGAGACGGAGGCGTGCGCCTATGGCGCATCAGTGGTTTTTCTTGCCTCTCCCAGTGCAATTGGCCCAGGTTTGGGTCCGTCTCCGTGTCTTTGCATTTCTGAGTTTCAGTGTGAAGGAAAACGACCCAACAATGTGGCCATTCATGAGTTGAGACTGCCCTGAACTGAGTTTTTGTTTTTTGGTGGCTTGGTGGTAAATTGGAATGTCTTAACAACATCGCGTTGGAATGTCTTACAAATAACGAGTTTTAAAGACTCGATTCCTGGTGACAGTAAAGTGTGGGAAAACTTACGGTTTATGTCGTTTAGCAATGACTATCAGTTGGCTTTGGTCAGCTGCTTTTCCTCAGAAGGTTACTTCCTTAATTGTTCTTGATAAGAAACAACCCTAAGCTAAGATTTTAAGTGGAGAGCGGTTCCAGCTATGGGGTCTGAAAAGGCGCTGGTTTTAAGTTTAGAAGGCAATGTTTATTTCACAGTACAACAAAATAGTGAAGTTTAAATGCACTCTTGCAAATCATCACTTGCTTTTGAGTGGGTTTTTTTGTTGTTTTTTAAAGGTATTTCGGGCAAATGTTCATTTGAAGTCATTAATTTACCGTATCTGTTATCAAGAATTCTTGCCTACTTCTTTTTTCCTTTTTTTTTTTTTTTTTTTTTTTTAAACTTTTCCATTTAATATAAAGAGGGAAAGGAGATAAAGGTGTTTTTAGAGCAGTGGAGAGCACTGGAGTACTGGCCTGGTCTAGGGTAGCTGCCTTTTAGTAGCTGTGTGATATTGAGGTTTCTAGTCAATTTAAGGGCATAACAGTGTGTACTTCATAGCAAAGAAGACAATGAATTTGAAAGAACGAAATCACTGCCAGGAAACTTGGACTATTTGTATTGCTCCTATTACCTTGAGATATTTCACGGTTCGGTAAATAAGGTTGGCTAAAATGGGATATTTACAGATAATTTCGGATACACCGGCTATCATTCATTTATTTATTCCGTTTGCCAAATAAGTATCTATTTTGTCTAGACACCTGGGATAGACATGGAGAAGTAGAAAAATATGGGACTTAGAGTTTTCCTTCTGGTTGCCATGACCTAGTTAGGGTTGTATGAGGCAATTGCCAGGTAATGAATATATCCTTAGGTCCGACAACGAGTGATGTAAAAGGGAAGTTTTATTGCAACAAAGAGTAGAGATTAATTGGACTTGGGGTGTTTCTGGGAGCAGTTTATGGTTGGGAACAAGAATTTTTCTCTCTCTTACTTTTTTGTTACTCCAGGAACAATGAAGAGACCTATTTTGGCTATTTCAGAGGGTTTTTGTTGGGTAGTGGAGATAAGATTGAGTAGGGCAGGGTGAGGTTAGGTTGTGCAGTCTAGCCTACTTCTTCTTTTTTTTTTTTTTTAAGATTTTTAAAAATTTATTTATTCATTTATCCCCCCCCTTGCTGCTTGTGCTCGCTGGGTCAGCTAACCACGCCGTGCGGGCGGGCTTGCCTTCACCAGGAGGCCCCGGGAACCGAACCCGGGGCCTCCCATATGGTAAACGGGAGCCCCACCGATTGAGCCACAGCCGCTTCCCAGCCTACTTCTTTTTTTCCTGTTAAGATTTGATTGTGTGGCAGGCTTTTGATGAGGTTAGAATTTTTAAAATTTCCGAGCATTTTAAGCCTGTCCCTGCCTCATTAGAAACACACACCCTCTCTCCCTCTCATATACATAAATCAACTGATAGGCGCAAATGTGAAGAATCCATGTGCTTTAAAGTTCCCATCACATGATAAAATTGGTAATCCAGGAAGACCTGTCTCCTGGAGAAATGAAGAGTTTGTTAGAGCCCAGACATGGAAGTTCTGGAGACCAGACAGGGTTATAGTGATTGAATTTTTGCCACATCTTTCTGAGGTAGGTGTCCTTAGACAGTGGTTCGAATTTGGGCTCCACTAATTTACTAACCATGTAGTCTTGGGCTAGTCACTTAATTTCTTTGTGCCTCAGTTTCCTCACCTGTAAAATGAGAATGATCGTAGAGATATTGTGAAAATGAAAGGAGTTAATGTATGATAAGTGCTTAAAACAGGCCTGGCATATATTTGCTTTAGCTTTTAATGTTAGTTATCCTCTTTATAGCAGTTAGTATCTTGATTTTTTAAAATAGAGAAACTGAGGTACAGAGATTCCATAGAGGTTGTTAGTAGAGGGACTGGTTTTGAGCATGTGGCATTTGAGAGATAGTTTTAGTAGAGATATTTTATAGAGCAGTGCTGTCTAGTAGAAATACGAAGTGAGCCACATAAGTAATTAAAAAATTTCTAGAGGCCACATTAAAAAGGTAAAAAGAAACAGGTGAAATCAATTTCAATAGTATTTTATTTAACCCTGTATATCCAAAATACTATCATTTCAATATAAATGACTTTTCAGTGTAAGTTAATACTATCATAATAAAAATAAAATTTTTATTTTTATATGATACTTTGCATTTTTTTTTGTACTATGTCTTTGAAATCTGAAGTATATTTTACACTTAACACATCCCAATTCAGATTAGCCCTATTTCAAATACTAAGTAGTGACATATGGCTGGTGGACAGCACTGCTCTAGAGATTGAGTTAGGTTGAGATTGGAAATAAAGATTTGATGGTTAAATTTGAGAATAGATGGAGAGAAAAATGAAACACCAGGAACTAAGTTTGGTAATAAATATCTCCTGTTAAGGAGGTAAAGGAGGTAGACTCACGAGTCATATAGGCAAAGAGATAGTATAGTGTTAAGGCACTGGGGAATGTTTTTGGGTATTCTGTGTTACAGGACGATATCCCTATAAACCTACAACCAAGGAAAAATCAAGAATCTGTTTGCCTCCTCATCCACCTCTTACCTTCATCTGACGAATCATCAGATGTAATGAATATCATTCTTTATCCGATTGAACCTTTTTCTAATGGGATCTTTTGTCTGCCCTTGGGAATGTGTTAGTTGGGCTGAAGGGAATTTGGGGTACTTAGACGCAAGTGTCAGTCACCCATTTCACAGAATCATGTTAGGCAGAATCACTTGCTTGGACCAGCATTACTATGGAGTTGTATCCTACTGCCCACAGCATGTGTTCAGAGCACACAGTCTCACTCTAGTTTGCCTTTCCATCCCCCTCTTCCACACTCCCCAATTTTCCATAGCTCCAGCCCCCACTTTTCTACCATACCTTACATTCTCATTGTTTTATGCAAACTTTTCCATCTGTCTGTTGCCCTTTATCACTTGCAGAGTTTGGGCCATTGTATCTTAACTGTGTGGCACTCATGTGTACACATACACACTTGCACATGGGCTGAATTTCTTGTGCATATCTGTATTGCACTGTCTGCTATTACCATGTGTCATGTAATCATATTTCATTATAGATGCTTTGTTTTTAGACTGAGCTTCTCTTGATATAATGGGATGGAGATGGAGAGTGCAGAGTAGCTTAGGTGCTTCTGATATTGTCTCAGATAACATTAATATCCTAGCACAATTGAAGTAAGGGAATAGGTTCCAAATGTGATAGGAATCCACTTACGGCTTTGTCATTTATCACCTGTGTGATCTTAGTGCTCCTGTAATAATGGAGATGATAGGCTATACCTCATTAGATTATAGTGAGGTTTAAATGAGTTAATGTATTTAAAGCACTATGGTGCCTGGCATATGAGCACTATTTAAGGTGGTGGTGTTGCTGTTTGTTTATTCATCAAATATTAACACCTACTTTGTATTGCCTTTGTTCCAGGTGCTGCGAATGCAGTTGTAAAAGACAGAAAAGGGTCCTGCTTGCATGGACATTGTGTTTTACCTGGGAGAGAGTTAATTAAAAAACAAACGGGGAGCAGATGTGGCTCAAGTGGTTGAGCACCTGCCTCTCACACGGGAGGTCTTGGGTCCTGGGTTTGGTTCCCATCGGTTCCGGTGCCTCCTGGAAAAAAAACAAACAAGTGGAGCACAAAAAAACCAACTTAGGGAAACAGATGTGGCTTAGTGGTTGAGCGCCAGCTTCCTACATATGAGATCCGGGGTTTAATCCCCAGCCTCTGGTACCTCAAAAAAACAAAAAACAAAAAACGAAAACAATAACAACAAAAAACCAAATAAATGAACATAGTAATTCTCCCTTTTGCCAATTCTGTCTTTTCCAAACAGTTTGTTCCCTTTCATAGAAGCCCATTTTGAATTTTGGGAAATAATGAGGTGGTAACAAAAATGAAGCACAAATGTAGAAATGGAGCACACAGCACAGCAATTGCCATACAAAAGGGCAGTATTCATTCTTCAAGGACTGACCTGGGTGTGGTTAGGGGCAGATATGATCTTCTTGCCCTGGAAGCCAGGGAGATGCAGCTGCAAAAATTCTCTAAAGAGGAAGGAAAGCTGGACTTATGTCAAGAACGTACTCTTAATGTTGATTGACAACAATAACAAGACGAATGATAGCAATATCTGTGCTGTCCAGACTGGTAGCCACTAGCCACATGTGCCCATTTAAATTTAGTTAAAGTAAGATAAAATTACATGTTCAGTTCCTTAGTTGCACTAGCCATATTTCAAATGCTCAGTAGCCATATGTGGCTAGCAGCTATGGAACAGTGCAGAATAGATAATTTTCATCATCCCTGAAAGTTCTTTTGGACAGTGTAGGTGGGTCTAGATAGTAGCTTTGGGATGACTGCCCAAATTTTTGTCTACCTATCTCTTATATATTTTTATGTATTCATGTATTTATTTTTATTCTTTTACCAGGACAAGGAAATTTCCATGTGTAGCAACTACTTTGGAATCATAGTTTTGGAAGTTCAGCATCTTGGCTTCTGATAGGGTACCTGGCAGTAATAGTCTCCCCTTAGAGGAGTTGTTTTTCTAAACGTGAAGTGCCAATTAGCTTCCCCAGTCTGGCTTTCTTACATTGAATTTTGAAAAATGGATTTCTCTTCCAGTGGTTCTCAACCAGATGAGATTTTTGACCCAGGGGTCATTTTGAAATATTTAGACATTTTTGATTGTTACGCTTGAGGGAGGTGTTGCGCTTCTGTCATCTGTTGGTAGAGGCCAGAGATGCTGCTAAGCATCCTAACGGTGCACAGGATGCCTGCCACCCACCAACCAGTGAAGAACTATCTGGTCCAATAGTCCGATAGTGCTAAAGTTGAGAAACCCTGCTCTACTCTGCTTTGGGAAAGAAAAAAGAAAAAATTATTTAAATCTGAAATGCAAAAGGAATAATTTAAATTAAAATGGAATTGCTAACGTTTTCTCTTCCACTAACCTGGAGGTTACCATCTCTTGCTTTGAGATGGATCACTTACCCACGGCATAACAACAACAGGAAAACCCCAGCTCTGAATTGTTTTGAAGGCAAATTACTTAGTAATTAGTTCAAATGAAAGGAATGATTAAAAAACATGACTTCTTTTTGGTATTCACTTGAGTAATAATCATCTCAGTAAAATATCCTTTCCCAAGGATATAGTTCTTTACCAAGTAAATTTTAACTGAATAAAAATAGTGAAAATATTAGACATTATGTACAGGCATCCAGTTTCTTGCTTGAGATGAATGCAGCCATTGCTGAGACTCCTATCTCTTATTCTTATCTCTAGTTTCTTTGGTGCTTGTATCCCTTCTCTTTGCCTTTGTCTCTCACATATATATTTTCAAGTGTACAATTCAGTACTGCCTCAGAGTTGGGCACTAGTCACCACTATCTTAATTTTACAACATATTCATCACTCTAAAAAAAAAAAAAAGACATTAGCAGTCACTTCCCATTCTGCCCTTCCCACAGTCCCTGGCAACCACTAATCATTTTTATGGATTTGGCTATTCTGGACATTTCATAAAAATAGAATAATACAATATGTGGCCTTTTGTGACTGGCTTCTTTCACTTGGCGTAATGATTTCAAGGTTCACCTATGTTGTAACATGTATCAATACTTCATTCCTTTTTATGGCCAAATAATATTCTATTGAATGGATATATCCCATTTTGTTTATCCATTCATCAGTTGATTGATATTTGGGTTGTTTCTGCTTTTTGGTTATTATGAATAATCCTGCTGTGAACATTTGTTCATGTATAAGTTTTTGTGTGCATTCTCCTCATTCTCTTATGGTTTTAAATTTCAGCCTTTGAGATAGATGTTTGTGTGTGTTTTGCTTAGTCTCTGAACCCCCTTTGTATGTGAGGGGAATGCCCCACTGTCAGCTAGGGTGAGAGAGATTAATGTAATATTATAATGATTTCCTTATTTATAGTTTGTCCCCTCCCTGAAATGTTTTAGTTCATGCCTAAAAGGGATCAATCAACAAATAATGAATGAACAGATAATCCCAGACTCATTTCTGACTTCTAGGAAACTCTTAGGGCCAGGCTTCCCAACTGGGGTCATCCAGGATTTTTCTATTGAAGGTATTGATATTTAAAAAATCCATTAAATAAATATTTAAATGTTCTTTAATCTCTAATACAGAATAGTTGGAACCATAGTGTATGTGCAGAGAGCATGCATGACAGTTGATGGCAATCAGATAAATGTGCTAGAATTTAGTTCTGATTCAAGAGAATGGAGTAGCACCTGATTCTTTCTAACAAGCTCCCAGGTCATGCCTGTGTTGTGGAACATATTTTGTAGTAACAAAGTTTTAAATATAGCATTTTCAAGTTGTTTTCTTAACCTCCAGAAATGTATCATTTTCTTCACTTTGCTATTGGGCCTTGCCTTGTTAATATTGTTCAAAAGAGTAATTTCAATTATCAGTAACTCTACCATTTCTTCAATTTTATCCACATATGTCTTGGGACATATGTCATGTACCATCACCATTTCACAGGTTTCTTTTTGGAGGAATACACTATGTTTAGCAGTCCATTTAAGGTGGGTGATAGAATGGGTAGTAGATGTTGAAGTCCAGAATTATGCTTGATAGTGGTGTATGCTCTGTGCCTTTATGAATTGCATTCAACAAAAATGCAGTTGTTTATAAACTCATAATAAACATAGAAAGCATGAAATTCCCTAATCTTTATAGGAGAAGCTAATTTGCCCATAGGGAAATGGATAAAATAATCAAATAGCCCACATGGAAATTAAGGTAGGTCAAAAAAGGGGGCTACTTGTGTGGGTGATAAGGACAGAAGTTTGTAGTATGTGTAGAGAATGCACACCATGAATTTTAGAGGCCTCATGATTTTAGCTTGATAGGACTGATAGTCATTTAATCCCAAATGTAGAAAATATTAAATAAATTGTCTTGAAATAAATTGTCTTGAAATGAATTATCTCAGTTCAGCTAGACTTAGGATTTCCAAATGTCAGTGATCATTTCATTTGCAAGTTATATAAAGAAAACAATCTTACTGTATAAAACAAATCCATTGTATCACATATGTACTGTACACTGACTTGGAAGAAGAATAGAGGTTAGGCACTGTGAAAAATATGAAGAACTGTAACTTTTGGTCCTTGACCTTCTCTCCCTATGAAGTCAAAATATATACACACAAAAAAGACAGCTAAAAGTACAAAATGGTCCATAAATACAAATGAATGATATGGTCAGTATATGTTATAAGGATATACTTATCCTTATGACAGGTAAATATTTCTACAAAGCCCCCAGACTGTTAGGAAGGAAGAAATGGTCGGCCTGATTTCTTTGTCCTGTCAGTAGAAACTAGGCTTTTGAAGAGAACAAGAATTTAGAGTTAGAAGAAATAACTCATTCTTAGCTCTTAATGAATCACTAAGGTCATGTCTCTTTGGCAGAATTACTGGGAGGTTTTGGCTAGGGTGGGTGGAAAAGGAAAAGAAAGGGGAACTAGAACAAGATGGCATATAAAAGTGGCCTTTGAATTCTTAATAAAATTTAGACATTAGCCCACCACCTTGAAATTCTGAGAGGTAGGAGAATGTGGAAAATCATTTTTTTTTTTTTGTTTCTTTTTTTAATCTGAAAAATATCAAACATACATAAACAGTAGACCTCTTTGTACAGACTACCACATTTGCTGGCAGAGTCTTTTTAAACATAGGAAGCAAGAAACCCTGAGGAAGCATTCTTTTCCAGTCATTAAAACAATCTTTGCTTATCCTGTATTTTTCTTAACCATGTCCTCAGCAGTTTATAGCTTGTTGGATAATCATTTTTATATATTCTACTCAGTTAAATAAGAAACTCAGAAGATATTTTACAGGGTCAAAAAGAATTTGTAGGATACATGTTTCTCCTTGCCCAAGAGCATAGTAACTTGGAAAAATGCCAAAACAAAATGACCGAGTCAAACAGGTTCTGTGAGTATAGGCATTATGACTTGAGTATAGCACTCTCCTTCAACTGCTCTACCAGCTCCCTTTCCAGCAGAAACCGAGCTTCCTTCTCCCCAGCTGGCCTGATTTACAGATACAGTGACCTCGGAAGAGGTGTTGCTGTTGCCCAAGATGATGCAGATGTCTGTGTGTGAAACCCTGTTTTCTGTTTAAATTCTTGGAAATGCAGTTTAGTAAGTTATATTTGCATCATCAGTTTACTGAAAAGAAATGGACCAAGAAGCCTAAATTACAGTTTTTCATAGGTGGTTATTGAATATATAAAGTACAGTTTTACTGGGAATACATCTGTTAATGAGATGGTCAGTGGGCATGGGGGAGGCTTTTGTGGTGTGCCTATTAAAAGAGTTGTCAGATTGTCCCTTTGGTTCCAGAGGATTTTTCCACCTGAGGCCAATGAATCACTATACTAGGATATAAGCTACTTGAGGACAGTGATTTTTATTTATTGCTTGCATATTATTTATTTATTGCTTTATTAATTATTTGTTGTTCACTTCTGTAAGATTCAGATGGGTAAGGTATGTCTTTATCCTATACAGTAGGAGGACGACTGTGAAGGGAGAGATGGAAAAAGAGGTCCTTAACTTCAGATACCTTCTTAAGCAGATTACTTTTAGGAAAGAGTACTTATGGAAGTTGAAGATCTGGTCCCTTTTTTAAAGATGTCTGGGCCAAATCACAACCTTGGTTCTGACTGTCTCTGACTATTCATTGCCTGCAACATGGCACTGATAATGGCTGGGGAAGAATACACAGTCACACCAACTGGCTTTAAATTTATGATCACTGACTTCAAGTGAGTCCTTGAGGTTGACCAGCTATCATTCTGTCTTTCCCTAGTCCATTCACTTTCCCCCTTTTATTTGCTTTCCATGTACCTTGCTGTTCCCTCTGTCTGGAATGTGCCTCCTCCAGAGCTCAGAAAGGTCTTAAATATGATGTCTTCTGTGACCACCCTGTCTGAATTTTCAACCTCCACCTTCCCCTATTCCTTGTTACACCATTCTTTTGTTTCTTTTTTTTCTTCTTGGCCACTACCAGTCTAATTTATGTAATTTACTTATTTTTTTTTTTAGTGTGTCATTCCCTGCCTCCCTTCTCTCCCCGCCCTCCCCCATTAGAATCATTTGGCCTTGGACGACTTAAGATCGAAATTGTTGGATCTCATCTCAGAGTTTCTGATTCAGTGGGCCTGGAGGAGGACCTGAGAATTTGCATTTCTAACACATTCCCAAGAGATGCTGAAGCTGTTGGTCATGAGCCACACTTTGAGAACCGCTGTACTAGGCTGTCGTCTCCTTGAGGACAGTGATAATTGTTTGCTTATTTATTTATAGTTTTAGTTATTGCTCACTTCTGTTTCATCAGAACCTAGAAGACTGTCAAGCACACAGTATGCTTTGAGTAAATATTTTCGAATGAATGAGTAAATCTATCTTGAAAGATAAGAGCTACAAGCAATATCAAATATGAGCACACTATCAAGAGATTATAAAAACATAGCTATTGAAAGGAACCTAAATTATATTTTCCATAGGAAGGGAAACTAAAGGCTATGCAATTAAAAAATTTGCATACCACATATGTTCAATCCACCCATTTAAAGTATACAATCCAGGAGTTTTTAGTGTCTTTACAGAGTTGTGCAACCATCACCAAAATCAATTTCAGAACATTTTCATCACCAGAAAGAAACCCCAGACTCATTAGCAGTCACTCCCCATTTCTCCCCAACCCCCAGCACAAGGCAACCACCAATCTAGTTTCTGTCATTATAGGTTTGCCTATTCTGGACATTTCATATAAATGAAATTACATAATATGTGGTCTCTTGTGACTGGTTCTTTCACTTAGCATAACGCCTTTGAGATTCATCCATGTTGTAGCATGTATCAGTACTTCATTCCTTTTTTTGGCCTAAAAATTGATGACTGGATAAACAAAATGTGGTATATCCATACAGTGTGGTTCCATCAATTGATAAATAAATTTGAGTTCTTTCTATTTTTAGCTATTATGAATAATGCTGCTATGAACATATGTGTACAAGTTTTTGACTGGTCATGGGTTTTTATTTCTCTTCCACCTAATAGTGGAATTGCTGGGTTATGTGGTACCTCTGTGTTTAACATTCTGAGGAACTGTTGTTTGTTCCAAACTGGCTGTACTATTTTATAGTCCCACCAGCATTGTGTGAGAATGACAGTTCTCCAAGTCCTCACCAACTCCTGCTGTTGTCTTTTTGATTTTAGCCATCCTTGTAGTTGTGAAATGATATTTCATTATGCTTTTGATTTGCCTTTCCCTGATGGCTAATGATGAGCTTCTTTTCATGTGTTTATTGGCCATTTATATATCTTTTTTGGAGAAATGTCTATGCACATCCTTTGGGGCCTGTGTAATTTTATGCCCTTTTTGTTTAAGAAAATGAAGAAAATTTTGGGGAACAGGTTATAGTCAGTGTATTTTTCCTGCACCTATTTTGAAATATCCACAGACGTCCCTTCCACACCTCATTCAGTAGACTCTGCTCATCTGCCACCTTCTCAGAGAGGCCTTTCTTGGTCATTCTGTCTAAAGAGGCACTCTTCCTTCATCTCCCTTTCCTTTCTTTTCTTTTTTTATTAGAGCAATTGCAGATTTATAGAAAAATCATGCAGAGTACAGACTTCCCACACACCCCTCTTCTCCACAGTTTTCCTTAACATTTTTAGTTTTCCTTAACATTTGGCATTAGTGTGATACCTTTGTTACACTTGATGAACCACTATCCCTTTCCTTTCTTATCCTGGTTTATTTTTCTATAGTGCATTTATTCTCTGACATTATAATTGTTTGATTTTAATTTTTCCAGTGGAAAGTCAGTTCGACGAGGGTAGGGACTTTGTTTTGTTTTGTTCACTGTAGGGCCTCAGAAATATTGGTTGAATGATTGAATGAATCAGTGAGTAAAAAGAGTGGACTCTGGAGTCTACCCCTTGTGGGATATTGGACAAGCTCTTTAGCTTTTCTTAGGCTTATCATCTTCATCTGTAAAACCCTATTGGAAAGAGCACCTATGTCATTGGGTTGCTATGAGGATTGTGCTAATTGCTGTGTGCAGGGCACTAAAAACTCTGCCACATACTCAAAAGAAAAAAAAAAGTAGCTGTTAGTGTTTATCTTTTTCCTTGCGTTTGGTATGTTACGTAGAGTAACTATGTCTGTGTATGTGTGTTTACTTTTTATTTATTTATTTTTATTTTTTATTTTATTTTTTTTTAACGGGAGGTCCTGGGGATCGAACCCGGGTCCCTCCATATGGGAGACCGACACCCAACCATTTGAGCCACATCCGTCCCGCTGTGTTTACTTTTTAAAGGGTACAAGTGAATCAGAATTCTGTTTCTTCCCCCCAGGGGATGCAGAGAGCAACTAATGTCACCTATCAAGCCCACCATGTCAGCAGGAACAAGAGGGGTCAAGTGGTGGGGACCAGAGGTGGCTTTCGTGGTTGCACTGTTTGGCTAACAGGTATGGTCAAGAGAGATAACAAGTTCATTCTAAAAGCATAATTTATAGGCAGCCTTGGGCTAGGGGTAAGTACATTTAAGTTTTGAGCTCTATTCTTTTATCTGGACTATCATAAAATTTAAGTGGCCAAGTTGCTTAATAATAACATAATGCCTTTTTGTAATTTCTTTTGTTCTTCACGGGATTGCTATTAAAATAAAAGTGAAAAATTTCAATGCATCTTAAAACTATCTTCTTTTTTCCCCTCACATTTTACTTTTTTGTTTTGAAAGAAGCTTTAGATTACATAAATGTTACATAGAAAATATAGGGGGATTTCCATATCCCCCACCCTCTCCCCTTCTCACACTTCTCCCCATTACCAATATCCTTCATTAGTGTGGTACATTTGTTACAATTGATGAACACATATTGAAGCATTGCTACTAACCATGGTCTATAGTTTACATTATAGTTTACACTTAGCCCTGCACAATTTAATAGGTTTTGACAAAATGTATAATGACCTGTATCCATCATTGCAGTGTCATGCAGGACAATTCCAATGTCCCAAAAATGCCCCATAAAACTATCTTCTAGTAGATACTTCTTTAACCTGGATTCTGTTTGCAAGAGGCTAACAATGTAAACTATGTGAAGAGAAAGAATGCGTGATAAAAAGTTCCACATAATCAACTTTTATTATTTCAGCTTTTGCCTTTTTTTTTTTTTTGAGAAGAGTGAAACTAATGAATTTTTTTTTTCTTTTTTGATAAGAATGAAAATTTAATCAGTTTTAAGTGAAGTTTATAATACTAAGAGAATAAGGGTTGTTAACAAACACAGTAACAAAGGGACATCTGATTCCTAGAGTCTTTAGGCTTTGCTATAGCAGACTGGTGGGAGATTAAAATTGGTCCACATTTTAGAGGTAGCTTTAAAAAGATGAACCTTTTTACTTCTAAGCATTGTTTAAATTTTGATATCTTGACAAATTGCCCACTAAAATTTTACACCAATTTACTCCCCCTCTAACAGTATGGAAGAAGGTCCATTTCCCATTGTCTTTGTCAGCACTGAATAGTACCAGTCCTTAAAATTTGTGCTGAATGGCAAGAAACAACATTACTATTTTCTTTTGTTTTAATGTTTCAAGTTTAGACATTTTTTTTTTTGTTTCTTTATAAATGAAGACAGCACTCTTAAAACATTTCTTCCCATCTCCTCATTCTTAAGTTTAGATTGTTGTTAAATTGTTACTTTTATATTGGCCAGGTTTGTAACACTTATATTCTGTTTCAAAACCTTAAATTTCTGTAATTGTATTTTAGTTTGATAAGAAAATTGATTCAATACCAACTCACCATCATGTCCATTCATGAGCTCTTTGTTCGATTCAAGTCTTAATTGGCTCTATTTTGTTAAGTAGGTTTTGGAAGATGGTCTTCCATTGGGTTCTAAATTCCCTGAGTTTCTGTGTTTAAGAAAGGTTCCTATCTAAGTGCCTATCTCCCCACACAGAGGGGTTCCTGAGAGCTCCGGAGACACCCTGGTCCTATATAAGGGGGGATAGCCCCAGAGACTGATGCCTTATCAGTGGGTTCTATTTTGGAATCTGTGCTCCTGAGAGTGACAGAATTAGACTCAAATAAGTCCTCCCTGCACATGGTTCACCAGTCCCTTCTATTCAAACCTATATGTGATGCTGGAGTTTTTAGGTATACTTCCAGAGACTGGAGCCTCCCGCCTACCTATGTGCCAGGTGTGCATGAAATCTAGGTGGAGCTGCAACTCCTACCCTACAGCTCAATGGACTCATCCAAGTCACCTGGTGAGGAGACAACGATGGGCAATGGCCATCCCAGGGAATGGAGAGGGCTTGCATCTGCAGGCAGGATCATCCCACCCACCATATCCTTGGGATATAAGCCCTCTCTCACTTGGAGTTGGAGTGGACATCACCATCCCAGTCCCCTCAGGATTGGGGGAAGAACTATGGACTAGAATGGACTTGATGGTATTCTCTTGTTCACATATGGTGATTCTAGCAATGCAAGAAATTATAACAAAGAGGTGGAGCCAGTGGCCACTTGACACTTTTGGGGTAGGGAGGGGATGAGCAGTTGAAATACAGGGGCTTCTTTGGGAGTTGGAGGTTGTCCTGAGTACTGTTGTGGCAACGGATGTAGGCCATTTTAAATCAGCACACACCACTCAGAACTGAGTGGGAGAGAGTGTGGTCTATAGTGTGAACTGCGGTCTATGGTTGGTGGCAAGGCTCCAGGATGTGTAAGTTCATTGAGGGTGGTGGGCCACACTTGTGGGAGATGTTTGTGTGGGATGTGGTGGGAGGTGTGGGAGGTGGGCAACATGGGAATCCCAGTGGATTCCGTGTAATATTTTGGGTAATCTAAGCACCTCTTAAAATATATGTATATATATATATAAATAACATTTTTGTAAGCAAATACACATATATGCATATATATTTATATATCATTTTGCAAATGTTTGTATGTATTGTGAGAATTTTGATTTTTACCCACAATAAAAATAAATTAAAAAAAAAAAAAAAAAAAAAAAGAAAGGTTCCTGTCTTTTATGACAACTTGGCTGGGTTACAGAAATACTTGCTTCGAACATTTCTTTGCCTTGGCATTTTTAAAAACATTGCTCTGTTGACTTCTGTCATTTAATGTTACTTTGAAGAAGTGTGAAATGAATTAGACTTTTCTTTTTTTCTCTTTAGGAGCTTTCCTCTTTTCATCTGGAAGCCTGAAAAATTCTTTTCCTATACCTTCTTTTAGAAGTTTTGACTTTCTCATTTAGACCCTTTATCCATCTGGAATTGACTTGTGTGTGTAATGTGAAGGAATGATTCCATTTTCTTTTTATCCATGTGGATAATCAGTTGTCTTAAGAGCAAATATTGATTAGGGTTTCCTTTTTCTCTTTTCTGCATTGCCATCTCTGTCATATATCAAGTTTTCCCTTATGTGTGGATCTGTTTCTAGGCTCTCTGATCTGTTCCACTCTTGCCCATTCCTCCATTAGTGCCACACTGTCTTTAATTGCTTTATTTTTGTAATGAGTTTTGAAATCCAATGGAGTTCTTCTACCTTGTTCTTCAGGAGCATTTTGGCTTTTAAAAATTTTCCTTTGCTGGGAATGGGTGTTAACTCAGTGTTTGAGCACCTGCTTCACATGTACGAGGACCTGGGTTCAATCCCCGGTACCTCCTAAAAAAATTTTTTTTTTCCTTTGGCTCTTTGTATTATTGTATACATTTTGTAATTAGTTTAACAAATTTCCTCTTTCCCTCACACCTTGTTGGGATTTAGTTTGGGATTGCATTGTGTCTACTTGCTGATTTTGGAGGGAATTGACATCTTTAGGATATTGGGTACTTCTTTTCTTGAATATGGCATATTTCCAATTATTTCACCACTGATGCTTATAAATACTGTTTATCAGATTTTTGGTATTCACTTTATAGTCTAGTATACAGTCAGTTTCCATAAATGTTCCATGTGTATTTGAAAAGAATATTCTCCTGATTGGTGAGATATTCTATGTATATTCATTAGATCAAGATTGTTCATTATGCTGTCAAATCTATAGCCTTCATTGATTTTTTTTTTATTTTTTTTATGATGTTGGGAATTGAAATCAATAATTGTTTTTCTTGCAATTCAATAGCTTGACAAGTGGTTTGTATACCATTTTCTTGGAACATGGTCTGCTTTTTCTTGGTTTTCATTTTGGATAAATTTTCTTGTTTCATATTTTTACAGTAGTTGGGTTTTCTTTTTCAGGTATACCAGTTATCTTTATCTTATTTTTGGATTGGTCTAACTTGCATTATTTATTAATTTTCTCTAACTGTTTAAATTTCTTTGTCTTTGGTGTACAATGTAATCATCTCAATACAGTGTTTATCAGTGTCTAATCTTGTTTCTAACTGAATAATGTATATATAAATGTACACATATATGCATATATGTGTGTATATATACATATATGTATTTCTATTTTAAAAGACGCTTTTATTGTAATTAGATTCTCTTTGTAGTGTAAAAAACTAGGTGTTCAGGTTTTAGTCTGCCTTGTACCCCAATATTTGGTATTCAACTGGTAGTTGAAAACAACACAAAAAAACCCAGAACATCTTCTCCCCTTCCCTGAGCCTCCCTCTCTGTGTTCAAATTATTGTTGCTGTGTAACAAATTACCCCCAAACAACAGCCATTTTATTTTGCTTACTGTTTTTGAGGGTAAGGAATTCAGGAGGGCTCAGCTGGGCAGTTTTTGGCCTTGCTTGGTTGCAGTCATGTTGGTTCAGGCTGCAGAGTCATCTGAAGGCTCAGCTGGGTTGGGTATGAAGAGGACTCAGTTGATGCTGCTTGTTAGCTGGGAGCTTAGCGAGGCTGTCTCCTGGAACACTGTGTTCTCCCCAGCATGCCGGTCACAGGGTAGTTAGTAGCTGGTTTCTCCCAAATTGATTGTCCAAAGGGATGCTGCATGCCTTTTCTGACCCAGCCTGGGAAAGGCACACATTATCACTTTTACTGGCATTCTTTTGGTTATAGGTGAGTCCTGAGGCCAGTCCAGATTCATGGTAGGTGTATTAGTCAGCCAAAGGGAGTGCTAATGTGAAATACAAAAAATGGGTTGGTCTTTATAAAGGGTATTTATTTGGGGTAGAAGTCCACAGATACCAGGCTATAAAGCGTTAAGTTTCTTCTCTCACCACAGTCCATTGCCACGTTTTAGAGCAAGACAGGGGCTGACGTTTGCCAGGGTTCAGGCTTCTGTGTTCCTCTCTTCCCGGGGCTGCGTTTCTCTCTGGGCTTAGCTCCTGTTTCCTCCACAAGGTCAACTGTAGACGATCAGGCGAACAGCTTGCTTCTCTTCTCCTGGGGCCTTCTTTCCAACATCAGAACTGCTTCTCAAAAGACTGCTGCTCAAAACTGCTTCAACTCTGTTCTTGCCATGCCTTTTATATTTGATTCCCCACCCACCAAGGGGTGGGGCTCAATGCCCTACTGTCGTGGCCCAGTCAACGCCCTGATCATAACTTAATCATGCACAGATTAACAGATCAGTTTACAAGCATGATCCAATTATAGTTTTGGAATTCATAATAACATCAAACTGCCAAACTGTTACAGTAGGAGAATTAGATTACCCATTGATGCAGCAGTGGCAAGATCACATTGTAGAAGAATGTGGGATGTTGAGGCCATCTTTGGAGATATAGTCTGCCACACTTGTAGTGTACTTTTTATATTTGTTTTTTTTTTTTTTAATTTATTTATTCATTTATCCCCCCCCTTGCTGCTTGTGCTCGCTGGGTCAGCTAACCACGCCGTGCGGGCGGGCTTGCCTTCACCAGGAGGCCACGGGAACCGAACTCGGGGCCTCCCATATGGTAAACGGGAGCCCTACTGATTGAGCCACAGCCGCTTGCTTCCCTGTACTGTACTTTTTAATGTGTATAACATATAACGCTATATTGAGACTTTTAATTTTTTTTCTTCAGTTAGTCTGTATACTATCATGACTTCCTTTAAGAACATAGTATATTAGACTTAAATATTTTATCTCTTGCCTTATAACTACCTTGGTTGTGAATTCTGTTACCACACACTCACCAAGGTGATGGGTATTGGTGATTTATGTCCTCATTTGTTCTTTACTTCTTGTTGAGTGAATAAATGTCCTTGGTAGAGGAGGATGAGTTAAAATGAGATTATTCTTTCAAGGTTAATTATATGACCAATTGGACCAGCCATATATCTTTATAGTAGTGGTCTTAGGAGAGGTAATCATCCTGGGATGTGGAGGTAACTCATATCTCACTTACTTTGCCCTTTTTTTCCCTTCCTTCATCAGAAATGTGAAGGGGTAGGTAATTGCAGAAATAACTTGAGCATATAACTTTGTTTTAAAATTTGGCATAAAACTTTAATGGTAACAAGAGAACAAAACGAATATCTTCCCAGTCACATCTGATATTAAAATTGGTTAAGCCCTTTTTAAGATAGTGATTTCTAGGACACCTTTGTACATTGATATGAGTTAAAAACATAAATACTTATTGTGTTTAAATTACAGATGTTTTTCTAGGTAATACTTATATAGATAAGTATTGGGTGAGAATGTTACTGAATGAATAATGACTGTTATTAAGCCTGTGATTCAAAATTTGTATTACTAAATAATTATCCTAACTTTGCACATGGGTCTGTTTAAACTGTTTAATTTAGGCTTGTCTGGAGCAGGGAAGACCACAGTGAGCATGGCTTTGGAGGAATACTTGGTTTGCCATGGTATTCCATGTTATACTTTGGATGGTGACAACATTCGTCAGGGTCTCAATAAGAATCTTGGCTTTAGTCCTGAAGACAGAGAAGAGAATGTTCGACGCATTGCAGAGGTTGCTAAGCTGTTTGCGGATGCTGGCCTAGTGTGTATCACAAGTTTTATATCACCTTATACTCAGGTATGTGTTTTTTGTGCCATTGCTGTTCTAATTACATTTACTTGTTGTGAACATGGTATCAGGCAAAGCAAAGAAAATGAATAATTTAAACACTGACATGTGCTTTGAGGCTAAATTCAAATTAAAGTAATTAACAGAACATTTCTCTGCTGGAAATGACTTTCTGAGTAAATCCATTTCTGATGAAACATGCTGTAAATAAACCAAAGTATAACTCAAAGCCAATGGCAAAATTATTTCAAACTCTACTTTTCAATTCAGTAAACCTATAGTGAGTACTCACCGTGTGTGAGACATCAGGCACATTATAAATTTATTAACTTGTTTGCTGCTATGGCTTCTTTGCTCACAATACTTTAGTCTCATCTCATTACTTTCTCCCTCTAATTTTGAAAACCATAGCAACACTGAGTCACTTTTTTATATTTCTCTGAAAAAAAAGTCATGTTGTTTCTCACCCCCTAATTTTTGTTTCCCCCTGCCTGATGAAACGAACTCTTCACCTTCCTCCTACCCCTCTCTTTTTAACTTCAGTTAACTCCCATTCCTTCTTTGAGACTCAGGTTAGTTATCTCTTCCTGAGTACCTTCCCTTATTTGTTCAGGCTTTGTTGGATAACTGTGTTTGGTGGCCTCATTATTTCACCATATCACATTATTTTATTTTAAATGCTTTTTCATTTGTTGGTGGTGCTAATAGTAGCAGCAGTAATAATACTATCAATAATAATGGCAGCTAGCATTTACTGTATGCTTACTAGGTACTGATAACTATTTTTTAAAGTGCTTTTTATGTGGATTAACTCATTTAGTTCTTATCACCCAATGAGGAAGGTAGAGGTAAGGAAACAGGTATAAATTACTCAGATCACACATTATTTGTGGTAGAGTAAAAATCTGAACCCAGAGAGTATGTCTCCAGAACCAATGGTCTTGCCCACCAAGCTGCGCTGGCTCCTTGTAACCTTGATGCCAAGCCCAGGTTCTGTAATGTAGTAGATGCATAGTGATTGTTGAAAGATAGCCCCTTAGGGAGCCCTGATGTGAAAGAACAAGTGAGTTAGTGTAGTGGTTAAGGGCAGGGGCTTTGGAGTTGGACCAAATGGGATCAATTCTTAGCTCTGCCAGTTACTGTGGCTGTGACCTTGGCCAGTTTACTTAACCTTTCTAAGCTCAGATAACAATGTGTACCTCCTAGGGCTGCTCTGAGAATTAAAGTCATTTATTTAAAGCCCTCAGCACAGTGCCTGATATATAATAATTGCTTAGTAAATATAATAACACAGTTCTAGTACTGTATTATAAATGCATTTGGATGGTTACTTACATTTTTTTTTAAAGGCAAAACTTTACAGTAAGGGTTATAGGTAAATGGTAGGTTAAATGTTAATCTCATAGGTTCATTTAATTAAAATGAACATGGCAGGATCCTGGAAGGTTTTTGTGTAGTAGTTACATTTCATTTCCCTGAAACCTTGTGACCTGTGTCAATACATCAGTTTAAAGTATATTGTTAATGAAGTGTATAAGCAGGAGAAGAGTTTATTTATTTATTTATTTTTAAATATTTTATTTATTCATTTATCCCCCCCTTGCTGCTTGTGCTCGCTGGGTCAGCCAACCACGCCGTGCGGGCGGGCCTGCCCCCACCAGGAGGCCCCGGGAACCGAACCTGGAGCCTCCCATATGGTAAACGGGAGCCCTACTGATTGAGCCACAGCCGCTTCCCAGGAGAAGAGTTTAGAGTTCATGAATCCTTGGATGGAAATGATTTTCACAATAATATAATAACCATGATATTCTTGTACCTTCTGAGAATATCGACAACTCTTGGAAAAGGGGAAACGGTTAGAGCAACACCTGATTTGGAGAGCTAACCGCAAAGACCTGGTTAACTAAAAGTAGATGGGGATTAAGCCCCCTGTATCCACAGTGTGGAACAAAATCTTTGTTGATCTCTTTACTGAATGCACTGAGAATGAGGTTTGGGTATTCCAAAATCAGTAGTAAGGTTTAATTTAAACCACATGGTTTAGAATATGTGTATTTTTCTGTGTGGTCATGATTATATTTGTTTATTCAGTCAAGAAATGTTTATTTAGTACCTCTCTGCCAGTCATTGAGCTGGGCATCTTGGTTATAAAGATAAACCCGAGAGTTTTTGTGTTTGAGTGGGTAGTCTGGTGGGAACATAGAGGTGTGAACAGTTATAATATTTTAAAGCAAATAATTAGGTAAAGATATATAAAAGGTCTGTGGAAGATTCATAGAGGAGGTGCTGCTTGAATTGAGTCATGACCAATGAAACGGAGTACACCAGTTAGACCAAAGGAAGAAAGCTATTTCGGACAGGGGAGATAGTACTGTATTTGCAAAGGCATGGGGATGTGAAACAGTGTGGTCTTTTGGGGAACTGCAGGTGGTTTGGTGTGACTTTCTGCAGGATGAATGTTGGGGGAGATGAAGCCAGAGCGATGAGCAGAGTCCAGATGTGTTGGGTCCTCAAAACTGCTTTAATGATTAAGACAGAGAAGACAAGCCCTTCTTTGGAATGTGCAGGGCCTGAGCAACCCAGGCCTGCTGAGTTAATACTTCTCTGCCCACCAGTAATGAATTCTGGACTGTATAGGACTTTATCCCACAGACTGTCAATAGTTTTAGATTGTAATGGGGAATGATGTGATTGGATTTGCATTTTAGGTCACCATTTAAGCCTGGAATGAGAACAGTTTGGAGGTAAGAGACCAGTGAGGAGGCTTTTGCAGTAGTACCAGCCATTGACAGGATAAAGGGCATGAATTCAAGCAGTGGCAATGGAAATAGAAAATATGGGACATATTTGAGGTCTCTTGAGACTGTAGCATCAGTAGTGTAACCCACACTGGTTTATTGCTTTTTGTGGGAGAAAAATGAAAGGTGGTTCCCTTCTGAATAGAGGGTGGTATGATTGAGTTAGAAAATACAGGCTAGTAAGGGAGGAGATGATTTCATATTAGGTGGGTAAGTTTGAAGTGCTAGTGGAGTGTCTTAAGTGGAGATGACCACTGGGTTATTGGAAAATTGGCTCTTGAGCTCGGGAAGTGTTATGCAGGATTAAGATAAAGATTTAGAAATCACTGGCTTTTTTAGTTGAAACCTAGATAAAGTTGAGTATATACAGAAGAATATATAGAATGAGAAGAAAACCAAGGATGGAAACATGGGAACACTTTCATTTAAAAAGTCATTTGGAATATGTGGTGGCTTGGAACTATATGTGTCCCAGAAAACCTATTCTTAAAGATAATCCATTCCAGTGGGTATGGATCCATTGTAAGCAGGACCTTTTGATGAGGTTACTTCAGTTAAGGCATAGCCCATGGTGGGTCTTAATCCTCTTACTGGTGTCCTTTTATAAGAGAATGAAATTCAGACAGAGGGAAAGCAATGGAAGCAAGAAGCTGAAAGCAGTGGAACCCGGAAGAAAAGGGAGAGACCAGCAGATACCACCACATACCTTGCTGTGTGGTAGAGGAGTCAAGGATTGCCGGCAGCCAGTCTTAGGGAAGAGCGCATTGCCTGGATGATGCCTTGATTTGGACCTTTTCCTCAGCCGCAAAATGGTGACCTAATAAATTCCTATTGTTAAGCCAACCCATTTCATGGTATCTGCTTTCAGCAGCCTGGCAAACTAAAACAGAGTAGTAAGTTTACAACTTAATTGCTGTGGCAGACACTAGGTTGTAAAGATAATGGGGTGATTTCAGTATATCTATTGAATAAAATCTATGACACAGGCAAAGACCCTCAATCAACCTGGACATGCAGGGAAGATTTTGTGGCAGAGGTCACCGTCACCAAAGAGATAGACTGTGAAGCAGCACATACTTTAGCCAGAAAAGAGAGGTGGGATATTTTTGGTGTAGGGGATGGCAAGGCATAAGGCCCAAACAGCCTGATAGACCAGGCAGTTATTAATTAATAGAATATCAAGTGGAGGACTGGGAATGGTGGGGTCAGGTTTAGAGGACCTGATGCAGCATCACATTAAGGATCTTAGATTTTACTTGGCGGTGGTGGGAGTCTCTGAACAATTTAAACAGTGGCATGGTCAGATTTGCATCTTATATCAACTTGGGGACAGTGTAGAGTATGGCTTTGAGCAGACCAAAGCTAGAAACTAGACTGGTTAAAAGCGTATTCTAGTTTCCTAGCTGCTAAAACAAATACCATAGAGTGGGTTGGCTTAAACAATGGGGATTTGGCAGTTTTGAGGCTAAGAGATGTCCAAAATCAAGGCATCAGCAACGCAATGCTCTCTCCTAAAAGACGTGATATTCTGGGGCTGGCTTCTGGCAGTCCTTGGTCCCTGGCTTTTCAGTCACATGGCAATGCACATAGTGGTGCCTTCTCCCTTCTCCTCCGGGTTCTATTGACTTCCAGCTTCCGGCTATTCCTTGACTTTCATTCTGTTTATAAAGGGCTCCAATCATCCAGATTAAGGCCCAAACTGATTTAGTTAGACAATACCTTAACTGAAGTACATCTTGAAGAGATGTACGCTGCAAAACAAGAAAAAACTAGCATATACAATTCAGTCCACATCAGAGGGTATTGCAGTTGTCCAGAAAAAGAGAAATGAGACTGAACTAGTGAGTAGAGAAGGAGATTAAATTGGATTTGTAAAACATTTAGAAGTAAAATCTGAAGGACTTTGTGACTGAATGAATGCAGAGAGGGAGAGGAAAGGAACCAGAACAACTCAGGATTCCTGGTGAAAAGTGTTGTCATTCTTTGATTTGGGTAGTATAGGAGGGAATGTACACTTGGAAGGGAAGAGAATGGATTCAATTTTGGATATGTTAAGTTTGAGGTGCCTGTGGGATATACAGGTGGATATATTTAGGAGGAAGTTGGAAATGTGTGTTTAATTTCAGGGGAGAGGTTAGGCCTTAAGCTTAAGTTGTCAGCATGTCTGTTGTAGTTTAAACTATGAAGGTAGCTGAGAAAAGTGCTCAGTGATGTGTAAAGTAAGCAGTGGGAATCCTCAGTATTTAAGGAATGTAATATAGGGGAGTCTGCATAGGAGTAGCGAGTAGCACTATAGGTCTCCATGGCTTAGTAGTGTGAAATACCAAGGAATGTCCTGGTAATTTAAAGACCTAAAAGTACCTATGATTACAGGAGACTTTTTATATGACTTGTTTGTTTGTAATGGATGAGAGAAACATTTACTTACTTTTTGCCAGAGGAAAAAGCCAGGAGAGAGGGAAGAGGCTGATGATTTTAGACAGAGTAGGAACAGGGTGTGGAACAAGGTCCTGTAGCCCTCTAGAATAGTCTAAGAGGGGAGTGACAAGAAGGGGGCAGATAAAGATTGATGGGGATGTAGATAAGTTTATATGACAGAGAGGAGCTGGAGATTTTATTTTGAAGTAGGAAGTAAGGTCATTTGGTAAGAGTGGAAGTAGGAATGGTTTGTCAGAGGGGCCAAAGAAATGTGGTGGCTGCTTAAGTGAGCTATGTGGGAAAACAATGGTGGAGTTGCAGGGACAAGCTTTGACAATGTTGGCACTGCCTTTTAGCTCCTTGGTATAGGGTATGGATGTGGAACTTGCCTTGAGAACTGAGAGATATGTGCTGTCTTCCAGGGAGAACCTGGTTTTAGTTGAGTAGACAAAAGAGGAGGTTGACTTGCAAAGGAAAAAGTGTTCCAGAGGACAGCATGGAGAGAGTTTAGACTGGGATAAAGGCTATTTTTAGAGTTGAAGGGGAGGAGCTGTGCAGAAAAGTAAAGGTTTGGGGAATGCTAGAGATGAGTTGGCTGGAGGGCTTTGCATTTGGCAAATGAGTAAAACTGGCCTGGTGTTCTGATGGACCTCTTTTGTGAAGTTGCTTCATGCCAGCTTAGGCTGGGGTTCATATTAGAAAGGCCTGATGACACCTGTATTCCAGGTGGGCCTGGAATTTCACATTAAATTTAGGTGAAACTTTTGATGGGGCATCCATTGTTGCCCCTCCTGTAACTCCCCTGTATCCTGTATGTTTAGAAATGTGCTTTTTAAAACTTTTAGGAAGAATGGGTGTGTTAACATAATTTCTTGGATTTATTTTTTTCAGGTTATATTTTAAATATTTTGTGTAAAATATTTTACACAAACTCAGCTGAAAAGCACCTTTACTTGCCCTTGATATTAATATAATACTTTTGATTCAAATAATTTTTTTAATTCCTTTTCTGTGCATGTCTTTTTTTTTCTTCTTTTTCTAAGGATCGCAATAATGCAAGGCAGATTCATGAGGGTGCAAGTTTACCTTTTTTTGAAGTATTTGTTGATGCTCCTCTGTATGTTTGTGAACAGAGGGATGTCAAAGGACTCTACAAAAAAGCACGGGCTGGAGAAATTAAAGGTAAGTGTATGTAGCAGTTTGGCATTGTTTATGAATTCCAAAAATAGATATTGGATTATGTTTGTGAACTGGTCTGTACCTGGGCGTGATTAAATTATGATTAGGGCTTTGATTGGGCCAACATTAGTAGGGTATTGAGTCCCCACCCCTTAGTGATGTGAACTCTCAGATAAAAGACATGGCAAAGGACAGAGTTGGGAGTCTTGAGCTGGAGCCCCGGGAAGTAAGCACACAGAGGAGCTTCATCGTGAGGAAAGAGAGAAGGCCCCGGGAAGAGAAACAAACTGTTCACGTAATAGTGTACAGTTGGCCTTGTGGAGATAACAAAGCAGCTGAGCCTGGAGAGAGGCAAGCCCTGGGAAGAGAGGAACCCAGGAAGCCTGAATCCTGGCACATGTCGGCAGCCATCTTGCTCCAACACATGGCCATAGACTTTGGTGAGAGAAGTAACTTATGCTTTATATCCTGGTAACTGTAAGCTTCTACCCCAAATAAATACCCTTTATAAAAACCAACCAATTTCTGTTATTTTGCATCAGCACCCTTTTGGCTGACTGATATGGTGATATTTTTTTTCACAGTTTTGTAGCCAGATTTTCTCTAGGTTCTTAGCTTAGTTGTGTATTGATCCAGGCAGGGGTGAAGAAGGCCAGAACAGGAGTCAAAAGGCAAGAGAGGGCAAAAGGCCTTTGTGCTTGCTTTTTGAACCATTAATTATTCCGCCCCTTTGCTAATGGCATGGGAGGAGTTCCAGCTCTTTGCTGTTTTGATTGATTACACCCTCCCCCATCAATTTCCTGGGAGGGCCCAATGATAAGGTCCCTGGAGAATATCTGGGGCTTCTCCTGGCTTCCGGAGGAAATCTCATTCCAAATGGGAGTTCTCGTGAGGGTCTTCCAGCAGCCATCTTGGGGGTATTGATGTCCACGTGGATTTCTTGCCAGGTTCCAGATCCATCTATTCCCTATTTTACTAGCCTGCTTCAGTTACTCTTTGCTTAGGTATTTGTCTTACCATATCTGGGACAGTTAGTCTTTTCTAAGAGATTGGGGCTATTCAAATGACTTGGAGCCCCTTGAGAACAGAAATTGGGTCTGATTCCACCATTGTATTTCTCAAGCTTAACAGTTAAATCAGAAGAGTCAGAACAATTAAATCAAAACCTGGCATTGTATGCACTCAGTGACTATTGTTGATCGTGTTGAAATGCTACAGAGTTTTAAGGGATTGGGCCTTTGGGCGTTGGTAGAAACCTACATGGTATAATTAGGTTGAATATCAATTACTAGCTATTGCTATTTCTATTCTTGTTCCAGTGAAAATGTAGGACGGTCTGTAACTATTGAGGGAAAATGCCTAAATTATAAGCATGTTGAGAGCAAGGATAAGTTCTTGTTCTTATTTATATCATCTTGTTTGGAATGGTCCCTTATGTACTTAGTATATGATTGTTGAATTAACCAATCACTGATCCCATCAAAATATAAGTACCTTGCATTTTAGGTGTTAAGGGCAGAGTGCATATCTGTTCCCAGTGTTTCAACCGTGACAAACATTTGGACATTAAGGGAGAAATTTAGGACCCAGCCCTGCTGTGGCCTTTGATACCAGTCATATTATTTATCATGCAGATATCCTGCTACATTAGTTCTAATCTGATATTGTTAACAGAAACAGAATAACAATATTTAAAAAAATTAGAGGTTACTCAGTCGACATTGTTTAGGGAACAGTGATTCATACAGGTAGCTTTTGTTTCCCAGCAGGGGGTGTGATAGCCTGGAATTGCTACAGCCCTGGAGCTCTTAGGATTATAGAGTTTGGCATCTCGTTCTGGCCCTGAAAAGGAAAAGGTGGAATGGGAAGAGATATGCTTGAGATTCTGGGCTCTTTTGTGTTTGGAACTGGACATGCTTTAGCAGTTGTGGTGAACTCTATCTGCTTTGATGAAATCTAGGTCCTTGGGCAAGGCTGATAGCCATCTTGTCATTGTAGACACTTAGTTCCCTGATGAGGGGCCCTCCAGTGAGTCCTTTCACCTGTTAAGCTGGCACTTTCTTCACTCAGAGCAAGCTGCCTGACCTGAATACTTTCTGGTAATGGAAGGGAAAGCACTTTAGAGCTTTAACTCAATAGTAGGTGTTGAAGGTCTCTTGAAGGACAGTTTTCACTTCAGTTTTTTTGTAATAGAGATTTTTCAAAGAAAAGTACAATATGTCCAGAATCCTGAAGTCTAAACCTTTTACTTATTTTAAATGTAGTTGGTTTTGTTGATTTTACAAGGATGGATTGGTGAAGGAGGTAGATTTGTCTGCCTAGCTGGAGTAAGCTACTTGTGAACAGGGACAATATCTTGATTGCTTTTATATCCCTAGAACCTACATAGTGCATGGCCCAAAGTATTTACAAGGTATATAATGGGTGCTGGGAATGCAAAGTTGGATGAGACCACTTCCAAAATGCTCTTGAATCACTTGTGGTTTGCATTCTTTATCTGGGAGCAATACTTTCCCAAGCATTGCTGAATTCTTGTGAGTAGACACTGATAAAATGTTGCTCTGGTTAATATATATGTGCATATTGTGTGTGTCTGTACTCATTTGCACGTAGTGCTAGAGTTCCTGACTGCAGAGTTTATTTTTTTTTAAATTATTTACTCATTGGTCAGAATTGTGCTTAAGTTTCCTATCAATGCCATTTCAGAGCCATGATGAGAAACAGAAAAGATTGCATACTTTCAGGGGACTGGAGGCTTTCTTAGACCTTTATATGACATTTACAAAACAGTAAATGTAGATACTTGTGTCAGCCATTTTCAGATTATTTTAATGATTACTGCATGTAAGTATTATCTACTTAAATGTTTTTCTATAAATGTTTGTTTATTATAATCACTTAGGGGAAAAATTAGCTAGGAGAGAGAACTCCTGGACTTTTCAAATTCTAAGCCAAGTCTTCTAATCTTTTGGTTCTCAGGCTTTGCTGAACATTAACATTACTCAGGGAACTTTAAAAAAAAATCTAGTGCCAGTGTTGTACCTCAGACCAATTAAATCAGCATCTTGGGAGCAGGGACCAAGTGAACCTAGTGTATAGCCACATTTGAGAATCAGAGCTTAAGAATCAATGTTCTCATTGGATTTATTTTTTCCCCAGCTATTTTTAGTGGGACACACTACTAAGTACTGTTGGGAATATTGTTAATCCAGCGACTTCTTGGGTTCAGGACTTCATTTGATGTTCAGATGAAATATTTGGGCTGTAGCCTTGTTGGATGTATTTTAGAACTCCTCTGTTAATTGTACCTCTTAATAGAAATGCTTTTAAATTCATGTTTACCATTCTAACCCAAGAATTGACTAAACATTCCAAGGCATATAGTCCTTGAACAAGTTTGTGTAGGGGAATAACATCAACTGTTTAAGACAGGACTAGCATAGCTTCAGTTCATCTAGCCCACTCTCTTTGGGGAAATTGTGAAATCTTTCTTTTCTTGGCAGTTACATGGTAATGCATATACAATAGGGAAAATCTGAATAGTGGTGATGTGGGTTTGGAGCTTTATGTACCCCAGTAAAACATATTCTTAATCCATTCCTGTGGGTGTGAACCATGTAAATAGGACCTTTTGATGAGGTTATTTCAGTTAAGGTCTGGCCTGGCCCAATCAGGATAGGAGAATAGGGCTCTATGTGAGGGTTTAACTGAACAAGGAACCAGTTGGCCATTACAGGGAAAGTCAGGATTGGAAATGCAGTTATGCAGGAAAGATCTGTGGAAAGTTATATTGTATGATGGTTTGGACCCCTCTGAGCTACATGCAGTGCCGGTGAGTGTTTTGTATAATATGTATGAGCAGAACCACTGCTAGCCTGGATTGAAAGGGACAGAGAAGGGACAAACTGAAGGAAGAATGACTTCAAGGACAGAACCACGGAAACCTAGATTTAGACCGAAGAGATCTCCTTAGGCCAAGGGAGCGTGCCCACTGGTGTGTGGAAAGGGTGAGTCTGCCTGGCACTTGGAGGGATGGGCCTTCCACTCCATTGTTCAGGGAGAATGCTGCCACCCCAATGCTCGGAGATGGTGGGATCTGTTCCCCAACGTTCATGGAGAATCTGGCCACTTCCCCAGTGCTCGGAGAGGGTGGGGCCTATGTCCTGGAGTTTGCAGAGAGCCTGGCCACCACCTGGTTGCTCAGAGAAGGTAGAACCTTTATCCCAGTGTTCAGGAAGAGCACAGACACTGTGCAAGCACTTGGAAGAGGTGGAACTACTCATCCATCAGGCCTAGAGGACAAAGCATTGATATGTGATGACTCTTAGACCTTGAAATCTAATGATGTCTGCTCTGCTGGGTTTTGGAATTGTTTGGGACCCATAATACCTGTTTTCCTTTCATTTTCTCCTTATTGGAGTGGGAATGTCTATCCTATAACTTTCCCTCCCTTGTGAATTGGAAGCAGATAGCTTGTTCTCTAGATTTTACAGGTCCACACAGAGGAATTGTGTCCCAGTTCAGACCACACCCCATAACTGATCTTGATGAGACTTTGTACTTAGCATTGCTACTAAAATGACTTAAGGCTTTTGGGATGTGAATGCTCTTTGCATATGGACAGAGAGTGCCTTTTGGGATCTAGGAGGTAGAGAGTGGTGGTTGGAGCTGTATGTACCCCAGAAAAACATGTTCTTAAACTGAATCCACTCCTGTGAGTGTGACTCCATTGTAAGTAGGACCTTTCAATGAGGTTACTTCAATTAAGGCAGATCAAGACCTACTCTGGGTTATGCCCTGCTGAAGTACTTTAATCAGAGGTAATCAGAGGCCCTTAACCGAAGTGATCTAATCAAAAGGTCCCACTGACAATAGGTTCACACACACAGGTATGGATCAATTTAAGAACATAATTTTCTGGGGTCCACAAAGCACCAAACTACTTTATTTATTTAATTTATTAAATTTTAGTTTTTATTTTCCCATTATTATCTGGTACCTTTTATAGGTTTCACTGGGATTGATTCCGAATATGAAAAACCAGAGGCCCCTGAATTGGTGCTGAAAACAGACTCCTGTGATGTAAATGACTGCATTCAGCAAGTTGTAGAGCTCCTACAAGAAAGGGTAAGAGAACGTCAAAGAGGGCATCATCGGAGAATAATTACATCAATTTCATAACCTTCTTCCTACGCAAAAAGGGTAGTATGAATATTGAGTAACATTTGTATTTTAAGTTCTTGGTAGTGTCACCAGTTTTCTTTGTGTGTATATCACTGTCTTAGGTGTTAAGGGAGCACCATATATGCATAATATATGAAACATCACTGTTACCATAAACCTCAGAAGGAGTGGGAATCAAATAATATTTTCTTTTGTAAGTATTTTTACTATATAAGTAACTAATAAAGAAAATCCAGCCATGATTATACAGCTCTAATAACTTATATTTCTCAAGTTGAGGTACATAATTAAATTTTCCTAGACACTTAAGAGTCCAGATTTCTTTGATTACATGATGATTTCCCTATGGTTGGATATCAGGAAAATATCCTGTGGAAGATAAGATCCTAGGACATAAGTACCTTTCTCCAGTTATTGAGCTGTAGAGGCATAAAGAGCTGTGATGTTATCTGAGGTGCCCAGGTCCACTAATAGGTACATAGAGTTTAGTTGAACTTTTATAGTTTATTTTTCTTTTCATAATCTATTGCTACTCTAATTGCTTTAGACAGTTAACTTTTAAAGCAATTAAAAATAAAACACCTCTTTTATATTTACTCTCACTTTTACTATTTCTTGCACTCTTTGCTTTTTTATGTGTATAGATCTAAATTTTCATTGGGTACCATATTCTTTATACCTGAAGAACTTTTTTTCACAATTTTGTGATGCAGATTCCTGGGCAGTGCCTCATTTCAGCTCATTTTGACCCACATCTGCTCCCCGAAAGAATATTTTAATTGTACTACTAAATATAGTCCATATTTTACATTAGGGTGTATTTTTTTCCCCCAGTATACCACCTTATTAACACCTTGTACTAGTGTGATACATTTGTTACAATTCATGAAAGAACATTTTTATAATTGTACTATTAAATATAGTCCATCGTTTGCAGGACGGTTCACTGTGTCGTACAGTCTTATGTTTTGTCTTTTAATATTCTAGTAACATATATATGACATAAAATTTACCCTTTAAAGCACATTCACATCTATAATTCAGTGCTGATAACTACACTCACTGTTAATGCTACCATCACCACCATCCATTACCAAAATATTTCCATTGTTCCAAATAGGAATCCTGTACATTTTAAGCCTTAACTTCCCATTGCCTGTCTCTACCCAGTCCCCTGGTAACCTTTATTTTAGATTCTAACTCTGTGAGTTTGCTTATTCTAATTATATCATATTATTGAAATTATATATTATTTATCCTCTTGTGTTTGCATAATTTCATTCAACATAATGTCTTCAAGGTTTAGCCATGTTGTCACATGAACCAGAATTTCATTCCTTTTTATGGCTGAGTGATATTCCATTGTATGTGTATACCACATTTTATTTATCCATTCATTGGCTGATGGACACGTAGGATGCTTCCACCTTTTGGCAATTGTGAATAATGCTGCTATGAACACTGGTGTGCAAATATCTGTTTGAGTCCCTGCTTTTAATTATTTTGAGTATATACCTAATAGCGGGATTGTCTGATCATAGGTAATTCTATACTTTCTGAGGACTGCTAAACTGTCTTCCACAGCAGCTGCACCGTTTTACATTGCCACTACCCAATAAGTGAATGTTCCAGTTTCTCCACGTCTTCTCCAACACTTGTAATTTTTTGTTTTATTAATAGTAGCCATTCTAGTGGGTGTCAACTGGTATCTCATTATGGTTTTGATTTACATTTCCCTAATAGCTAATGATGTTGAGCATCTTTTCATGTGCTTTTTAGCCGTTTGTATATTTTCTTTGGAGAAATGTCTATTCGAGTCTTTTGGCCATTTTTTTAAAGGGAAATATTGATAAGTTTTATAAGCAAACATTATATGTTTAAATATTATAAAACAAAATAAAATGCAAACAATAACTGGAAATAATTTTCAGTAATAAATGTACAGTGACCAATGAACATAATAAAATTGTATTAAAATGGACAAGTGACATGAATAAAATATTCACAGAAAAGGATGTGAATAAACAACTCAAAATGGCTAAAAATATAAATCCTTATTAAAATATGATGAATAGTGTAAATATAAAGTCTTCATCTATCAAGTTAGCAAATTAAAAAAGCTGTAGTCCTTGTAGCTGGTGTGCATATGGTGAGACAGGCACTTCTATAATTTTCTAGTGGAAAAATTAGTTGATATATACTTTCTGGAAAGTTATTTGACAATATATATCAATTTTTTTTTAAATAGTCATATTCTTTAACTTTAATATTCACTCTTCTAGGAAACTATCCAAAGGAAGTAATGATAAATGAAGAAAAATATATGTTTGCAATAAGATGTATATTAGAACATTATTTACAATAGAACTAAGTTTGAAACATTATAAATTCCTAACTTTAGAAGAATATCAAATAAATTATACTTTGTTCATATTATAGAGGAGTGTAAATATTAAGTTGATGCTAACAAAATGTTTTTAATAATGTAGGAACATTTTTATGAATATAATTAAGTAAAAATATCAGGATCTAAAACTCTACATGCAGTATGGCCTCATTTATGAAATATGAAGAAAAGGAAATAGATTCACCAAATATTATTAATCATTATAACACCTTTTGACCATTTTTAAGTTGGGCTGTTTGTCTATTTATTGTTGAGTAGTAGGATTTCTTTATATATTCTACATATTAAACCCTTATCGAATGAGGTTTTCAGATATTTTCTTCTATTGTGTAGATTGTCTTTTCACTTTCATGTTAAAGTCTTTTGATACATAAAACTTTTAAATTTTGATGAGGTCCCATTTATCTATTTTTTCTTTTAGTGCTTGTGCTTTGGGCATAAAGTCTAAGAAACCACTGCCTAATACAAGGTCTTGAAGATGCTTCCCATGTTCTCTTCCAGGAGTTTATAGTCTTGTTTCTTATGCTTAGGTCTTTGATCCATTTTGAGTTGATATTTGTATAAGGTATTAGGTAAAGGTCCTCCTTCATTTTTTTGCATATGATGTACAGTTCTCCCAGCCCCATATGTTGAGACTGTTATTTCCCAATTGAATGGACTTGGCGGTCTCATCAGAAATCAGTTGGAGGGAGTCGATGTACCTCAAGTGATTGAGCGCCTGCTTCCCATGTACGAGGTCCCGGGTTCCCAGTACCTCATAAAAACAAAAAAACCAACAAACAAAAAAACCAACTTTGTATCATTCTCATTGGGGAGCGGATGTAGCTCTGTGGTTGAGTGCCTGCTTCCCATATACAAAGTCCAGGGTTCAATCCCTGGTACCTCCTTAAAAAAAAAAAAAAAAAAATCAACTGGCCATAGATGTGAGGGTCTTTATCGGAACTCATAATTTGACTCCATTAGTCTATATGTCTATTACTGTGCCACAACCATGCTATTTTATTACCACTGTAGCTTTGCAATAAGCTTTACAGTCAGAAAGTAAGAGTCCTCCAACAATGTTCTTCTTTTTCAAGACAGCTTTGGCTATTTATGGCCCCTTACCCTTCCAAATAAATTTGATGATTGGTTTTCCGATTTCTGCAAAGTAGGCTTAGGCTGTTGGCATTTTCGTTGGGATTGCATTGAATCTGTGAATCATTTTAGGTAGAATTGACATCATAACAACGTTTAGTCTTCCAGTACATGAACATGGAATGTCCTTCCATTTATTTAGGTCTTCTTTGATTTCTCTTGAAATGAACCCAGGTCCCTCCATATGGCAGACGGATGCCCAACCATTTGAACCACATCCGCCCCCCCTTCTTTGATTTCTTTTAGCAAAGTTTTGTAGTTTTCTGTGTACAAGTCCTTTACATCCTTGGTTAATTGATTCTTCTAGTTTCTATTGTAAATGGAACTTTTTCTTGATTTCCTCCTCAGATTGTTCATTACTAGCATACAGAAACCCTACTGATTTTTGCATGTTGCTCTTGTTTTCTGCCACTTTGCTAAACTCATTTATTAGCTCTTGTAGCTTTGTTGTAGATTTCTCAGGACTTTCTATATGTAGGATCATGCCACCCACAAATAGTGAAAGTTTTACTTCTTCTTTTCCAATTTGGATGCCTTTTATTTTTCTTGCCTAACTACCTGGCTAGAACTTCCAGTAATGTGTTGAATAACAATGGTGACAGTTGGCGTCCTTGCCTTATTCCAAATCTATAAGGGACAGCTTTCAGTGTTTTACCACTGAGTATGTTGTTACACGTGGGTTTTCCAGATATGCCCTTTATCATGTTGAGGAGGTTTCCTTCTACTATTTTGTAAACCTTTTTATTAAGATAGGATGCTGGATTTTGTTAAATGTCATTCCTGCGTCAATTGTGATGATCATGTGTTTTTTTCCCCTTCATTTATTAACATGGTATATTCATTACTTGATTTTCTTATGTTGAACCACCCTTGCATACCTGGAATAAATCCCACTTGATCACAGTGTATAATTCTTTTAATCTACTGTTAGATTTTATTTGTGTCTTTTTGAGATTTTCACGTCTATATTCATAAGAGAAATAGTTCTGTAATTTTCTTGTATCTTTATCTGGCTTTGGTATTAGGCTGATTTTGACCTTGAAGAATGAGGTAGTGTTCCCTCCTTTTCCATTTTTTTTGGGAAGAGCTTGAGCAGGATTAGTATTAATTGGAGTGTTTGATAAAAATTCACCTGTGAAGCCATCTGGTCTTGGGATTTTCTTTGTTGGGAGGGTTTTGATGACTGGTTCATTTTCTTTACTTGTAATTGGTCTGTTGAGAGCCTCTATATCTTCTAGAGTCATTGTAGGTTGCTCATGTGTTTCTAGGAATTTGTCTCTTTCATCTAGATTGTCTGATTTGTTGGCATACAGTTGCTCATATTAATAGTATCCTCTTGTGATCCATTTTATCTGCAGGATTAGTAATGTCTTCCTTCTCATTTCTGATTTTGTTTCTTTATATCTTTTTTTTTTCCCTTTGCTAGTCTAGCTAAGGGTTTATCAATTTTATTCATCTTTTCAAAGAAACAACTTTTGGTTTGTTAATGCTCTCGATTGGCTTTCATTTATTCTGTTTTATTTATTTCTGCTCTAATCTTTGTTATTGCTTTCCTTCTGCTTATTTTTGGTTTAGTTTGCTCTTTTTCGAGTTCCTCCAGGTGTGCAGTTAGGTCTTTGATTTAAACTCTTCTTCTTTTTGAATGTAAGCATTTAGGACCATAAATTTCTCTTAGCACTGCCTTTGCTGTATTCTATAAGATTTGATATGTTGTGTTCTCATTTTCATTTCTCTCAAGATATTTATTGATTTACCTTGTAATTTCTTCTTTAACCCACTGATTGTGTTATTTAATTTCCATATATTTGTGGATTTTCCAGTTCTCTGTCTATTATTGATTTCCAGCTTTTTTCCATTATGGTCATAGAAAATGCCTTGTATAATTCCAATCTTTTCAAAGTTACTGAGACTTTTTTTGTGAGCCAATATGTGGTCCCTCCTGGGCAGTGATCCATGTGCACTTGAGAAGAATGTATATCCTGCTATTTTGGGGTGCAGTGTTCTGTATATGTCTGTTAGGTCTAGTTCATTTATAATAATATTCAAGTTCTCTGTTTCCTTATTGTTCTTCTGCCTAGATGTTCTATCTATCAGTGAGGGGTGTGTTGAGGGGTGTGTTGAAAAAGTCTCCAACTATTATTATAGGGTTATCAGTTTCTCCCTTCAGTTTTGCTAGTATTTGGTCGATTGCCCCTTTTATTCATATATAGTGTCCCTCTTTATCTCTCTCTCTTTTTTTTTTTTTTTACAGTCAATGAGCAATTTTATTGTATAATAACAAAACAAAATAAAAATGCCAAATAATCAAAATTACAACATCAGTTTACATTATCCCTATGGCAAGAATACATTTCTCATGCAAACAGAAAAATGAAGCAAAGAGGGTCAAAATAGTTTCTCAAAACATTTAAGGAAAAAAAAAAAGATAAAAACATGCTCTATTACAGTATATAGAACTTGAATTTCTTTATGTCTTTTGACTTATAGTCTGAATTTGCCATTATTATTATAACTACCCTAGCTCTTTTTTGGTTACTAGTTGCATGGAATATCTTTTTCTATCCTTTTACTTCTGATCTATTTGTGTCTTTGGGTCTAAGATAAGTCTCTTGTAAAACAGTGTAGTTAGCTTATTCTTTTTTATCCATTCTCTCAATCTTTGTCCTTTGATTGGGGAATTTAATCCATTAACATTTAATGTTTTTACTGTAAAGGCTGAACTTCAGTCATTTTTGTCCTTTGGTTTTTATATATATCTTTTTTTAGGTTTGTTTCTTTTCCTGTGTTGCAATCTCCTTTTTTGTGGCATTGATCTTATGTGATGTATCTCACTGATCCCTTTCTTATTTTTGTTTCTGCATATTTTAAAAATAGTTTCTTTGTGGTTACCCTGGGGTTTGTATTACACAGCTGTATTAGGGTTCTCTAGGGAAACAGAACTAAAAGGAAGACAGATCTGTAGATAGTATGAGATTTTATAAAATTGTCTCATGTGACTGTGGGGATGCAGAAGTCCAAATTCTCTTGGGCAGGCTGCAAGCCAGGAACTCCACTGAAGGTCCTGGATGAGTTCCCCAGGCGATACTGGCTGTCTGAAGTAGAGATGGGAATTCTCTTCCTGAATGCTGAAATTGCTTCTCTTTTTAAGGCCTTGAGTTGCATATTGAGGAAGCAATTCCCTTATTGGGTTTTCATTTTCCTTTACTAAAGGTCTTTATTTCTTCAGGGTACTCCAAGCCACTCTCACCTGTCTTTTTTTTTTTTTTTTAAAGATTTTATTTATTTATTCATTTATCCCCCCCTTGCTGCTTGTGCTCGCTGGGTCAGCTAACCAGGCCGTGCGGGCGGGCTTGCCTTCACCAGGAGGCCCCGGGAACCGAACCCGGGGCCTCCCATATGGTAAACGGGAGCCCTACTGATTGAGCCACAGCCGCTTCCCCTCTCACCTGTCTTTTCATTTCAACCTGCACAACTCCCTTTAGTCATTTTTGTGTAGCAGGACTGTGGTTGATGAACTCTTTCATTTTCTGTTTATCTGTGAATATATTTAGCTCTCCCTCATTTTTGAAGGACTGTTTTGCCAGATAAATCATTCTCTCTCAGTGCTTAAAGAAACTAATATTTACTAAGTACTTACTATAAGGGACATTTATGCAGGGATTTATGTCTTTTAAAATTATTTGTTCTCATTGTTAGAATCTAGGGGGAATGACCTCTCTCTCAGTTTAGCTTCCACCACTGTGATAGTTTCCTAAGTGTTCTTTGTATATGTTTATTATATATGTTGTCTTAATTTTATTCACACCCTAAATCTATGAGGTATATCAGAGAAGTTAGGTAGTTTGCCCACGGGCATAATGGATTCTGCACTTGGGGTTCCACAGCATTTCCATATACCTCTAGCTTTTACTTTCAATAGTGTTCTCATTACACAGTCTAAGTACAATGTAATTAAATCTGCAACCAGAAAGGGATTTGGGTTATATTACTGTAAGACAGAGAAAATTTCTTTTGAAAATTATTTATCTTTATCCCAAAGCTGGGTGGCGACCAAAGAAGAAATTACAAAAACTTCCTTAATGCAATTGCTTTCTTTTAGAACTACCCTCCTTTGGAGGAAAATATGGTCTATGTAAAATAATTGGGATAGATAAAGTGGTCATATATTTAAAGACCAAGTTTCTCAGTATTTTGCCAAAGCATCTTTGTTTCTTAACATGCTTCATTTGGCTGTATTTATTCAAGAAAAGAGAAGACCCTGACAACATTGAGAATATTTATTTTTCCTAAACCTTGAAGTGGTCACTAGGTGGCCTGCTAGTATTATATTTTAACTTGGTATGTTATGACATAAGGAAGTAGACTTCTTGCTGCTGGTTTTAATCTAAAATGATATTTTAAATACTGTTTTTAAATCTACCAGGAACTCTAGATTTACTAGTGCTATAAATTATTTAAAGGTTTATCTTTTTATGAAATCATGGATTAGTGCACTAAATGGATTTTATACTGCACGTAAAAACCAGACTTTGCAACTCAGTTTTAAAGTGTTGCCAGAAAGTTGTCTGGTGTTCATGATTTCAATTCATGTAATTTAGGTAATAGAGATTTAGTAGTTACATAAAAATATGAATGAGCCCTAGCGATCATATCTGTTGAGCAGATTTGGCTCAAGAAAAAAGTGCAGAAAATACTTAAAACCTTAAAATGTGGAATCACTATTTTTATTAATGTGTTCACATTTCTTTAGGAAGATTAAAATGAGAAAATAAGAGATGCTATTTTTAGGTAGTAAGTGTTTTTGTCCTGCCTGTCAGTTTCCAGATACAAACAAACTTTTGTCTGTATTCAGAGGAAGACATAGATCCAGCATATGTTAGATCTTAAATTGTATATAAGCAAAATAATTGTTTTGGGTACCCATATTACATTTCATACATTCAGTTAATATTTAGAAATTCATAATGTTTAAATATTTCTAGACCTATCAGTTATAGAGTTCATTCCTCATTAATGATAGTGTATGAATTGCTTACTGACACCCACTCAGGAGGACTCCCAGGAGCACTCCCTGTGTCCCTTTTAAAGTGCTGGATGATTATGGTTCACTTAAAATTGGAGGAGTGGGCTTTAGGTATGTAAAGGCTTGCTTCTGGCCTGTGATCTGTTTTTGTTTTTAAAGAAATTATCTGAAATAAAGTGTTTTATATGTACAAGTTGAAAACGAACGCATTTCTTTTAATAGTTGACTGCCTGGAAATCCTAACTAATCCCAAATAAAAATGTTTTGCTTTTGTGGCAGGGACTTCATATTCTCTTGTCCAGATATCTTGTCTCACTTTGAGGTGGTTTTGTTTCTTTTAGAAGTTAAGTACTGGTTTTGGAAACCAAGATTTGTTACTAGAATGTGCTAGAAAATGGCTGTTTGCATTTAAAAAATTCTTTTTATATTCCTGATAGAGATTTAGTTCTTTTGTCTCTGCACATGGAATCTACATAGAGCTTGCTTATTCTGAGCAAGTGTTCCATGTTCCTCTTGATTCATGCTGATAGGTTTGTGTTGATTTCAAAAATACTCACTTTATATATCTTTTTGGAAGAGGAAAACAGTAGCAATCTCTTGAACTTTTACTTTGGCTCTTTGTTAGGCATCAGAAAAATTTTGTATCTAAGTTTTGAGGCTAAAATTCATTTAAAAATGTTGCTGGATGTGAATTTGAAAAGGGAAGAATTTTGTGAAATGCTTTTAATGAAAGCATTAGGTTGCCTCAAAAATAAAATATTTCTCCTCTTTTTTTGAAAAGAAAGTGGTATTTCCTCTTTTCATATTTATAAAGCAGCACTAAAAATGCATTCATGCTAAAGCTATTTTATTTTTCTTATAAGTATACAAAGTTTAAAAAAAATAATTTGGTTGGGCTTATAGTATAGATACTATTATCTTGGAAACGCTTAGATTTGCTCACAAATTATTTGCCTATTTGTTTTATAAGTTAGGGTATGGTTGAAAGGAGACTGTAGTTTGCTTTTGCAGTTCTCCAAGGGGTCCAAAGTGGTAGAAATGGAGGATCTCAGTTTATTCACAATGACAGTGCCTGAAAAAGTTGGTGGAAATTGTTTACATCTCCTTAATAACACTGATTAAACCTAACTGAAATGTTTGTTTTTTTCACTTTTGTCTAGAACTTTATCAACACAGAATGATGACATGTTCTTCAGAAAACTGGGAATTATATAGCTCTAATAAAATCATGAAAATAAAGAAAAATTTGTGTGACAGAACATTTCATAACTTGGTTTCCTTGGGAGGAATAATAAAGTTTTAGTGTTTTTGTTTTTAATTTGGAGGGAAATAATAATGGCACCCTGTCTGGAATTTCAGTTCCAGTACTTATCAACTGCAAGACCATGGAAAAATTAACCTAACTTCTCTGGCCTCAAATCTCTTATATGTGTAATGGGAGATAATAACAGTACCTGCCTCAGAGTTGTACTAAAGGGTCTATGAGTTCATATATATGAGCAGTGCTTAGAATAGTGCCTGGTATGTAGCATGCACACTATAATTATTAATCAGATATTTCTGTGTATTAAATGCATTGGGAGATAGTATAGCATGAATTTGGAATAAGCTGTCAGCGTCTCCTGGGCCTCAATTTGATAATTTGTAAAAGGAGGATAGCAATAATTTCTTTTACTTTCATAGATAGGATTGTGTGAAGATTAAATGAAGAAAGTCTATGAAGCCCTTAGAATAGTACCTGGTATTATAGTAAGCACGCAGTTAATGTTAGCCACTACAGTTCAGATATTTAAGTCATTTAATTGTTACAACAGCCGTGTAAGGTATATGCATTTGTATCTTTTTTCCTCCTAAGGAGGAGACAGGTTCATAGATGTTAGATAACCTCTTCAAGGCTGCACTGTTAGAATTTGAACTCAGATCTTAGGTTCAGAAATCCTGTGCCCTCTTCTTTTACTTCACATTGCTAGTAGTAAGAGTATTAGAGATAACTCGCTTATAGATCCTTGTTGCTTTCTCATATCTCTTTAAGTGTTTTGTGAAACTTTATCATATTCACAAAAGTTCTAATGAATGTGTGGCTTTTTTGTGCAATTTCTGCTCTCTTAGAAATTTTTACTAGTTACAGAGGATTTCAACTTTCAATTTTTCAGCTGCAAAGGATTTGTATGCTTTAAAGCATCTTTGGGGGCTTTACATATCCAAAAAGCTAGTTGTACACATAGCATGTGTGGAGTTCAGTGAATGCATGTCATACTGTCCATCCAGGAAAAGTTGATGCTGGGTTTTATTTTCTAGTTGATGAAGTGTAACAGGTTTTGTAGACACTGCTGTAGCTACCTATATCCCTGTAATGTGCTCATGGACAGAGAATAGTTGGAAGGAAATATTAAAAAATGGCAATGATAATCATGTTTAGGATGATTTTTCTTATTTCCAAATTACTTTTACTGTTATTTTATCATTTAAATTAAGTGTATTATAAATAATTCCTGGAGTTGGAAGACTCAGAAGAGACTACCTAAAGTTATTTCTCTTGGTATATTTTAAGATTCCTTTTTTCCTATGTGGTTTCCTCTTCAGGTGAACAATGATATCAAATATTATGTATAGATTGTACATATTTACTTATCACTTCTTTGATCCCGTTGGCAAAATTTAAGACATGCCCTCTTTAGCTTGGGTTCGTTGGAAATAATCTGCCCCGTTAGTACATGGTTGTACAGAGTTTGTGTCTAGAAAGAAAATCATCCTTCATTATTTGTTGTGCCCTCATGTATTTACCCTCAGTAAAGCACAATTAATAACCTTCAGTTATGGGGGCGTGCTGGAAGCATAATTGCCGAAGAGGATCTGGAAGGTACATGAAGTATGCTATGCTACGTGGGTTTCTGCCTAACGCATGCATTTTTCCAAGCCTTTTTGCTCTGGGGTGCTCAAGGGACATAGGGGGCTTCAGAAATTGGAGTTCCTGTCTGCTCTCCAAACGCATTTTGATCTCATAGCAGGTGGCATTTCTTTATGTCTTTTCTGTTTTTTTATTGTATTTGCTTTTTTCTTTTCATTCATGTTTATTGTTCTTTCTTATTCTTCGGTGTATCACGAGAAAGGTCTGAGGCCTTGAATTTTCTGGTGGGAAGAGCCTGATTTAGGCACAAGATTTAGCTAATGCTGAACCTGTGTCACTGTTGTTCCATCTTTGAGGGAACAGAGTTTCTGAGAAACATAGGCAAATCATTCTTTCTAGATTTTTAGAACTGATAGGGGCTGCTTGAGTGGCAGCAGCATCCAGGTCTTCTTCAAGACCATCTTGTTCTAATTTACTTACCTGACTCTGCATTTTTCTTCTAGTGAAGATATTCTGTAAGTTCAAATATAAGTTGAGGTTTCTTTCCAAAATTATTCCTCGGGAAAAAGAGTAGGTGATGCCCTTAAATTCTGATCCATTCATTAGTATTTTATTTTGAATTACTTTCTTATGCATAACAATATTTTGCTTGGACAGGACACAAATGTATGAAATACACTCAGTAAGTGCTAGTTTTATATGCTTACAGAGGTTACCTGACATCTTTCATTTAAAAAGGTCAAAGTAATTAAGTACATTAAGTAATTATTCCTAGAGGTGTGACAAGTATTGTGAACAAGCCTTGTAAAGATCATTTGATGAGCCAGTTTATTTGTGGCTATGATGTGGTAATGACAAATATGTACTTGTAGGATAAATGGGGAAAAATACTGTCCCTATGTTATATCGAAGAGGACTTGGAGTGAAATTTCTAATCTGCATTTCATCTGGGTTCAAAAAGTGCTGCTTCTCAAGACATGCTCTGAAATACAATGTCAAATGATTAAAAAGGTGCCTTTAGTGGCAACAAAGTAATGATAAAGATGTATAGAAATCTGGAATAAAATTGTTTCATGACATGTCAAAGATAATGCTAACTATATTTAGAGTGATATTTTCTCCTCAATTTTTTTTGTTGTTACCTCTTATTTGAGGTCACTTCTTATATGCAGGTGTCTTATTTTGACATACATGGTATATTCTAGGATTTTTTTTTTTTTCCACTAGATAATGTAGCATTATGCTTAACTTCTTCTGGTGTATGGACTGTTACCTGCTTGAAAATAGACTGACTGATATGTAGAAAACTGAGGGGTGGGCACAGCATTCAAAGCTACTGGTTTATGCTATTTCAAGTCTCATGTTGAAATGTTGATTTGTCTTCATTACCCTTTGAAGAACTCAAAATTGTTCAATCAAACATTTAATTGTTTTTTTTGTTGTTATATAGGACATTGTACCTGTGGATGCTTCTTATGAAGTAAAAGAACTATATGTGCCAGAAAATAAACTTCATTTGGCAAAATCAGATGCAGAAACATTACCAGCACTGAAAATTAATAAAGTAAGTGCTTTGTTGCTTTTCAGACCAGGTGATATAATTATATGGTCATTTTGTAAAATTTGTGTTTTATAGGAGTGTTTGAGGTCACGGGCTAGAAGTGTTGTACTGTCTGTCACAGTATCTTGGGACGTGGAATCAGTGTTTACTTTGTAAAAGCATATTCCCAAATTACCATGGATTTGATTGGTTTTTAACCATAATATTTATTTTGAAATATCAAAGAAAAAAGGTAGTGTGAGATTTTTAAGCTTATCAGGAGGAATGGGTTTTAAAGGTTAAGAAATACTGATCAGGAGTAATTAAAATGAACATGTTTTCTTTAAACATGTTTTCAGTATTCTGCCAAGAATTTTAATCTCCCTTATATCTTTAAAGACTAATTCTATTGCACATCTTTAGCTTTAATGATATTGCTTAGGTATCTTTCCCAATAAAAAACTACTTAAATCCAAAGCACTCAGGGAAGTACCAAATCTGAAAATAAGGAAAAAGAAAAGAAGAAAAAATTCCTCTGGGCTTGTAGAAGGACTCTTGAAGTAGTTATTCAAATGCCTATTAATAGTAAATTAGTTTGATATGCTTTTTGTAGCCAAGACACACTGGGGAGCATCAAGGAGTTGGAGTCCAGGGCAACTAGTTAATTAATTGAAAGGAACAGTTTAATCACTGAAAGACTTGGCATGGATCTATTCTAAGATAAGTCTGATACCATCTACAACTAGATTCTATTAGAGACAAATGGTGGCTAGTGCCAGAGGTTTAAGAAAAATTAATAGGAGGAAAGCTTAAGAACAAGTAAATTGGTCCATGAGTACAATGTTTCCTCTAAATTGATGCAGGGGAAAGTCCTACCATTAATTTGATTTTGTAAAAGTGGAGCATATTGGGCAACATAATTTGGGAATAAACTGTAAGCAACATTTTGCCTTGCACCCACTGGACCAGATGCCTCATCTTTTCTCATTTGAGAACCATTGCTATATACCCTGTTACAAAATGAGCATATCCCCAGCTTATATTAATGATACATTCTGGAGGTGGGGCATATGGGAATCCCTATAATTTAGATTACATTTATGTAATCTAAGCACCTTTAAAAATTTTTTTTAAAAATTATTTTTTAAAAAATGGTACATTCTGTAAGAACTGAACATTCTGAAGGAGTATCCTAAAAATCCTAAAGATTATGAAATAATTTGGTCTTTATTAAATAAAGGGTGCTCTTGGGGGTGGGGGTGAGAAATTTTTTTTTTTTCTTTCTCTCTATTAGAGAAGTTGTAGGTTTACAGATCAATCATGTATAAAATACAGGAGTCCCAGATACTCCCCTGTTATTAACATCTTCATTGGTGAGGAACATTTGTTAAAACTGATAAACACATTCTTATCATAGTACTGTTAACTGTAGTCCATGGGTTAACTTAGGGTTCACTGTGTAGTATAATTCCACGGATTTTTTTTTTCCAACGTTTATTTGGTTATCAAATATACAACATAACATTTCCCCCTTTAACCACATATATATTTCAGCCCTGTTAATTACATTTACCGTGTTGTAGTCATCACCACCACCCATTACCAAAACATTTCCATTGTTCCAAATAGGAACCCTGTACATTTTAAGCTTAACTTCCCATTGGTTATCTCTATCCTGTCCCCTGGTAACCTTTGTTCTAAATTCTAACCCTGAGTTTGCGTATTCTAATTATTTCATATCATTGAAATTGCACAGTATTTATCCTTTTGTTCTGGCTGATTTCATTCAACATATTGTCTTCAGGGTTCGTCCATGTAGCATGAACCAGAATTTCATTCCTTTTTACAGCTGAATAATATTCCATTTTGTGTGTATACATTTTGTTTATCCATTCATCGACTGATGGACACTTGGGTTGCTTCCATCTTTTGGCAATTGTGAATAATGCTCTAAGAACACTGGTGTGCAAATATCTTTTTGAGTCCGTGCTTTTAATTATTTTGGGTATATACCTCGTAAAGGGATTGCCTGGTCATAGGCAATTCTATACTTAACTTTCTGAGGAACTGTCAAACTGTCTTCCACAGCAGCTGCACCATTTTACATTGCCACCACCCAATAAGTGAATGTTCCAGTTTCTCCACATTTTCTCCAACATTTGTAGTTTTTTGTTTATTAATAGTAGCCATTCTAGTGGGTGTCAACTGGTATCTCATTATGGTTTTGATTTACATTTCCCTAATAGCTAATGATGTTGAGCATCTTTTTATGTGCTTTTTAGCCATTTGTATATCCTGTTTGAAGAAATGTCTATTCATGTCTTTTGACCATTTTTAAACTGGGTTGTCTGTCTATTTATTCTTGAGAAGTAGGATTTCTTTATATATTCTGCATATTAAACCCTTATTGAATCTGTGGTTGTCATATATTTTCTATTGAGTAGGTTGTCTTTTTACTTTCAAGATAGTCTTTTTTTTTTTATTTTTTTAAAGATTTATTTATTTATTTCTCCCCCTTCCTCCCTTGTTGTTTTTACGCTCACTATCTGCTCTCTCTGTTCTTCTGTGTCTGCTTGTCTTCTCTTTAGGTGGCACCAGGAACTGCTCCTGGGACCTTCTGGAGTGGAGAGAGATGCTGAATCTCTTGCACCACCTCAGCTCCCTGGTCTGCCATGTCTCCTATTGTCTCTCTTCTGTGTCTCTTTTTGTTACATCATCTTACTGCATCAGCTCTCTGCGCAGGCCAGCTATCTGTGCGGGCTGGCTCTCCACACAGGCCAGCTTGCTTTTCACCAGGAGACCCTGGGAATCGAACCGTAGACCTCCTTTATGGTAGAAAGGAGCCCAGTCACTTGAGCCACATCTGCTTTGCAGATAAAGTCTTGATACACAAAATTTTAAAATTTTGATTAGATCCCATTTATCTCTTTTTTTCTTTTGTTGCTTATGCTTTGGGTGTAAAACCTAAAAACCATTGCTTAACACAAGATCCTCAAGATGCTTCCCTGTGTTTTCTTCTAGGAGTTTATAGTCCTGATTTTTTGTAGAAGGTGTGAGGTAGGGGTCCTCTGTCTTTTTTTTTTTTTTTTTTTTTAAACTAGAGATACAGTTTTCCCAGCAACATTTGTTGAAGAGAATATTCTCTCCCATTTGAGTGGTCTTTGCCATCTTGTCAAAAGTCTGTTGGCCATAAATGTGAGGATTGATTTCTAAGATCTCAATTCTATTTCATTAGTCTGTCATTGTGCCACTACCATACTGTTTGATTACTGTGGCTTTGTAATAAGTTTTAATATAAGGATGTGTCAGATCTTTCAACTTCATTCTTCTTTTTCAAGATGGCTTTGACTGTTTGGAGCCCCTTACCCTTGTACATAAATTTGATGATTGGCTTTTCTGTTTCTGCAAAGAAGGTTGTTGGAATATTGATTGGGATTGCGTTGAATCTATAAATCACTTTGGGTAGGTTTGACATCTTAACAATAGTCTTCTAATCCATAAAAATGGAATGTCTCTCCATTTATTTGTGTCTTCTTTGATTTCTTTTATTAATGTTTTGTAGTTTTCTGTGAACCAGACCTTTAAATCCTTGGCCAGATTCATTCCTAGATATTTGATTATCTTAGTTGCTGTTGTAAATGGAATATTTTCTTAATTTCTTCTTTGGTGGTTCATTGCTTGTGTATAGAAATGCTACTGATTTTGGGGTGTTGATCTTGTACCTTGTAATTTTGCTGAATGCATTTATTAGCTCTAGGATCTTTGTTGTGGATTTTTCAGGATTTCTGCATATAGGATCATGTCATCTACAAATAGGGCAAGTTTTACTTCCTTCCCAGTGTGGATGCCTTTTATTTCTTTTTCCTTGACTAATTCTCTGGAAAGAATTTCCAGTACAGTGTTGAATAACAGTGGTGACAGTGGACATCCTTGTTTTGTTTCAGTTTTCTGTTCTTGTGGTATCTTTATCTGGCTTTAGTATAAGGGTAATGTTGGCTTTGTTGAATGAATTAGTGAGTATTCCTGCCTCTCCAATTTTTTGGTGGTGGTTGAGTAGAATTTGAATTAAGTCTTCTTGGTATGTTTGGTAATATTCCCCTGTGAAGCCATGTGGTTCTGGGCTTTTCTTTGTTGGGAGGTTTTGGATTACTGAATTGATCTCTTAACTTATAATTGATTTGTTGAGATCTTCTGTAGGTAGTGTAGGTAGTTTGTCTCAAGCTGCTTTTGCCTGGAGGGCAAATTCTGGGAGTGGGGGTATGCTGGAGGGAGTTTACCAAATCAGACTTTTCCAGGTGAGACAGGGCCAGAGACCCATGAACGGGGCACAGACTGGCTCTAAAGTGTCCTGGAGAGGGAATCAGGAAGTCTGCCAAGAGCTTTTTCTACGGCTTCCCAGAGTTGAGCTTTCTGGCTCTGCCCAGCAAATGCAGCCCTTCAACTAACTGTCCTCTGCATCCCTGAGGAAGCAACCTATCTTTAAGTCTTCTCTGTCACTACCTTTGTCCAGGGTGGGTTGGAACACTGGCTGTCCTTAGGGCCAGGCCCCCAGCGATCCAAAGTTGCTAATCAGAAGCTGCGATCATCCATTGGCCATCCCCATTCCTTGTCTTGGGGAAAATTATTTTTATGTCCCTTTCTGTCATAAGCGAGCTATTCAGGGACTGGACCCTCTGGTTGCCTGTTGTGAGAGTGGGATTTGGACTCTGGTAGCCTCTGTGCTGTGAGAGCAATTTACTAGTCTTTACCCGTTTCTTCCTCTTGGTCTTCCCTGAATGCTGTACAGTGCTCTGCTGGCTTCCACAGTTTCACAGTAGTTGTTTCAGATGATTTCTGCTTGTTTAACAGTTTTTTCTGCTGGAAAGATTGAATCTAGGTGCTCTGTACTCTGCCATCTTCCCACAATCAGGAACTTTCTTTTGAAAATTTGTTTAGAGTTTATTTTAGGACAGTGGTTATCAAATATGGTTCCCAGACCATCGAAAGCAACATCACCTGGGAACCTGTAAGAAATGCAAACCTTGGCCCCATAGGGGTGGATTAACCTTTGTTTTAACAAGCCATCCAGGGGATTCTGATACACATTAAAATTTGAGAACCACTGGCTATCCTTATTAGAAATAATGCAAAGCTTAATGCTATTTACAATTAATTGGGAAGTGCGTATTATTTTCCTAGTGAGTGTATTTTGTTAAATGTCATATAATTTATAATTATTCTTGAAATATTTGTCTCCATTACTTTCAAAATTAAACTCCTAAAAGCCTTTACTACCTTTGTTCATAAATACATGAATAGAAAATATTACTTTACTTTTTCATTTACTAGGTGGATATGCAGTGGGTGCAAGTTTTAGCAGAAGGTTGGGCAACACCACTGAATGGCTTTATGAGAGAGAGGGAATACTTGCAGTGCCTTCATTTTGATTGTCTTTTGGATGGTAAGACATTTTACATTCAGTACTACATTGAATATGGTTGAAAATTGCATAGTTGCAGGAAATTGTCACTGTTTTTTTAAATTATTGGTAGCATCTTAATAGAGGTACCATTTTAAGACTAAATTACACCATTACTGTGTGTAAGATCTTATTACATGATTGTGATTTATTGCAGAGAGAGAGCGAAAACCACAGGGTTACAACAGAAAATGATTTAAAAGCAAATACAGTTTCCCATTCCATATTCACCCCATCACTGTGGAAAGGCCCTCCCTGCAAAGCACACATATATACAGATGTTTGCTATACTTTGAGAGCTCCATGAACCTCCTGAAGTCCATGCTTGAGCCTTCTACTAAGGAATCCTGCAATAGGTGGTTAAAAGCTGGTTCTTCCTATTCTTTTAAATCATTTAAAAAATTAATTTCCAAAGAAATTTATGTGGAGCATATTAGAGTTACAATCCAGCTACCTTTAACTTTGCATAGTGTTGAGAAAATTTCCTACATCAAAGAGAACATTTAAAGATATCATGGAACTCTACTAAATTGCTACCACATCTTCTCTAATATGACTTATCATGCAATTCCTAATCATCTTTCTTAAGAGACTTTATCACAAGAACATAAGGATTAAATATTGCTTTTTTATTTTCTTTGGAATTCATGGTAAAGTCTTTGTATACTACTGCGTAAGAAATGTTTTAATCTTTGGTTTGGTACAAATCTACCTAATTTTCCATTTTCAGTTTTACATAGAAATGATAATTTTAATGCAGCTAAGCAGTTATTTTTGATTATCTTGACATCTTTCGTCTAAAGTAGTCATGCTATCATTTCCCTAAAAAGTATTGTTCCTATTTAGTATGTAAATATGGTCTACATATGAATTTGACAGTGCATTTTATTTTTCTAGTCTGTGTACAATGAGTAGAAAAAAGAAACCTTTAAAGGTTGAAAGTTTGGGTATTGAGAATGTGTTTGGTCTCACTGACAACACATTCTGGTTTAAAATGAGCACTTAGCCCACAATTACTTCTTTGTTTCTTGGTGAGTGATTGCTGACATGGTTAGATTCTGACTATTAAAAAAATAAAATTAAAAATACTTTTTAGGTATTTTTAGGTATTTTAGGTATTTTGTCTTCCTATCAAGTATACTTAATCAACTTGCCTTCATAATGTAGTTACTTATATCATCCTGTTATCAACAAGGATTAATGTTTTTCTTTGAAAAGGTCTTGAAACATAGTTTTGGGTCTTATGCATTTATTGGGGGTGTTCAGTATATTTTTGGTGATGTTAGGCATTAATAGCTGATACTTCCTTTTTAAAAATTTCCTTTACGTTTGTGGTTCCTATTTTCTCCCAAAAGAATAGTTTCCATTTCATGCATGTTGTGAGAAGTATTGCTGTATATAGGGTAAATTCTGATGATTCCTGCTGTTTTTAAACTACTTGTGTTGTTGTTCATTCTCTTTCTCTCTCTGAAGTTGTAGCTACTTCTCTCCTGATTTTCTGTGTCAGGTGCCAATTGAATGCTGTCACTGGAACCCATAGATTGTCCCATTTGAAGATTGTCCACTGAAGTGAAAGGTGGTTATGAGGTCTGTTGAATAATCCAAACCGTGTGTTTTATCTTTTTTGTGTGCCCTACAGGGGGTGTCATTAACTTGTCAGTACCTATAGTTCTGACAGCTACTGAAGAAGATAAAGAGAGGCTGGATGGCTGTACAGCATTTGCTCTGATGTATGAGGGCCGCCGTGTTGCTATTCTTCGTAATCCAGAGTTTTTTGAGCACAGGAAAGAGGAACGCTGCGCCAGGCAGTGGGGAACCACGTGCAAGAACCACCCCTACATCAAGGTCCTGAATAAACCTTGTTGTGTTTTATCTGGTTTTGCCAGTAATTTTTGTGCTGAAATGTGAGCATTTCCTACATATTGACTGTTCTATTGGAATTCTTAATATTTTACAGAATTCATGGTCTTTTCATTTTGGTCCAGATAGATTTGAATAAATAGAAATGATAAAATGAATATTTTTTAAACATCTGCTCTACACAGGCACTGAGTTAGATTCTGGTGCTGGGAATATAGGGATGGTAGACACGACTGGCACAGTCTTTTTACTCTGGAGCTTACAGTCTTATGGTTGTGGGAACAGACATTAGTCATGTAATTACAAGTAGCAAGTAGCATGTGAGTCAGGATGCTATGGGAGCCCAAGACAGGGTGGTTTAATCTAGTCTGGGCTTTTAATTTAACAGTGTGTTTCCCACATGAAAGCAATGAAATATAATTAGTCTCCCCAAAGTGCCTCATTTATTTTATATATTGCATATGGAATGTTACTACGGAAGTCAAATTTCTGTCAGTTGTTAAGTGTTTGAAAGCAAACTTTGAGCTTTAAAAGAAACCAGTTTAAATGAAATGTTACCTATCTTTATCGAGAAAATTTCTATAACATATCTCTTTACATCATGACAATGTGCTAAATCTTGTTTTATTATCTTGTGGAGGACAAAAAGTGATACTTGTTTTTAATGGGGAGATTCATTGTCTTAGAAAATAGGTTGAACTAGTGATGGTGTCAGACATTCCTCACATTAACATTCCATGGTTACTAATAATATTTTATAGTTTACAAAACATGCTTATGAAAATTCTTAACGTAGCAAACCTATATGATAAATGGCATTTCATTTTACAGATGAAGAAATTGAGACTTATAGAGGGTAAATTCTTGGCTGAATTTAGGCAGCTAAGAGGTGGGATGAAGGTCTGATTTGAACCTGAGACTTTGGACTTAAAAGCTGTCACCTTTTTATTACTCTCTAATCTATAGCTGAATGTAATTATTGGTATATATAGAGCTTCACATGGTATGTCACAAGAACCAGTAGAGCAGGGCTTTTTAACAAGGGGTCTGTGAGCTTGAATTGAAATTCAAAAAACATTGTTCTTGTGGGGATGTGTTGGTGCGAATGTGATATGTTTATTAAATAATACACAGTATGGTGTGGACTTTGTAAGGGGTCCATAGTTTTCACCTGACTGGCAAAGGGATTGGTGGAACAAAAAAGGTTAAGTATCCCTGTAGTAGAGAGTTTTTCCTGTATGAACTCAGTGGAGGGAGACATTCATTTTTAAATCAACAAATGTGAGTGATTTTAATATTATGTATAATTTTTGTTTAGGGTGATCTGTAAGGCTTTTTTTAAAATAAAGATTTCTTGATTTCTCCCCACCCCCTCACTGTTTGCACGTGCTGTTTGTTACGTGCTCGTCTTCCTTTTAGGAGACACTGGGAACCGAACCCGGGGCCTTCCATGTGGGAGGGAGGCGCCTAATTGCTTGAGCCATCTCTGCTCCCTGCTTTGTTGTGTCTTTCATTATGTTTTCCTCCTTGTGTCTCTCATTATGTTTTCCTCCTTGTGTGTCTCATTATGTTTTCCTCCTTGTGTCTCTTGTTGCATCATCTTGTTGCATCAGCTCGCCATGCCAGCTTGTCATCTTAGGAGGCACTGGAACCGAACCCGGGACCTCCCACGTGGTAGGTGGGAGCTCAGTTGCTTGAGCCACACCTTCTCCCTATAAGACTTCTTAAAATAGTTAGTATGTGGGATGAATCCTTGAAGAGCTGGTAGGATTTGGATTGGGGTTTAGGGGGTGATAACATTTCAGGTTTATAGAGCAGGAAGAGCAAACTCTCAGTGGGTTTAAGAAATAACTTGTCAAGTGGTAGAGAAGAGATTGGGAAGATAGAGGGCTTAGTATTCTACCCTAAGATGTTAGTATTTTGTCCAGTCATAATAACAATTTATGTATTTATACTTTTTGCTTTTTAAACCACATTTCTGTTTTGCAGACATTATAGTGACCCTTGGAGGTAGACAAGGTTGTTTTCTTTATTTGAAGTATCTTAGAGCAGGTTCAGCTTGCCCAGATTTGCAGAAGTACCAGAAAGGAGTCAGTATTGGGGTCCAGGTCTTTTGTGCTCTTTTTGCTACACTGTTCTGCCTGTTGTAAACCATGTTTCACTAAGAATGGTGAGGTCATTGGCAGGTTTGGAGCATGAGAGGGTTATGAACAGAGTGCTGCTTCAAGGAGCTTAGCCTGGTAGTCACATGCAGTGTTTCCACATTCCAGCTGCACTTCCACCAGTGCTGTCCAAACTATCCTCGTCTCTAGCCTAGACTATTTGCAGTCATCTCTGAGCTGGAATCCTGCTTCATTTCATACCCACTACAATCCATTCTCTTCTGAAAATGTAAATCTGAACATACCACTCCACTCTTAAAAACCCTCCAATGGCTGCTCATTGCAACTAGAATAATTGCCTTCATCTGGCCTGCAGGACCCTACCATCCGGCCTTGCTCTTCTTTCTGGCTTTGCCTTTACTCTTTCCTCATACTCACTATCTCTCGGATTCTACTCCAGTGTAAGTAAGTTCCATTAAAGAAAGCTCTTTGTCTTTTTCTCTATTGTATTCCCCAGTGCCTAGAACAATGCCTGGCACATACCAGTAACCCAGTAAATATTGATTGAATGATGGATATGACAGGCTTTCTAGTGAGGAGGCAGTTGCATCAGTCTAGGTGCATTATTTGCATGTAAACTAATGTCGTGGGGAAAGGATGAGCTTGACCTGCATTGTGAAAATGGACAGGTCCTAAAGGGCACTAGCTCTTCCTCCCAGATGCAGGGAAAGAAGTTGAGTGAAATTGTAAGAAATCTGAGGTGGTATGGAGATCAGAAGGGTGAATTTGTATCTAATTCAATCAGCATTAATTGCTAAAAAGTTTGGGATTAGAGAACACAGAGGATGGGTTGGCCCAGGGATACAAATTACTCTCTTAATCAACATGGAAAGAATGCTTTTGTTATTTAAAAAGTTTAATTATTTCTATTGGTTTTGTTCATTTTTTTTCCATAGGCAAATATAATAGTTTCACAAACTTTTTGAGAAATTACCAACTATATTCTAAATCTAGAGCATCTGTAATCCCAATTCATAATAGTCATTAGATTTACCATTGACCTCAACATGGGAGTAGTTTACATCTATATTGAGTTCCTATGGAAGAAATGTTCTTACTTATTTTGGTCTTGGTTTCTCATTTTAAAAAGTGATTTTCTTTTTCTTTTCTGTTAGATGGTTATGGAACAAGGAGACTGGCTGATTGGAGGAGATCTGCAAGTCCTAGACCGAATTTATTGGAATGATGGTCTTGATCAATATCGTCTTACTCCTACTGAGCTAAAGCAGAAGTTTAAAGATATGAATGCTGGTAAGCATGGATGTAATCATCTAATATGTGACTGCTTGGAGTGTCTGCTTGATGGGAAAGTTCCAGAAGATTTTTCCCCAATGTTTATTACTAAAATGTCAAACAAAATGTTTGAGTAAAGGTAAATATAGCAATGGACTCTATAAGGAAAGACAGTCTTAACTGACCTTAAGACAGTCAGCCTTAACTTAAGGCAGTTTTGATTATATCTGAATAATTTTGTACATCATAGTTTGGTATACTGTGCAGAAGATATGGATTCTGAAAAAATTGATTGGCATTTTATTTCTTTACTATAAAACTTACCTGTGAAATATGAATAGAACTACGGAACACACATTATTTGAATAGTTCACTCGTATCAACATGCTTTATATTTTAGAAGGTCTTATATGGGTGAAATGTTTCATTGCACCAAATAATGGGACAGCAGAGCTGTATCATGTCACTATTCATTCAACAAACATTTGTCATGCATCTGTTATGTGCCAGTGTGCCAAATGCTGAGGATCCATAAATAAGTAAGATAGGAACTCACAGCCTGGGAGAGGGATACCTTAAATCACATTAAAAAAAAATTAGAATAAGTTGTTAATGTTTTTAAATTTCTGGGTTAAGATAAAATGAAGTATTAAGCAGAGAGAGTCAACAAAAGCCTGTCTTTTGTATTATAAGTTGTCTTAGTTTGCCAGGCTGCTGTGACAAATACCATACAGTGGTTTGGCTTAACAACAGGAATTTATTGGCTCATGGTTTGGAAGGCTATCAGTCCAAAATCAAAGCATCAGCAAGGCCATGCTTTCTCCTCAATGTCTGTAGAGTTCTGGTGCTGGCTTGCTCTTGGAGTTCCTCATTGTGTTTTTCCTACCATCTCATGGCAGTTTGTGCTGATTTCTGGCTCTTTCTTTTTTTTTTTTTAGATTTTATTTATTTATTCATTCATCCCCCCCTTGCTGCTTGTGCTCGCCGGGTCAGCCAACCATGCCGTGCGGGCGGGCCCGCCCCCACCAGGAGGCCCCGGGAACCGAACCCGGGGCCTCCTATATGGTAAACGGGAGCCCTACTGATTGAGCCACAGCCGCTTCCCTCTGGCTCTTTCTGTGCTTCCTGTGTTGGCTCCTCTGCTTGACTGTCAGCATTTCTTCTGCTTATAAAGGACTTCAGTTTATGAGTAATATCCACACTGATTCAGTTCAGCCATGCCTTAACTACAAGTAACATCTTCAAAAGGTCCTATTTATAAATGGGGTCATACCCACGGGAATACAGATTACGGTTAAATACATGGCTTTGAGGGGTACATAGTTCAGTCTACCACATTAGTCTAGGATAACAGTTTTGTATTATATTACAAAAATGATTAGATAGGATGGGGCTGAGAAAGGTCAGGGGACTATGGTAGCCTTTTTGGGAAATAGCTGGCTACCAAGCCATACTCAGAAGTTTCCCTTCCCAAGTGACTACAGAACTTTAGGGAAAGGGCACCATTATCATCAGTTGTGTTTAGCTCTGTGAACTCCAGGTCTTGGTAGTAATTCAGAGTCTGTAGGCAGGCGGTTCCTCTGCTGCTTCACCTGGTTGTTATGTGATTGTAGGGAAATTATTTTCCCACTCTAAGGCTCAGTTCCCTCAGTGTGGAACCTAACACACAGTAAAATTTTAAATGAGATAATACTAGTAAAGCACTTTAAACAGTGTGTGGCATTTAGTAAGGAATCAATGAAAAGTTTCTATTTTAGGGAGTCATAATTTCTGTTATGAGTTAGAAGGTAGTCTGCTTATCTTTGTGTGAAGGTTAGTGAAAGATGTTTATTTCTAAGCTCTGCTCTTTGCTGATGTTTCAAGTGATAAATGCTTAAAATGGGTTAGGAACTAGAGGTCTTAGATGGGCCACACACGCTTCAGTGCTCCCCAGTTCTCACCCTACCAGCATCATTCATATTTCTTGCTTGGCCCTTTTAGGATATTTGACTGTAGAACCCCTGTTCTGAACTTTAGTGTTCTGTCCCAAATTTGAAGCAAATATTTGACTTAATTGACATACAGAAAATTCTGAGTGCTACACTTGGAAACACTAATGATTGCTTATACAACAGCTCATTACCTTCTTATTTCTTGCTAATATATATATGCATTATTTTTTTTTTTTTTTTAAAATTTTTTTTTTTTTTTTTTTTTTTAAGATTTATTTATTTATTCATTTACCCCCCCTTGCTGCTTGTGCTCACTGGGTCAGCTAACCACGCCTTGCGGGCGGGCTTGCCTTCACCAGGAGGCCCCGGGAACCGAACCCGGGGCCTCCCATATGGTAAACGGGAGCCCTACTGATTGAGCCACAGCTGCTTCCCTCTTGCTAATATATTTTAGGTGTAGTCATAGGGGGAATGAATCATGATTGATATAAGTCAACAATGGAACCCCTGTTTCTTTTTTTTGTCAGTGAATGATTTAAGGATCAGTATGTAAGTTACTTCTTACTACTGAAACAAAAAGAAAACCTGTCTTATGACAAAAAATGGGGAAAAAAGATCATCTTTCCCCAGCCTTCCCTCCCTTCCTCCTTTGGATGCTGTCATGTGAAGATGTAATGCTTGGAGCTCCTGCATCTATTTTGTCTTCATGAGAATCACAAACATGCTAATCTGTGTCCTGATAATGTTGAGTTTCTAGTTAAACCCTGGAGTCTTCTATCTCCAGATTTCTTATTCAAGAGATGATACATGTTTAAATGGTTTAAGACACTTCTAGTTGGATGTCAGCCAGAAGCATCTGATAGTTTTCTGAATTCTGGTCAACAGGAACATGTTTAATGAGGGATTTGCTGAGATCACCTTTTCATTATTTTAATTTTTTGTTGAAACTTTAATTCATATCGGAAATTGATGTTAGTAAATTAATTGTTGGCACTGTTTAGGGTCCTTAACAAGGGAATATTTCATAGTTGGAGACTTTAATATTAGATCTGTTTCGAATACACTCTTCTTTGAAACCCAAACATTCTAAGTTATTTAGAGAATCTGTTGTATAATAAATTATTGTAATTTTGTTTAAAGTAGCTGAGAGCCAGTTATTAACCTTACATCAAACAACAAAGATCCTCTGAGTGTTGCTTTATTTACTTTTCCATTTTAGACTAAGGCAAATAAATAACAGACCAAGGTGTTATGCTTTGTAGTTCTTTTCACTCCTTTAGGATGCCAGTAGCAAATCATCCATCTCCTGATGTGTGTAAGACATCGTTCAAGGGAAAGAAAATAGGGAATATTTTTTCTTTTACCTAGGCTTTCTTTTACCTCCCTCTCTTTTACCCTTCCCTTATCTCAGAAGTAGTACTTTACCCCTTATTGGGTATTGCTCTGTGTACACCATTAATATAACCAGTTTTGCTGGTTCTAGACCATTCTATAGCTGGAAGGCTTGAAAGGTCTTTAATACCAATATCAGTGATTTCAAGGTGACATGTTTCCAGATGTCAGATTATTTGAATCACTGAGGGTTGACCAGTATCCTGGAAAGGAATTATGTGTTTCACTCAAGCCAAGTAAGAGCCAGTTAGTATTTATTATACACAGGATATTGGTGTCCTGTCTACTTACAAAGGGAAAAATAGACATAATTTCTTTCAAGTTAATACAGTGTCAGATAAATCTGAGAAGGTTTTGAGTTGCTGAGTTACAAGTTATGTTTTAAATGAAAGAATAGGGACACAAGAAGGATATTTCAGGCGAAGATGAGGATGCTACATGAGAGAGTTGAGGCAGAAGCATATAATTTGTGAAGGCTGTAGGCTTTCATGATTTAATAACTGAGCTAGAGAGAGTGTGATTTGGGATTGGTTAGGTCCTGGGAGCCTCTTACAGGGTCCCAGCAGCAAACAGAAGATACACTCAGATGAGGCTCTGAACATAAGTTAATAAAGTGAGTATTAAAGGGTTGTCAGGATTAAGAGAACCACAGGGAATGTTGAGGCATCTGGGGATTAGCAAGGGAAGGAAACAATGTTTGTGAAGCCAGGTAAAAGTTGGAACTGTGGAGAAGGTGCTTCTGGGCAGAAGATGTCAGGGGATGCAAGCACGACTAGAATCACAGCGCTGAAGGAGGATGCTCGTGGGGGAAGAACTCCTCCTAACTTTTTCTCCCTTCACCCTGTGATTGCTGCTTATATCTCCCTTCATGGAGCTAGGAGTCAGCCCGCCTATACCTCCTTCTCCATGCACAGGACTGGGCTGGGATTAGTTAATGAGGATGGCGAGGGGAATGGAGAACAACCAGTACCAAACCCAGCTAGCAAAAAGCTTTACATTCAACGTTACTTTTTTACTTTAATTTGAAAGCATTTCTGTCTTGAGAATGAGCAAACAATTTCATTGCTGCCGTACTTCAGGGTTTGAGACTACCAGTTTGTGAATAATTCTGATTAATTTATCCTTAAATTTATTCAGGTGGCCTATTATTGATTCCTTGTTTTATCTCATAAGTAGCTTAAGTAAAACAAAGGCTGATAATTTATGACAGTTTCAGGGGGAACATGTGGAAGATCAAACTCCTCATTTCCAATTAAAAAAAAAAGTCCACAAAACCAAGCACACTATAGAACACTCTCTCTAGCAGTTCTAGAACTATTGTCAGTACTCTCTTGTTTGGCTGCTGTATCGATTTAGGGAAAATCAGAACTGCCTGTTTCTAGAGCTTTAGGATAGATAAAGTGGCAGATAAAGCTTTGGTGGGATGGGAAGAGGAGAATTATTAATTACAGCTATATGAAGGACAGTTTTACAGAAGAGTTGAAATGAAGGAATCTGAAAGATGTGATTCTGGGTTTAGTAGTTGGGATGTACACCAGGGCTTCTGACTATGGGCTGGAGAGCAAAGCACAGCTCTGAGAAATGTGGGGGAAGGACTCCTAGGACTCAGGAGAACTTTCATGCTCATCATCTCAGTCACCCCTCCTAACAGCCCTGCAGAAGGAACTGAAGTTGTCTATGAGTGCTTAGCTGGGAAGGGGCAGAGCAGGGGTCAAACCCAGGTCTTCCTGGCTCTTTGCACTGTGGCACAGCAGTACTTAATGACAATGGTGCTAGATTAGGCAGACCATGTACATATTATCCAGTGCTCCACTCTTTCCCCCATCAAGAAATGCTAACAGTTACCATTTCCTTCCCTATTACAAATCAACACGTACTCAGAAGAATCTCTTCCATTTTCTTCTTCCCCTCCCATCTGCCAGAAAGGGTTCAGACTTAATTTACTTGTTTCCATGGTCTGTTGGCCTCTCAAATAGATGGTATAGAATCCAGACAAAAGAGATAGAACCTGTTTTATTGGGCTATTCCACTTAGACATGAAATAAAGGAAAAAGAATGGATTTGGGAGGCCAGGCCTGAGCTGGGTTTGACATGCCATGCCATGCCATGACAGTAATAGTGAAAGTGGAAGAATTGAAGGTATGGGGAAAGTAATGAGCAATATATATTGAAATGTTTTTTTTTGTAGTAAGTCTCTGTAACTGATGAATTGGAAGGTCAGGACTTAGAGATACAGTTAACAGAAGCCATCTGTCTCTTCATAGTAATTGCATCCAGGTGAAGGGGTAAGTTTCCTGAGTGAGAATGTAAAGGAAGAACTTCATAGGACCCAGCAGTGAACCCTATTGTTCCTAAAGGAGTACCAGATGTCAGAAACAAGTGGTTACACCAAAATGGCCAACCAGAACATAAAATGGCATCTGTATTACAATTACAATGATGTAAATGTATGTATAAGGAGAAAGGCCAGGAGACTCTGTAAAGAAACAAAGTTGTATTAGGGTATATGAACCTTGCATTCTTGACAAAATGAATGAGCCTATGTTCCTTGGATGCATCTCTCTTTTGTGCCTTCATGCTTTTGCTCACACCAGTCTGCTTGGTCAGAATGCCCTTTTATTTCTCTTTACCAAGCTACAGCCTGAAAGCCAGATCCAGCCTGCTGTTTGTTTTGTAAATAAAGTTTTATTGGAAAACAGCCACACTCCTTTACTTATTGTTGATGACTGTCAATTGCAGGGTTGAATAGTTGTAACCAAACCCTAAAATAATTTCTGGACCTTTACAGAAGAAATTTGCTTTAGATAGATGGCGTCAACATCTTTACAATGTACTTTCTAGAAGTCAGGGCTCTGGAACCCTTGGTCCTTTCTCAGGACCAGTGGCCAGGACCAGAGAGCTAGAACAAAATGAAAATCATATTGTAAATATTAAAATAAATTTCAATACAGTTGGAACCATGATCTTGGGTAAGGCCATCTTAAACTAAGCTGTAAGGAATTAGTAAATGAAAAGGCAAATGTTTTATGCTGGTTATGGTGTGACAATGAGGGAATCACTGCCCTTTAGAAAATGGGGATAAGAATGTGAGACATTAATGCAAGTTGCTGGAAGTATCAGTAGCCCCAGGTGCATTATTCTTTTTCCATCTTTGATGGGAAATTGATAGAGCATAATTTTTGATGTGTATTGGGTTATATTAGTTGGGGCAATATCTTGGGAATGTAAACTCCAGTGGGTCAAGTCAGCATGATTCCTTTACTCCTATTACATTGTTCATCCACATAAGTTCTGTAGTGGAGAGACCAGATAGTAAGGGGATGAAAATATAGCTTGGAGCAACAGATGGTTAAAGCCATTTGTGTAATTTCTTGATAAATAGTTAAAAGGGATTGAGAAGACGGAAGATTTAGGAAAGACTTGGTTCTATTGGCAAGAAGAAATGGGCAGACAGATCAGATGGTCATTGCATTTTTGAGTTAAACTGATAGTGAGGAAGTAATTCTACTGGGAAGAAATTTTGGCAGTAAAATCCTTTATATGCTGCTAATATGAACTTTTAATAAGTGATCCATCTTAACTTTATCTGTTTAATGTCCAGTGTGGAGCTAGATTAATTCTTTTTGGAAAGAACACTTAGGAATATTTGAGACCATGTTTATTTTTTGTTTCCTTTTGCTCATCCTGTCATATGAATATGCTTGTTAAATGGCTATTTTACAAAATCATATTTAACCTGATTGAAAACTAGGAATGGATTCATACACCTGAGATGTTTTATCCAAGGGTTTTCCTATTCAAGGATAGGAGCCTGTTCCTGATTAATGAGGACAAAGGCTTTGTGTATCACAGTACAGAGCCAAGGCAACCCCTCTCTGAAATACGAATTGGGAGTGTTAGTACTGTAGTGTGCCTTGAGGACCTGGTAGAATAGTAGGTTCAATTTTTATAACTGTAACTGAGTGGAGTATCATCCCCATTTCAAGAAAGTACTCCTTAAAGGCCAGGGTCCAAGGCTTTGAACTCCTACTCCAAAGCTATGCTTCTTCTGGATCCTAATATTTTTGAACTCTTTTAAAACTTGTTATTACGGAAAATTTAGAACATATACTACTTTTATGGATAAAGTAGAGATAAGAATCCCCATGTCCTTCTAAATGACTAATCTTGTTTCATTTTTACCCCTAATCTCACCTCACCCCTTCTCCCCATATTATTCAGAAATAAATCTCAATCCTCATTATTTCATCTATAAATATTTCAGTATGTATCTCTTAAAGATAAGGACTTTAAAAAAGCATAACAATACTTCCATTATTGTTCCTGAAATAATAGTTTCTTAATATTATCAAATATCTAGTGTTCAAATTTCTAATAATTTCAGTCCCATCTCTTTAATAGTTTGTTTGAATTGGGATAAATGCGGTCCATACATTGTAATTGGCCAATATGTCCCTTAAATTTTTAGTTTTTTTTTTTTTACTTTTTATTTTGATATAAATTCAAATTTACATCAAAATTGCAAGAATAGTACCTTCCTTGGATTCCACATTTATTAATATTTGCTCTTTCAGTCTCTCTTCTTTTTGAGAGTAAGTTGCAGCCGTAATACCTCATTACTGCTTTCTGTTTCCACATGCATTTCCTGCAGATGAGGATGTGATTCTACCTAGCCACAGTATACCTATTAAAATCAGGAAGTTAATTATTGATACAATACTATTTCATACATTTACTCCATTCAAATTATGCCTTTGTCCTAATAATGTCCTTTATAAACAAAAAACAAATCACAACAACGAAGTCATCTTTTTATCCACTTTTCTTTTTTGGTTCAGGATCTAGGCCATGTTAATTTAGCCTCTTTCAATCTGGAATAGTCACTGAGTTTTTTTTCTTTCACAACTTTGACATTTTTGAAGAATACAAATATGTTATTTACTTTGTTCAATGTCTCAGTTTGAGTTTATATGCTATTTCCTCATGATTAAATTCAGATGATGCATATTTGTCAAGAATACTACAGGAAGCTATGCTGTGTTCTCAGTGCATCATTATCAGATGGCTTATGATTTTGGTTTTTCCTATTAGTGAGGTTAACTTTTATCACTTGTGTAAGATGATGTTTGCCAGGTTCTTCTGTAAAAATTAACAAATATTTTGTACTTATCAATAAAAAGGTATTTTGGGAGAGAGACTTTGAGACTCTGTAAATATCTTATTCTCATAACCTATTTACAGTCTCATATTTTACTGACTTGTTTCCAAATCCTATCAAATGATTTTCTAATTCTACATTCCTTCCGCATTTATTAGTTGACCTTCTACCACAAGGTAGAGTTTCCATTTCTCCCTTATTTGTTTATTCACTTATTTATTTTATTGCATATAGACTCATGATTTCCTATTTTATTTAGTGGGTCACAGACCATTACCATTATTATTTACTTTGATGTTTAGCTTCTCACAAATTTGGCCACTGGAGCCTTGTTAAGCTGGTTCCTATATCCTTTTGACATGTCTCTATCATTCTTAGTGCATTTCCTTTCTTTATGACACAAGATGTCCAGCTCATGCTGATTTCCTTACCCCAGGCTTGGAATCAGTCTTTTTGCCAAGGAGCCCTGGTTTATTTAAGTGGAGAATGGTATTTCAGATTCACAATTTGGTTTCCAATTTTGCTTTTTGCTACTGGGTCGTCATTGCTTATAAGATTTTTCAGTGGAAAGAATTAAGAAATGCACATGTGTATCTGTATACATACATATGCACATACATTCACACACATCTATATCTATTCTTGTATTTCTCTGTATATGGAAAACTATGATAGCAAAGCAACTGGAAAAAGACCTTGACCAAAAGGGGGAAAGTGTAAAGACAAATGAGTTTATATGGCTAAGAGACTTCAAAGTGAGTTGGGAGGTCACCCAGAGGTTACACTTACGCACATCTCAGCAAGATCCCATTGACTGCCACAGTAAATATTGCCTCAAATAGCAGGCCTACTGAGGGCTCTGGAGGCATACAGACACATAGGCAGGGCTGACTGTTCAGGAGTTTGGCACCCTGCCAGTGAACCCTACTTTGGAATTTATGCTCCCCAGTGTGACAGAGTTGTACTCAATTGTGGTTTCCCTACACATGGCTCTTCTGCCCCTTCTATTTGAACCTATAGTTAGTACTATAGCTGATAGGTTTATGTCCAAGAGACTTAAATCTTTGGGCTGTCCATTTGCCAGTCGGGCCCTGAATCTCAACAGAGTTGCAATACCTACTCTCTAGTTCATTGGACTCACCCAAGACAGCTAACAAGGAAATGATGATGGACAATGACTATCACAAGGAACAGAGAGAGTCTACAACTGCAAGCAAGATAGTCCCATCTATCTGCCCCATGGGAGCTAAGCTCCCTCTCAATTAGAGGCAGAGCGGGCATCACCATCCCTGAATCCTCAGGATTGGGGAATGAACAATGGACTAGAGTAGACTTACTATTATTCTACTATAGACTTATTCTAGTAATGGAAGAGCTTTTATCATTGATGTGGAGGCAGTGGCCTCTGGAAGTTCTGAGGGGAAGGAGAGGTAAAAATAGGTGGAATTCAGGACATTGGAGTTGTCCGGAATGACATTGCAATGATAGATACAGGCCATTTTATATCTTGTCATAATTTATAAGATTGTGCAGGAGAGAGTTTAAACTATAAACTATAATACACACTTAGTGGCAATGCTCCAATATGTGTTCATCAGCTGTAACAAATGTACCACGCTAATGAAGGATGTTGTTAATGTAGGAAAGTGTGGGAGAGGTAGGGAGTGGGGCATATGGGAATCCCCTACGTTTTTTCGGTAACATTTATGTAATCTTAAGTATCTTGAAAAAAAAAAATTAAAAAAAACCATGAGGTCACACTGATATTTCTAATACTAGTCCACTACCACATGGTTAATTCTAGCCTTTCTCCTTTCTGTATTTATGCCTTCTTTTTCTTTCAGTGAGAAACTGGCTCCTATTGTTGTAAATATATTTACTTATTTGCTCTACATCCCTGTATGTAAGCAGTCTCCTAATCAAATGGGCTGTCTTCTCAGCCCAGGCCCTGTTGGCCCCATCTACACAGGCATCTCTTGGGTCCCAGTGCTGAACACTGTGCTGGGCTGAGTACCCCCTCTGCTCCATGGTGCAAGCCTTGAGTTCCCCAACCCCACCACCCATGCAGTGACTCACATCTGCCCAGCAGTAGGATTCATTAATACTTAGTAAGTGTCTCTGTTGTAATTGTTCAAGCAGTAATCACTCCATTTAAGGAATATTAATATTCATATGAAAGACAAATGTAAAATACAACATCTGAAGTGAATTCAGAAGGTTAGAAAATTATCAGGTCTGTGCCTCTCCCCCCATTTCATATACATGTATATCAAGACTTTACTGTTCCTTTGTACTGCGTGTCATCTCAGCTATTTTCTGGGTAAAAACCAGCTCAATTGGTAGTTTGAGAACTTTAAAGCATGATGAAAATGCTATAAATCTTGGACTATCACAGGATGTGGCCAGAAAACCTTGGACAAATAGGACGCTGTAGTCTCCTGTTCATTTTCTCATGGTGCTAGAATGGTTAGAATTGAGAATAAACTGGAGAAAACGTTGTACTATATGGCTTAAAAAATATTGGGAGGCTGAATCTTCTTCTCTGAGTGAAGCTTGGATCAGCATGGCCTGACAGTGTGCCAGATGTTGTTAGGGTCATAAAATACAGAGTTCATATAACTGGATGGTTTCTCTGTTCTTTGAAAGTACTCTTACAATCCCAAAGAACCATGCCTTCTAAGAAATGTCTCTTGTTAACAAACCCCTTGTTGAAATGCAGCCAGGGTGAGCTGGAGATGCAGAACTAACCAGTTTAATCAGTCTAGCAGTTTTCATTGTTTGAGTAATAGCAATAGCTCTTAAAAGGGATTTAGTTGTTGCTAAACTGTAATTAAAATCCAGACCTGGAATCACATAGTAAAATAGAGTTCCAATCAAGCAAAGTAATTGGTATAAATGAGTATATTTGGATAGTAAGTGAATTTTTGAAATTACAAATTTCTCTTTCTGTCTCCCTTTAATAAAGCAGTTTCTTAGGCCCACAGAGGGATTGACCTAATGGATAATGAAGGTATAGATCAAGAACTGATATCTATTGCAAGCAGTTGAACCAGGATCCTAGGACCAGGAAGTCTGATGATCATTCTCACATTTACTGTGAATGCAGAAATTGTTATAAATCCATGACTATTATATTACACATCCTCAGGCATGTAAGATTTACGTAATATGAAGTATTGGCCAGGAGTAGATGATCAAAGCAGTACATGGTTTTTACCAGTTTCGATTCTGAGTATGCATATGTTTGCTTAATTCTAAGCATTAAGCTTCAAAGATTGCTTTCTGGAAGGTCATTTATTAGAAATGTACTACTCCTAACACTGGAAATTCTCTTTTCAGATGCTGTCTTTGCATTTCAGTTACGCAACCCAGTGCATAATGGGCATGCTCTACTAATGCAGGACACCCATAAGCAACTCCTAGAAAGGGGCTACCGGCGCCCCGTCCTTCTTCTTCACCCTCTTGGTGGCTGGACAAAGGACGATGATGTTCCTTTGATGTGGCGTATGAAGCAGCATGCTGCAGTGCTGGAGGAAGGAGTCCTGAATCCTGAAACAACAGTGGTGGCCATCTTCCCATCTCCTATGATGTATGCTGGACCAACTGAGGTAGACTGCTTTTAAGATTTTCACTGAACCAGTGTTGAAATCGCTCTCACTAACATCTACTGTCACAGGCTGACTTATCTATTGATTTTTCTCGATCTGTAGGTCTATTCCAAACATCTGTTGTACCTGGAGTATTCCCCCGCTCTTCCAGAGTCAGACTTTAAAGGTAGCCCCACCAAAAAATATTTGTGCCTTCTTGGGAAGGAGGAGGAGGAGAGTGGCTTCTTTTGCTCTTACTACACTTCTTGGACCTGGTTGTGAAGGAGGGGAAAGTTCCCTGTAGACAGAGGACTGGTTCAGGTTGGGAAGGTGTGACAAAGCTCCTCTTGTAACCTTTAGTCATGTTATAGACTCAGCTCTGACAATACCGACCTTGTCCCTTTAAAAACGTCCTAACTCACTCTTTCTAAGGGATGGATTTGGTCTGATTTTTTTTTGTGCTGCTTTTGCATTTTGGAAGGGCTAAAAGGATTTCAAAGAGAAGAACATTGTGTTCAGGAGAGACATTCTTCATTTATCCCTTTGTGAGGGAATATAATAGAGCCAGTAAGTAAAATTGCTTCTTGATCATTGGGGGATTCTGGAGTTCTCCTTAGATAGTGATCAGAAGGAATTTTTTTTTGCAATCCATATTTAAAGAAGACATCTAATTAGGTTTTAGCTTTAGAGTAGGCTTTTAAAAAGTATTCGTTGAATAAAATGAATAAAGGGATGAATCCCTGAAAAACTGTGGTTGGGAAATTCCCTCCTAGCTTCTTGTTGAGTTTTTGAGATAAAGAGTGGAATTGACCACAGATCACAAATAACACTTTTGTAAGCAAATACACATATATGCATATATATTTATATATCATTTTGCAAATGTCGGTATGTATTGTGAAAATTTTGATTTTTACCCACAATAAAAAAAAAATTAATCAGTGGAAAAAAAAAAAAAAAAAAAAAAAAGTGGAATTGAAGAGACCTGCATATTAGTATTGCATCCTTTTTTATCCCTGCCTTGAAAGGAGATGAGTCCATTTCCTTAGAAGGGAGGTAAGCCTTTCTAAAAAGGATCTAAATAATTTAGTTATATATATTCTGCGGTCTTCCTCTCCAAAAAAAAAAAAAATTAAAAAGGAATTCAAATCCATTAGTCTATTTGATATCAAACCTGAAAAGTTTTATTGGAGCTTAAATTGTGGGATTGCATATTCTGTGTCGCCTTTTCATCCAGGAAAACAAACAACAATAATACATTTAAAAGATTAAAATATATTTGACTCTTCTTTCGGATCCAGCTGAAAAAAACTGCATTGGAGCTTCTATAATAGGCAAAACTCCTCATCTTCTTCCCTCTTAGTTGGTGTAAATGTTCATAAAAAATTGGCCAGTGTTAGCCCTTTGTATTTACTAGAAACCATCATTACCTTGACTTCTTGCATCTCAAACGAAACTGTTTTGGAAATAAAGGAACAATTTTATTCTAATAATTTCCCCAAACTCTTTTTTGATGCTTGTCATTATTAATGTTATTATTTTTGTAATATTTTGAGGAAATCTCTTGGTCTGAGGTCCTTCTGACTTCCAGGATGAATGGCTTTTTATGTGGGAATGACCCAAATGAGTTTAGAGTTAGGAGTGGGGTATTGTCAATGGGTTTATGATCATTAAGAGCCACTTGGCGGCTCTATTTAGGACATAATTGTGTTTCTTTTACCCAATTTAAAGAGGGAAGGAGAAGAAATTTTATCGACTAAATTTACTAAAAATTGCTTTTAGCAAGGTAGGGGTGGGGAAAAGGATAAATAAAAAATAGGTAACTATAGCATAGAATGCTACAATGGATCAGGCATGCTCCGCTGTCTAAATTAGAGAGATTTTTAATGTTTCCTGACTTTAGAGCCATGTGTGTTTCATACCAGCATCCACTCCAGCCTGTTTTTGTACTTTTTATAAGTGAAAAAATACAATATATACTTTTTGTGTCTGGCGTCTTTCGCTTCATAATTACACTTGTAAAACTCACCCTTGTATGTAGTTGCAGATTGTTAATTGTTACAACTAGTAGTAGATTGTTGTGTTCCACTGTGTGAATATACCTAATACAGTTGATGGCCATTTGGGTAGTTTCCAGTTTTTTGTTATTAAGAATAGCACTGGTATGAAGATTCTAGTCCATGCCTTTTGGTTAACATTTCTGTTGATTATATACCTAGGAGTAGAATTGCTGGGTCATGGGGTATACATTTGTTCAGCTTTAGCAGATGCAGCCAGTTTTCCAATGTGGTTGTACCATTTTACACTCCCATGAGAGGCTTTAAAATTCCAGTTGTTCTACATCCTTACTGGTACTTGGTCACCTTGTTCATGTTAGCCATTTTGGTCCTTTATCTCTTACTATTTAGTCAAGCACTCTCTAATACCTTCACTATTTCCTAACCTCAAAATTCATTTCATTGAGCGAGTTTCACTGAAGAGGAAATGGAGAAGTAGTAAATGAGTTGTAATTATATGCCGTGATTAAGAAATAGAATATACTAATAGCCTATTTTTTATTGAGCTCTTAGTATATGTGCCAGACAATATTCTAAGTGTTCATACGTCTTCATGTTTTTACTAATTTAAGCCTTACAATAACACTAAGAGGGTCGGTACTATTATTATTCTCAATTTACAGATGAGGAAACTGAGGTACAGAGAGGTTAAATAACTTGTTGAGGGTCACAAACCATGTGGTGGGGATGACATTCAGTGGAAGTGGATTCTCTAATACAATGGCTTCCAAACTTTTTTTTTTTTTTGTTTATCATAGCCCAGAGATGTGGGTTGTGATACTCTTTTTATACTCTATATTCTTTTCTTTCTTTCTCTCTCTCTTTTTTTTTTTTCTGTTAGGCCAGTAAAAAGAATTTATTGGAAATGGGGGAAAGAACAGAGCTTGCTGAGAAATGGAAGAAAAAGATGGAAATACATACCAAGATTTGGTGTGGGCTCCTCTAGGCAGAGAGAACCTATACTCTATATTCTTATTGCTACCTGCCTTATGGTATTAGTAATACCTGTCTCATGTTTTTGTCTTTGTTGTTAGGAGAACTAAATAGGATAAATATAAATAATTTAACACAGTGCCTAGCAAATGACAATACACGGTAACTAATATTGGTCACTTTAAAAACAATAACAAACTACTTTGCTGCAAGTTCTCAACGTCCCTAGGATTCTGTTCCCCCATCAAGGTGGCTGTCCACATCTCAAAGCTGTCTTGTAAATCTGCATAAAGCCCTGGAGTTCTGCTTATAGCAGAGGGCAAGGCTTTATGTCAGAGCATGCTTCCTAGGATTTGAAATGTTCCTTATTTGACAGTATACAAAGATAACAATGTAAAGGAAAATAAAATAACCACTCTGAGTTCCTGCTTATGTCACACGTTGAACAGATGCTTTGCATACATACATACCTAGTCCCACCACCTACTCAGTGAATAGGTTTTATTCTCATTTTGTCAGTGATGTTAATGAGGTTCAGAGAGGCCAAGCAACATACCCATGGTCTTACAGCCAGAGAGATGCAGAGCTGGGACTGAAGTTTGGGCCACCTGATTCCATGGCCTGTGTGTTTTCTCCAGGACTTACTGCTGCTGAGAAACCATGGAATAGCTGTGTGCCTTGGCAATTGGAGGGAGGGTGAAGAAATTAGATGCTTTTGGTGCCTCCTCAGAACTTCCAGGTTTTCTAGGAAGGGTATATAAAATAGCACATTATTGTATCTGCCTACAGATCTCTGTCTAGGGTATAAATCATGGACTAAGAAATGTGCTTTGTGTCAAGAAGAACTTTTGCCTGAGCAAAAGGCAATTTTTAACTTCCGAACTTTTAAAGAATAAGCTTTAGAAATTGTAATAAACATCTCAATATTTTAAACCATTAAATGCTTTAATGTTTATGACCTGGCAGGATTATAAACTGTTAGATTGGAATGGCTTATGAAAACTACCCATTTCTTTCTCCCAAGTGCCTCACTTGTGTTTGACTCATTTGGCTTAAGTGAAGAATATGTTTGCAATAAAAAAAACTCTCATTTTCTTAACTTTTCCAGTGACATCAGGAAAAAGTCTGCCAGTAATGCTTATTTGCCAACTAATAATAATAAAATAAAAACAATAACTTCCTTTAATCATTTTCTGTAGGTCATTTAGAAGGCATTGGTACCAGATTTGTTTCTCTAGCACAAATGCTTTTCGGAACAATGAGCAGCTGTTAAGCCTGTTTGGTTATCAACAGGATGTTCATGATTTTCCAGTCTGTAAAGATTTAATGGCTTGATTCCTAAATTCCACTTTAGGAATTGGGGTGTGGGGGAGGGTATGGAGGGAGAATTACTTTTCTAATGCTAAAAAGGTGTTATATATGAGCATTTTTTGGTGAGGTATTAATCGACCATGTAGAAAATTCTGTTTGCCCCCATTTCAGTAAAGGACATTGCTATAAAGGACAAATACTTTCTGCTATGTGAAAGTGCTGAAAGTAAGAGGTATTATGGAATGTGGATATATGTAGTTAACTCATTTGACATAGTACCAGCTATATCCTGGGCTCATGAAGTTTTAAATGATAATCCATTTGAATTTTGGGGAACACACATTGTTGGAGGTAGGATTTTTTTTTTTTCCCTTTGTTACTCATGCATTGTTAAATAATTCCTTTATAAACACTGATTCTGTGTAAGTGGGGGAGTGGGAACATATTGTCACGTGGATGCCAGTATATTTGTTTGGTTAGTCCATGTTTTACACCATTATCTGGAGCAGTAAGTAGGATATCTTTTAGGACATAAACCTGTTCCTCCCTATAAACACTTCCAAGAGCTTTTTTTTTTTTTTTTTTTTTTTTTTTTTTTAAATTACTTTTTTCCTTAATTCTAAGAGCTTTTTTAACAACCAGAAAGAATGTTACTTTTTAAGATCTGAGCCTAATTCCTCTTAATTAGGTCTTTTACCTCACTTTGAAAGTTATTTTTGGGATCCCAGTAGTCTGATATTTTATATACCTAAAAGTATAAACTTTTAGCTAAAACTTTTTTGCCTTGAGAACTGGAATTCCCAATTTAAGATCAGAAACATCAGATTTTGAAGGGGTTTTAGGATACTTTTCATGGGAGAAAAATACCATGTTTTTTCCTAATTTTTCTGTAGATTTTCATGTTCATGTTTATTTCATCCTGAAGCAGCAACAAATTCAGGTATTATCTGTTAGTCTGGGTTTTCAGGTTTTCCTGCTGACCTTCCCAACTTGGTAATCTATACCTTTTCTTCCCTAAATGTAGTGTCACCTTATGTTTTCTCTCCTGCTGTGGTGTCCTGTCTTGTTTAGAGCTGACACAGTGTGAGCAGCACAGAAAAGTCGGGGTATGCATTGGCTTTGGGGTCAGAGACATTCAGGTCCAGATACCTGATCCCTCAGGTGGACATGTATTTTCTCTAAGTCTCAGTATTCTTATATGTAAAACAGGAATAATTATGTTACAGATTTGCTGTAAAGATTTAAATGAGATATTTATAAAACACTTTGTACTGTAGCTGGTATACAGAAAGAGCTCGATAATTGGTACCTATTTTTATCTTCTCTCACCCCACATTAATGTACCCAGTGCCTTACCACTATGATTCCTTTGTGTCCTTAAAATAATCAGTAGGGGGATAGAAAGGCAGAAGAAAATGAAGGACTTCTGGCTTTTACTTTTATTTTGGGGCCCTTGAGCTTGGGAGGAACTTGCTCTCTCTACCTGTGGCCGCCTGGCTCTGTGTGGGCAGGAACTCTTCCCACTTGCCCTTGGGACCTGGCCTATAGCCACAGAGAGGTAACTTACAAGAATAAAATTGTCTTTATTGCTAGTGGTTCTGAACAAGTAGAGCTCTCATATTTGAGGTATGCTGTAGCTTAGCCTTGATGATAAAGAGAATCTTTGGGAAATTCTGTATTTTGTGTATCAGGCCCCAGCTTCCTGATTTGCAAAATGAGAGATTTGGATCCAACAGTCTGAACTCCCTTTCACCTCTTAAAACTGTGTCATGAGAGTAATTATTAAGATGTGTCTAATTCTTCTCTACAAACTAAAGAATGAATCACCTAAGTAGACTACATAATTTTTGCATTGCAATTCAGAAATGTGAGTCTCATGAGGACCAAATACTGTTCGGTACCTGTACAGGGTAATAGAAATTGGTAGATGCATTTAGAAAACTAGTTATACAGAGAAGATTGAAAGCTACTGTTTCAAGAATCTTAATTACGTTGGGAAGGAGGAACCTCTTCCTTTAGTTGCCTCTCTAGATTCACCCAGTTTGAAAGTTTAAAGTGGTTCCCACAGCTGAGAAACCAAGATGCAGTCCATTAAGATTTGGGAATTTCAAGAAAATAGATGAATATTGGAGTGAGGTGAGCACACAACCAAGATTAGGGGTATTTTAACAGGGATCCATGAGGTGAATGTAGGTATTTATTTTTTACCCCACAGAAATAGATAATGGATTTGACTTTCTAAAGAATTTTTGTAGCACTGAAACAAGTACATTTTCAACAGTTTGGAAAAGAAGATTTGCACATTTACATTGAAAATAGTTTCTGTATCTAGATGTTCTTTTTATAAGACGGTTGAGTATAGGAATTTTGCCTATGGAATGTACACTTTAATAAAATTTATTACACCTAAATAAAAGCAGATTTTGGTATGAAGACATAAAGAAATAGGCTACTTAAGTGGGCTTTAAAAATTGTTCTATCATTGTCATTTTTTTTTTTTTTTTGTTGTTGTTGTTTTTTGTTTTTGTTGAGGTACTGGGTCTGGGAGTTGAGCCGGGACCTCATGTGGGAAACTGGTACTCAGCCACTGAGCCACATCAGCTCCCCTGGGTTGGTTTTTTCATTTGTTTGCTTGTTTGTTTTTTCCGGAGGCACCAGGTACTGAACCCATGACCACCCAAGTGGGAAGCAGGCACTCTACTGCTTGAGCCACATCCACTCCTCTGTCCTCAGTATTTTTAATGAAGAAAAATAAAAAATACAAATCTGCCAGGCTCCTGGGACATTGGGATTTTTCAAATAGGGCGTGGCTGGGCAAAGAAGTGTGTGATGATGGTATTGAATGCAAGTGTTTAGTTTAAAAAAAAAAATCCAATTTTATCATGTAAATTTAAATTTGGAAATTAAGTTTTTAATTTGTTTTTGTTTTAAAAACTGAGAATAAAATGAAAAAAAAAAAAAAAAAAAAAAAAAAAACCTTTGCAGGTTTGGGAAGTGGGGATATAGTAGATGCTAGATACTATTTTTCTAATGAAATCAGGGAGTACATGAGACTTTAATGTATATTAAAGGGGTATGAATTAAAAATGGTTGAGGTGCTTTTCTAGATAATCTGTAATGTGACAAATCTAGAACAATTCAAATTCTAAAGATTTGCATTTATAAATATTGTATATGGAGATATATAATTTATATTGTTCATCAGTGTCTTTGGTTTATTATTCATATTATCTTAAATCTATGATGATGGCAGGGAGAAGCCAATATAGGATTAAAATTTGCATGGAAAATTACATGTCTTTAAGAATTGATTATAATTTAGATCATGAACATCTACACTATTATCACTTATACTTGGGTAGTAGAACTTAACTAATTCTTAATTGTATAACTCTTATTATGGAAATTAAGTAAAGATTTGGGTAAATGTTAGTCCCAAAAGTGTACGTGAGGAGGAAATTCTGAAAAATATTTATTTATTTTCATTGCATTTATTGATTCTTAGTAGACAATATTCTGCCTTGCCTTTTTTTTTGAGATCCTGGGGATGGAACTCAGGACCTCGTATGTGGGAAGCAGTTGCTCAGCCAATAAGCTACATCCATTCCCCAGTGAGAGTTGGTTTTTTCGTTTGTTTGTTTTTAGGAGGTACCAGGGATTGAACCCCGGACCTTGTACATGGAAGCAGGTGCTCAACCACTTGAGCTACATCTACTCTCGTGCCTTGTATTTTGATAAGACAGTTCTCAAACCTAATTGAAAGTGAAGTGCAATAATTATTGAACCTTAGTATTATTCAGCATTTGACATTTGTGTTTAGATACCTTGTCACTTTTCCTTTTTTTTTTTCCCCCTTAAAGGAGGTGGTATGGAAATTCTTTACCAACTAGTGAATAAGGTGCACACTGGAGATTTAATTATTCTGTTCCTGGAGTATAATCCCTGCCTGCTGCACTTGGACCCCTGTTTGGGTTTTTGGAATTTAGACTCCTGATCATGGTCATTCGCCTCCATTTTTTTTGAGTTGCATGCTTTTGCTATTTTCCTAATAAGCAGTTTCTGAGAGGTAATGCTTCAGGACCTAGTTTTGTAGGACAGAGAATGGTAGTAATTAAAGTATAAAATGTCTATTTCATTTTTTCCTGTTTTATTATGAAAATGTTCAGACATACAGCAAAGTTGAAAGAATTTTGCAGTGAACATCCATACACTTGTCATATAAATTGTACCATTTTTTAAAATAATTTAAAAAAATTTTTAAAAAGATACTTAGATTATGTAAATGTTACATGAAAAATATAGGGATTCCCATATGCCCCACTCCCCACACTTCCCACACCCTCCCACATAAACATCCTTCATTAGTGTGGCACATTGATTGCAATTGATAAACACATCCTGGGGCTTTGCCCTTAAGCATGGATCATAGTTCACATTGAAGTCTACACTCTATCCCACACAGTTCTGCATGTTATGTGATGATATAAAATGGCCTATATCTCTCATTGCAACGTCACTCAGGATGATTCCCAAGTCCCAAAAAACCCCCGTATTATAACTGTTTTTCCTTTCACTGCCTGCAGAGCCTCAGTGGCTGCTGGCTCTACATCATGTTGTAATTTCTTCCATTGTTAGAATCACAATATGTCTATAGTAGAATACCAGTAAGTCTACTCTAGTCCATAGTTCTTTCCCCAATCCTGAGGATTCTGGAATATGTACCATTATTTTTTATCACATATCTACCCATTTATCCATTGTTCTATCAATCCATCCTTTATGTTTGCATTTCAAAGTAAATTGTAAATATTAGTATACTTCCTCCTTCATTGTATTGTTTTTAGGAAGATAGAAATAGCCTCTTATTTGGGATGATGGAAAGTATAAAAATCACTGCTTTTATTCTAAAACTTATGCAGTAACCATCACTATAATTTTTCCTTGTCCTCTACTGTCCTTGTTTTCCCGACCCTTCCACTCTTTTCCAAATAACTTCTACCACTAACTTAACTTGATATTCTCTAGATGGGTATCCCATTTGACCCAGCCAATCTTTTGATTTTCTTTGGCCAATCTCTATTTTTTTTTTTTTTTTTTTTTGTTATCTGTACCATAGCCACATCCATTACAGATGGACAATTACTCTTCCCAACAGAGTCTGTTCAATGTTTGTAGTGCTTGCCATTTCAGACATCAGATATATTATACATATTTGAATGCAAAAGTAAAAATCCTTTTCAAAGTCTTATAATTTGTAGAGATTTATGTATTTAACTCCCCTCACCTGCAATTTATAGAAGTGCCATACAAAGTCTTCTAGATGACCCCTGCATTAGATAGAGTAGGAGTTGGCAGTCTTTTTCTATAAAGGGCCATAGAGTGGATATTTTAGGCTTTGTGGTCCATATGGACTCTGTTGGAACTATGCAACTGCCATTGTAGTCCACAAGTAGACTTAGACAGTACTCATGCAAATAGGTATGGCTGTGACCCAATAAAACTTTATTTACAAAAGCAGGTGGCAGGCTAAATTTGGCCCAAAGCTATAGTTTGCTGACCTTTGAACTAGAAGAATAAGTGAATGAAGATTGGTTTATCCCCATCTATAGTGGGACAATTGAATTTTAGTACCTTTAACCCCCAGGCTCTAGAGGCTTAGGTGTATTTATAGGGTTGTAATTGCCAAAGGAAATGCTAATAGCAACTTCTAGTCTTGCTGTTCTCCCAACCTTGTCCCACTGTTATGGGCTGCAAATGATGCAAGTTAGTAATTACTCTTGATCTGTTAATACTAGTTACTAGTATTAATAAGCAACTAGTTTCATCAATAAGGAATGAAACCCAGCTATTAGGTCTGGTTTCAGGTGGTGTTCATGGCAGCAGTCCCAGCTTGTAAACAGGCTCAGTCTTTTCTTTTTTTTCTTTTTAAAAAGATACTTAGATTACATAAATGTTACATAAAAAATACAGGGGATTCCCATATGCCTCGCTCCCTACCCCTCCCACACTTTCCCACATTAACAGCATCCTTCATTAGTGTGGTACATTCGTTACAATTGATGAACACATAGTGGAGCATTGCCACTAAGTGTGGTTTATAGTTTACATTATAGTTAAAACTTTATGTAACCTAAGTATCTTAAAAAAAAAAAAAAAAAAAAAAGTATAATATGGGGGCATTTTCAGGACATTGGAATTGTCCTGAATGACGTTGCAGTGACGGATACAAGCTATTATATATCTTGTCATAACTTACAAAAATGGCTCAGTCTTTTAAAGGCATTTCCTCACTTGTCTGTTCTTACTGGTCCATCTCTGCAGCATTGCTACATTAGAAGATAGAACTCTCTTATTTTTGGTTTGGCTTGAAAGACTAAATAGTTCTGTTTCTTGGTTTGATAGCTGATCTTGCTTGAGGAAACTGTTTAACCCACACAAAGGAAATAAGCATATGGCCAGAAGTCAAGGTTTATGTACTTCCATCACTACAAAGGAATACATTTTTTATCTAAACATTTTTAGCTTTCCTATATTCCTCATCTACAGTGAGATAATCCTAACTCTATCCTTGAAGAAATGCCACTATGCAATGCTAATTGCCTAAAATTCTGAAAATACTGAAAAATATAAAGAAGGACATAAAGTTCACACAGTAATCTTTCTACACAAAGTAATAATTGGTAAAGTTTTGGAGATATTTTTCTGTGGACAGACACATATTTCTTTACAAAAATGCATTTTACATTGTTTTGTAAACCTTCTTAAACTGCCTATGTTATAAATATCTTTCCATTTCAATTTAAATATTGATCTCACTTTATTATTTTTAATGACTGCATAGTTTTTATACAGTGTAAGGAATTTAATCAATACCAATACCCCATTGAAGGATCTTCCAGTTAGTGTCCATCTTTTGATATTTTGATAACCCTGCAATGAATTCTGAAATGAACATCTTTGCATACATGTCTGAAGATGATTTCTGGGACAGAAATTCCTTGAGTTTTTTTGACATGTTGTCAAAATGCCTTTTAGAAATTTTGTACCAGTTTTAATTCACATAAGCATACTAAGAGAGGATAATATGTAAGTGGGTGATCACTGTGCACTTAAATGCCTGCTTTTGCACTGACTTTAAGTCTCTGGAAACCATGAAAGTTTTTTGTAAATGACATGATAAATAGAGAAACACACACACACACACATATATATATATTTTAAAGATTTGTTTTATGTTTTATTTATTTATTCCCCCACCCCCTTTGTTGTTTTGTGCTCGCTGTCTGCTCTCTGTGTCCATTCATCTTCTCTTTAGGAGGCACTGGGAACCGATCCTGGGACCTTTGATGTGGGAGAGAGGCACTCAATTGCTTGAGCCACCTCAGCTCCCTTGTTTGTTGTGTCTCTCATTGTCCCTTCTCTTTGTCTCTTTTTTGTTGGGCCAGCTCTCTGCGTGGGCCAGCTTGCCTTCACCAGGAGGCCCCGGGAAACGAACCCGGGACCTCTCATATGGTAGACGGAAGCCCAATTGCTTGAGCCACACCGCTTCCTGAGAAACATACTTAACAAGCTGGTTTCTCTGTGTGCCCATATCCTTAAGTCCTAGAAATAGCACACCTTCCAAAAATGCCAACGACTATATTAAATGGTAAGAATATTTTAAAGTTTTATTTTATAAAGTAAAATTTATTATGTAATTTTTTTAGTTTCATGATCACAGCATATAGATTTTTCTTTTAATAGGATTGATTTATTCTCAGTATGTAAATTTAATCCCTTATATTTTAAAATATGCTTGTAGATTTTGATTATTTTTAAAATGTTAACTCACCGGTCACTTCTCATTGCGTCTTCTGCTCATCCCATTGTTTCACTTTTCATTTTAAAATATTTGCCTAACTTAATCATAAAAACAGTTTGAAGGAGATTGAAAGTAGGTAGAAGAATGGAAATAGTCTCCTTTTGCTCCAGCTATCTCCTTTGATTAGTCTGCCCTTAATTTCAGCTTTACACAAAAGAGATCACTGTTTTTAGGATGCTGGATGAGCATATTCTTGGCTTTTTGACAAAAAGAGAATAGTTTCAGTAAATATATTTTTCCCTTTAATTCTTCATTTTTGCTTATTTTCAGTTTTACCCAAAAGGGTAAAGATCAGTAAAATATATACTATATTAAAGTTTGGGATTAAAAGATAGTCAACAATTTTTTCCTCTCACTTTTTATTATTGACAGTCATCTTTTAGGGAGCATGTTGTCTTTTTCAGGCAATGAATTTTTTTTTTTTTTAGCTTTTTATTTTAATACTTTCATGCTTTCAGGACAGTTAGAAAAGTTATATAGACCCAATACAGAAAACTCCAACATACCTCTAGTGTCAGGTCCACCATTTTAACATCTTGGCACATTTGCCATATCATTCTGCCTATCCATCTAGCTCCCTATTTATCAATCAATTTTTGAACATTTGAATATAGGTTGTATTCATCATGTGCCTTTAACACTTAATACTTCTATGTACATTTCCTAAGAACAAGGATATTCACTTATGTAACCCCCTTAACTGCAGTTATCAAGTTTAAGAATTTAACATTGATAACGCTTACAGTTTATATTCCAATATTTTCATATGTCCCAACAATGTTCCTTTGAGCCTTTTCTTCTCCTTTGCTAGATCTCATACAAGATCATGTATAGCATTTAATTGTCATTGTCTTTTTAGTGCGTCTTTTTTTTTTTTTTAATTATGGAACATGTATGTAACAAACTTTCTTGTCTCAAACACTCCCAAGCATACTATTCATTGAGATTACTTATTTATATCATTGTGGTACCCTCACCACCTTCTGTTACTAAAACATTCCTATTTCCCTAAACAGAAATCCTACACCCATTATGCATTAATTCCCCATTTCCTGCCCCCTCTATCCCTAATAACCTTTATACTACTTTCTGTCTCTGTGAGTTTGCATATTCTGATATTTTCTTTGTATTTATCACAGGAATTAAATTAACATCCTAGAACTATAACAATCTTGTTTGCTTTGATACCAATTTAACTTCAATAGTATATATAAACTATGTTCCTATACCCCTGCATTGTCCCACCTTTTTGAAGTTCTTGTCACAAATTACATGTGTATACATTGAGATGTGCTACAACCACAGGTCAGATACCAGCTGGGAAGTGGACACACAACCCAGTGCCTTCCTGAGTTAAGGCTTATAAGTGGTCCTAGGACTATGTCCCACAGAGGGCCACTGAGTTCCTCACATGAGACAGCCTCTCCCATTAACTGAGCAGCATTCTCTCCATATCATAATATGAACAGGAGTTTCAGAAGATCATGAGATAGGACTACCTTTGTGCAATACCAGGACCAGTGACCTGCTAGTTTAAACATGCTTCAGCATGCTTTATCCCATAGTGGCATAAGGAGGTCATAGGGCAACAACTATCCTTCAAAAAGAGCATAATTCACGTTAAACTCTTCCAGTTAGAGAACTCCGTAGATGAAGGATTGGTCTTCGAATTCGTATGATGCAGTCCCTTGTAGTTCAGGCTTAACAACATGTAATAATTTGATTTGAGGCATTGCAAAAGATAGCATCCACCACTCTACTTAACAATATTTGAGATGTAAAAATAGTTATCAGGACTGTCTTCTAACTGTGCCTAAGAAGGAGGATGTCCAGAAGAAAGTGGAAAAATGTACAATCTGTGTGGAGAATGGAAAGAAACCTACAAAAATTTTCTAACTATCACAAAAGGGATTTTGTGGCCATTGTGTACCTAGCCCACTCTTGCTAGAACCAAACAGGAAATGAGCTAGTTACTTTTCTGAAGGACAGATAAGTGATCCGGGGCAGGTAGTGATCTTTGGGCATAAGCCGGCCCTGAGACAATCAAAGGGCCATCTGTCCCTTTTCAAAACCTTCTTCACAGCGCAGGGACCTAGAACCTTTGGAAAGTGGCTGGCCACTATTCTGACACCTTTTCTCCTGACATGCAACATAGGGGTAGAGCTCATTCTTTTAAGAAGTATTTATTATTTACTACATGACAGCTGCAGGGACTACCGTGGTAAGTAAGCAGAGACCCAGCCCTACCTGCATGGGGCTTGCTATTACTCTTGTGAGGAAAAATAACTTTGAAACAAAGTCACAAAATAAATATATACTTTCAAAGAAGAACAAAGTTGGAGGATTCACACTTCCTGATTTCAAAACTTATTACGAAGGTATAGTAACCAGAAGAGTGTGGTACTGGCACAAGGACAGACGAATCAATGAAACAATGAAACAGAACTGATACTTCAGAAATAAACCCTCACATCTATGACCAATTGATTTTTTTAAAATAATTTTTTCTTTTATTTTTTAAAAGATACTTAGTTTACATAAATGTTACACAAAAAATATAGGGATTCCCATATGCCCTACTCCCCACTCCTCCCACACCCACCACAGAAACATCTTTTATTAGTGTAGCACATTCACTGCAATTGATAAACGCATCCTGGGATTTTGCCATTAAGCATAGACCATAGTTCACATTATAGTCTACACTCTCTCCTGCACAGTTCTGCATGTTATGTGATGATATAAAATGGCCTATATCTGTCATTGCAACATCACTCAGGATGATTCCCAACTCCTGAAAAAGCCCCCGTATTATAACTGTTTTTCCTTCTCCCTGTCCCTAGAGTCTCCAGTGGCTATTGGCTCCACATCAATATTGTAATTTCTTCCATTACTAGAATCACAATATGTCTATAGTAGAATACTAGTAAGTCCACTCTAGTCCATAGCTCTTCCCCCAATCCTGAGGATTCTGGGAAGGTGATGTACACTCCACCTCCAATTGAGAGGGGGCTTATATCCCATGGGGAAGATTGATGGGACTGTCCTGTCTGCAGCTGCAGACTCTCTGTTCTCTGGGACGGCCGCTGTTGTCCATCATCATCTCCTTGTTGTCCTGGGTGAGTCCATTGAGCTGTAGAGTAGGTGTTAAAACTCAACCGAGATTCCGGGTCCAGCTGGCATGTGGACAGCCCACACAGAGACTCGAGTCTCTGGAGGTGCACCTACAAAGTCCAGTACCAAGTATAGGTTTAATAGAAGGGATAGATGAGCAATGTGCAGGGAAGACATAATTTAGTGCAACTCTATTACTCTCAGGAACACAAAGTCCAAAGTAGGACCCACTGGCAAGGCATCAAACTCTGGAGCTATCCTCCCTGACCATAGAACCTGGGTGTCTCCAGAGCCCTCAGGAGCCCCACTATTTGGGGTAGTAGCCACTTTGTAGTCTATGAGATCCTGCTGAGATGTGTGTAAGTGTTACCTCTGGTATGACCTCCGACTTGCTTTGAAGTCTCAGCCATATAAATTCATTTGTCTTTACCTTTCCCCCCTTTTATTCAAGGTCTTTTTCCAGTTGCATTGCTAGATGGTGCTTGGTGATCATCACAATAATGCTCTCAGAATTTTCTCTTTATCTTTGATATTTGACATTCTGAGTAGTATGTGTCTTGGAGTAGGTCTGTTCACATTTATTCTGACTGGGGCACGCTGCCCTTCTTGGACACGTAAATTCATTTTTTTCAGGAATGTTGGGAAATTTTCATCCATTATTTCCTCAAATACTCTTTCTGCCCCCTTTTCCTTCTCTTCTCCCTCCGGAGCTCCCAAGACATATATGTTTTTGCGTTTCATGTTATCATCCAATTCTCTGAGCCCCTGCTCAATTTTCTCCATTCTTCTCTCTCTCTCTCTCTGTTCTTATCTCTCTTCAATTTCAGCTGTTCTGTCTTTGGTGTCACTTATTCTTCTATCATTTCGACTCTGGTATTGTATGCCTTTAATGTGTTTTTTATCTCACCTATTGTGTCTTTCATTCTTGTGAGCTCGCTCACTTTTCTATTCAGGTTGTCAAATTCTTCTTTATGTTTGCTCAGTGTCTTTGTTGTTTTTTTTTTTGTTTGTTTGTCTTTTGATTTTTTTTTCAGTGTCTTTTTGATGTCCTTTACCTCTTTAGCCATATTGTGTTTCCACTCATTAATTTGATTTTAGAAATTTGTTTGAATCTTGTTTATTAGTTGTCTCAAACCTTGTGTTTCATCTGGGTCTTTAATATATTCCTTTGCTTGGACCATTTCTTCCATTTCTTAGTATGGATTGTAGTTTTTTGCTGATGTCTAGGCATCTGATTATGATGGTGAATTTACTCTGTTGCTCAATTTCTCTCCCTTTTGTAGGGATTTAGTGGTGGGAGACTATATTATTGCCATTCTTTGGTTCTTGGTTCAACCTAGGATTGTCCCTGTTAATTGCTCAAATCTGGGCCCTGGACCCAGTAATGATGGGCCTGCTTCCATGGGCCTTGGGGAGGGAGGCTGGAAAAAGCCTCTCAATTATTTACTTTTAATTCCCTCACATGTACTTTCTTGTGGTGCTCTTTGGCAAGCCTCTTAGTTCAAAGCCTGTTTGGAGTATGTTTGCTGCAACATGGATGGGATCATGGTTTCTGCCTGCAGACGAAGACCTTGCAAATCAGACTTTCTCAGAGAGAGTTCTCCAACCTTTGCTGGCAGCCCCCTCTCTTTTCCCGGGTAGGAAATAATTCCACTCCCCTCTGTTTCTTCAGCAAGTCCTGGTCAATAGGGAGGGTCAGATCTCTTTGTCTTATGCTGGCTACCAAGGCAAACCATGGCATGGACAAAGCAGACCAAATTTGTGTGTCAAAAGCTGAATCAGCCTTAAGCTGTGTCCTTCTTTCTCCGGTTTCCTGGGGAGATGGATTCCTGTGACCCCCTTCTCTCTGCCACAGGCCTGAGGCAGAGAATTCAGTGCTTTCTCCTTGTATGGTGGGAGGGGCACTGGCAGCTACAGCTGCAGTCTACTCAAGGTCTTCACATGTAGGTTCCTTTTCTGTGCCTTTCTCTTTTCTGGGCATTGTCTAGCCTTCCCCTGGTGTCGTACACCCTAGAACCTTTTTTTCCCCAGGTCATTTCTTCCTGTCCTCTAGCTATTTTTCTGTGAGAGAAGAGACCCCTGGATCTTTCTAATCTGTCATCTTTCTGGAAGTCTCTTGTGAATTTTTTTTGCAAAGTTGAGACATCCTTTAATTTTTCTCCCAACTTGTATAGTAAATACAAAATATTGTAGTTCCTTAGCTTTGAAATACATTTAGCAACCCTTTGAACCAGATTAGGTAAAATTTGAGCTACATTTTAAGAAATGTATTTTCTTTTTTTTAGTTTTATTTGAAATGATGTATAGATATCATATATAACTTTGGGATATGAACCTTAATATTCAGCCATTTACTTTGAAAAAGTGAAACATGGTGAGAGAATACATTAGTATTGTTTTCTTTTTTTTTTCCCTGGATTTTGCCATTTTAATTCCTTTTGAATACAGGTCATTTTTTGCAAGCTAGCACACAGAATCCCACTAAGCCAATCTAGTCCTCTAGCTTTCTTGGCCCTGGCTTCCCCTCTTCAGCAGAACGCTATATATAATACAAGGTGTAAACAAAGGGTTGTAAAGAATGTCTCGATCCAGAAAAGGACAGAATGACCGAAATAAAAAGCTGGCCACCCTATTGGTGAACCTACCAGAGCTGGCCAAGAAATGGGAAGGGAAAGTGTTTACATTTTGAAGACCTGCTCTGAGGTTTCAAAATTCCCCGGTTGCTGTCAATAAGAATACAAGTAAATATACTGCAGATGCACCCACATTAGTATTTGATTTTTACCAAGATCTTCCCTAGAATACAAAGTTAGAGAAAAGTGTAGGAGATAAGATCCTTAGATATTTTCAAAATAAATTCCTTGGTAATAAAGAAATTATACACACTGCATTTTCCCATTTGTCACAAGAACAATTTGACATGAGGACTATTTAAACAAGACACTCAACTCTAAAAAAGGTGGTGGCAACACTTTCCACTACAGAATAGCTTCCCGCTTCCCTGTACAATTAACATTGCTATTCCTGCGTGACACAACTCCAGTGGAAACACCTGTCGGGAGCTACTGCCAGGACCAGGAAGAAGACTAAAGCATGTCCTCACTAACTGACTGGAGCTCAGTGAGCCTCTCTGGGATGGACCCATACAATCTGGCAGCTCTATGAGCATCTGTGCACTGCAGCATTCCCTAGCCCTTAGCCCTAGTCCCTGCCCAAGGTCTCAGAGCTGGATGGTACATTCATGCTCTTCTCTGGGCTGGGGTGGGGTGGATGCTAGTTGTCAAAGTCAGGGATATCGTCATAGGAGTAACCCTGGTAGCTCTTGGAGGCATAGTAGGTGATGCGCAGGGTAAAATCCAGGCAGGAACACCAGGATGCCAATGATGAGGACGGGAATGGCACGGTCTGCACCCCCCTTGCTGATGTAGCCCGCCAGCAGGAGGGAGCCTATGATGATGAGAAAGGCGCCAATCAAAAACATCATGGTGGCAAGCTCAATGGCCTTATAAGGAATCTTAGGAGGGCTCTTCTTAAACTGAAGGTCAATGTAGCCATAGTCCGTGCTGGAGAGCCTTGAGTATTTCACTTTACTACTGGGGATTCCAGTAGCCAGGTTGATACGAGACGGCATCATAACAAGCTGACACAGCTACAGTCCTCACACAGCTCGCCACGGTTGCCAGCCCCAGCATCCCCGCCCACATGGCACACCCTGCCAACCACCTGCCTCTATATTGCTTTCTAAAAATTATTTTCCATGGCCCTTCTATGCACAGAATTAGGTTACTCATAATCGTTGGTACATGGTTGTATTAGTCAGCCAAAGGGGAGCTGACACAAAATACCAGAAATCGGTTGGCTTTTATAAAGCATATTTATTTGGGGTAGAAGCTTACATTTACCAGGCCATAAAGCTTAAGTTACTTCCCTCACCAAAGTCTGTTGCCACGTGTTGGAGCAAGATAGCTGCTGACGTCTGCCAAGAGTTCAGGCTTCCTGGGCTCCTCTCTTCCTGGGGCTTGTTTCTCTCTGGGCTTGGCTGCTGTACTCTCTCCACAAGGCCACCTTGTAGACTATCAGGCAACCAGCTCTGTCTCTCTCCCTGTGGTTCGATTCTCCAGGCTCAGCTGCTCTGCTGCTCTCTGCACGTAACTTCCTGGGCTCCAGCTCAAAACTCCCTTGTGTCCTCCTTCTCCGTGTCTTTACTTCCCCAGGCTCTGCATCAAAACTCTAGTTCTCTTTGCTATGTAGTTTTCTCTGTGAATCTCCACCCACCCAGGGGGGGCGGTACTCAACATCCTACTGATGTGGCCCAATCAAAGGCCTAATCATAATTTAATCACTCCCAGGTACAGACCAGTTTATAAACATAATCCAATATCTATTTTTGGAATTCATAAACAATGCCAAACTGCCACACTCCACCCTCTGAATTCCAAGAAGACATACAATATTAAAAAAAAACCAAAAAACTTTATTAAGTACAATGCTAAATACAGAATCATATCACAATCAGTTTAAAGAAATACAATTTGTCTTGAGGCAAAGTCCCTTCTGGCTGTAGTCCTCTGAAACTTAAAAAATCATTTATCTGCTTCCAGTACACAAATGGACAGACATAGAACAACCATTTTCATTGCCATAAGGAGAGTTTGGGAGGGAAACATGAGTTACTGGTCCTCTGCAGTTCAGTAAATCTGCAGGGCATCCTCCATTTGATTTCAAAGTCTGAGGGTCATTCTTAAGACAATGGTTTCTTCTCCCTGGGTCCTCAAGGAGACCCACCCTTTCTACAGGCTTTCCCAACAGCGATTTTCTTGATTCCACCCTCATCAAGCATCTGGGTGTCACCAAGCTCTAGACCTCACCCTCCAAGAGCAGTGGGGTGATTGACACACTTTATTCAATCTTTGGTTTAAAGTCTTAGAGTTTTAATGCAGAGCCTGGGGAAATAAAGACATGGAGAAGGAGGACACAAGGGAGTTTTGAGCTTGGCACCTGGGACATAAGCACACAGAGGAGTAGAGCAGCTGAGCCCAGAGAGAATTGAGCCCGTGGGAAAGATGTTGCCTGATAGTCTACAAGGTGGCCTTGTGGAGAGGGATCAGGGCAGTTGAGCCCAAAGAGAAACTAACCCTGGAAAGAGAGGAACCCAGGAAGCCTGAACTCTTGGCAGATTTCTGCAGCCTCTTGCTCCAATACGTGGCAACAGACTTTGGTAAGGGAAATAACATATGTTTTATGGCCTGATAACTATAAGCTTCTACCCCAAATAATACCCTTTATAAAAGCCAACAGATTTCTGGTATGTTGCATCAGCATCCTTTTGGCTGACTAATACAATAGTGCACTATCATCATCATTGGTCCAGAATTGTTCTTTTAAACTTTGATTGTTTATATATTTGTTGTTTTTAAAAATCATCAAATGAATACTCTGAATTTCCCCTGCTCCATGAACTGTAACTCCCATCTCCCAGGTACTTCTACCTATTTTATCCTTCTGCAGCCATTCCCCTCCCCTACCAGGTGCTAACTCTCCTGAATTTTGTATTTGTCTTTGCATACACACAGTTTTATTACATGTAAATATGATTAACATATATATTGCTTAGTTTTACTTGTTATCAAACTTTATTAAAAGGATATAATATAGAGAGTTGAATGACAACACAAAACGCAAGAACATACGTGTCATGGGAGTTCCAGAAGGGGAAGAGAAAGGAAAAGGGACAGAAAGAGTATTTGAGGAAATAATAGCTGAAAATTTCCCAACTCTCACGAAAGAAGTGTCCAAGAAGCACACTGTACCCCAATGAGAATAAATCCAAATAGACCTATGCCAAGACACATATTATTCAGAATGTCAAATATAAAAGATAAAGAGAAAATACTCAGAGCAGCAAGAGAGAAGCAAATGATCACGTACAAAGGACATCCAGTAAGACTTAATGCAGATTTCTCTTCAGAAACCATGGAGGCGAGAAGACAGTGGTATGATACAATTAGGAAACTAAAAGAGAAAAACTGCCAGCCAAGAATTCTTTATCCAGCAAAACTGTCCTTGAAATATGAAGGTGAATATAAAGTATCCACAAACAAACAGAAGCTAAGAGAGTGTCCAAAAAAGAATCCACCTTTGCAGGAAATATTAAAGGGAGCCTTAGAACCTGAAAGAAATAGACAGGAGAGAGAGACTTGGAGGAGAGTATAGAAGAAAAAAAAGCAGAAAGGATAACCAAAAGAGTAAAAAGAGAGACAAAAATAAGATGACATGTGAAAACCAAAGAATAAAATGGAGGAAATAAATAGTGCATTTTCAGTAATATCATTGAATGTGAATGGGTTAAATTCCCCAGTCAAAAGATACAGGCTGACAGATGGATAAAAAAACATGAGCCATCCATATGCTGCTTACAAGAAACTCACCTCAGACCCAAGGATACAAACCAGCTGAAAGTAAAAGGTTGGAAAAAGATACTCCACGCGAATAGTAAACAGAAAAGAGCGGGGGTAGCTATACTAATATCAGACAAAACATACTTCAAATGCAAAAAAGTGATAAGAGATGTGGAAGGCCAATATATATTAATAAAAGGGATGATCCTCCAGGAAGATATAACAGTCATAAATATTTATGCACCTAACCAGGGTGCCCCAAAATATATGAGACAAACTCTGGCAAAACTGAAGGGAAAAATAGACGTTTCTACAATAATCGTCGGAGACTTCAACACCTCCTCACATCATTAGATAGAACAACTAGACAGAAGATCAACAAGGAAACAGAGAACTTGAACAATATGATAAACAAGTTAGACCTAACAGACATATACAGAACACTGCATCCAAACTCAGCGGGTTATACGTTCTTCTCAAGTGCTCATGGATCTTTCTCCAGGTTAGACCACATGTTAGGTCACAATACAGCTCTCAATAAATATAAAAAGATTGAAATTATACAAAGCACCTTCTCAGATCATAATGGAATGAAACTAGAAATCAATAACAGACCGGAAAAAGTAAATTTGCAAATGTGTGGAGACTGAACAACACACTTCTAAATATTTGGTGGGTCAAAGAAGAAATTGCAAGTGAAATCAGTAAGTATATTGAGACAAATGAAAATGAGAACACAACGTATCAAAACTTATGGGATACAGTGAAGGCAGTCGTGAGAGGGAAATTTATAGCCCTAAATACCTATATTAAAAAACAAGAGCTAAACTCAAAGATTTAACTGAACAACTTGAAAAACTAGAAGAAGAACAGCAAACCAATCCCAAAGCAAAAAGAAGGAAAGAAATAATAAAGATTAGAGCAGAAATAAATGAAAATGAGAACAGAAAAACAATAGAGAAAATCAACAAAACCAAAAGCTGGTTCTTTGAGAAGATTAATAAAATTGACAAACCCCTCGCTAGAATAACAAAGAAAAAAAGAAGATGCAAATAAACACAATCAGAAATGAAAGGGGGGAAATTACAAATGACCTCACAGAAATAAAAAGAATCATAAGAGGATATTATGAGAAACTATATGCCAACAAACTAGACAACCTAGATGAAATGGACAAATTTCTAGAAACTCATAACCAACCTACACTGGCACAACAAGAAATACAAGAACTTAACAAACCAATCACAATTAAGGAGATTGAATCCGTCATCAAAAATCTCCCAGCAAAGAAAAGTCCAGGACCAGATGGCTTCACAGGTGAATTCTACCAAGCATTTCTTAAAGAATTAACACCAATCCTGTTTAAACTCTTCCAAAAAACTGAAGAGGAGGGAAAATTTCCCAACACATTTTATGAAGCCAACATCACCCTAATACCAAAGCCAGATAAAGATTCCACAAGAAAAGAATATTACAGACCAATCTCTCTCATGAACATAGATGCAAAAATTCTCAACAAAATACTTGCAAATCGAATCCAACAGCATATCAAAAGACTTATACATCACCACCAAGTGGGATTTATTCCTGGTATGCAAGTCTGGTTCAACATAAGAAAATCAATCAATGTAATAAATACACCACATTAACAAATTGAAGGAACAAAACCACATGATTATCTCAATAGATGCAGAAAAGGCATTTGACAAAACCCAACATCCTTTTTTGATAAAAATACTTCAAAAGATAGGAATAAAAGGGAAATTCCTCAATATGATAAAAGGCATATATGAAAAACCCACAGCCAACATCATACTCAATGGGGAAAGGTTAAAAGCTTTCCCCCTAAGATCAGGAACAAGACTAGGATGCCCACTGTCACCATTGTTATTCAACATTGTACTAGAAGTTCTAGCTAGGGCAATTAGACAAGACAAAAAAATTAAAGGCGTCCAAATAGGAAAAGAGGAAGTAAAACTCTCACTGTTTGCGGATGACATGATCCTGTATTTAGAAAATCCTGAAGTATCCACAACAAAGCTACTTGAACTATTAAACGAATTCAACAGTGGCAGGATACAAGATCAACACGCAAAAATCAGTAATGTTTTTGTACACTAGTACTGAACAATATGAGGAGGAAATCAGGAGGAAAATTCCATTTTCAATAGCAACAAAAAGACTCAAATACCTAGGAGTTAATTTAACCAAAGAAGTACAGGATCTATATGCAGAAAACTGCAAAACAATGCTAAAAGAAATTTATAAAGACATAACAAATGGAAAGACATTCCGTGTTCATGGATTGGAAGAATAAATATCTTGAAGATGTCAATCTTGCCCAAACTGATTTATAGATTCAATGTAATACCAATCAAAATGCCAACAGCTTACTTTACAGAATTAGAGAAGGCAATTACCAAATTCATCTGGAAGGGTAAGTGCACCCGAATAGCCAAAAGTATTCTAAAAAAGAAGAGCAATCTGGGAGGAATTTCACTGCCTGACCTTGAAACATATTACAAAGCTACAGTGGTCAAACAGCATGGTGCATATAGACATATTGATCAGTGGAATAGAATTGAGAATCCAGAAATATACCCTCACCTATACAGTCAACTGGTTTTTGACAAACCTACCAAGCCCATGCTAATGGGAAAAAACAGTCTCTTCAACAAATGGTGTTGGGAGAACTGGATATCTATAACCAAAAGAATGAAAGAGGACCCCTATCTCACCCCCTATACAAGAATCAACTCAAAATAGATCAAAGATCTAAATATAAAAGCCAGGACCATAAAACTACTAGAAGAAAATGTAGGGAAACATCTTCAAGACCTTGTAGTAAGTGGTGGTTTCTTGGACCTTACACCCAAAGCATGTGCAACAAAAGAAAAAGTAGATAAATAGGACCTCCTCACAATTAAACACTTTTGTACCTCAGAGGACTTTGTCAGAAGGGTGAAAAGGCAGCCAACTCAATGGGAAAAAATATTTGGAAATCACATATCATATCTGATAAGGGTTTAATATCCAGGATATATAAAGAGATGTTACAACTCAACAATAAAAAGACAAATGACCCAATTAAAAAATGGGCTAAAGACTTGAATAGATATTTCTCCGAAGAAGAAATACAAATGGCAAAAAAACACATGAAGAAATGCTCAACATCATTCATGATTAGGGAAATGCAAATCAAAACTACAATGAGATATCATTTCACACCTATCAGAATAGCCACTATTAAAAAGACAGAGAACTACAAGTGTTGGAGAGGATGTGGAGAGAGAGGAACACTTCTTCACTGTTGGTGGGATTGCAGGATGGTACAACCACTATGGAGGACTGTTTGGCACTTCCTAAAGAAGTTGAATATACACTTGCCATGTGACCCTGCAATACCACTGCTGGGTATATACCCAGAAGAACTGAGAGCAGTGACATGAACAGACATCTGCACACTGATGTTCATAGCCACATTATTCACCATTGCCAAAAGTTGGAAACAACCCAGGTGTCCATCAACAGATGAATGGATAAACCAATTGTGGTCTGTTCACACGATGGAATATTATGCAGCTGTAAGAAGAAATGAAGTCATAAAGCATATGGCAACATGGATGAACCTGGAGGACATTATGTTGAGTGAAGCAAGCCAGACACAAAAGGACAAATACTATATGAATATGTTACTATGAACCAAATATATTGTGTAATATATTGTTTGATTAAAAAAAATTTTTATATGTATCCATTACATTTAATTGAGAAATGTATATATTTATTCTTCAGTGTTTACTTTTTAGTTTTTTTTTTTTTTTTAAAGATTTTATTTATTTATTCATTTATCCCCCCATTGCTGCTTGCGCTCGCAGGGTCTGCCAACCACGCCACGTGGGCGGGCCCGCCCCCACCAGGAGGCCCCGGGAACCGAACCCGGGGCCTCCCACATGGCAAACGGGAGCCCCACTGATTGAGCCACAGCCGTCTCCCGACTTTTTAGTTTTTAATTGTTTATATTTTCAATTATTAAATGTACAAAATAAAGTTAAAAAAATGTTAAAAAAAAAAAAAAAAAGGATATAATACTTTCATATAGTTGTTTAAGCTTTGCTTTCATGGCTTAACTTTGTTCCTAAGATTATTCTGTGTGGTTGTGTATGTGGCCACAGTTTCTTAATTTTGACATATATGACATAGTGTATCAACATGAATATATACCACAGCTTATCTGTTGAGCATTCATGTTTTCTTTTTTGTTATGTATGTTCTGTTTTAGTTTTACATTTTTTTTTTTTTTTTTGCTATTGTATACGCTGCTGTAATATTTTTTGTGCCCATCTTGTGCACATGTGCAAGAGTTTCTCCTAGGAGAGGAATTTCTGGATCCTATGCAGTGACAACATTCACTTTTACATGGTAAGGCAAGATTATTTTCAAAAAATTGTTGTACCACTTTATGCTCTCACCAGTGATATACAAGAGAGTCAAAAATCTACAAGTTCTCCAATTGGCATTAACTGTTTTGGGAAGTGAGTAACAATATGTAACTAAAGTCTTAAAATTGCTTGGTTTTGGCCTATATGTTCATCTTCTTAAAAGAAATAATCTGACATAGTGTTGGAATAACCTAGGGCTCAGTTCTCGATTTTTCTCTGTGTCTGTACTTCTCTCTCGTGGCAGTCCATCTAGTCTCCTGGCTTTAAATACCTTGTCTAAGCTAATGAAGCTCAAATATCTGTTTCCAATTCACACTTTTCTGAACTCCAAACTTTATTAAAAGGATATAATACTTTTAGATAGTTGTTTAGGACTTGGGTACTAAATGGATGACTTAAAAATATATCTCAAACTTAACACACCCAGAATGTTTACTGCCTCATTTTATCCCCACCACATCTGCTTTATCCTTAGCCTATCTCAGTTGATCAAAATTCCTTCAAAAAATCTTAGAGTCATTATTAACTCCTCTTTTTCGCTCATACCCTATGTCTAGTGTGTCCACCAAAATGCTGTTGTATCCATGTTCAAAATATATCTAGACTTCTGCTTCTGGTCATCATAGAGTAACCGATCTGAACTTGTTCTTCTGCATTGGACTTGCTAAAAACAACTATAAAATTGATTAGATATATGAAGCACCTGTTGAAAAGTGTTGGAAAATAGGCAGTGCAGGAATATTCCCCTGCTTAGAGAAGGAAAACACACAAAGGTAGCCCTCTGATTACCCTGGTTCTCCGCTTGAGGACAAATTCCTGACCACAGGATAGACAATTGGAACCTTGAGATGGCAAAGGCAGAGATTGGTCTTTGGGCTCGGCTCCTGAATTAGCTGGAATTTGCAAAATAAGTTACAGGAGAAGAGAGAACAGCACTGAGGGGGGGAGGCAGCAGAAGTCTGGGTGGGTGTTTCCCACAGTTCCTTGGCGAATAAATGGACTACATTTGTACTGGGCAAGACTTTGGTAAGGCCTGGTGGAGTGTGACTATAACAAGTTTTATAGAATAAAGATACTTATTAGCCATACAATTTTGGGCAACATTGGCATTCCAGCCCAGCCAGAGTGGAGAGACCTGGTTGACACAACAGGTATTCAATTAAAGATACCAGAAAAACGTGCCTTAGGAGTAAAGACTACATCCTAGAGGAAGGGTGTATGTGTCTTGGTCCAATCAGGAGACAGAAACCACACAGTAATTTGAATAATTTAAAGAGTGGTTAGTCTAGTAGGGCAGTAACTGTGAAATGTAACATGAACTCTAATTGGACACCCTAGAGCTGAAGGAAATTACCCAAAGGAGAGACAAACTTGGAAAAGGGATTTCCTGTCTAAGCCTGGGATTTAGACCTTATTAGAGACTTTGTGGTTGCAGCCCACTGAATGGTAGAGAGGTTCAGTGGATTGCCTGGACCAGAAGTAGTTCATCAGTGCCAGGTCATGGGAGAAAACCCTTTGGGATGCAGGCCAACCGGGGCTTATTCATGAGTGCTCAGAGGGTGTTGGGAGCCTTTGTGCTGCCAGGGTGATGCATAATGTGTGGTTTCTGTGTTGAACTGTATGTGGGAAACAATCCTCTTGGGCACAGGTGAGCTGAGGGAATCAGCCACTTCTGGTACAAGGTCTGGAGTATACCGGTGTCTGTGTCAGGAGGACTGCCATGAGGTGGTCACTGGTTTTGGACTTGGACATCAGAGTCATTGAAGGACTATGCTTTGCTTTGCTGCTGGGGCCGAGTGCCACTGGTGTTCCCACATACAGCTACCACTGACGGATGATGCAGCATAAGCAAGAAAAGCAAAATGCAGCATATTCAAATCAGGAAGAGAAAGCCTCTCTCTCCAACAGTATCCCTCCAGCACTCTCTACCGTGAAACTTAAGATTGTGCTCAATGTAAAAAGAGGTCAGTCCATTATCTCAGAGCAAGTACTGAAAAGTAAATTTGGATTTGAGGCAGTAGACTGGCACAAGGAGCTAGACTTGACCTGCCCAACATGGCCTAAAACCAAGCCAGTAAATTATCTGCCTGCTAGAACCAAGCTTTTAACACTCTTCAAACAAATACAACACAATTCAGACTCCTTAAAACAAATCATCCACAAGTCAGCATCCAGTAAAAATCATTGGACAAATGAAGATGCAGGAAAGTGTGACTTAAAATCCAGAATAAAAAATCACTAGCAATGTACCTTGAGATGATATTGATGTTAGAATTAGAAAATAAGAACATTTAAAGCTTATTAAAGAAAAATATGGTCTTACTGAATTGGATGGGGAATCTATGCAGAAAAAATGGAAACTATAAAAAAATCAAATGGAAATTTAAGAACTGATGAAGTACAGTCTCTGAAATGAATATATTTATGTGAGGGCTTAAAAGCAGACTGGAGTGGCAGAAGAAAAGTTTAATAAGCTAGAAGTCATGTTAATAGAAATTATTAGGAAAAAAAATAGGGAAAAATGAACAAAGCCTCAGTGACTTGGCAATATTAAGCTATTTAACATAAGTATAATAGGAGTTCCCGAAGAAGGAAAGGGTGGAAGAATGTGGCAGAAAAAGAGATTTGAAAAAAATAATGCTTGAAAATTTCCCAAAACTTGGTGAAAAACATCAATCTTCAGATCCAAGAAGCTCAGTGAATCTCAGCAAGGATAGAGAAAAAGAAAACCATATATAGGTACATCGTAGCCTATCTGCTGAAATTAAAAGAAATCTCGAAAGCAGCAGCAGGAGAAAGGAGAGGGAACATGTCATAGACGGAAGCAGTAGGAATGATGGCCGAGTTCTCATCAGAAGCAACACAAACCAGAAGCGATGCAATGACATCTTTGAGGGTTTTTTTTTGTTTTTTTTTTTTTTATTGTGGGTAAAAATCAAAGTTTTTACAATACATACCAATATTTGTAAAATGTCTTTGAGGTTTAAAAAAGAGAGAGACTGGAAAAGGAAAAACAAACTTGTTAATTTAGAATTCTTTGTTCAAGCAAAAATATCCTTTGAAAGTTAAGGTGAAATAAATAAACTTTCAGATAAATGAAAGTTGAAAATTTTATTAGGGAGGAGAAATTTTTCAGAAACCTAGTAGACTTCTGAAGAGGTCCCCTTATTTAGTCAGATGCCCATGCTGAATAGCAAGGCAGGCAGAGAAAGCAAGGATCTGTCTGGCATTTTCATCTTCGTGATTGGATGCTTTCGGTCATCAAGGAATAGAGCAAGTAGGGCAGAGAAATCAGTTATTGTCTAGGTAATCAGGAGTGTTTGCAACACATGGATTAAATTACTTTTATAATTAGGAACAAGCAACAAGGTTATTAATGTGGTACAAGTAAAGCAGAAAAGAAGTCACTTGTTAGGTTTCAACCTTTTTTTTTTTTTTTTTTTCGAAATCTTTTTTTCTGCCACAAGAACATTGTGTAGAGAACAGATTCTTAGCAGGATTTTATAGAAAGCCTATAGAAACCATCTTGTATTTTCTCATCAGTATGGTAGTCCAGGCACCATTCTAGGCACTGAGCATAAAAAAGATAAGAAGTATGTCTTGACCTTAGTCTCTTGGGGAGATAAACAGGCAACTCTTAGTGGTTTTTAGCAGTCATCTTCTAGGTAGCATGTCATCTGTTTTAGAGAATGAATGACTTTTCTTGGGAAATACTGTTTAGGAAGCTGGTTAGGAAGCAATTAATTTCACAGAATAATAGTAGCAGCAATAATGGTTGTGGCTGTCCTTTTGGGAGGGCCAGGGGCTATCCTAAGTGCTTTTACATCTCCCATCAACCTTATATGTTAAGTGTTATTTTTATTTCATTTTATTAAGGCTTAGATAAAGAACTTGTCCAAGGGTTCTCAAATCAATAAGAGGCAAAACTACGATTCAAATCTAGGACAGCCTGACTCCAAAACCAGCAAGTTAACAAAATACACCATCTCTGTAGGTTGACTTGCAATTTCTTGATTAAATGTATATTAACTTTCCAGTAGGTTCTAAAGTTGACTCCTACCAGGCATTCTTGAAAGAGTTGCATGTGTATATAACTGTGTTTTGCTTGAGAAGTATTCTCATAGGGGAACCATTTGCTGTAATGTAATTTGGATTCATTCAAGTCATCTGCAAGAGAATGTTGACTCTGTCTTTGGTGTGTTTACATTTAATTTTCTCATATAATCTCTAGAAGTCAGACAGATAATTTAATTTTCTGGTAATTTTATACCTGTCAAAATTAAGAGAACTGGCTGCTGCTATCAGTATGCTCTGTGACCCTAGTAAAAGTGCTTAAGTTCTCTGGGCTTCAGTTTCCTCATTTGTTTTAAAAGGGCAGATGAGGTTAGATTGATCTGAGCTTCCTTACATATTAAAATTAAACTGCATTCTCAATTCACTGACCTTTTGGTTTTTAAATGATTTAAGAATCTAGACATAAATATTTAATGAACAAATTAAATTCACCTAAGTTCAGAGGACATCTCAGTCAATGTAAACAGCATCTAATTTGCGTGAAGCAGAAAAGGTTTTCCATGTGAGTGGAGCTGCAAAGTATTTAATAGATAAAATTTTGACTGACCCCTTGATAAAAATGCTTGTGTCTAAACTAGCAGTGAGTCATTGTGTAGAGACAGGAGAACAAGCAGAATTTTCATTAAGAGCTGAATCTGAGAGTGGGTGAAGGAGAGGTAGCTTATGTGGGAACAAAGGTCTATTAGCGTTATGCTTTGCCATCCTGTTCATACAGAACTATTGCAGTTCAATACAAGCAGTAGCAATACTATAGTAGAAAAAGATGCACTTATAGGACCTTTGCGTGTGCTCTGTTCTGCTGGCAAATGGAGAAAGAGAACTAGGATGGTGCTCGGAGGCTTTTTAATGGTCAGGTTTGAAAGCAACACACATGGCTTTGCCTCACATTCCTTTAGTCAGAACTCAGCCACGTGGCCACATCTTACTCTAAGAGGAATTGGGAATTGTAGTAGAGCGTTGTGCTCAGGAAGAAGGAAAGTAGATACATAGATACACAAATATATGTAAAACTAAGCAAATGAAAAAAATCAGTCTAGTTACTAATTCTAGGAAAACCAGCTGTACAAAGAGGGAAACCAAAATAATGGTAAAGATAATGATGGCTATCATTTATTGTGTACTGTGTACCAGGTACTATTCTTTCCTCACATTTTTTTGTGTGTGCTAATTTTCTCAATAATTCTATGAGGTCAATACTATTATTGTCCCCATTTTACAGAGGATTGTTGTTTTCACCAAAAATGTTGGTAGTACTGTGTTGGGCAAATGGGATGGGGAGTGAGGAGAATGGAATAAGAACCAAACATCATTTTTTTATAGTAGGAAATCTAAATAATGTCAGAATTAATGTCTATATTACATAATATCAATTAATCCGTCAAGACTGGCAGTATAAGCATGCTATTTGGGAATATGGAGGTAAATACCAGTAGAGACAACTAAAAAAAAGTTGAAACTTCTCAGGGTGACCAATTCAAGTGGGATATGGGGTTGCTCTCATAATATTGCACTTTCCAAACTGTGTTGATTAGAAATACATGTACAGTAACTCTTACTGTAAGAGTGTAGGCAGCAAAGCTAGTCTTGTGGGGGCAGATATGGCTCAAATGGTTGGGCATTTGTCTCCCATATGGAGGGACCTGGGTTCGATGCCTGGGACCTCCTGGTGAAAATAAAGAAAAAAAATAGAAGGCACACAGGCCACCAGGCCCTGTGAGCAGGTGAGACCTCCAAGCCCTGCACGTGGGTGCGCTGTCAGGCCCCGCTGAGCCATGCAGCAAGATGATGACACAACAGGAGAATGACACAAGGGAGAGCCAAGACGAGACATGCCAAAAAACCAGGAGCTAAGGTGGCACAGGTGGTAGGACGCCTCTCTCCCACATCAGAGGTTGCCAGGATTGAAGTTCCCAGGATTGAATCCCGGTGAAGACAGGAGGAGTAGGATGAGGGGAGAGGGCAGGAAACAGACACAGAGAATTGCCCAGAGAATGGACACAAAAATGGATAAAAGTAAATAAATCTTTAAAAAAAAAAAAAAAGAATATATACTGCTGAAATTAGATTAGTGGTTATTAGAAAAAAAAAAAAGCTAGTCTTGGATGCAGCATGGTTGTTTTTTCAAACCAGCCCCCTGCTCTGTTCTTACCTAGTATCTTGGGAAGTGGCACCTAGCTACATGATTTACTCAATACCAATTTATGGAAGTTCTTGTATGATTTGATTTTCATCCAGTAGAATTCAATGCAGTTATAGCTCAGTGGACCTTTATAGTAAGCACACCCTTACCAGCACCTAAGTCTGAATCAAGAAACAACATGACCAGTATCCCAGAAGTCCCTTCCAGCCACTTTTCTCCAAGTGTCAACCACTTTCCTGACTTCTAACTTCAAGGCTGGTTTTCGAACCACATCCAGTAGTTATCTAACATATACATATAAACATATACGTTCACATATCTCTTATAAGTAAATACTATGTAAAAGCATGCATACTTATACCTGCATATATACATTTATGCATTTATAATATTTGGGGAGAGATGCAATTTTGTTTCTGGCTTCCCAAGACAATACATTTAAATTTGTTGAGATCTCCTACTGATAGATATTGATTGTATAAGAAGCATATCCATTTATTTTCCATTTATGATTTCTAAGTACTTGGTTTTAAAGGTATATTTAATATGGAAACTTTTATTCTAGGTCCAGTGGCATTGCAGAGCACGAATGGTTGCAGGGGCCAATTTTTACATTGTTGGACGAGACCCTGCTGGCATGCCTCATCCAGAAACAGGGAAGGATCTTTATGAGCCAACTCATGGTGCCAAAGTGCTGACAATGGCCCCTGGCCTAATCACTTTGGAAATAGTTCCCTTTCGAGTTGCAGCTTACAACAAGAAGAAGAAGCGTATGGACTACTATGACTCTGAACAGTAAGTTTTTCATTTTCTGCACAATTTTATGAAACATCTTCTGATCTAAGCTTAAGCTGTTCCTAGGGCTTTAGCATATTATCTTATTTTCACAACAATTTTACTGAACACAGGCTTTGTTGTACCCATTTCAGAGAAAGGCAAACTAAGGAAACTTATTTTTCAATATTCTAGAAGCTAGAAGTAGAAATAAAATTGAATCTACTTTTATGGCTCATGGTTTCAGGAGCTTTGTTATGTCTTTAAGGACATTTTTTTGTCTACCATGTGTGCTGTTGCTTACTGAGCATATAGTAGATTACTCTGGTAAGCCCAGGGCATCTACCTAGAGAGAGAAAGTTTAGCTAATTGAGCAATTGCTATGTGACAGACACTGTCCTAATTGCTTTAAGGTTCTTGTATTAGTTTGCCACAATGGGTGCCAATGCAAAGTACCAGAAATCTGTTGGCTTTTATAAAGGGTATTTATTTGGGTTACAAGGCCCTAAAGATTCCAGCTCAAGGTTGGTTTCTCACCAAAGTCAGTTGCCACGTGTTGAAGCAAGATGGTTGCCAGTCTCTGTGAGGATTCAGCCTTCCCCTCTGGTCCTCCTCTCTCAGCTGCAGGCTGGCACATGGCTTGTCTCTCAGGGCTGCTTCTCTCTCCTGACATAGGGCTCATGTCTTTCTGGGCTTTCTGTGTCAGTCTCAGCTCTCTTCCCAAGGTCAGCTGTAAGCTATCAGGAAAATGGCTCATCTCTCCCTGGGGCCTTAGCTGTTTGAGCCTTCTCCTTTCTGTCACATGGCAGGATCAAAATTAAAAAGTTCTCTCCTCTTCCCTTGTGCATCTTCTGGAGTGAGTGTCCATTTATATCAACCCACCGAGGGGCTGGGAACTCAACCTGAATCACGCCATACTGACATAGCCCAATCAGAAGCCTTAAATTGATTTTTATCAAGTAAATGTAATCAGAGGCCCCTCACTGAATTTAATACCACCAAAGAGTATTACACCCAGAGGGATAGATTAGTTTACAAACATAAACTTTCTTTTTTGGGGATTCACAAAAATAATCTCAAACTGTTGCAGTACTGAATTATTTATTCCCCACAACAACCGTGAGATACGTGCTATTATCCCTGTTTCATAGATGAGTAGCCTGAGGCATACAAGGTCAAATAAACCTTGTATAAGGTCACTGAACCAGTAAATGGCAGCCCAGTAGTTGAACCCAAGTCTGGTTCCAGAGCCTGTGCTCTTAATTACTAAGAGTGCAGCTTTCTTCAGTGATCTCAGGAGGGACAAAATACTAACAAACTTAGTGCAAATTATTGGTAGTATTGAACATATCTATCTTCTTTTGACTGACAAATTGTATTAATTTCTTTCTATAGATAATATATATAGATAGTATGCTCTGTAAGTTTAAAATGGCAGCATGAATTTGTAGAAATAGAACTTACAGTTTTAGCCCTGCCCTTGCTATGTGACCTTGAGAGTCATATGGCTTCTCTGACCTTGTTCCCTTCTCTCTAAATGATGGCAGTGGGCAAGATGGTTCCCTGCTAGCTCAAAATCTGTAGTTTGTTCCCTGATCTGTGGCACCTAATTATTTCTGCACCTTAGTAGTTTCATGTACATATGCATTGTTTTGTGGATTGACCTTTATTTATGGTACAATTTACATCTGCTTTTTTAGTACAAATTACAGTTCATGTTCAGCAGGTAGAAAAGATAAATTTCCTTTTTTTATTTGTTTTATCAGTGTCACATCTACTGACAGGTAATGACTAACTGAAAATTGCCCATGGCCTAACAACCTTTAATCGGAAAGCTTCTCCTCCTCTCCCCCGCCCCCCCCCCCCGTGGTGCTTTTGATAGTAGCATCTGTATATAAGAATGCTGCTGATCCTGTGTCCTCATTGGGTGGGGCCTATTTTGTAACTGTGGGAAAAGAAAGAAAAAGTAACATTTTGAAATTGAAAAGAACATTCTTTTGTTTTTAAAAGATTCAAACTTTGGTGTCATTTAATTTCTTTGAGATAAAATATAAGTTTCATGGATAAAGAAATAAATACTACTAATAGTGTAGTTTGGGGGATTTATTGGCTTCTCGCTTAATGATATAAATAATCTGGAAGAGAAAATGCATACTTTTTAATTGATAGCAGGCTTTTCTGAGTGAATTGTATAGCTAAAATACAGGAAAATCTCATGATACTGAGTAAACAGAAGAGGTGTGGGCAAGTATAAAAAGGACTTCAGTTGTTACCTATGGCCCAGGTGTACAATTCAAGACAGGAGCTATTCTAGACTATATTTTACGAATATCTGAAATGTTGCTCAGATATCAAGATACTTCTGAACCACATCAGGAGAAGAATTTGCAACAAAACAGAACTTTCTTACCCTTGTACAAAATCAGAGTTTGCCAATACCTGGAAGTAGTTCTCAATTGTGTTTTGTTTTTGCCCAAGAAAAAATATATCAATTATAAATATATATGCACACTCATGTGTATTTTACAGTTTCACTGTCCAATGAACAACAACAACAAAAAACAGCTGCAGAGGTGTGCTGAGCATTGTGAATGGGCTTTTTCTATGAAAAGGATACCTAGAAAGTTTAAAAAAAATTTTTAAGAAAGTTTAATTTACTTATAGTAAACTTTGAATTATATCATCACTAAAGGTAAATGAAATTGAAAATATATGAAAATATAAAATTTAGAGAAGTAAAATAGTTTTGGGTATAATCCTGTCCTTTTGTGGTTAAAATTATGTAGGGCTATCACCAGAAATTCTGGGGGTGAGCAGGGGAGGCTCCACGTTGGTAATTCTTGTAAAAGCTCCCTAGCTGAGAACCCTTGAGGGAGGGTAGCAGTGCCTCCTACATATCTATAAAACATAGTGTCAGAGATGAAATGCTGGGTTGGGCACCCCTTGTTTCTCACCCAGCATGTGGTTTATTTGTTTAGTTTGAGTCCCAGATGTTATGAACATAATCTTGTCCAAGAGTGACAATTAGCTGCATTAAATTAAATCACTTATAGAGTGGCAGTGAAGAATGAGAGGAGAGAGCAAGAATCCTTCTGCTAGTGGCCAAATACTTAAATCTTAGGTAATTTTCCATTTTGATGAGTTAGGAAAACAAGCAAAACTAAAAAGATTTGAGCTTTTCTTGTACACTTTCCCTTGGGCCGAAATGTTTCGTTACTGTGTACTCTTTGTATCATCAGCTGGTTTAATCATATGCAGGATCCTAAAACCCATCTGTATGTAGTTGACTAAAGTGCTGGTAAGCCCTTGATAACTTTCATGTTTTGTTAAATCTGTGAAGTATTGCTTTAAGTCTCTCTTTTAATCATTCAAAAGCTAAATAATTACCTCAGTTCTCATAAGATTTTCCAAAGATGGAATTCTATATTAGTTGCATGAGTGGCTCATTTTCTTGGAATTTTTTGGGGTTACCAAATCTTAACAAGTTGTAACTTGGGAAGCTTTAAAACTGCCTTAGTTTTCTAACTTTTTGATTTGTGTTCAAATATAATTAAGTTGATGGAAATATGTTGGAAAGTGATTAAAATTTTGTGGGAAGGCAATAGTCTTTGATGTAGTGAGAAAACAGTTATTAATCATGCACATATGAGGTTGTCTTATGTTTGATTAATGGACATTATTCAATGCCAGCTGTTATATAATTAATGATTTTGTAGTTTTTTATTTGAGTAAATACCAGTGTTAGACAAGGTTTGGGGGGTGGGGAACAAATTTCATGAAGATTTCAGGCAAGATATTGATAGGAATTATAATAAAAATCATCTGTTTACATTTAGGAAGTTAAGGAGGTTCATATTAGCTAAAATACTGACTCAAGGACTTTACAGGATTAAAGTCCATTCTTTCAGATATTTTTAACAAGCTTTTAGGGATAATTTGGTTATCCTAATTAGTTTTCTTCTTTATGTAATATATTTTCTTTGTATCTTAGTATATAAATGCAAATACATGATTCACATTTTTGAAATGGCGCCTCTGGATTGGGGGAAGAACTATGGACTAGAGTGGACTTGATGGTATTCTCTTGCTCACATATGGTGATTCTTGCAATGCAAGAAATTATAACAATGAGGTGGAGCCAGTGGCCACTTGACAGTTTTTTGGGTAGGGAGGGGATGAGCAGTTGAAATACAGGGGTTTCTTTGGGAGTTGGAGGTTGTCCTGAGTACTGTTGTGGCAATGGATGTAGGCCATTTTAAATCAGCACACACCACTCAGAACTGAGTGGGAGAGAGTGTGGTCTACAGTGTGAACTGTGGTCTATGGTTGGTGGCAAGGCTCCAGGAGATGTAAGTTCATTGAGGTTGGTGGGCCACACTATGGGAGATGTTTGTGTTGGATGTGGTGGGAGGTGTGGGAGGTGGGCAACATGGGAATCCGAGTGGGTTCCGTATAATATTTTAGGTAATCTAAGCACCTCTTAAAATATATGTATATATATATATATAAAATAACATTTTTGTAAGCAAATACACATATATGCATATATATTTATATATCATTTTACAAATGTTTGTATGTATTGTGAGAATTTTGATTTTTACCCATAATAAAAAAAAAAAAAAAAAAAAGGAGAGAGAGCACACATGAGGGAATGGGTAAATTTAAGGGACAGATGGCGTAAATGTTTGTGAGTTGGTTATTTCTATATTATCGATAGAGTATTCTCTTTTATGTCTTTAATGCTACAGTATGCCATAAATCATGTCCTGTTTGTGAAATTTATAAAATCATTGTTATTGTAGGCATCCTTCAAGGCTTTTTGAGAAATTCTTCCCTTTTTTATACATTCCACAGGAAAGCTTATCTATTCTTTGGTTAACATGTGGTGACACTAAAAGCATCCTTCAGTGTTTCCAAATTACTAATTGTATTAGTTTTCTATTGCTGCTAAAAAATTACCATGTACTTAGTGTCTTAAAACAACCCCTATTTATTATCTCACAGTTTTGTAAGTTTTAAGTCTGGGTGGGCTCATATGAGTTCTTTGGCTAGGCTGAACTCTTACCTGAGGCTCTGGGATGAATCTACTTCCAAGTTTATCCTTGTTGGTAGAATTCAGTTTTTTACAGTTGTAGGACTGAGGACCTACAATTTCTTGCTGGATGTCGCCTGAAGATTGCTCTCTCTTCCTAGAGGCCACTCTCATGTCCTTCATTGTGGCCCTCCCCCCATCTCAGCAGTGGAGAACATCCGTCCTGTTGATTCCCTCTCATGCTTCATATCTCTTTGACTTCTCCTTTGGTACTTACTGGAGAAAATTCTGTTTTTGAAGGACTCAAGTGAAGAGGTTAGATCTACCCAGATAATCTCATTACCAAAAGGTTAACTGATGAGAAACCTTGATTATACCTGCAAAATCCTTTTGTCATATAATGACATAATCATGGGAGTAAAGCCAGGGGGCAAAGCCATGGTGCCCTCTTAGAATTTTGTTTACCACACTAATGGACATTTCTGCTTTGATTTCTTGTATTACTTAAAAGGTCCAGAATGTACTTTGTCTTTCCCTCTACATCTCCAAATCCTAAATAGTCTTGGTTCCTTGTTCTTCCCCATTCCATAGAACCTTGAAGTCCTTTGTCCCTTTACCTTTTCTGCATATTAAATGTCTTGTCATATTGTTCACTGAAATAATTCTTGTATGAATTTTTTCCGTCCCTCTCCTGCCACATAGTTTTTCAATTAGGATACTGAGGAACTGTCTTCTCCATTAATTCATGAAATGCTTTGTTTTTGTTTATTTTTATGTTTCTTTGAAAACTTTTACAAGTCTGACTGTAATTGCTTGAATTTAACAATGTGTCATCATGTGTTTGTGGAATTTTTACATATTTTAGTGTGGGGAATACTACATGACTGTTAATAGACAAAATTTAAAATATATAGCATTGCCTTTGTCTTACTATGCATATGAATTCCTATTAGGGATAGTACTAGAATGTCTATTTTTGAAAATCAAATTATATATTACATATATTGTATATTGTAGTGAAATCATTGTGGAATAATGAAATAAGTACAATAGTTTATGACTTTGCTATGTTTTTATTCGTTTAGTAACTATTGGTTGAGCCTTTACTGTGTTATGGATTTGGGTGCTGTTGTTGGAAAGAGGCAGATTTTGTCATTGACTTATGGGACTTACATTCTAGGGAAGAAAACAGACAGTAAACCACTAATAACACAGTTAGTTAGGGGGAGGTAAGTGCTTTGCAGGAGACTTGTGGGAAGCTGTGCTAGCACTTGGTGAGGGTTCTGACCAAGTCTTGGGGTATCAGGGATGGGTTACTGGAGCAAGTGATATTTAGGCAGAGCTCCAAAAGTTCAGTAGGCATTTCCTTTGCAAAGAAGGTGGTCATAGTATTCTGGACAAATGGATTAGCACATGCAAAGGGCCTGAGGTGGGAAGGATCATAGAGTGTTTGGAAAGAAGGCTAGGCAGGGGCAGAACAGAGAATGGAAGGGTGATGATGAGTTATGTAGTCAGGAGCAGATAAGGTCGTTCTTTGAAAAGGAGGAACTGGAATAGATTTGCACTTTTTAAAAATGGTGTTCTTACAATGTGGAATGGATGTAAGGAAGTTCAGGTTTCTGGTATTGAGGTAGACTAGATTTTACAGATTGACTCTCCCAAGAAAGTAATTAAAAATGCTGAACAAAATAAAACATTTTTGTAGAAGTTTTGTGGAGCCGACGAAATGATGTTAAGAACTGTGAGACCAAATCCTTAAGTTCCCTCAGTTAGAACGTCTGGTAAGCTGAATATTGAAGCTGCTTTTGCCCTGGTGGGCCTAGCAAACTTGAGTGTTGATATTCATGACCTTATAGGGTGGGGTAGGGAGGCACAGAAAACACACCTCTGGGCCTGACTGAGGGTGGGAGTCCAGCAGGAAACACTTCCATTAAACTGAGACACTCCCCCCCCCATGTTAAGTATAAGGGAGTACCCTGAAGTGACCCTGATCCATTCTTCTGTCCCAGGGGACAGTGAGCAGAGCATTGAGTTTTAAGCTCAAAAAGCTTAAAGCTCTGCTCAAATGGGTCAAATTCATATTGCCTGAGTGATATATTTAAAACAGGTTCTTAACCAGGGGTCCACAGACCCCTTTGGGGGGGGCGGTATGTGAGCTTTAATTGAAAAAAATCACCTTATCTTTATTTTCTCTGACCTCTAACTGAAATCTAGCATTTCCTTCACTTATAAATGTATGTAATAAATTACAATAGTATTCATTTCATATCACATTATAGTTGTTGCATATCTCAAAAAAATTGCTTATTCTCATCCATACTTTGAAATTGTGGTAGTTGTTAGACCTGACACTAGTTGAGTGTCATAAAACTATCTGCTGCTACATTCTAAGAAGGGGTCTCTGGTTTTCACCTGACTGGCAAAGGGGTCTGTGGAGCAAAAAAAGGTTAAGAACCTCTGATTTAAAACAAAAAAACAAAAAAACCTCTGCCATGAAATTTGTTTCAGATGGATTTTGACTAGATATGCTTTCAAATATACAAACTTACTGAAAAATTTCAGTTAGAATTGACATCAAGGGAACAAAGCACCACAGCAAGAAACAGTAGGAACTACAGATAGCAGAAGCAGGTCTGCAGAGACTTCAAAAACTAGAATTACCAGGCATAAATTACAAAATAACTATGTGTGCAGTGTTTATAAAGATAAGTTTGAAAATATCCAGTAAGGAACATAAAAATATAAAAATAACCTAGTAGTTTAGAAAAGAGAAAGAGAGGAGGGGAGGCCACTTTAAAGGCCTATATCTAGTGCAGGCAAGAGTTGCGTCAGGGGGATTAGAAGAAATGGATTGATTCAAAAGATCTTTAGGAGCCACAGTCAGTAGGACTTATAAAGTATAATTGCTATATTAAGTGAAAGCTGATATTTTCCCTTAATAAATTCATAAATTTAATCTTCTTCCTCCTTCTTCTATTTCAAAACAAATAGACAATAATAAAAAAACAGTTTAATTCAGCATTCTTCTCTAGGATTCCACAGGTGACAAGCAAGTGTTTTTATTGGAAAGAATTAGTGTTTCTAACAATATCGTTCATTATTGTACGCAAAGTAAATTTTAAATTTTCCAAAGCAGAAGTGTTTTGACAATGAAAGTGTTGATGGCAAGATTCTGATTCTTGGGAAGCGGCTGTGGCTCAATCAGTAGGGCTCCCGTTTACCATATGGGAGGCCCCGGGTTCGGTTCCCGGGGCCTCCTGGTGAGGGCGGGCCCGCCCGCACGGCGTAGTTGGCTGACCCGGTGAGCACAAGCAGCAAGGGGGGGATGAATGAATAAATAAATAAAATCTTAAAAAAAAAAAAAAAAAAAAAAAAAAAGATTCTGATTCTTATCTTCCATTTCATAAAACAGCTTATAAAGAAAAGATTTTGTGTGCTTTGCTGCCCTAAAAGTCTTTCATCCACCAATTGAAGATTATCATTTTCTCCCCAGTTTTTATGGTAAACTTCCTTCAGTTAGTAATTAAATAGATGACATGGGACTGTGCCTTAGTTGTCTTCATCTTTTTGTAGGGCTCCCCTTTTGAAAGCATTCTAGAGAACTATAAGTCTTTCTAGAAATAAAATAGAAGTAAATCTTCTTTTCTAATGGCTGTTAAAGCTTATAGGCGGGACACCTTAAAGAGATGTTATTGTGATAGTTTCATTATAAAATCAAGCAATACTCATATTCTGCTTTTAATCAATCAGAACATCTGAGAGAGAGAGATGCATTAAACAGTAACCAACAGTGTAAGATAGAGCGATGCTTTATTGCTGCCTGGAGTTTTAGCCCTGATTTAGAACTCTAGTGAACTAAACTAGATTACATGAATGACTTATTTTTGTAATGCCAGGGAAGCCAAAGTAGCCCTGAATCAAAGCAGACCACAAAGGTCTACTCCTTCTCTCTCATCTGAAAGCCTTGACCAGATCTAACCACTCCTGTGTAATGAATGATCAGTACCAGTGAAAAAGTAGGCAGAGTGGATGACAGTTCTGGAGAGACTATTTCCCCCAGGGCCTCTCACCAGAGAAGTCCAAGGTGCTCCTAATACTCCAGCCTGATGAAAGGAAAATAGGCCCCAGTCATGCGTGCTTGTTTTTTCAAAGCCTTTGTTCCTTCTTTGTGGTGAGTGGGGTACCCTGATTTTGACCCATTTTGGAGTGAATGGAGTGAGTTCCCTCTAGAGGCCAACCAATTAGAAAATATGTTCTAGAAAAAAATTATGAAAATATTTAAAAAGGGAAAAATAACATCCATGCCATCACTCATGTATTTGTATGCTTTGCTTTCAGTCTTTTTCTCTACACTTACTTAATATAGTTGAGTTTATAATAGTACTTTGTGTCCTGCTTTTTAATTTAGTTTCGTGGCCATCTTTCCATGCTCTTAAAAATTCTTTGTAAACACTTTAAGGGATCCCTCTTATCAGCATCTATTATAGTGTGCCACAGGCCCCGATGGTGGTGGTGTGAGTGCAGCACAGGGTTGATGAGGACACTTGTGAGGGCTCCCTCCATGCTGGGGAGCAAGACTGGTTGAAGAATGTTCCTCGTAGCACACTCAAGTCCTTCGTTATTTCTGAGAGCAAGTAGCATCTGCTCGTCCCCTCGCTTCCCTCCTTTCCCCTCCCAGATATGGAGTGTAGTTTTTCTATACCTGTATCTTCAATTGCTACAGAATTGAGATCTTGCCATTATCTCAATTCAGACTGAAATAGCCACAAGTTTTGTATTTCTTATGTCTTGGTTTTTCATTCTGTCTTCTTTCTTTTTTTCCTGTGACTATGGCATTTTCTCACTTCTCTTATTTTTTTTTTTTACCCTTTTGGGGTTGATGGGTAGATTTACTTCTTATAGCAATATCAAACCAGAATTTCTTTCTTAACATAACAATTGGCAAGGTTTCTCAGCACAGTACTATTGACATCGTGGGCCAGATAATTCTTTGATATGGGGGATTGTCCTGTGCATTGGAGAGTGTTTAGCAACATCCCTGGCCTCTACCCACTAAATGCTAGTAGATCTCCCGCTCCCCCCCAGTTAACTAAAATTGTCTCAGATATTGCCAAATGTTCCCTAGGTGGCAAAATCATCTCTGTTGATATCATTGGTTTGTAGCAATATTAGGAGTATTTGCTGACCTTATGCCTTTCTTGATTATTTCATCATTTTCACAAGTTAGAATAGGTTCATTTCTTTATTCCATAGATTTTTATTTTCATATTTGGAGTAGTTCTGGGCACCTTTAGCATACTAGAAGTCATGGTTTCTAGATAAACAGTGATCGACACATATATCTCAACAATAGAAAGAAAACAAATCTTGGTACCAAATATAAAAGAGAAATTTTTTATATATAGTTTAGTATAGTTAGGGTAATGTCCCTGTTATGAAGAATATGCTACTTGAGTATCGTACTTGTGTTCATTTAATATTCTGGCTTACCCATGGCTAATTAAGCTGTTTCAGCTTCCGTTTTTCAAAATCTCTCAAATTGTATTATTTCTATCTATATAACTGCTATATTAGTTAAAAGCATTAAACAATAAACCACACTCAGGGATATCAGTGTGCCACTCAAAACAGCCTGTAGCATTCTGAAGAGAGGGGAGTCCTAATACAACCAAAGTTCAGCCATATGTCTCGGACAACATTATTTTATTTGGATGACTGGGTACCTGAGAGCTTCAGGGATTAGCTTCCTGAAAATTGGGGTCCATGTTTGAGTATTCTTCTTTCAGAAGCAGGTGAAAATTATGTACTCTGTCCTTGTTGAAAGCCCATGTATTGAAAATTTTGCACTTCAAGATAACTCATGAGTTTTTTTTTAACCTGTCCAGGGGAACTCAGTTAAAAACCCTTGTTCTACATTTTCTACAATTAAAATTTTCTTGACTCCTTATGGTAAAGGAAATTGAATTGACTCTGTAGTACACTTTAGGACAATCCTGGAAATTCATTTGACTGCTAGGGGCTGTTTCTAGCCTTTCTTAATAAAAGGTACTGGGAGGAAACATGAATTAAGGATTTTGGTTAATTAGATTCCAGTAATTAATTTGTATGTTTCAATCTTTAGTTTGGAAATAAAAATTGTTAAATTTGTTACATATGTTGCCAACCAATGGTTTTTAGTCCTTGGAAAGAAATCCATAAATAACCAGTTACCTGGTTTTGAAGAGTTGACTTTTTAAATCTCATTCCTAAGAAGTCATAGTGTTTTGATATACATTATATATGATCTTTCAAGTTGGATGAAAAGTCACTTAGATACAAAATAATTAGACCCATTTTTAAATTCCCACTATTATTTTTAATTCTATCAGAGAAGGAAGTTTTCCCCTGGCTTCTCTGAATCGCTTATTGGTTGATTGTCTACTTACTTTTTTTTTTTTTTTTTTTTTAAAGCTGTTCTTATTGAAAGTGAAACTTCGAAAGATACACTTGAAGGGACATTTTCTGACCCCTGCTTTTGTCCATGTGAACAACCTGTGCTGGTGGCTCTGATGGCCACATATGTGGACTGAGGGACAGCAGATGGCTGTAAAAATTTAAAATCTTCAGCAAGTGGCCAAGAGCCATTGTAGTCATTGTACTTTGCAGTTAGTCAAGATGCTGGCCACATGTAGTTAGTGAATGCAGGATATTGGATCCCATATAGTCTGCTCAATGGTGGTTTTTTTCCCCGATTGTTCTAGCCCCCCTTCCCTTTGTTCTGTTTGCGGTGAATTACAAGATTCTGTAACAAAGTGGTTTTGAGAAGAAAAAAAAAAGAAAAGTCAAACATACTTATGTTTCTTTTTTCAGATGCATGGGAGACTGGCTAACTTGTGTAATTAAATGATCCTAATTAGCATTACTTTGTAGTGAAATCCTAAGGTCCTTTATTTAGTATTCTTTTCTCCTTCCTGGCAGGTTACTGATTATCCAAAGGTAAATTTCAGAGCTAATTTTATATCATTTCCAGGAATGTTTTGGTTTTTTCTTGATTTAATTATTTCTGTTAAATGGTGTCCATTTAAAGATGTAATTGTGGAAAATATTTGATTACAGATAGTGACTCTTGTGTCAAGTCCTTAGACCTAGCTTCTGATAAAAAGTAAAATCCTTATGTGACAGAGATAGAAATAAAAGGATGAGGCAGAAGGAAATGTGTTTTCTGTACCCGGGGTGGAGTGGAACCACTACCATGTGGAAGGAGAACTCCCCTTTTCATGTGATGGAGAAATGCTTGTGGTATGTGGGGCAGATGAAGTGTGAAATAGCTTTAGGAAAAGAGGTACCCAGAGACCTTGGTTTTAAAATGCAATTTCAGAAGGAATGCAAGCAAACTCTGGCTTTCAGACAGTTTGGCGTTCTGGGGAAAGAAAGGACTTTAATTGGCTTTTTTTCCTTTAATCAAAAGTCAAGGCAGAGTCATCCAACAAGCTGCTCTTTTATTTCTTTCTCATTGCTCTTAAGAAAAGCATTTTATGCATATGACACAAATTTTTAAACCAAAATTTAAAGTTTACATGGCTAGAAAGATCAAAAGTCATAATTTTCTTCAGTGAAGCATATTTAGGGAGCTGATAAGCAAACTTCCTAAGGAAGGTTCTGTCAAATGAGTCTCAGCTCAACTAACCAATTTTATATCAGGTCGTAACTAGGTTTTTAAGATATAGTTGGAAAGATATGTGGACCCCTTCATAGCTGCTCATTTCAACACTCATGACTTTTTCTGTAGCCCCTGCTTGAGATGTAATGTGTCTGCTCTGGAGATAGTCAACTAACTGTTGATGGATTCTGTTGAAATTTACTATACGGGGAAGCGGCTGTGGCTCAATCAGTGGAGCTCCCGTTTACCATATGGGAGGCCCCGGGTTCGGTTCCCGGGGCCTCCTGGTGGGGGCGGGCCCGCCCGCACGGCGTGGTTGGCTGACCCAGCCAGCGCAAGCAGCAGGGGGGGGATAAATGAATAAATAAATAAAATCTTTAAAAAAAAAAAAAAAAAAAAAAAAGAAAGAAATTTACTATACGTAGTTTCCTATTATCCTCAGAAGGCAATCTTCCGTCTTTATTGAGACCATCAACCACCTCATCTTTTTTAAACCTTAGATAGACTCATGTGCCTCACAAAAGGCATGTTCAGGACCAATTCCTGGTCCTGTGGGTGTAGACTTCATTTGTAAATAGGACCTTTGAAGATATTATTAGTAACGGTGTGACCAAACTGAATGGGCCTTAACCCATATGGCTGAAGTCTCTAAAGCAAAGGAAATGGGACAGAGAATGATAAGTCATGAAAAGAACAAGAAACCGGAAGTCAGCAGAACCCAGAAGAGAAAAAAGATGCTGCCACCATGTACATTACCATGTGACAGAAAAGCCAAACAACCCCAAAGATTGCCAGCCAGCCAGAAGATACCAGCTTCCAGAAAAACCAAGCCTTCTAGCCTCTGAAACCGTGAGCCAATAAATTCCCTATGTTTAAGCCAAACTATTGTATGGTATTTGTTTTATCACCTAGGAAACAAAAACAAACTCCAAATCATCACTTTCTCTTCACCTTCCCTTTCTTTTCCCTTCAGTCCTCCTTGCCAAAGGCCCTCTCCCTGTGTTCTTCATCCCAGACTTTTTCCTCTAATTTTAATTTCTATCTTGTTGCCACTCTTCAAGCTTTCATCTTCCTCCCTTTTGTCCTTCTTGCTGTTTATTTTCATCTGCCTATACACATCACATTCTAAGTCCTCACCCTTTCCTTAAAAGAAGAATTTACATCTTTGTTCTACTCTGCATCTCTGCCATTTTCCATGCCATCTCTTTCATCTATTCAAACTTTTCCATTAAAAACATTTAAATTCTGATTCTTAAATTCAGTGATTTTTCCCCCCTCATGGTCACCTTCCTTAGCTCCTCTGTAGCTTTAGTATTGAATTTTTATTCTTCCACGATCTCTAGATACTCATCTTGGTTCTCTTCCTACTTCTTTGAAAAGTGATTTCTCTTTGGCTGAGTCTTCTTCCTTTGGAGAGCTTATCCGTTTCCTCAAACCCAGTTTTCATCTTAGTGTTGATAAATTTACAAATTATATTTCTAATTCTAACCTTTCCAAATTTTTTTATCATAATCTTGCTTCTCCTCTGGACTCATCTAACATGCTGTCAGTTTCTTTTCTTCCCCCTTTAGTTGTAGTTACTTATAATATTTGGGAGGTGAGAGGCTGGCTACCTTATGTATCACCTATGTTACCCAGTCCGTCTGCATTGGCAAGTGTATTAAAGTAGATTTGACTTTTCTTGCTCATTGAACAGATGATAGAAGTGGGAGATAATCCCTAGATTTAAACTATTTGAACCAAAATATCTTATCTTGAAATGATATCTGTTAACTTTTCATTTTCAGTGATCATCTGTGATAATTTTGTATAGCTGTTTAAAAAATGTTTTACCTAAGAATATTAGAGCTGTTGAAATATTGAGTGAATTGAGTTTATCTTCCCATCTTCATGGTAGTGCAGGGGGTAGGAAGAACAGTCAGTATGATTAGGGGAACATGTTTCATGCTTGAATTAAAGGAGTAGTGCTTTTCTACTTAACAGTAAGAAATGGGATTATAAAGCATTGAGATTGATTTTTCCTGTGACTAAGTGAGTCTTTCCCTGTTTTATATTCATATCCTATATGTGTAGCATTCCAGAATAAACTCTTAGATATTTTTCAAAAGCCAGGGAAGGGTAGGGAAGTGGGGTTACATTCATTAAAATCCTGCCAACCCATTGGGGAGATAGAAAGGCCAGAATTGGGCCAGCAGTGAATCTGAGTAGAGCTAGATCCAGGACCAAGGGTTGAGTTAGGAAATAACAGTAGGATTGTGCAGGAGATGCTTAGAGGTTAAGTGGTTAAAAAAAACAAAAACAAAATAAAACAAGCCAGAGGTTAGAAGCTCTGTGAATGTTCAAGTTATTGAGCACATAGCTAACGGAAGTCAGGAAATTGGAGGGAGGGACGTGAAATCCAGTGGGAGTCAGGATCCCTAAGGAGACCAGGAGGCTTCTTTCTTGCTCAAGAGCTCTCCCAGCGAGTGGACAACCTGAGAACTCATAGACTAAATGAGTCAGGCTAGAAAGAGAGTATGAGCATTCCCCTGACGTAAGTGAAGGTGAGAGAGAAAGGCAGTTCCTCAGAGGATTATTGAAAAGATCATCCTGAAGGGCATGTAAAGACTTCCAGTGTGAATAATCCATATTTAGGTAAAAGGGAATGCACAAATAATTTGGATTAACCATGGAAATCAGAAACCCAATGTCTTAGTCAGCCAAAGGGGTGCTAATGTGAAATACCAAAAATGGGTTGGTCTTTATAAAGGGTATTTATTTGGGGTAGAAGTCCACAGATACCAGGCCATAAAGCGTTAAGTTTCTTCTCACCAAAGTCCATTGACACGTGTTGGAGCAAGACAGCTGCCAACGTTTGCCAGGGTCAGGCTTCTTGGGTTCCTCTCTTCCAGGGGCTGCGTTTCTCTCTGGGGCTTAGCTCCTCTGGTTCCTCCACAAGGTCATCTGTAGACTATCAGGTGAACGGCTCACTTCTCTTCTCCTGGAGCCTTCTCTCCAACATCAAAACTGCTCCTCAAAAAAAAACTGCTCCCTCTGTCCTTTGCCTTGCCTTTTATATTCTGTTCCCCCATACACCAAGGGGTGGGGTCAATGCCCTACTGACAGCCCAGTCAACACCCTAATCATAACTTAATCATGTCCAGATTAACAGATCAGTTTACACGCATGATCCAATTATATTTTTAGAATTCATAATTACATCAAATTGCCAAACGGCTACACCCAATATCCGTCCCCATTCTGCCAGATTTTTGCCAGAGAACAAAGGGCACTGACTGACTTAATAAGATCTGCAGATGGTTCTATATTGTACCAATAAAATTTTCCTATACATATACCTTTTCATTCTTTAATTTGTCCAATACATATTGAGCTCCTAATTAGAAAGATGAGTTAGGTACCTGATCAGTAAATTTTTATTGAATGTGTACTGTGTGCCTAGCACTGTTCAGATATACTGTTTACCACTAATGTCTGTTATTTGTCATTTAATAGCCATTAGAACTCACATGGGGCAAGAATAGGAAGCATAATGCTATAGTAGCACCTATTTTTCTATTATCGTCACAAATGATATTCCAAACGATTGAGTTTGCAGGCTAATTAAAGATTACACTATTTTAATTTATTTAAAATGCCTTGAGATAGAGAATTTTTAAACAAGTTTTTTTTCTCATAAAAAGTATTATGTAGAATACTTTGTAGAAAACTGGAGAAATAACAAAAAAACATGAACAAAATAAAAGCACGCTTTTGGGGCAGGGAGAGGGAAAAGCAGTTGTAATACAGGGGCTTTTTCAGGACTTGGGAATTATCCTGAGTGACATTACAACGACAGATATAGGCCATTTTACATCAGTATATAACATGCAGAACTTTGTGGGAGAGAGTGGGGTCTACAGTGTGAACTATGGTCCATGCTTAGTGGCAAAGCCCCAGGATGTGTATATCCATTGCAGGTGATGTGACACACTAATGAAAGATGTTTATGTGGGATGTTATGGGGAGGTGTAGGAGGATGGGAACATGGGAATCCCTGTAATTTTTGTGTAACATTTATGTAATCTAAGCATCTTTTAAAATATATTAAAAGAAAAAAGAAAAAAAATGTGCTTCATTAACTATAACAAATACTCCACACCAATGCAAGCTGTTAACCATATGGTGGGATATGGCAATTCTGTATTTCATGCATGATTTTTCTGTAAACACATAGCTTTTCTAACAAAGAAAAATGGTATTGACATCTAATAAAAGAAAATTTTTTCATGCAGAAAAAAAAAAAGCACTTGCAGTACCACTTCCTAGAGATAAGCACTAGTAACATTTGGGTGTATTTCTTTATAACCTTTCATTGTGTGTGTGTGTGTGTGTGTGTGTATATATTTTAACAAAATCGCGATATTGTATATAGTGTTTTATGTAGTAATTATTTACATCGTAAACATTTTATCATGTCCTTAATTGTGCTTAAGGACAATTGACTTTAATATTCTACACAGGACTGTACCATAATTTATTTAAACATTCCCTTTGGATCTTTAAGTTATTTACAGTATTTTGCTGTCATAAAACAACTTGGACAGTCATCTTATGCATACTATTTGTATCTCTGATTATTTCCTTTAATGCAGATCCCTAGAAATGTGATTATTAGCTAGAAGAGACATTATCTTTGTTTGCCAGGGCTGCTATAACAATTATTGCACACTGGTTGGCTTAGATAATGGAAATCCATTAGCTCACAGTTTTAGAAGCTAGAAGTCTAACGTCAAGGTGTCAGCAAAGTCATACTTTCTCCAAAGTGTGTAGCATTCGGTGGTGGCTTCCCAGCAGTCCTCCATCACATGGAGATCTGTCTTTCTATCTCCACCTCTGGTTCTGACTTCCATGTCCAATTCCTTTTGCCCTTTAGAAACAAGGGCAACTTGGGCAGTTTATGATCTCGCTGGATCCTCAGATTAACTCCACAAATAATGAAGTGGGGAGGGAACATATAGCTGCTAACTAGACAGTAAATGGGGCTTGTGGCCTGGTGACCCGACTAACCAAGAATTCTTGCTGAGCCCTGCATCAGCTGTGTCTGGATTGGCTTCTTCTGTAAAGAGCAGAGGATGAAATTATGGGTAGACAATATGTATCATAGTCATAGGTGCTTTGTGCTTAATGGTCTAATCACTTTGGTGTTTTTATATGTATGAGAAGATGAGAAAAATTATTAATACTACCTACGTAGTAGCTTATCAGTGGAATAATAAGGATTATTGCTACTTAATTGCTGCTGCTAAAAAAAAATGTTTTTTTTCTTAATGTTCCATTGCCCTTGCAATTTAGCCTTTGAAATCAAAAACTTCCTAGAAAAGGTTTTCAGTGTGTGCTAGCTAAATTTTATCTAGTGTTTTGGTTTTTTATTTTTTTAAGTTCTTAATTCTCGATTAGTGGTTGCCAGGGGTTGGGGAGAACGGAGCAAGAGAGGGAGATGGATGTGGCTGTAAAAGGGCTACCTGAGGGGTCCTTGTGGTTTTGGAGCTATTTGGTATTTTTTGACTCATGGTGGAAACACAAACCTACATATGTGATAAAATTGTATAGAATTAAATATACATACAGAAATGAGTACAAGTAAAACTGAAGAAATCAGAATAAGATTGGTAGATTGTTTCAGTGACATTATCCTTGTTGTGATATTATACTATAGTTTTGCTAGATGTTACCATTAAAGGAAACTGGGGAAAAAGTACAGGGGATCTCTGTATCATTTCTTATGTGAATCTATTGATCTCAATAAAATTTTCAATTAAATTTTTTTTCTACTTCTAAAAATGCATAATATTTAATGTTGCAGTATTTTTTGCTCAGTGACAAAGTTGAAATCTGGTTGAAATTCACAAGTATTACATTCTAACCAGGCTCATTTTCATTATGCTTGTCTAACATGAGAAGGAACAATTGCTTTTCAAAATTTCTCTACAAGTAAGATTTTTAAAAATGTAAAATAATTTTCTTTTTTCTCTCCTTCAGCCACGAAGACTTTGAATTTATTTCAGGAACACGAATGCGCAAACTTGCCCGAGAAGGCCAGAAACCTCCTGAAGGTTTCATGGCTCCCAAGGCTTGGACTGTGCTCATGGAGTACTACAAAACGTTGGAGAAAGTTTAAGCTGTTAACCTACTCATGCCACCTTTGACACTTCACTGATTAACAAACAGGGACCACACAGTCACTGTTGGCATTGCTTTGTGGTGGTGTATGTCTGGAAACACTTCTTAAAAACAGACCCTTTTCCTTAAGTAGCATCAGTTTTGGTCTGCCTCATGAGTTCTGTTTTGAACTAGTGTAACACACTGCTGGTTTTAATGTATCTTTTCCATTTATTATAGTTAATACTCCTACAATATGATTTTAAAATCTTGTCTTTTTATATTATATGTATGCTTCTGTTTCATGATGTTTTCAAGCTGTTATATTAGTTGTAACCAATAATACACATATTGAATCTTACTTTTCATCCCTTTAAAAAAGGCTAGACCTTGTTTTGGGAATTTTACAAGAAATGTGTAGCAGTTAGATTTTTTTCTATACTGAAAATATAAATTGCCTTTCTTTTTCCAATCAGCTATTGATCTGTCAGCTATTATAATCTAAACTATTCTTATGATCTGTGTAAGCCATGAATGAACTTTCTTTATTCAATAAAATTAAATTTTTGTCTTCTTATTTACGTGATACTTCTTATGATGTTTTGTCTACATACCCTTTCCTCCTTGTGAAAAGCTTCTGATGAGAGAAGAAAAATACAGGCATTTTTCATTACTAACATCTAATTTGTTCCTAACACCATGCTGCACAGCAAATTTTTTGAAAGCAGGAGCTATGTTACATTAAGTGGGAAGATAATGCTCTTTTAGTCTACCCCAAAACTCAGCTAGTTTCTCCAAATATCTCTGTAATTTTGTTTAAACACCTGTATAACAATCCACCAAGAATTTTGAATAGATGTGTATTTATTCTTTTAGTTAGGGAAAACTAGCTTATGTTGTAGAAACAATCTTCAAATCCCCATGGCTTAAAATTAAATATATATCTATATCTATATCTATCTATATCTATATCTATATCTATATCTATCTATCTATCTATCTATCTATCTATCTATCTATCTATCTATATATATATATATATTTTTTTTTTTTTCCCCTTTATGCTGTATAATCAATAGTGGTAGATGGAGAAGTTCTCACTATAATCATTCAGGGCAAGATTCCACCAGAGGAAAAAGGCATGAAAATCATGCACTGGCTTCTGTGTCTTTGGCTTAGAAATGATACACATCACTTACTTCCATAGTTCATTGGCCTAAACAGGTCACATGGCCCCACTCAAATGAAAGGAGTGTTAGTAAATGTAGACTTGTGTGCAAGGAAGCAAGTAAACTGGAAATAATGGTGACCACAAGTAATGAATACCAAACTATTGGAGAGTTTCAAGGAGCCTGTGCACATCCCAGCAATTATAATTCAGTGTTCAGTCAATAGTAGATAATTAAAATACTGTACAAAGCATTGTGGAGCAGGGGAAAGAATAATTAAGTGGGGTTGGAATGGTGTTGCAGGTGGAAGGTCAGGTTAAGAAAGACTTCACAGCAAGGGTGATTCCTGAGGTCATCTTTGAAGGATGAGCGTGTGTGTGCTGGGAGGAGACAAAGTGGGGGAAGCATATTCCAAGCATGCACAAAACCACATGAAATGGTAGGGTGTACTTTGGGAACTAGAAGTACTTTGATAAAGCTGGGATATAAAATATCAAATGTGGAAAGCAGTGAGAAATGAGGCTTAAAACAGGGCATTTACTTGAGGCAAGATCTGAATAGAACCTGACTTGGTGCAGTAGTGATAGGGAAGGAAGAGAGAACAGTGCGGGATCCAGACATATTTACAAGGTAGTATCAACAGGTGTGTGTGATTGTTTGGATATAGGGTCTAAGAAGAAATGAGAAATCGGTACGGATTTCAGAATACTTGGTTAAGGTAACGAGTGATAGAGACAAGATAGAAGTAGGGGAATGCCGATCAGTTGATGTTTTTATTACTTACCAAGTTTGCTCTGGCAGAATATCGAGGTGGAGATGCCTATTTAAAACTGGAGATAGTTTTGACTGAGATGCCAGCCTTTTTGACTTGTAATACATTCTGTGATGAAATATCCTGTCATGATCTGGCCTTAAAAACCTAGCATTATAAAGGGATGGCAAATTATACATGGAGATAGTGTATTAAGGCAAATGGGGACACAATCCCACTAAGAAAGAAAATTGAAGGGGGAAAAAAAAAGGATCATGGAATAAATTATTGAGAAAGTAGATAAATAGGAAAAATGCAGGTAGATATAGTGAAGAAAAATATCACAGGGTGGTATAGAGAGGTATAGGAATAAGTTGATGGGAAAAATTAGAGGAGTTGATATATATTTTTAAATTTAGTTCCACATTATCTAGATTGCTTTAATTAGGGATCAAATTCCTTTATATAGGCCTATAGAGGTTTTAAGGGTACCACAAGTTCTTTCTTTCTAACCACAAACAGTATGTCGCACAGCAAGGAAGCTCAACTAACTCAAAAGTTCCCACTTGAATGTTGAATCTGTAGAAAACAATCCAAAGATGTAAAGACAGTTAAGAATGAACCATGGCTTCATGGTAGCATAGGATCAGGATTCTAGGCAGCAAGAATCCAGTGGGATCTTGTGTAGAAGTGGAATCCTATCCAGAGAATTCCATTGGCATGACCTTGACTGAGTTACCTGCCACCAACCTCCTTTCAATCCTGATCATTTCCCCAGACTTATTCTCCAGCATTTCCCTTCATTTCTATAAGATACCCAATAGCCTTCCTAAAAGTTCCTTTGCTTCCTAAATTATCCGGAGTAACTTTCTAGTGTTTGCCACCAAGAACCCTAATCATACCAGGGAACATGTGAAAAAAAAATGTGCATTTCACATTTAAAAAAATTGAATCTACTAAATTTCAAGAAGGCTTTCATAGCAGTATATTTTAAATACTATTTAAATGTATTATAGAACAGAAAGTATTTTTTTTTAAATAGGCACTCAGAAAACTTAGTGTCCTTTCAAAATGACAAAGCTGTACTTGAAAAATCAAAATGAGAATGTGAAGAAGAGAAATCAAATGCAAGAGCATTAGGCTGAAATGTGTTCTAAAAAGGAACCTTGGGGGAGCAAATGTGGCTCAAGTGGTTGAGTGCCTCCTTCCCCCATGGGAGGTCATGGATTTGGTCCCCAGTGTCTCCTAAAAACAACAAAAAATAGAAGGAAAAAAAACCACTTGAGAGCTGATGTGGCTCAATTGTTGAGCCCTGGCTTCCCACATACAAGGTCCCATATTCAAACTCTGGCCCTGGTACCTCAAAAAAAAAAAAAAAAAAAAAAGAATTTTGTGTTCTCTTGTGTGACTGCTCTGAGTCTGGTCCCCACTGTGCCACCTGGCCTGGCAACTTGGAAGAGAAGGATGTGGTGAAAACTTGGTTCCAGGCTCCTGTGCTCTGGGAGTAGACATCCATTTGTGTATTCTGGAGAGATGGAGAAGAAAATAAAAACAACCAATGATTTCCACCAGGTTGGAAATTCTGATATGTGTATATATGTAGAGAGAGAAATTTTACTTTTCCTCTTTCTAGTTCATAAAAATGAATCCCAAACCAATCTTTAAAATATTCGTGTTTATGCCAAAGCTCTCCTGCCAAGTGGTCTTGGAAATCTCAGTGCCATTTTTATCTACCTATCAGCTGGAAAAGTGAATGGAAAAATAATTTATTTTTACAGGAGGAATAGAAAGTGCAATCATCTTAGCAGAAAGGTTATGTTTTAAATCCATCAATTCTCTATCCCACTATGGTAATCAAGACCACATACTTGAATTTCATTTCCATTCCAGAGGGGAGCAATTATGTCTTATCTCTTGGAAGTCAGAATTCAAATACTTTATCAGAGAAAATTCAGAATTCATGCTCCCACATATGGTATATTTTTAGCATATATGTATTCAGGGGTGGGTTGTCTCACAAAGTAAGGAGGTATTTGCCTATTGGGCCTCTTACGTGTGAGGTATATTTCTTATATGACATACAAACTCTTTTGGTTGTATTTCTGCTGGAGTCCATTCCCTAGCCAACACAGCTTTGTTCTGAATATAATTATATGTAAATTTTGCAAAAAACATCCTACCACCTACCTACTAAAACCGTTCTTTTCTTGACCAGGCTAAGAGCTAGCCTTCCTAAGGTTATGTACATAAGGACTGTGATGGAGCTGGTACGTTAAGATTGTGCCTCTTCATCCCACTTCCTGCTTCCCAGATTCTCATGGGAAGGGGCTGCTAATGGCACCAGAATTTAGGTCCTAGAGTTGAAGAACTGAAATAGGAAACATAGACAATTTCATCATGTGCTTTATCGCCTGGCCCAGCTCCAGCACTGAGCATCTACAATGATCTGCCTTTTTTAAGAAGAGGAAAACATCTCCACTGAAATGAATTAGAAGAGCTGACCCCTCTCTGCCTTCCTTCCAACAGCTCTGTCTTATCCTGTTTGAGGAGTATTTGCTCTCCCCAAGAGTATAACCACTCCTGTTCCCCAAGAGAAAATAGGCGTCTGTTAATAGTAAAGTTACTGAGACCTTCCTGCACAGACAAGTCCCCATGAATAAATAGCTATGAGTTTGAGGAATTGAAAGGAAAGACTGAGTTATGTGTGGTACATTTCTTCTGTATTCACTGCCCAGCTGCCCTCAGGCCTGCCCTAATTGACTTTTTGCCTGCAGCTTGTGGCTGGTGCTTATATGACCTAGAGGGTACATATGTGTGCTACATACAGGTATATATAGAGAAATTTGCGTTTTCTTATGTGATGGGCAAATTCCAATGGTCTACTTACTTGTAATGATTAAAGAATTTTAGCAAAAAAGGTGTTGACAATTTAGTTCTTGTTGGAGTCATAGATGTTTTACCTTAAGCAGAAGGCACAAGTTTACGGGAGAGCATAGTTTTGTAGTTAACAACTCAAGGCCTGAAGTCAAACTTCACCAATTCCTTGCTGACTGTATGAACCTCAGCTTCATTAAGCCTTGATGTTCTAATCTGTGAAGTGAAGGTCATAGTAAGGAGTTACATGAGATAATGCATGTAAAGTACTGCTCCTTTCTTATTACTAATTACTTTTTAATTTTAAAGATATAGTCTTTTGGCTAGGAAACACAGTAATACCAATTTTTATGAGACTAGACTATGAAATCTTTGCCTCATAATACCCTTTTCTAACTCAGTGAGGCAAGCAAATAATATAGATGTATCTTCGATATAAATCTAAAGTCAGTAAGCCTGGTTCAGCGACACTTCTTTCCCTCACTTATTCCTTTTGTCCAACTTCTCCTGTGTTTCCTAGACTAAGAAAATGAGGACATTTTGGCAAAGAGAAAAAGCAAAAGAGTGTACACATTTTCCTAAAGCAAGCACAGACTAATTCAAATGTAAAAGAAAAAAATCATTGAAAAATGATAGCACTATTTGAAAGCAGAATCAAATGGAAGATACATCTAAAAATATGGGGGTGGAAGACCGGAAGTAGAAAGGTAATTTATTAAAGTTGGTGGTGGGTAACTTAGCATTTTCTATGAAGCTCTAGTCACATGTTAATTTATATTTAACACTGATTAATGTCAGTGTTAAAGCTGATCAATGTCCCCAGTGAAGAATTCACACAAGATTTCTGCTAACTCTCTTCTCAACATTAAGGTTAATTAGGAAGGTCTGTTTTAATTGTGGTCATTAGTGATATTATGTTGCATTTGACAAGTATTGAGGAGTATTCAAATAAAAGCTGAGTTCAACTTGGCATTTCTGATCAAAGCATAAAATCTTATCATTTAACTTTTAGAATTGAACTGTAAGTTCTGGTTCATATATGAGCTAATTATTTGTATCTGTTGTGGCTATTAACAAGTATTAGGGTATAAGGAAAAAGGGAAAATGAAATATAATATTGCATACTATTTTCCAAAGTTTTCCATACATTTTCTATCTTCTTATAGTAAAAAGATCTCATAGCTATGCATAGTTTGATGACCAAAGAATAGCATAAAATTTAATTTTATCTAGAATAAACATAATAAAAATATTAGTAACAGCTAATATTTAAGTGCAAACCATTTTATTTGCCAGATACTGTGCTATGTGCTTTACATGCATTATTAAGAAAGAAGAAAAGAATAAAAAAAAATTTTTTTTTTAAAGAATTGAAATAAAAATTAAGAAGACAATACAATTTTTTAAGTCTTAAGAAGAGAAATTAAAATCTAAAGTAGATTTTGGTAAAGTGGTTAGTTGCAAGTGAAAAAAATTAAATTGTTCTCTGTATTAAAACTAATTGACTAAAAATTAAAATGTCCCCCAATAATAGTAGCCCCACAGTATTTCCTAAAAATACTTAGGAACAAAATTAAGAAGAAAAGAACATGACCTAATTGAATAAAACAATAAAATTTTCTGAAAAAAATTAAGTTCTGAAAAAATGGAATGGTATACTATGATCCTAGGTGAAAATAGTTAATATTTTTTTAAAAGTCAAAAAATAAATTAATGTTTGAGGCAATTTGAATCTTAATGGATTTTTTAAATTTTGAATTCAATAAAAATAATTTTATCAATTTATTTGGAAATGAATTCATTTAGAAATGAGAAGTTAGGGGAGACTTAACTTACCAGCTGACCCAAAGACTCAAGAAAAATATTAAATGGTAGTTGTTTTAAGCCACAGCATTTCAGGGTGTTTTGTTATACGGCAATAGCTAACTTATACACCATTAAGGATTATGTACCTTAATTCATTTGTACTCACTAGCTAATGAAGGCTGGGGAAATTTGGGTTGTGGTAAAGGTAAAAATAAAGGAATCTAATATAAGAGCTTGAAACTGAGATTAGAAGAATGTGATAAAATTAATTAGAATAATAGTGGCAAGAAATAAAAACAGTTAGGAGACAACGTATATTAAAAAAAACAGTTGAATTATAGAACTGTATAATAGAATATATCTTTGACAAAATAATACGGAAAAAAACAAATTAGCTAGAAAACAGAGTTCTTTAGGGGTTGGAAAACTATGACCTTGGGGGTCAAATCTGGCCTGCTGCCTGTTTTTGTAAATAAATTTTTATTCAAATATAATGACATCCATTTGTTTACATATTAACTATGGCTGCTATCTGGCTCCAACAGCAGACTTAAGTAGTTAAGACAGAAACACTATGGCCTGCAAAATTGAAAATATTTACCATCTGACTCTTTACAGAAAAAGTTTGCCAACCCCTGCCCTACACCAACAATGACTTCTACAGCATGGAGTCCTGTGATGGTTAAGTTCATGGGTCAACTTGGCCAGGTTGTGGTGCCTAGTTGTTTTGTCAAGCAAGCCCTGGGCTCACTGTTACCATGGGGATATTTTGTGGTTTAAAATAATAAGTTGATTTCACCTATGGCTGATTACTACAACCAACTGAGAATGCCTTCAGCAATGAGAGAAGTCTCATTCAATCATTCAAAGGCTTTAAAAGGAGAAGTGATAAATTTCAGAAGTCAGAAAGAAGAATTTCCATCTCTACTTCAGCCAGCCAACTTCTCCTGGGGATTCACTGAAAACCATTGTTGGGAGATCTCAGCTTGTGGCCTGCCCTAAGAATTTGACTGCCCATCCCCAGTCACATGAGCCAATTTCTAAAATAAATCTCATAATATTTGCATTATATATATATATATATATAAAATATCCTGTTGGTTCTGTTTCTCTGGAGAACCCTGACTAATACAGATTCCTACATCAGATACCTTTTTCTAACCCACTGAGACATCAGAGTCCAAGAAAAACACATAATACTTAGTCTGTACATCTCACCTTCCATTCCCTTCTCTGACTTGGAGAAGAGTGGGGGGAGGGGAGAGGGAGATGGGAAAGGGGGAGAGACCAAGACCCTCTAGCAGATTTAACCCCATGAAGTCAAGGAATCAGGTGCATGCTCATTTCCTCCTATTATAGGCATGTGTTCCGATGTTTATGACACTAAAATGTCCAAACAATTCAATTGTCAGACATCCAGTCTAACTCAATTTGGGGCTTTGTTGACTGAACTGTTTGGTGAATAGACCTGATTTTAGCATCATGTCGATCCAGCAGCAATTCTGGTAATGGGAACAAAAGCCTTGCAAATACACACAATTACATTGTTTAAAAATGGATACAAAGCAGAGAATAAAAATAAAATATTGGTAAACAATTATCCCAATAGTAGTCTTTTTCATTCCAAACTTATAATGATGACTGTCCAATAGTTGGTGACCAGATGTTAGGTTCATCTGCAGAAGCACCAAGTGTGTCTTGCTGATAAATCATCAAACTGTGACCAGGGTCCATGAAGTAGGTTCCTATGAGGACATTGACTCTGCATTTCCTGACTTCCATGTTTTCATTTGCTTCCTGTGTATCATATCAACTTTTTTATTTGCATTTAGTTTCCTTTAAGAAAGAGAAGAAAATAAAAGTTTTAATACCCTTATCTCTCAGGGTACCATATACCACATAATAGCTGCACTGGGAATTTTGAGGTTTCTATCTTTTAAAAAATATATATATATATATTTAAGTCTTTGGATCACTATGGAAGAGATTTGGGTCCTTTTACTTATATATCTAATGGATTAAAAGTGTTATGCTCAAAGTTTGCATAAAAGTTTTTCTCTTACTGCTAGGAATAAACAGAAGGGAACAAAGAATCTCAATAAATAAATTATAGTATAGCTTCGAGACAAACTTGAGAACTTTCAGCTCAGTTTTGAGTGATTAAAATGCCGTTAAATGTAAAACTTTAAAGGGCAATCTTTTTAGAAAAGAGTCTGGAATAACTTCTATTGGGATAAATCTGACAGAGAGCAGAAGTGATATGGTAAGACAAAGACCTCTGTTTACAGGGAAGTTTGGGATATTATGTTAAATGATATATATTTTTTTAAATGTGAAAGTACTTGTTCCAGAGCTTTCCATGTAGTAGGAGTTCAACATAAATTTGCTTCCTTCCCTTCTGAGGTAGACCCTGGGAATTGCGTACATAGCCTTCATTGCACCCTTCTTTACAGAGGATCCTGGTATTTTTAACATTGGCAATGTGCCAAGCCCAAGGCGCTTAGACCAAGAATGCCAGTCTTGTTCCCAGCTTTCCCAGCCTCCATCGTGGCTATCAGTGACCATGGGACCAGTTCAGCTAAGGAGATTTAAGTGGAATTATGTTGGCCTGAGGACTATGCTTTCCTCGTAAAAGAGACAGACACAGCTGGCCACACAATATTTCCTTTTTTCCTGTCTGGTAGGCAGGCTTATGAAGGCTTCCTCAGCAAGCTCTGTAACAAAATTTAATGGATGACATTTTGTGATTTCGGTTCAGCTGTATTTTACTTTGAGAAAGATCTAGTGAAGTGTTTTTCAAGCTGTGGCCTTGAACATCTGTATTAAAGTCACTGAGATAGATATTCTGGGGTGGAGCCAGTTATATGCATTTTAAATACATTTCTTGGGTCAATCTTTTGCACTTTAAAGTTTTATATCTAGTGGCCTAAAAGCTGACATGTATAGTTCTCTCTTGAAATGGTTTATTTTTTTTTTTATTTTTTATTTTTTTTATTATGGGTAAAAATCAAAATTCTCACAATACATACAAACATTTGTAAAATGATATATAAATATATATGCATATATGTGTATTTGCTTACAAAAATGTTATTTATATATATATATATATATATATATACATATATTTTAAGAGGTGCTTAGATTACCTAAAATATTACACGGAACCCACTGGGATTCCCATGTTGCCCACCTCCCACACCTCCCACTTAAAAGGTTATAGTATGTTTTGATTTGGATATACATTCTAATTAAAGACTAGAAAAAAATTTGAACTTGACTTTCAGCTCCAGAAGTGAGGATTATGGAAAAGCTATTATTTAGAATCACAGAGTAAAGTCCTGGTCCTTTGCATATTTTGAAAAATATTTAGGTTGAGAGTAACCACCACATTATCAGGTAGAGGCAGGGGTGGGCGGGGATTATCTTCTCCTGAGTTAGGGCTCTGATAAACTATCTCAAAAAAGTTTGCTTTTTGCATGAACAATTCTCAGAGTTAATCTGTTGGCAGGGACTCCTGAATATTAAGGGCCCATATTAGAGACCAGAACAAGACCAACAACAACAACAACAGAAACAGCTTTTATTTTTATTTTGGATTCTAGGTTGCCTCTTCAGGGACTTGCAGTTTGCTTTATTCATAACCAGGAATTGGTAAAGTACTTTCTAAATGATCACTGGAGAACTCTCATTGGTTAAAAGGCCTACAATCAATTAAATTGGAATTAAAATATAGTAAGGAACAGTTAACAGACATAATGTGGTATCTATAGACATATACAGATTCCCCCAAAGTTGATCCTTCCTTATAAGACCCTCCAACATTACGGAAATAAGCCCACACAGCCCTACCTTGGGGCAACACTTCCTGTTTCACCTCAGCTGAGGTGGTAGGAACACAACACGGGCATTTTTCCCTCCAGAGCCAGGCCACTTTCCCATTCTTTTAGTATTCTCATCTTTCTTTCTCCATTGCTCTCCTATTACAATGGCAAGCCTATAAAATATGAGAGGAAGGAACACTTTGGTCTCAGAAAAATGCCTCTGGAAAAGCTTTATCCACGTTGACCTTTTTTTCTTACCTTTTGTGCCTGCTCTGAGGAATGCGAGGCATCCCTGCCACACTTCAGGGGCCCTGGGCGTCCCCTGACCTCCAGAGAAAGCACACTGCCGCTTGAGCTGCCGAGGATCCTTGTGGAAGATTCCTGCCCACCAATCTTTAAACAAGCCACAGGACCTGACTACAGGTGGTTGGAAGTCCGAATGTTGACTCTATCCAAGCAAGTGACTCTTAGGATAACCAGGGCTTCTGGTTCTGGGGATTTATTTTAATAATGAAGTAGACTTAAAAATGTTAGAGAAATTCTTGCCACAAAAATAAGAATAAAATATAATCAGTGAAGAAACAAAACATGGGAAAATGTTCAGCTTCACTAGATTTATTAAAAATGCAAATTAAAACAACTTAAAGGATCTTGTTCTATGTTGGTTCAAATGCAGAGAAATTAGTTGTAGGGCATGTGGGTATGGAGAGAATTATGCTGACTCCAAGTCTTCTAACTTGGGCTATGCAAATGTTCCAAAGAGCATCACTCTCCCTTCACCTCTGGCAATTGGGACAGTATTGATGAGCTTAATGAGAGACATTTCATATGGGTGGAGGGGGGTGAACCTACCACAGTAAGATGGAAGCATTTACATTAGACCCAATAGAAATGGTCACTGTAGGTTTTTATCCAAGAGTGAGTTTGTGTTAGTGCTCAGTCATGATGTGTTGAGTGAAGAGAAGGAACTGAAGAACAATCCACAGAGGGACTAGTTAAAAGGCTTGTGCTTTTCCAGACCAGGGGCCAGGAGGTGTTGAAATGATGTCATGGAGAAGAGAGGATGCCTTTACCATCTTCCTAAATAAATCCCCGTGCTTATCAGCTTTGAACCCGTTTTTTTGGTGGCCACATATGTTTTAACTTCATTGTTCACTCACAGGTGAGCTTTTGAAAATGTGAGAACAGCAAAACCAAATTTGTTCCTTTTGCTGCAGCTCCAAACACCAGATGTGTCTGATTTTAGGGTCTGTGCTTCAGGAAAACCTCTAGGGGCCCCTCTTTTCCCCCTTCTCTGGTGGCCCATCCTCTCATGTCGCCATGCTACTGGATACTTCCCACATGCATCTTTGATGAGACCCTACTGTTGAGGTCCTTGTAAAGCTGCAGGTGTCTCTTGATTTGGACTTCAGGATTTATGAGGGGGAGCCCTGAGGACATAATGCTAATAGCTAGCAGTTACTGTGGATTGCAGTGTGTCAGGCATTGGGTGAAATGCTTTATATGCATTAGCACTTCTATAAGCCTAGGTTTAAGGTAATATGTTAGTCCGTGTTTCACAGACGCAGAAGCAGAGACTCAAGTAAAGTGGCGTGCTCAAGGTCACATGCTATCAAGTGGTAGAGCTGGGGACAGGAACCAAGGTGTGGCTGGATTCCAGAGCCTGATGATGTGTGACACAGGATTCCTATGGAGGGATTTGGACGCGTCCAGAAATGCAAATTAGCCCTTTGAGGGGAGTGGATACTTGAAGATAATAATGTAATAATGAGATAAGAATAATAAATAGCTGAACATCTACTGTGCAGTAGGTTCTGTGTTAAATATTGTGGTGGTTTGGAGCTATATGTACCTCAGAAAAACATATTCTTAAATCGAATCCATTCCTGTAGCTGCGAACCCATTGTAAGTAGGACCCCTTGATGAGGTTACTTCAGTTACGGTGTGGCCCAGCCCAATCAGGATGGGTCTTAATCCTATTACCGGAGGCCTTTATAAGCAGAATGAAATCCAAACGGAGAGAAAGCCTTCCAGATGGCATCAAGAAGCCAAAACACCAATAGAATCTGGATGAGAAGGGAGAGACCAGGAGACACTACCATGGGCCTTGCTATGTGACAAGCTAAGGACCAAGAATCACTGGCAGCCAGCCCAGAGCACCACAGTCTTCGGGAAGAAAGCATCACCTTGATGTTGCCTTGATTTGGACTTTCTTTAAGCCTGAAAATCTTAAGCCAATAAATTCTGATTGTTTAACCTGACCCATTTCATAGTATTTGCTTGAGCAGCCTAGGAAACTAAAGCAAGTACTTTATACAACGTATTTCATTCTTGCAATATACTTAAGAGATCGGTAAAATTCCCATTTTACAGATTGTAAAACTGAAGCTCAAAGAAGTTAAGGGAATTATCCAAGATCATGAAGTTAGTACTAAGCAGTTTGAACTAGATTCAAACTCAGATATTCTGCAAAGTTGACACACATTTTAGGCTATTATGAATGAACAACTGTTCATATATATTTTCCAATTCTCATAATATGCTTGGAGTTGAGGCTACTCCATACATTATAGTCACAGGGTTTCCTTAAGTGTTATCTTAAGACCTCTTGAATCAGAATTATTTCTGATGCCTGATAAAAATGTAGATTCCTAGACCTAGTGAATCAGAATCTATGGGAGAGGGGTTCAGGGATTTGTACTTCTATGCAGCACCCCAGTGATTCTTAAGTCTTTTAAGTTTCAGAACAACTACCCCATACCAGTGGTTTCCAAATGTAGGACATATACTCCAAGATACTCCATTGGGTCCAGGAAGAAATATTGACACTTCCTTTTAAATTAATTTTTATCTAGAATATAAGAAAGAATTAAACTTACTATAATACTAAATATACAGATTGACACAGTTTACTTGGCACTTGGTCATGTGTCAGATAGGGTGTGTAGAACTCCTAAAGGAAGAGTGGTGTATCAGTTAGATTTCACTGCATAATAAACCACACCCAAACTTAGTGGTGTTCAACAACAGCCATTTATTTAGCTCATGATTCTGTGTGTCTGCAATTCGGGTTGGGCTCTGCTGGGCAGTTGTGCTCTGAGCCAGCTTTGGCTGATCTTGGCAGCTCACTCATGCATGGTTGGCCGCCAGCTCAGCTGGGATGGCTGAATGTTGGTTGGGGTGCCCCAGTACTCTGTGTGGTCCCTCACTCTTTAACAAGCTAGCCTCTGTTAGTTCACATAGTGGAAGTGTTCTAAGAGCAAAAGCAGAAGCATGCAAAGCATCTAGAAGTCCAGTCTTGAAACTGGCATAATACATGTTTCTGTCACATTCTTTTGGTCAAAACAAGTCCCAAGGCTGCCTCATATTCAAGAAGAGGGCAAATAGTCTCCATCTTTGATGGAAGAAGCTGCAAAGAGACCTTCCAAGGTCACATTGCAAAGGACAGAAGGAGAGAGATATTTTGTGGTCATTTTTGTACTTTACTGCAAGTGGGAATTCCACCAAGCAGTAGGATTGACAGTACCTCCCTCACTCATTCAGCCACTATAATTCTCTCCTGATGTATTACAGTTTTCATGATACAGAGTGTACTGATGTGGTTAGTTTTACAGAAACAAAACAAAATGGTAGATTTTGTAATATGATGGGAAGACATGGTGAAAATTTTTGAACCATGCAAGGTTTTACTGCATTTGTCATGGCAAAGCACTAAAGAATTATTTAGCTTAAAGATGTACTTTTCTTTCTTTCTTTTTTTGCAAAAAGACAAGTATTCCAGATTTGTTGTCCTTTTCTGTGATGACAAGTGGACATCAGTAGTATGCTACCCAGCAGGCTTATTTTTGAAAATATTAGCACAATCTGTCCCCCAAGTTGAAAATTATGTTTTAACAATGAACAAGAAAGTAATTGCTTTTCAAAAGAAACTCTTGCTATGAACAAAGCATTTTGAAATTGGATGTTTGGAAATGTTTCCAAAATTATATGATTTTATTGTCAAAAATATTTTAAATGTGTCACATACACATTTCTCTATCTAAATTATTTAACACATTCGAAACTAAATTTTCTGTTTACAAATCTTTCAGTTAAAGAGTTTTAGTAGGATTTGAATCTTTTTGCTAATAAGAAAATGCAATACTTTCTGATTTACCTTCAAGGAAGCTGATTGATATCAGAGAGATGAAAATGTACTAGACGAATTGTACCTGAAAAATATTGCAAAATTATTAGATGGAAATGAAAAAGAAGCTCCAGGATTTACATAGTTTTTCCATGTGGATCTAAATATCTGTGGATTTTTTTTTTCAGATGACAGCTATTAAAACTCAGAAAACCTACCAAGCATTAAACTGAGATTTTAAAACATAATAAGGCATATTTAATCACTTTATGTTCACTAAAAACATTAATATTAATGCTAAATTTTTAGTGTAAACACAATGTTTTAAAAATATTAATAAATGGCTTCAAAATTTATTTATGAATATAGTAAATTATCTTTATCTCATTCTTCAGATATTCTATTTTTAAGTTTCATAGTTACTGGACTGTTAGTACAATGGACACATGTATGAAAATAAATGGAGACCTGGACGTTTATTGGGAGTGTGTGTTCAAAATACCACCAATAAATAGAATCACATGGTCAAGTATTTGGATATCACTAAAGGAGGGTGACTCTTTGATGAACTTTATTCATTATAAGTAAATATAGAAAGTAGAAGTTCACCAAGGATTTTAGGTGCTGTACAAACAAGGATGCCAAGGAGTACAGCGCTGAAGAGTGAGAATGAAATCTTTGCTAAGATATTTTTTTTTTAATTTTTGCAAGATTGTTACTTTTGGCAATCTTTTGCTTTTTTCCAAATAGTAATTAACAGTAAAAAACATATGACAAAGGATCCATGAGTTTGCCTTCAGAAGGCCTGGGAAACTGGGGACACTGCATTCTATTCTGTGGCCAATCTTTGTGGAAGATGAACCCCAAGACATAAAAAGGTCATTGGCAGCTTTTAGAAAGAAAAGACCAAACGTATGGAACCAGGCATGGGTAACGGAGGGTCACACTGCAGATTCTGTCTGAACCTGAAATGTGCTCTGGAGCTTGATGGTCCATAGCTTTGTGTGATTCTTTGCTAAGATTTCCAAAATTGTTTCTTTCTACCTCTTGCTTGCCAGTCTTAAAAGCTTGTACAATATGAATTTTCTTATCACAAATTCAGGATAAGTAATGTAAATGCTAGAACAAATATTCCCAAAATCTCAGTGGTTTAATAAAAGTTTATTTCTTGCACTCATCACAGTCTGTAGGTGAATGTAGACCATTCCTTCTTTCAATATTGCTACTTTCAATATATGGCTTCTGTTTTAGTTTGCCAACGGGCTGCCAATTCAAATTACCAGAAATGGGTTGCCTTTTACAAAAGGGATTTATTTGGGGTAAAAGCTTACAGTTCCAAAGCCACGAAAAGTCCAAATCAAGGCACCATAAGAGGTGCTTTCTCACCAAAGGTAGCTACCACATGACAAAGCAAGATGGCCACTGATCTATGCCAAAGTCTCGCCTTTCTGCACCTGTCGGCAAACCTGGTGTTGGGCTTGTCTCTTACCAGGACTCCTCTCTCTCTCTCTGGGGCTCATCTCTTTGAGCCCTTCAGAGGTTTCTCTGCTTGCAACTCAGTTGTGGGTGAAACCTCTCTCACATGGAAGGATCAAATATGATGGCTTCCTTTTCCCGTGTCTATCTCTCTGTGTTTCCATTTTTATGAGACCCAGAAGGGGACGGAGAATCAACTTGAGTCACACTTCATGGATGTAATCCAGTCAAAAGAGTCTCATTCCCACAAGAATGGATTGGTTCTCTTTTTGGGATTCATAAAGGAATTTCAAACTGCCTCACTCCACCCTCTGAATCCAAAAAGACATGCCTTTCCATATGCAAAATACATTCATTATGTCACAATATTCCAAAAACCTTAAATCATTTCAGTAGCAATGTTAAGTACAAAATCTCATAAAAATCAGTTATAGGCATGCAATTTGTCTTAGGGCAAAGTTCCCTTCTGGCTGTAAACCTGTAATACTTAGAAAACAAATTATCTGCTTCCAATATACAAAGGCGGGACTGACATAGGATAAATATTTGCATCACCATAAGGAGAAATTGGGAGGGAAACCGTCATGGGTTCCCAGCAGTTCCAAAAACCTGCAGGGCATACTCCATTAGATCCCAAAGTCTGAGGTCATGCTAAGAACAATGGCTTCTTCTCCCCAGGGTCTCATGGTGGCCCACCCTTCCAAGGGTTTGCCTGGCAGCAATTTTTTCAGTTCCACCCTTATCAAGCATCTGGGTGGCAACTGAGCTTCAGACCTTACCCTCCAATAACAATGGGGTGATGGCCACACTTTCCCCAGTCTCTGGGGAACAGTCTCAACACCCTTAATACAGTGAAGTGGTGGCAACATTCTCCCTAATCTCTGGCATACAGGCCCAAGCCCCTCACAAGAGTGGGGTGTTGACCTGACTCACCCTATCTATGGGGAGCAGGCCCACCCCCCTCAGAACAGTAGGATGGTGACCTAACTCTCCCCCAACCACCAGGGAATGTTCTCCACCTTCTATGTAGCCTGGGGCAACTAAACTTTCCCTGAACAATGGGCTGGAAGAGCCACCCTCTTCAAATACTGGGGCAAACTCACCCTTTCCGTACACATGGGTGGAGTCCCTCTCTTGACCCAAGGAGATGTCTTAATTCCAGGCCTCAGCTTCCATGGTTTTCCTCTTGAATCTGTTTTTCCTTCAATTTCTCCTCTTCCTGTCCCTTTAGTCCAGGCTGACAGTGGTTTCATTCATACAGATCTTACAAAAAGCTTGTTGGTGTAGCATGCAGGAAACAGGGTCCAAGCCATCAGTCAGTAAGACTTTCCACAAGACCTTCCTGGATAACTGCATTTTCAATCCTAACTTACAAGTTCCAAGTTTACGTAGGTCCTCACATGGGATACTATTGTCTGGGGCTTGTTTTTTAGAAGTTTGGAATTTCTCAATTCATTAGTCTGTTTTTTTGTGCCCAGCAGTTTACTTCTCATCTTATCTCTTTCCTCTCACATTTTGCTAAAAGCTGCAAGGAGAAGCCAAGCCACATTTTTAACATTTACTTTGGAAATCTCCTTAGCTAAGTGTCCAAGCTTGTAATTTTCAAATTTTGCCTTCCATCTAACATCAGAAGTCAATTTTGTCAAGTTCTCTGCAACTTTAAAACACGGATTGCCTTTCTTCCAGTTTCCAATAATAGTTTTGTCATTTCCTTCTAAGTCCTCACCAAAAAGAACTTTAGGGTCCATATTCCTACCAACAGTCTCTTCAAAGCAAGTTAGGCCTTTTCTATCAAGCATCTCACAAGTCTTCCAAAAAATACCCCTTACCCATTTATAAAACCGTTCCAGCATTTTTGGTAATTGCAGCAACACGACCTTAGTTTCCTGCTACCAGTTTCTCCTGAGGTTTGAGCTCGGCTGAGGGCAACCAGGCATATAGCAGGGCTCGTCTCCTATTGAGCTGCTCTGTGGGCCCAGCCTCTTGGGGGTTTTGTGCTTAAGCCATCCTCTAGTTCTCTTTCACATGACAGGATCGAATATGACAGCTTTCTTTTCCCATGTCTGTATCTCTGTCTCTGTTTTTATCAGACACAGAAGAAGACATAGACTCAACTTGAGACATGCCTCATGCAAATAATCCAGTCAAAAGGGTCTTAACACTCACAGGAATGCATTAGTTCTCTTTTTGGGATTCAGAAAAGAATTTCAAACTGCCACAGCTTCTTTGGTCACAGTGGAAGAAAAGAGTGGGAATGCTCATGCAAGGTTTTCATGGCCAGGCCGGAAAAATGGCCTTTATCACTTGCTACCTATATTCCACTGCCCAGAACTGGTCACAGGACTCCAATTGAACTTCAAGGAAGGCTGGAAAATGTAGTTTGCCTGTGTTCCCAGGAAGAGTAAAAGAAATCTGTGAAGGTTTTGCGAGTCTCTATAACAACTTTTAAAAATATTGTTAGTTTCCCCCCCCCTAAAGATTGGAGATATACTATGAGGATTCATATGAGAAAACACAATAAAATAATAAGTGAGGTTATCAGGACAATAAGAAAATGAGGTTGAGAAATATCTTGTACTAAACACTTATATTTTATGAGCTTGAAACCCTTTGCTTATTTATCATGCATTCAAAGTTACTAATCCTTTCCTCACCATGCCAGCTGAGAATTCACACTGCAAATCAATCTCTCTGTGCCTATGGCAAATGAGGTACCAAAATGGAAATCTTGTTTAATTAGCCTCATCCAAAAAACTCACCTCTGCTCTTGATATAAGCCTAGGAAGCAATAAAGAGTCTTATTTGCCTTCCCCATTTTATATAAAACAGAAGTTTAGAAACCTTAGGTATGACTGCCATGCAAGCAATTTTCGCAATGCTTAAGGTCTCAAGACAGAAAGAGGGTGAGTCTGGAAGGGGTCCATTAGCAAAGTTTTGTTGAAGGATCTTAACTTCAAACCCATAAATTAAATGTCCTTGATTGCTATGACCTGGTTGGTTATGGTAAACAGATTATTTCAAAATGACTCTGAGCCAAATGCTCTATTTCCCTAAGTCAAGGCTAAAAGTGTCCCAAGGAAAATCACTTCACTTCTATGTGCCTCAGTTTCCTTACCTATAAAATGATGATGATAATCCTCCCTCACAGGGAGTCTGGATTTGGGAAGATAAAATATTTGAAAGCAGCTAACTCCCAGATACTGGCACATAGTAAGGGGACCCATAAATGTTGATTGTGAATTTATTTATTGTGGTTTCCCTGTTTTTCTAGTTGTAGCCTGTGTCCACCTCTGACATGGCATTGGGGTGGGCAATGAAGATATAGATCAGGGCTGCAGAGGGAAAAAGCACCAGTGTGAGCACTGCCACTGCCCGCCCCCCAATTCTGTGCTAAGAACAAGGTAGTCAGTTTGCTCTGTAATATGTAGAATCCTAGATATTTGTATTTTAGTCAGCTTTTAGTCTTACAGGGAAAAAATCATGAGGAGGTGCAACATAAACAGGCTTATAGACATAATCCAATGAGTATGCTTTGGGATAAGGAGCTGAGAGGAACAAATATGGCCAAATGCATATGAACGATGATCTGGCCGCGTGTGGAGTGCTGGGGAGTTTCCTGGCAAGCAAAGCTAGGAGCATGTCAGGGCTTTGAGGGTCTCTTTTGTTCTCTCCTTCAAGTGCCTCAGATCCACTTGCCAGGGAGGGCTGAGCAAGAGAGGTTGGTCTCATGCCTGGAGCTGTCTCATCAGCTTTGTCTTACTGTATTTCTATTTCCATCCATCTGGGTCCAGAACTATGGTCAGGGAAGATGTAATAGCAAAGAAAGCCTTTGCCTTCTCTTTTATACAAGACAGAAAGGCAGCAGGGATTTATCCACTGGCCTTGAGGGGTTATTCGTAAGACTTCTGCTTTTCTAGGTATGGGGAAAAAATGAAGATCCTGCCATTCTTGAAAACGTCACAGTGGTCATTCAATTGGGATAATTTCTACTGACTTCTTTGTGAAGGTTTATTGAAGCTTGGGGAGGAAAAAAGTTTGTTCTAGCTCCTTTGTGGATAATTTAGCTGTATTTCCGCAAACCACTCAGACACTCAATATTGGTCTATTGCTCTCTGGCATTCATGTTCAGTTAGGCAGGGGTTTAAAACCAGGGGTTTATGGACAGTCTTCATAGATTTCATGATGACCCTGAAATTATAAGGGAAAATGCATTTGTGCGTGTGTGTGCGCGTGTGTGTGCTTCTGGCTTTCAGCAGATGCTCACAGGCATAGGTAACCTCCCCAATAAATGTTAGAATCACTGGTTAACATATCAGCCTGGTAATGCTGAATCTCAATATTGGACATTGCTACCATATATTTTAGAAGTATAGTTACTGCTATTTTTATTTCTAGTTAATATTATTTGTATATACATACATATAGGGTTACACATATATATATGTGCATGGTACAATTTAATGGATTTTAGAATCTAAAGCAAAAAAGTATGGGTTCAAATTCTGTGTCCTCTACTTTCTGAATGTGTGACTTAGGCCAAGTTGCTTAGCTCAGTGTGCCTCAGCTTCTTCATTTGACAAAGGAATGGTAATACCTCTTTATGGGATTTGTGGGAAGCTTTGAAGAAATAAGGCTTTTGCAATTCCAACGTGTGGCATACCCAAACATAAATGCCTTGTTAAGGCACAAGTGTATAAAGGGCTGGGCCAAACTGGGCAACAGTCTACTTTTTTTTTTTTTTTTTTTAACTTAAATGAATAAATGCTAATTAAAGAAAAATAGGTAAATGAGGTAAAGCATTAAAAAGAAAAGAAAGAAGCTATAATCTCACTACCTAAACTCACTAGCATTTTATTTTATGTCCTTCAAATCTTTTTTCCCTGGATGGAATATTTTTTAAACATAGTTATAATTATACCATATTTATAATTAGGCTATATATTTTATAAACATAATTTATGAAAACCATTTCTCTATTGTTGGATTTTAGGTTGTATTCATTTCCAAAGTATGAATAATTTAAAAATAAGTGTGTATCTTTAAGTGCAAAACTTTTAAAGGGGACTAGGTCTAAAGGTGGGATGACTGTGTGAGGGAGTACTAAGCGTTTTAAAAAGGTTCTTGACATATAATTGGATCCACAAATTAATTTTTCCTTTGCTTATATTTTGCAATGAAACACAGACAGAAAAGTGCACACACCCCACAAGCATAATTCAGCTCTCAGTTATTTATTACAAAGCAAACACTATTATACTTACATTTCTACTTACCCTGGAAGAGCCCTTTGTGCCTCCACCCAATCATTATTTCCTCCTTTCCTCGCAAACGCAGCTACAATCTTGTTTTCTTTGGAAGACACTTCCTTGCTTTTATTTGTGGTTTTTTCATTGAAGCATGCATCCCTAAATACTAGAGTTTGCTTTTGTCTGCTTCTAGAATTTTATATAAATAGTTATATGGCACGTATTCTTTGTCTGGCTTCTAAATGTTTGATTGTAAGATTCATCCTTGGCAACAATTATGAGCTATGGTTCACCCTCCTCACCATTACAATACCTGAAAAAAATTTTATGTTTTGGACTTTATAAAGAGAGGAAGGAAACGAAAGTTTATTTGAGTGTCTACTTTGGTTCAGGCACCAAAAATCTAAATGTTTGGGTGAGAAGAAAGAAGTGGTTTTGTGCGTGTATTTCAGTTTTTATATGTAGAGTATTCCATAAGGGAAATAAAAATTATGGAAGATACTCTGTTCCTTATTTTCAAAATACACGGTCATACAGGTTTGTGTGTGTGTGCATATGTGTGTGTGTTTGCTTGCATATCTTTGAAAACCTCTTTTTTTCCCCTATGGAGAAAGAAATGTTTCTTTCAGGGAGTAAATTGTCAGAACATTTAAAAACATATATATCAGAAAAAGTATAATTTTATGAATAAAATTAAATCTTCCCTGGGAATAGTTTACACTTCTTTTTTAAAAAATTAATTTTTTATGTTTAAAGAAGCTTTAGATTACATAACTGTTACATAAAAAATATAAAGGATTCCCTTATGCCCAACTCTCTTCCCCTCCCACACTTTCCCACATCAACAATATTGTCAGGACCTTTTAAAAATCTGATGTGTGTTTCTATATTTGGATATCTTAATGTGCTGACATGACAAGTAAAAATTTACTTTGGTTAGATTACCAGTTTGGATATCAGTTATTACCTTCTGTCCCCTAGTGAACAGAGATAATGTAAGATAAGAATATTGATATAATTTATTCAATCTGATGCTTGATTTAAAAATAAACACAAAACTTTTACATCGATAAAGTGCAGAGATTTTCAAGCAGATGCTTCCTTATCTTCCAAATGTCTTAAACAGATCCATCTTTATGTACTGATTCATTTAAAAATAGACCAATCTTCTTCAACATATACATTTGTGAATGGATGGATTAAAATCCACCAAGGATTTTAGTAAATAACAGCACTTCTACTGTCATTCTCTCTTACCTATGAAGAAAGATTTTGCATAATGTTTGCAGGATCAAGGTCTAAATTAGAGGTGTCACCAAACAAGTTTCCAGCTACCTTGAGCATATTTAGGTGGTGACTGGTGAGTATGCCTTTTGTAGTGAGGTAGAGAGGTCTTGCTGAGTCTATATCAGGTGTTTTATCCTCTTCTGAAAAACTGCCTTACTAACATGTCCACATTTGCATTTCTTACTCTAAAGGGAGAGGAAGCAAAATTTTCTCCCTATTACCTGTATTCAAACAATACAATTTCAACATATGGTAAACACTCAGTTACTATTTGGAAGCTGCCACTCTAGGTTACAGAGCTGTGGCAGCGAGCGCATTTGTGCAATCCACGTTCTTTATAGCACCCCTAGGAGTTTTGGTGACATTTTAGAGGACTTATTGCCACCAAAAGGCCTTACTACCACCACTGTGTTTGTGGATACAGAGAGAAACACAAGTAGCCTATTGACTTTATCCATTGGCCCTTGTTATAGAATTGAGTCCCCAGATGAGGAAGCAATTAAAATTTGCTGATTTCGAGAGGGTAGGAAGCAAAATGTATACTTTCTTTGTATTTTCTTGAGTCAAGGTGATCCCCAGTAAACCCTCTCTGCCACCTGAGTTCTTGAAATAAAATTACACATGGCCTGCTTAACATCAGTAATTTGTTTCTGAAACTCAGATGTTCTATGTAAAAAATGGTAACTTGGAGCTCATTCTCCATTCCTTTAAATAGGGAGTTTTATGTTGTATGATATACCACCCACCTACCGCTTTCCTGTAGTGGAACTTAATCAGTAATTATGTATATTTCTTTTTACATAAGTAATAGACTGTCTATGAAGAGGTTGAGTATTAAAAACCACATGATGTCCCACCAAAAATCATTACCTAGCGAGCTGTTGTGCATGGTATGATTGTACGAGACTCTACTTTAATTGAAGAGGCATTAATTAATTAAAGTTAGGCATTTGAGTGTTTATAGCCATTGGGTGGTCTATAAAAATAGTCATTTTACATTGCAAATATGCAGGTGCCATGTCATAATGAAGCTGATTTCGTCTCCATTTCTGTTCTCTTTGGAGTCCTCCAACCTGCCCACCTGGTAGTAGTACATCTTTATTTGACTAATATTAGCATACAAACCTCAAACAGACCTGGTTTCAAATCCCAGCTCCACCGCTGATTATGTGACATTGAGCAAGTTACTTAGTTTCTAAGATTCCTTTTCTTCACTTACTGAAAGAGTATGGTTAGTATTTCAGAGGGTTGTGGTAAGGACTGAATGACACAATTAATTGAAAAAAAAAAAATCCACAATAGACTTCCCGGCATAACTAAGGGCTCAAAAATGTGAATTATTATTACCTCTGAGGTTTACATCCACATGTCCATGGCATAAAGTCACCAGACAATATCAACAAATACCTAGTCGTCTGAGAGTATAATATATGTTTAGGCAGGAATAAATTTCACAAAAATTGATAGACCATTAAAGTAACATCACGATGATTTAAAATATTTTCCCTTCCATTTAAAGCAATTTTTCTGTATATTACAACAGACAGTAATGTTTTGTTAAAGGATAGGAGATTTAAGAGACTGGTTTTTAAGAGCAGGTAATTCTAATGGAAGGGAGTAGCATTTATTGATAGCATCTGCTGGGCTCCTTTGGGCTAGTCTTGTCATATTCATCTTTGAAAGTTCAGCAGGTGAGTACAATGCCTGACATATAAAGCCTATTTCCTAAATCTTTTAAAAAATAAGTAAAAGAAGATCACAGAGACCTAGGGGAAATGGAGGCCATTAGGCAAATTGTATTTGATGACTTGGAATCTCATTTTATCTACAGTAGATGGAGCTATCTCCCCAGTAAAGCCTAGCTTGCCAACTCAAATAGGTGGTCCCTAGGAATGGGGCTGCTATAGTAAAATTTTGTATATTTGGGAGAAATGGGGTGGGAAACACAATTTCTGAATTGTGAAAAGTTGGTATTACAATGATAAGAAAATTAGCTTTTCTTGCTTTCAAGAATAACCTGGATTAGGAGGCACCCCCAGCCCTTGTTTCTGTTTCATATGAAGTTCCCAGCTAACTGATAGGAGGTGGGGAGTGGGTAGCTGTGGGGAAACTCAGGTGATCTAGCCTGTGCTTTTGTTAACTAGTGGAAACGCTGCCTGCTAGTCCACAGGGGGGAGCAGTACCCCTTCCTCCCCAACAATGCCCCTCAGTTTCCATTAGTGCTTCCCCAGAATAATGGGACAATCACCTTCCTTATCGCAATACCTTCTGATTTTTTAATCTTCCCCATACCAAACATCCACTGGATATAAGGAAGGGTCAGCTATACCTAAATAAGAAGAGTTTAATGAGGTGGGAACCCAGTCTGTAATTTATTGCATGCTCCCCTTGTGCTACACAAAGCCTTGCAGATTTAGGCATTCAAAAGAACGTGACCCATGTCACTCAATCTCTGTCTCTCAAAACCTCTCGCCCCTTCCCATATATCCCTGTAGCCTCCTATTTCCATATTTCCGCCCCCTAAATCCTGATATATTTCTTTTCTCTGGTAAACCTCTCATATTCTTAGAGGTTTTTGCAAACTCCAGTGGCTCTGATTTTGTCTTGGTGTCCATATAATCTCTCCACTTAACTGACTTTGAACGAGAAGAGGAAGATTCAGGAAGGGTGAGCAAGAGGGCCCCTGAAGGAAGGTCCATGCTTTGGAGGATCCTGTTTATGACAAATATATACAGAATAAGTATATTAGAGGGTCCACAGGCTCTGTCCCTGGAGTTCTGGCGCTCAGTGCAATTACAGCGTGACCCAGAACAGTAAACATCTGTTCTCAGGTTAACACTCCTCAGGATCCAGTGAAAGGCTCCTCCACTTCTCCTGCCCTCTGTCCTCCAGGGATATGGGGGTTGTGTTGCTGCTAGCAGAGATGGAAGTGACTTTAATGGGCAGGAAGGATTTGAGTGGCAAAAGCACTCCGGTAAGAGAAAAGACAAATTAACATGTCAATCCTTCCTCTCAGATGGCAGAAAAGCAATAGTTTTGTGCATAATGAAAAACAATTTCCCAGGACAGTAGTGCTGAGAGTCCATTTTCTTCTCTTCATATTTCACTCTGTGGATACAGAGATATCTATGAAATTAACAAGGTATTTGTAGAAGTTTGCATTTGGTTGCTGAGGAACATTTTTCAGTATTACAGTTCATAACACTTGACATTTATATGTATAGATGTAATATTGACAAAGCATGCAGGCAATTCTTTTTATTGGCAACTAGATACACATCAAATGCTAGAATTGCAACTGGTTTTGAAGAGGGGCTGGGGTGGCCCTCGGCTGGGTTCGTTAGTTGGGCACAGTAGAATAGACAGACACACTGGACTAGGCTAGGAAGTAAAAGAGGAGTTATTTGCTGGCAGGAGACAGGAGATGTATAATCTCGAAACGGCCTCTCCAAATGGCAGAGATTCTAATATTTTATACCATCAGGATCCTAGTGGGATCCTAATTGGGGCAAAACTGGAACTGGAATGTTAAATAAACATTAAAGGGTTGAATATGGTGTGGTGGGTACCAAACCAGGGCGAGTTACAATCATTATCAGAGATCAAGATTCTGGGACAGGAAAGTACAGAGGAGAGGTCACTCAAAATTGTAGAGGTTTTCCAATAGATATCAAACAGGAAGGTGGAGTGGTTATACACAAGGGAGAGGCTAAGTTTTGTGTAACCATAAACAAGGATGAAACGTGTTTAGAATGACCATAACAACAATAAGTCTAGACTAAATCCAGCCAGTGTCAGCAATTTCAAATATTAACCTTTTGTATTTCTTTATAATATAAAGGCATCTATTTAGTTCTTAATCCTAGGTTTCAAAGGTTCAGTACAGTATTTAAGGGTACTGGGCTTTCCTAGTACTACCGTTTTAGTTCTGTAAATATATTTATTAAGACTTACTTATATTTAAAAATATTTAATAAAAATTTATTTCTATACATAATTTTTACTTGAAATTTTGATATTCAGATATAGTAATTTTTATTTTACCTTTTTATTTCTACAACTTTGAGTGTATTAGAAGAAATGATTGTTTATGAAGATATGTAGAAATAATTTTAATTTTTAGTATCTTTTAAAGCTTTGCATGAAAATATTTCCAAGTTTTATGTATATCATTACATTTTATTTTTAATCCATTAAATCATAAGTGTCCGTGGAGCACCAATTATGTGAAAAATCTTCACTATAACAACATAATTTGTGGTTTTGCTGAAATGAAGACAAGATGATTTTATGAAATAAATACATAGTATTTCATGAATCATATAGGTCTTTATTTTATTCATCATGCAAACATCACTGGTTCATCTATAGAACACCCAGATATGCAGATTAATAACTAGTTTCAGTCTTTCAAAATATTTTGCCAACTTTCAGTGGTATAAAAACCATCACTTTATACAACTTTTTCAGTTTTGTGGTTACTTTGTCAAGGGAGGAGGATAAAACATACTTCATTTAACAGGTTGATTTTTAACTTTTTAATTTTTGGATAAATGGTATATGGGCTTCCATGTCTCCTAAGAAAGGGAGAAGCAGCCTCAGACACCAGGGAGCAGGCCCCAAACAGCGAGGCCTCGGGCTGCTGGCAGCTGACCCAGCACTTACTGCTCGGCCGTGGTGTTCCCATGTGGATCATGAACGATTTCACAGAAAACCAACATCAGACAAGGATCTGTGACCGTGATGGATCAAGACAGAAACAAGACCACTCTGTCATCATGTTCTGGGTACAAGAACATTTTCCAAACTGAAAAATGACCAAACATCCTCCTATCCTAGCTATTCTGAGAGACTGCTACTTCTTTATAGATACAGCTTTAGCCTTCACTCTGTTCTTCCCATTTTCTAGGTAATAATTAAGATTCCCAAAACATAAAATTATGCCTGTTTCCTGACAGCCTCAGGAGAGCAGAGTCCCATTTCCTGAAACCTCCTCAAAATCACTTAACACCATCCCAAATCCTATACACCCCTTCTGATACCTTGTTAACTGACAAGCCCCATGTTCGCTGGGATGAACGTTCTTCCCCGTTGCAACGCATCGTCAATAATCTCTGCACGCTACAGGGGTGCTCCTGGTGGGCTTTGGCTAGTACTGGGATGCCCAGGACTCTTAGGGGTAGTCTGGCTTTGAATCTGATCTCTGATTCCAGTTCAGCTCTCCCCACTAGCTGGAGTCCTTGCTCTTTCTGTATGAAAGGGCCAAGCACACCTCCCTCCACCACCCCCATACACACACAGGCTTGTTAATCCCACCCTGGAGAGCCCTAGAGGAAAAGGAAATGCCTTTTGTTAAAATAACTTTCACCCTGTTCTTGTGAAATGATAACCCTGGCATTATTTAATCATTCATGGAACAGTTCAATCAATATTTATTAACCGTCAATTATGGGCCAGTCACTCAAAGTTGCTGAGGACATAGCAATGAATAAATGGACAAAAACCCCTGTTTTGGCACTTATGTGTGATTATGCAATGGAACATTTCAACTCCTTCTTGTGTCTGGATTATATTAAAAGAGTCTCTACTTTAGATGCAAGTGGCTCTTTCCTAATCTTTCAGGATGGGTAACACTAACATGTGAGATGTTGATGTTTTTTGATAACCAGTCTTACTCCTCACTACCCTGTTCCCCCACACTCTCCTACCCTTATTGAAGCTGGGCAAGGGGAGTTTCAGTTTCAACTCAGAGATAAACGCACAAGGTAGAGGACAAAAATCTCTGAATGTAGGTAGATATAGGCATCTACTTTGGTAATTTAGTGTTCTTGTTAACACCAACACATATTTACCAACATAATTTATTAAATTAAAAAAATTGTTTCAAAGTAAATATGTCTGTTTTCTTCTTGAGAATCTTGCTGGAAAACGGGGATTTTCTTTGTACTTAGAAAAGATCACCTTAATTCCAGCACCAAAGGGGTCATCACAAAATCTAAAATAACGAAATCCAAATTCAATTCAATGCAACACATTTGTATTTAATATCTTCTATGGGGAAGGATAGTATCTTTCTTTTAAAATGCTTTGCAAACATTGGTGGACATTTTCAAGATAATGCTTAGATCTGATCTCAATAAATTTGCAGCATACAATATATATAGTTTACTGTATATATACAGCAAAATTTTTAGTAATGACTCATATATAATGGTGTCTGCAATGTGGTATCCATTATGACTCTAGTCCGCATCTGCTAGTAACTTTCTCCAAATTTAATCTTTTGGGTTGAAATTTTCCATGCCTGGTTTAAGCTCAAAGGTATTTAAAAAATTACTTTTTTAGAGTTGCAGGGCAATTCCTTTGGCTATCATATATACCTCTTCTAATTTCAATGTAGGCAAGAGAGGGAAAAAAAAGAAAGATTTGAGTGTGTGGGTAGAGTATTTGTATGTTCAACTAGACCCATAAAAAGACCTTTATAACCTATACCTAAGATCATTTCATACAGCTCATTTCTTAAAGTAACTGGAGCATGGCTCGCTGTTATCTGGTGGATTATTAGATGCAGGAACTATTCCTCTGCATAGAAACAGAAGATAAAAAGATACTTAGAGATTAGATTCCCATGCCATTTAAATATGCATGTTTAGTTGATTCTTGTGACTATTTGTGATTTTGTGATGGGAGTTCAGCACTCCAGGTCCTTTCCTCTATTCCCAGAATATTATTTTAGGAAATGGAAAATGGCTTTGCATCAAAAACTATTGTTGATTATAACCATTTTAGGTGTTTATATTGAAAAAGATAAGATAAGCCTCTCTGGTTTTAGTCCTGATAAGGGAAAGCCACTGCAGCCCTCCCCCTCCCCCTTTTCCTGACAAGAATCTCCCGCCTTAGAACTGGAACCTGCACTTCTGGCTCTGTAACCCTGCCTGCTTGATTTTGTAACCTGCAAATTCTGCTTCTGTAACCACGCTTACTTAGTTGCCTAAGGTAATGGAAAATTCCACCCACCAACTCGCTAGCCAATGAACGGGAGCCTGCAGACCCCAATAAAAACTCCAGAAAACTGGGGCTGGGGGCCCAGAAATTGGAAACCAAACTTTCCTCTGGGCCCGCACGCGTAATAAAGCCTGGTTCCTCCGCTCTCTCCGAGTGCCGGTTTGGGTTTTTCATCGCAACAGCTGCAACAGTCCTAGTAGTCACATTGCCAAACAGGCCTCTGACCTGTACTGCAGACAAGATTTTTGTACTGGGATATCTATAAATGTAGCCATAAGTGTATCCTACCCTTATCCAAAAACAAAGAATAAACATGCAGCCCTCATAGAGATCTTTGGCAGTTGGGACTTATTGGCAAATGAAGATAAACAGTATTCTTGAGGACCAAAAAATAAATAAAAAATGAGAGGGAAGAGGAAGGCACGAATTCCTTTTGTGGCCACACAAGATATAATGAAACACCCTATACCTTATATTCTCATGTGTCATGAATTTTCATCTCACACTTGAGTTAAACTTTATTTTCATATTAAATGTCATTAGAAAGTCATCACTTTTGAAAATGTATAGTGTGATCTTTACCTAAAGAAACATCAAATTGCCCTGAAGGCATTTCTAAAGATGACATCTTAAGTGTCCTCTTTCTAAATTCATACACACGTATGTATATATGCGTAACTGATTTGCGTGCTTGTCTATTCTTTCTGTAGCTCTCCCATGTAGACATATACATATACATCCGTGTAGATTCAGAATTTTCCACAAGGAACAAAGGGAATGTCATAATGAAAAGCAACATTTTTAATGGCTCCTTGCCAAGGTACCAGATCCTCGTTTTTTTCCAGTTGATTTATCTTAATGATTCTCTGTCAAGCAAAAGCCTTTACGAATTCCGCATAATGTTCTATTCAATTACAGCAGCATGCTTGCATCGCCTTTGTAAGACTGAGTGAGAGATGATTTTTCTTCTAAGAATCTCTCCCATATTTGGTGACAAAATGAGACCAGTTATTGCTGGAGGAACATGATTCACAAAAAGTTTTTCTTTTTAAGATGCATGCTTAGAAAAATTAAGCCTGGACAAGTTTTGCCAAACTTGTTTCAGATTTGAACCTAGCTTTTCAGTTCTTCCTTCAATTCAGTTAGATACAGGGCTTCGAATCGTGCTTTGAATTAGTTTAATATTTAAGCAGACAGAATGCATTATCAAAGTGTTTCCTCTCAGCCTCAGCCTTCTACAAGTAGCATGGAGAGAGCTCTGGGTTGGTCCGTGGTAGTGCTGTCTGATAGAACTTTCTGTGACAATGGAAATGTTCTCTGATCTGCCTTTTCCCATTTGGTGACCCCTAGCCGTGCGTGGCTGTTGAGCCATTGAAACGCGGCTACGGTGACTGAGAAACTGCATTTTAATTTTTATTCAATTTAGTTCACTCAAATATAAACAGACACATATGGCTTGTGGCTACTGTGTTTCACAGCACAGATCTATAGAATTTAACTCTTGAGATTTTGGCAAAATGTTACTATTCTGTAATCTATTGCAGTAACAAAGCACCCCAAATTTAGTGACTTATGTCTTAGTTTCTTAGGACTTCTGTAACAAAGTACCACAGACTGGGTAGGCTTAAAACAACAGAAATTGATTTTCTCACAGTTCTGGAGGCCAGAAGGCTGAACTCTGCAGGGGAGAAGCTTTCCTTGCCTCTCCCACCTTCTGGTGGTTTGCGGGCAGTCACTGGGCGTCGTCACATGGTGCACTTCCCTGTGCTGCTCTGTGTCCAGATTTCCTCTTCTTATAAGAACACTGGCCGTATTGGAATAGGACCCACCCTAACAGATTTTGATCTTTTTTAACTAATCACACTCAATTTCCGAATAAAGTCACACTCACAGGACCAGGGGTTAGGACTTGAACATGTCTTTTTGTGAGACACAATTCAACTCCTAACAGCTTAAAACAATAATTTATTATTATCTCTCATGATTCTGTGGGTTGACTGTACTGAGCTGGGTAATTCTCACCTGGGGTCCGTCCTGTGGTTGCAGTCAGATGTCAGATGGGGCTGGGGCTGTCTGAAAGCTCAACTGGACCAATGTTCCAAGATGCCTTCTTCCCACACGTTCAGTGCCTGGGCTGGGCTGGCTCCAACAGCTGGGGTCTGGCCGAGCGTCTCTCTCTTCATGGAGCCATCCCTGTGACTAGAACCTTTGGGCTTTCTCACAGCATCATGGCAATCTCAGGAAGTTGAAGTTCTTTCATGGGGTCCGGCTTTCCCTGGAATGAGCAGTTGAAGAGAAAGGAGTAAGAGCTGCTAGGTTCTTCAGGCATGGAAACCAGCCCAGCATCACTTCTTCTGAAATCTATTGCTCTGAACAATAGAAGAGTCTGTCCAGATTCAAGGGGAGGTGGCTTAGACCCTATATCTGGATGGAAAAGAAGTAAAAAAAAAAAAAAGTAACCATTTTTAGTCATGCATAGCTACTTTGTAGAGTGGAAAATTCTTCTAAATATGACCAATAGGAAATGTTAAGGCAAATGCCTCTGATTTCCTCTTTTCCTTAATCAATAAAGTAATTTTGATTGCTTAGCTTGAGGCCAAGAAATGACAAGAGCAAATAATTGTGTGCTTTTAAGGGGGCTTTCCATGATATCTAAATTGAAGTGGGGACCCCACATATGAGGGGAAACTCAGTGATTTTATTTTAGCCCAGCACTGCACTTCAAGAGGAGAGTAACTGCTATTGGCTGTGGTCGTTTTCATGGTTCTAAAATGATTGAGAACACCGTTCTGACTAAAAGTCTTTTCCACATTGTATGCATGTAAGTACTCTTTTCATATCTCTGAATATGTAATGATTGCTTTAATTTTTTGCTCTGTTGATATAGCTTCAGTAGTTGGGTTGCCTTTTTATTAAAATCTTTTTCTGAAATATTTAGAATGAGGCTGCTCTTTATTTAAAAAATAAATAATCCCATGATAGCAATAATAATAATAAAAAAAAAGCACTAATTTTTATAAGCAGTGCATAAATTTGGCATATCTTTGGATTTTCCCAAGTGACTCTACAGATAAGCTTGCTCATCTGATTTGTGTTTCATTTTAGATTTAAAATGTTTCTTCAGTTTAACATCAACTTGCTTCAACTTTAAAACATCTGCATGGATATCCTGTTGTCAGCCAGCTTCCACCTGTCTTGTCCAAGAGAATTACATTTAAGGTGAATATTACTTCTATCCTTGAAGACTGACTGCATTCCAGGACTGCTGTTAATAATTTTGTCTTGCCATTCAACAATCATTAGGAATGCTCAGGACCGTGTGATGACCTGGGTCTAGGTCTCTGAGTCATCCGGAAGGTTAACGATTCCATCAAGTGTAAGACGTTCACCTCACTCTTGGGTTGCTCACATATCCAGCTGCCACACTGTCAAGACGCTTCCCAGAGGCCCTTCTTGAAGTGCTATGGTTTTCTGCTCTTTGTTTCTTAGCTCTTCAAGGCAGAGAATGTTTCTTAGGTAATCAAATTCAGCGAGGCTTTAAGATCTGTCTTGCAGAAGGAAGTCTGGCTGTGGAGGGCTTCCTTGGTGCATGCTGATCAAAGGAGAGCTCTTCTCATCACTGTTTGGGGGCCCAGATTAAGGGGTGACTGGTGTCAAGCTGACACTTGTTTCCCCATATACTCCTTTCCTCTCTCCTGCTCTCATCTCCATTCTGATCCCACAGTAAGTCACAGAAACTCCTTCCTTGAAGCCCTGTTCAATTCACTTCAGTCCCATTTGCCCTGGCATCTGTTTATTACCTGGCTCTCTTTATTACCAGCAGCCATGGCTCTAATAACTGGCAGTGCCATTTTAGCATAGTGAGACTGGACCATATGTGGTTATAGGGTTGGGCATGTTTGGCAGAACTGAGAAAACACCTGGGAACTGAAATGCAATTTGTCACTCCCATGTCTCAGGGGATTGCCTCTTCTCTCTAACATCACAGCTACCATCTCCTCCAGACTGCTGACTCGTCCACTCTGCCTCCCTATCAGGAATTATCCAACTACCCCTAGAGTGATCTTTTGAAAATAAGTATCCGATCAAGTCTTCTTTGCTTCAATTGCTTCCCATTGCCCTTAGCATAAAGTAAAAAATCCTTGGCATTGGGGAGCGGCTGTGGCTCAGTCAGTGGGGCTCCCGTTTGCCATGTGGGGGGCCCCGGGTTCGGTTCCTGGGGCCTCCTGGTGGGGGCAGGCCCGCCCGCACGGCGTGGTTGGCTGACCCGGTGAGCGCGGGCAGCAGGGGGGGGATAAATGAATAAATAAATAAAATCTTAAAAAAAAAAAAAAAAAAAAAAAAATCCTTGGCATAATCAAAACACCATCTACCTCTCCAGACTTATGTCTCTCTGTCTCTCATACATTGGGCTCCAGTCATGCTAAACATTTCTCATTTTATTGAACTTACATCCTCTTTTCTACTTGGGGCTTTTACATATGTTCATGTTTTCTCTTCCAGTAAAACTCTCCTCTCTACTCTTCTTCTCCTTAACTTCAATGCTTCTGTTCCCTTTAAGGCCCAGTTTAAATATCACTTCCTCCTGGATATCCTGGATATAGAAACATCTCTGATAAAACTTTATGGTTGAATACAAATCTCCAGTAAAGAATTGCAATGCAAGCAACTATCAACCTGAAACAACTTGGTGTCAAGAGATTTCATGTTTACCAAAACAATGTCTCCCCTCCCTTTGGCTTCCATGCTTGTAATATGGAGTAAGCTTCGGGACACCGTTTATAAATTCACAATAGCAGCACTACCTGAGATATTTTGGGTATCCTGAATGCCCCATTACAAAGAAAGTCAAAAGTCAAAACAAAGTCAACAAAGAAGTCTTCTTTTGTTGAAACCTTGATCCTTATTTCTCTTTGCTGGACCTTGCTTTGTGCACACTTGCCTGGCCAACCCCAACTATACATGAAAGGGCTTCATCAGCTTTTAACAAACCATATGGTAAAAACATCTACACATTTCTTGTGATACCTTCAGGCACTGTTAAGCAGCTGGTATTAATGAATAAAAATGGCCAGTGAAATCATGGTATGTTGTTGCTAGGAAAGAACAGTTTATAGCCAGGAGAATTACAGATTACTAGGCAAGAACACACAGGAATAGAAGGGATGTGAGATTTCTGCATTTCATCTAGATTTGGCCACCTGGACTGCTTAAGGCAATACAATGCTGTGCTGATTAGCAAGTATTTATTTGATTCCTACTGATGGTGGCCCTGGGAGATGGGACCAATACCTTCAATATCTATCAAAATTGTGTCAGGACCAATCAATATTCCTAACTGAAGCCACCAATGGAACTATGAAAAGAGACCTTGGTTCAAAAACAACAATAACAACCACAATATTTTGCAATATTGTTTCTCTAGATTTTTCATCTTTCCTTGCAGAAAATGTATTTGTTTCCTCCTACTACATACATTAAAATTTTATTATGTTGAGACACAATTTCTACTAGAACCTTATTAAGAGGCTCAATTCCTACCAAACCCAGATGTGGGAAATTTCCCCGTCTGCATGGGAAACTTTTTAGCTCCACACAACTTTGATGCAAAACTTAGTGCTTTCACCAGCTTTCACAGATTATCCAAGTATACTGTGATTTTGGTAGTTTTCATATTATTCTGCATTTCTCAATTTAAAATATCCCCATTAACATATCTCAGGTTATCCTTAACATATTCTTCAGAGAACTGACCTCCAGCTTCATCTTTTCCCTTATCTTTTGCCCAGTGCTATGCTCAGCTCCCTTGACTCTTCTTTTTTTTTTTTTCCTGCATTATTTAGAGTAGAGTCCCTCTTTAGCATGACATCTAGCTGGCTATGGCCTGTAGACTTAAAGAGTCTTTCCATCAAAGGTTGTCTACTAACTACAGACACGATAACATTTTCTCTGATCCTTACACTGTAGTATGTCAGAGTTGGCATCTCCTTTCCTTATCCCACTCCTTAAATTTCCCCCCTATTTCTTATTTGCTGCCAATATGTTTCATTTTTGCCAAATAGAATAGACTGCAATTGTTTTGTATTTGGCTCAAGTGATTTGTTTTCACATTTCGGAAATAATTAAATAAATTCTCCAAAGGGAATTAGGGTGTGTGGTTTTTCCTTCTTAACACAGCCCTTTTTGCATAGTTAACTAAATTATGGGCTAGACAATTATATATGCAGTGGCTCCACTAAAAGTACTTAAGCTGGTTCTGTACACAAACTAGTGAGGGAGTGTGTTCCCCACACCACCTTCCTACAGCTAGCTGGAACTTAATGGCTCTTCTAGGATATTGCAAAGGGGTTATGCAAAATGGATAAGAAGCACAGGGACCCCATACATTTTCAGAGCTAGGACAGATATAAATTACCCTGGGCAACTTTTAAGCTAAGTTCTGAGTGTTGCTGTAGGGAATTTCTTATCAGATGTGGATGGGAAGGACAGCTATCTTGGCTTTTGGTTGCAGGCAATGAAGAGTGTTATACATGTTTTCGTTTTTATTATTACTGTTACTATAAAATATAAAAAAAGGAATTTTTGGACACATAGCCAAGCCAGAAACCAAAGAGGTTCCAGAAATTTAGAGGGGTGTGTAGAAATTGAAAGCAAATTGAGTAATGAAGTTATGGAAAGTAGAAATAGGTCCAAATTGCTGGGGCCTGGGATTTTGATGTCTAAAGAAGAATAGACATCTAGGTTAAAGGCCCTCTGAGAGTGAGAGCTGGCATTAATAGCCCTAAATATATAATTAAAATAGCCAACATTTGAGTATCTCCTATGTACCAGGAACTGTTTGAAATACTGTAACCTTTTAATATTCTTAACATTTTCAAGGAACCTATGAAGTACATACTGTTATTTTCTTATGAAACCAGGAGTCATGAAAAGCTGCTTTTTTCATGAAGTAGGAACTAGAGAACTACATTTTCAGTCAAGGTTTAATTAAGCTTGCTATATGCCTGAGTATATGGGTTAAAAAAAATCCTCCCACAATTGTGCTTAACATGTTTGTGGGAAAAGAACTCATACTTCCTGTGTGGTTTGGTGGTCGTAAACTGTGCAATTAATATAAAAACTGCCCAGATATCTAAGGTGCCTGTAAAAGCAAATATGAATCTGTTCTGTAGGGACACTTCCCAGCTCAGAGTGAATGGACTCACATAGGTACTCTAGTCTAAAAATGAGCGCATAGTCCAAGATCTCAAACCACTATAACAAGTAAACTACCACGAGAGAGAGAGAGTAAGCAGACAAAGCAAAAAAAAAAGCACTTTGAGAATTAGATTGTTGAGAAATATGAAAAAAATTGAATTACTATCCTTAAAATAGTCAAATCCTTAAGAAAAGAGAAAATGTGAATAAATAACAAGTAGATTTTTGAAAGTATTCTAGAAATAAAAAGTAGAATAATTTGGAAAAAAATCTCCATGGAAGAGTTAAATACTAGACTAGAAGTAGTTGAACAGGGAACCAATGAATTATAAGATTTATCTGAGGGGGAATGAGGGAGAGGGGAGGAATAAATATCTTAACAAAAATAAAAATATCTATATAAAAAATATATATATATATATAAGATCATCAATAATTAAAACAATGAGGTACCTGGGCAAGAACACTCAGACCAAAGGAATAGAATAAAAAATTCAAAATAGACCCAGAATACAGATGGACATTTATTATAGGATATAGACAGTACCTATTTGCTCAGGCAAACATGGACTTGAAAATAAACCGTATTGCACGAGAGGCCTTTGAGCCCCCACCAAGCCTGCCCACGGCGTTGGTGTTAAGCCGCCCTTACAGAGCACACGCTTGCACGCGCTTGCACATATCTGGGGCGGCGGGACCCTACCCGCAGGGCCTTTAACCAGGAGCGGCAAGGCGGCTCGGGAGGTGGATGGGAGAAACTCCTCCGAGGCTGTGGGACAACGTAGGCCTCAGTCCTTAAACCCCAGGGCTGGAATACCTGAGGGAGACGACGGGCCGTGTAGGTGTGCCCCTTACGTCCCTCTGTCCTTTTCGACTTGCATGACGGCGTGCTGTGCTATCACCGTGAGTCCCGAGCTGTTGTACCTTTAGGGAGAAGAGTAAGAGACATGCAGGTTCAGTTAAATGGCTTGGGATGTCTGTAGGGAAGGTGGAAGAAAACCGGGCTTTGGCCTTGAGCAACTTAAGAGCCCATGGTCTGCTTTGCAAACTGGCTTCTGCCGTGGGGTATGTGATGTGCTTAACTCATCTGGCAAAGGTGCTGGTGCGACCTATTTAGGAAACTACCATGGAGGGCACAGTGATTATTTGGGTGCAGTCTGTCAGGCGTGTGACTAAAGCTTTCTGAGTCTAATAGGCTCACGGTTACAAGGTGGTTGTGAAAATGAAGTAGATTTTTATATACGGCTGTGCACAAAGTAGGCACGTAAATAATCACAAAATCATTCCATAGTCCACATTCTACAGCTGGGCTCAAGTGAAATGTGCATCAAATACAAGACTGAGCACATTGTTGAAGGAGAAGGATGAATAGGTGAGGCATTTAATAATTGAAAAAGCCCCAATTTAACAACTCCTAGACTCAGTTCTTTAAATTTAGACAGAGTATAATAGCACCTACTTCATAGAAAGGTGTGGGTGAGGAGAACCTAAATGGCTCCTCAGAACAGGACTGGTCCAGAGCCCAGTAAGCGAAAGCTGTTGGCAGATGAGGGCCCCTCACTGTTTATTCTGTCCCTATTATTTAAGCAGATTTCAGTAGAAGTAAATTAGATGCTTACCTAGTGTTTGACATGAGATAATTATTTTGTGAAACAAGGTAAGTGATTGTAAATCCCACATACTATTTGAGTAAGTGCAACAGAGTACAGTCATATGTAATCTCTATTCAGTAGTGTGTCTAGTCCCTTGCCTTTACTTACTGCACAAAAATTAAATCAAAGAAAAAAAAATTGCATTGGGACAACTGTATAGCCATTTGGAAAAAAAATTAGATATATGCCACACACCATACATAAGAATAAACTTCAAATGGATCAGTGATGTAAATATAAAAATCAAACTAGAAGAAAACATTGATGCATTCCTCAATAAAGTGGTATATAGGGGAAGACTATAAAGTCTTAAAACCTGATATATTAAAAGAAAAGATTGAAGAATTTTATTATATTAAGAACTTTTTTGTGGCAAAAACACTTGAAGCAACGTCAAAGGACAAATGAAAAATGTAAAAAAAATCTGTAATATTTATCACATATGAAGTGCTAATATCCTTAATATATAGAAAGCTATCAGCAATTGAGAAAAAGGACAAAACATTCAATTGAAAAATGGGCAAAAGACATGAATTGACAATTTGAAAATAAGTACATAAAAGTCAATCTGAAACATATGAAAATATGTTCAAATTTACTCATAATAAGAAAAATGCAAATCAAAACTGCTCTGAGGTAACATTTACCTACCAGATTGGCAAAAAAGAAAAATCTTAACAATGCTCCCTCTTGGCAAGATTGGGATGAGACAGCCACTGTCACCAATTGCAGATGGGAATGCAAAAATGGCACATCCTCTATGGAGAGGAATTTGCTGATATCTAACAAAACTACATAACTCTTTGACCTAACAACTCCACCTCTAGGAATTTATCCTGAAGATACAACTCCAAAAATATGAAAGTATATATGTGCAAATTTATTCATTGTAGCATTGTTTGTAATTGCAAGATACTGCAAACAGCCTCCATGCACATGCTTTAGAGATTGGTTGACTAAACTGTGGTATACTTTCACAATAAAGTACTATGTAGCTGTTAAAAATGATAAGGATGATCTTTATGAACTCACATATAGTGATTTTTAGGATATATTGTTAAGTGAAAAGATCAAAGCACAAGATAATAAGCATAGTACGCTATCTTTTGTGTAAGAAAAGAGGAAAGAACAAAACATGAGTATCTCCTTATGTATGCAAAAAAGAAATATAGGAAAGATAAGCAGGAAACTAATAAAATTGCTTACCTATTGGAGTGGGGAGATCTCAGAAATAGTAGATCAATAAAGCAAAAATTAGTAAATATATAAACATTTTAATGATACAATTAACAAACTTTATTTAGAGAGCATGTAGATACTCTTAAAAAATAAAGAACATACATTTTTTTCCCCAAGAACACCTGAAGCATATATATAATTGCCCAACTAATTGAGCTCACTGAGACCATATTCTCTGGACAAAATATCCTTAATTTATGGATCAAGTAATAAATATATATATTTAAACAATTCTTACACATTTAGAATCCAGAAAACACAATTCTAAATAAACTAGGAGTTAAAGAGGAGACAAAAATTGTAACTATGAAATATTTATTACTAAATAACAGTAAACTACAATATATCAAAATGTGTGAGATGCAGTTATGGTAGCACTCAGAGGGAGATTTATAGCCAAAGATGCATTATTTTTTAAAAGATTAACATAAAAATATTAAACATTCAATTCACAAAGCTAGAAAAACACAGTAGAGAGACTAAAATAGTAGGAGAAAGGAACTAATAAAGAAATAAAAAGTAAGCAAGTAAACAAAACCCAACAGAGATGATCATCAAATTCTGGTACTTTGAAAACTTGAATAAAATAGACAAGTTTCTGGAAAGACTGACCATGAAAAATAAGCAGAAGGAATAAATCAATGATATTAAGAACAAACAAACAAACAAAAGGGTTATAACTACAATACAGTAAGAAATGATGATGTGGTTATGTGCCAAAGGACACATTAAGCATTTACTCAAGTGGAGCCCAGATGCTGATTCTGTTTTCTTTTAAGGTTCAGCTTCTTAACCTGCCCACTCCCCTCACTACTTACATCTTTTCCACTCCATTCTCTGCATTTCCAGAAGTGTTTCTTATTCGAACGCCTAATTTCAAAACATTTCTCATTCAGTTTTCCTAAATTCATGTTTTTGAAACACGATGACATGTAGGTCCTCCCTTTTCATCTGCCTTTTGCTATGTCTTATCCTTTCCCTACCAATAAGCAGAGAAAAGCATTGCTCTAGAATGGGGTTTGGCAATGGGTTCTGAGTGGAGGAAAAAATGCTAGCTAAGATCTAAAACTATTTACTAAATATGTTTTGTACATAATGGATAATTCATAAATAATAGTGGAATAGCGGTCTTAGAAATTGAATTTCAGCCATGGTCAGACCGCAAAATACTATTTTCCTTACTGCAACCCCTATTTCAGAATAGAGTTTCTTTTTTTACGATTGTGCATTTGGGTTGTTAGTGTAAACTAGAACACTTTTATAAAGTGAAATATGTTAGAACGTTGGCAGATATGATAAAAGGGGATACCTAATGGCAATGATTAAACTCAAAAGTATTTACATTTGTTAGCTTTCCAATTAGAATACAGTTAGCATGTTTTCCTCTCTCCTTTGACCTTTTTTTTCAAGCATGTGAATTTGGTAAACTCTCAATGTGTCTTAGACACTTTTGCCTGTAATTCTTTAAAACCATGTGTGACTTAATCCATATGCTTTTCATTCATTTGCAATCAAATCATCAAAATACAGCCTTTAAAGAGCTATTTGATTTCAAAGACCATTTTAAAATAAGAATTTAAAGCCCTTTGAGAATAAAAACGGGATGCACATTTTTTTTCAAGAGTAAACACAGCACAACCAAAAACACACTCATGCCCAGAGAAATCCAAGCTTCTGAATTTTAATTCTTTTTCATTCTCAGTTAAACGAGCCATCTCCTATCTCCCTTTGACTCCTGTGAAACATGAAATGTTTTGAGAGGAAGAAGTAGTAGTTTTCAAATTACTATTTAAAAGTCAACTTAGCGGCTCCTGTTGAGTCCTGAGGTCCAAAAAACTGTGGGGTCAAAGAGAAGAGCCTGGAGGACTGATGATGACACCCATTCTATGGAGTTTGATTGAAAAGGCCATATTTATGTATCTGTGTGCGATAGCCCCTATACTTGGAGGAACATTTATCTACTGGAGATCAGTTTCTTGGCTTAGAGGCTTAATTTCTACTGTTTGACTCTCTTATGCTTGGGGGGTTGGGGCGGGGTATAACCTATGCTTATCTCTATGCAGTCATATATGACCCTCAAGTTTCATTGCCTTTTAGGAGTGATCTGCTTTGCAAATAACAAAGAAAATTTGGCTGAAATATTTGCTTAGAGTTTCAGTTTTGAATTAATGATTTTTTTTTTGGATTTCATTGTGAGCTCAGTGAAGAACCATCACATGGACTTTGCAGGGAATGTTTAATTATTAAATAAAGATAGCATACACTTCTCCATGCTTCCTCCTCCATCTAATTTTTAGATGGATATTAACCTAGGGTTGCAGAATGGATTATTAGGGTGGTAGAAATTGAATATAGCTGTTAAGGTCTTGTGGAGATATATTTTATTTCTCAATTTTTAACGTTTTTTAAAAGGTTAGTGAAGTAGTAGGTTTACAGAAAAAAAACATGCAGAAAGTATAGAGTTCTAGTATATTCCCCCCTCAAACCATAGTTTTATCTCTTATTAACACTTTGCATTAGTGTAGTATCTTTGTTACAATTAATGAAACAATATTATTATAATGATACTGTTAATTATAGTCCATAGTTTACATTAGGATTCACTGTTTGTGTTTGTACAGTTCTATGGTTTAAAAAAATTTTTTTATTCTAGTAACACTTATGTAACCTAAAATTACCCCTTTAACCACATCCAAATATATAATTCAGTGGTGTCAATTACATTCACAATGTTGTGCTGTCATCACCAACATTTTTTCATCATCCCTAACAGAGATTCTGGACTCACTTAGTACTACTTCCTCATTCCTTACCCCTAACCTGGTAACTTGTATTCTAGTTTCTGATATGTTGAATTTGCATATTCTAATTATTTCATATCAGTGAGCTCAAACAATATTTGTTCTTTTGTGTCTGGCTTATTTCACTTAATCTGATGTCTTCAAGATTCATCTATGTTGTAGCATGTAACAAAACTTCATTCCTTTTTATGGCTGAATAATATTCTATTGCATGTCTATGCCACATTTTATCCATCCATTGGTTGGCGGACTCTTGGGTTGCTTCCATCTTTTGGCAATAGTGAATAATGCCACTATGAACAACAATGTGCAAATATATGTTTGAGTCCCTGCTTTCAGTTCCTTTGGGTATATACCTAGAAGTGGGATAGCTGGGTCATGTGGTAATTCTATACTTAGTCACCCAAGGAACTGCCAAACTGTTTTTCACCATTTTACATTCCCACCAACAATGAACAAGTGTTCCTTTTTCTCCACATCCTCTCCAACACTTATTATTTTCTGTTTTTTTTCTTTTAATAGTAGCCATTCTAGTGGGTATGAAATGGTTGTGCAAAGGTATTTTGTTTATTCTGTTTAAAAGCAACTGGTGTAAAAACAGTGCCGGGTGGAAGGAGATGAGAAAGACTTCATTATTTTTTAAACAGTCTGATCCTGAGAACATGTCCCATAACTGTCCTCATCTTTCCATGCCTGTTTTAATCCAAACTACCATCTTTTCTTGCCTGATGACAGCAACAGTCTCTAGTGAGTCTTGATGCCTCCCCTCTAGCCCCTGCCTAATCCATTTTCCACATCACAGCCAGTAATATTTTAAGGATGTAAATCATGAAGCTCATTCCTTGCAACTTCCCATTGTTTTTATTTTATTTTTTTAATTTTTAAAAAAAGTTTATTTGTTTTACCAGGAGGTCCGGGGGACTGAACTCAGGTCCCTCCATATGGGAGACGAACGCCGAACCATTTGAACCACACATCCGTCCACCCCCCATTGTTTTTAGAATAAAATCTGAACTTCACACCAAGGCCCTCGAAGGCTTGCTTATCTCTCCAAACTCATTTTATACCACCTTATTATTTGCCATCTTGGCCTTTTTTTTTTTTTTTTTCCCTTCTGTTAATGGAACTCTAAGTCCTTCTCATTTCAGGGACTTTGGAATCTTCTGTCCTCATCTCAGCAGAGTTGTCTTCTCTTCCATTAAGTTTCAGCTCCAATGCCACCTTTTCAGAGTCTTTTCCTGGGTACCCAATTAAAGCAGCCCTCATCTCCTTCCTCCTTTCCCACCCCAACTTCTTCTTCTTATAATCACTATATCCTTGTTTGTTATTTTAGTTATTGATTATCTGGAACTTTGTGAAGTCAGGGGTTGGGTCAGCCTTGCTGTCCAGGATGCCCAGGCACATACCTGGCGTTGAATAAACTGGTGGAATGAGCGAATGAAATTGTCTGCTTTTACAGGGGCATTCTTAAATTGTTTTTGCTTTTGGTTTTGGTTTTTCTCTTGCTTTCAGTATCAGAAGGATATTTTGCAATCTAATATTTGGTATCAGAGTGAATGACTTTAGAGGAATGTGGGATGTGAAAAACTGGAAGGATGAAAAGATAGTTATTTCAAGAAATAAAAAGAGTAGCTAAGTACATACATAATTTTGTTTTCATTTTGTTAATTCCAATTAAATTATTAATCTTCCAAGGAAAAAGTTCTAGGCAGCTTTTATCCAGATTTTCCAGGAACACAATTTGTTAACAGGAAATTAGTCTTTCTGGAATAGAAGTCTAGGGACAGGCTTCACGGAGTTTTCTTGTGGTTGTCAGTTCCACAAAGGCCTTTCCTAACAGTTGTGTTTGGGAGCAAATAAGAGTAATGACGTTCTCCAGTACTCATATGATTTGCAAACAATTGCTTGATGCCTACTGGGACATCAATGTTCAAGTTAAACTTTGCCATTATTAGAGGATGACAGTTCAAGAAGGACAGGAAATGGAATAAACAGTGAGACTCACATTCAGAGTTTGTCCCAAACTCATTTCTCCTTCTCAGGAAGCAGCACCAATTTCAGAGGCATCCTGGAATAGTGTTCTCTCTCCTGTGCTGTATTTATCCATTCCTTTTTCCTCCTCCAATCCCTCTCTTCCCACATGTACTATTAGGAGAGTTTGTTATCTAGAATTGCTGGCAAATGGAGAACTGAGTAAAACAATCCTTGCCTGTTGTTGTTACACTCAAAGGCATGGCAACTCAAGTACATGCAGGGAAGAAATGTGCCCAGGTCAGCATCAGTAGTGGCAGTGGGCAAGCTTGCGAGGTGGAAAAAGGTCTTCCAGAAAATAACAGACTTAGAGTAGAATTCAAAGCCCCAAGATTACCTTGAGTTGTCATCAGAGTAGGACAAGACTGATGCAAATTTGTGTGGAATTTGAAAGTTTTGCAGGCACATCTGAACTTTGGCACCTTGGGAAATACAGACTGCTTCAGTTTGCCTCAGTTGTTCCAGAGAAGTGGTTCTTAAAAGGTGATCCCAGGACCAGCAACAAGAGCAGCTTCTAGGAACCTTTTGAAATGCAAATTCTATGGCTCTTTGCCAAATGCACTGAATTAGAAATGAACCCAGGAATTTATGTTTTAACAAGGTCCTCCAGGTGATTCTGATGAGCTCAAGTTCAAGAACTGAACCATTGTTCTAGAGCTCTAGTTCTCTCTTCTTCCCCCCAAAACCGGTTTTCAAGTCTGTCATTCACATCCTAGTATGAATGAGTTTAGATATGTTACCTGTTTTCCAAATATAGTGCCCTTAATTAAGGATTGAAGAAATTTTAGGCATCAGTGAGAGGGAAGTATTTTTTTTAAGAGGAATAGATGATCTTCTCACTGCCTTTGAAACTCAGCCACTTGGAATGGTGTCTCTTCCTTAAAATCAGAAACACTCTTGAAGATTATTTTTTGGTAGAGCAATCAGGAGCTACAAGCTTTTGCCAGTCAAATTAGGACCCACAGATCATGGTTTGTTGATGCTAATCTATTTTGCTTTGAGTAATTTGAATATTTAGAAAATTTTGTTTTCTGGCTAACACCTTTTTTTTTTTTCATGGTCGAATATTAAGATGAGAACTTACAGAAGTGAAATATAATAAGATTTACTAGATATTTGTTTCTTACATTAGACCTAATATAAAGAAAGACCAGGAACAACTGGGTCTAAATCTCACCTTTGGTATTTACTAATTGCAAACTTGGGCAAGTTGCTTAACATCTCTAAGACTTGGTTTCCATGTTGCTCCTTATAATAGGGAGGGCAAAATCTCTGTCTCCTGGGGGGTATACTGAGATTTAAATGAGATGATGTATAGGAAGCATATAGTCTGATGCTCAATATATAACCCTTATTATTATTTGGTAGATTAAGATAGTTGATGAAAGGGACTTGTCAGGAAGCCATTTTTTTTTTTTTCATAATCTTCAGCTTCCTTTAAGTCACAGTACTTGTTTGCATTTCTTTTAACAGAGCATTGCCTGGCATAGCTCTTGAAACAAACTCTCCTTCCTCACATTTTTTTCTCTCTAACCTTCAGGAAAGGGAATCACTGAGGATGGCAGGCAACTGATTGACTTAGGTTTTGTTACAAAATGAACTGCCAGGAAACCTGATTCTTTACAATATTAAATAAAAATTACTTCCCTCAACTTCCTTACAGATGCTCATGTAAGGCTCATTGGTCCCTTGGACACCTCTGTGAGTACAGAGAGCTGTGAAATAATATTATGCAATCAGTAATAATTACTGCTTTAATTGCCAGTCATTTGGTTGAATGAGTGGCAAATTTAGTAAATTTAGTCATTGTGTATGCATGATGGAAGTTCAGAGACCCTATCAGACAGTTTAAAAGAAATAAAAGATGCACAACTGTTTTGAGTGTGTGTTGGGAGAAGAAAATAATCTTGACTGTGTGTCCCCTCCAAATCGAGCCTTTGTTGCTTCTTAGGCCATTTTCTGGATTGTTAGGTACTGGGGATCCTTGGGAAAAGAGCCCTAAAATGGTCTAATCTTTCCACCTTGTCCTGAAGGCCTGCCCAGGGGTAACTGCCCTGTCCCTAGTTGTCTCAAGTTTCAAGTGCGCCTTCTTGATTCTGAAGGAGACCGCACACCGTAAGCCAGTTAATCAAAGCCAAATTCTTCAGACATGAAAGGCAAGAGTAATGCAACAGAATTATGATTCTGGGACTATTTGGGCAAGGAACTGGCTGACTGAGCACCCTGGTTATAGGCTTCACATTTTTGCTCACTTTGTCTTTCAACTTGTTTCAAGGGGCAGTGCCAAAATTTATTAATTAATGGTTTTTAAAAAATCCTATGGTTCAAAATGAACTTTCAAAACTTTGAAATTCTCTTTGTACCAGTTTTGTACTTTTCAACTTGGCAAAGGTGACTTTGTGTGTTTCTAATGGAAATTTTAATTAGAATTTAAAAAAAGTCTTTATTGACAATCTCAGTTGTAAAGGAGACCTGGCTTCTAGTTCACTGTTCATCTGTTATTCGCTGAAGGAGTGCCCATCCACTCTGCTTGTACGTAAGTGACAATTTTGTTAAATGGAGGCACAGAGTGGAGGTATTGTGCTGTTGATCAGAAAGCATGGGTATCCATTTTCCTCCACACCCATGGAAAATATTGCTTAAAAAAATGATGGTTGTCTGGGGAGAAAGTGTAAACTAAGGAAAGCCCCCCAGTTTAAATCTTTCAATGATTTTTGAGAAGGAAATTTTTGAAAATTTAAATAGATCTTAGGGAATGCAGAGAGAAAGCTGACTCTGAAGGCCTTTGGGGTCATATGATCCAAGTTTAGTCTTTGACTTGAACGAATGAACAATGCATTCCTTGATATTGAGAATTTCACTGAGCTCCTAGTCTGTCAGGCCTGTTGCAATTTCTGCCTTGGAATGTTTCAGGTATTTCTGAGGTAAAGTTCAAATAGAAGATCTTACATTTTGAGAAGTGGATGACATTTATTGGAGGAGAGATATGTATCAAGGCTAGTTAGTAAAGCTAGGGTGTGTTAAAATAGAAATCACGTTTGGATATGGTAGAAGATCTTGTAAAAGATACTGAGAGCTCATTTTCAATTTTAATTTCATAATGAACTAGTAATAATAATGTTTATGAGGCTGGAGCTTTGGAGTGGAAGTACCTTTAGCAATAAGCTAAGCAAGGCCCACAATAGAGGAAAGGGAGGCCCTGTTTCTTTGTACTTGTATCTTACGGTTGGGGTGAGTGGATATTTGGTTGAGTCCAGGTTTCTGCAAAGACTGAACTGTGCCTGTACTACTCTGTGTTGGTTTGGTAAGAGGACCCTCTTCTATGTTAATCATGTGATGAAGAAAGAACTCATATATAAACAAAGGAATTAATTAAGAAAGATGCAAAAACCTAATTGGATTAGCTCCACCTAGGGGAAAATTTTGCAAAGGTGGTTCAGTGGGGTTTGCACACCTGAGGAAGGACGAGAGATCATAGGAGATAGATTTACTGAGTCGTGTGCTCAAAAGCTTCTGGGTACTATGCTTACGGCTCGTTTTACCCACTGTTGGGTTGCAACCAATATAAATAAAATCAAGGGTTTACTAACCTGCATTGCCTCAGCTGTTTCTGCTGTCTGTACTGTTACTTGGAAGGGGCTTCACATGGGAGAACAGAGGAGTTCATTCTCCTGGTGGCCTGTGTAAATTAGCTTGTGAGCACTTGCTAAATGTTATGCCTATAAAGTAAGTACTGTTATTATCTCCTTTTATGGATGAGGAAGACAATAGTGGAGAAGTTAAATAGCTTATCCTTGGTCACGCTGCTAATAGGCACTGGAACCCAGAGCCTGGATCTGAATCCAGGCACTTGGACTCCAATGATTTGTTCTCTTGATAAACTACAATATACTTCATGGGACTCTTGTTTACAAGTTTATTTCTTAAAATGTACTTGAATGCAAATGGCATACAGCCCTTAGCCTAGTGTACAGCACACAGTAAGCATGCAATTAAACACTATAATGTAATACTATTATTACATCAAGTGCTATATATTTTTTAATAAACACAACCTTCAGTCTAACTTAGAACTAAAAAACTGGGCATCAGATAAGTTAAGTTCATGTAGCTGTTAAGAGGCAGACTTATGATTTAAGCCAGGTTTCTCTGCCCCTAAGTATATTCTTCTCTACCAGTAGTTTCTAGCATGTAGTGTGAGGGTTTCTGGAGGACCCAGAGTTAGCACAAAGAGTCTAGATATCACGTTGTGCTATGCCCTGTCTGAAGAGTGAAGGCATGATGATGATGTATTTCACACATGCATGTGCCATTTTCAGTTGTATGGTATGATTAACGTACATAAACCTACTCTTGTCATTAAGAAAGAATAGCTTCATTAATGGTGCTACAGAACTCTAAGTCTGTTCTCCATTAAGCATTTTCTCAACGATCAGATACCAAAAGGGTGAGCACTCTTAAGTGGAAACTCACGAAATATTTTTGAAATTAAAGGGTCTTCCTATTTGAAAAGTTTTGGACATCATAAATCACATGTGTTCAGTTCATAGCCCCCGGGACTGGTAGAATGATGCCTCTTATATATTCCCTAACAAATGCACATTTCCTGGACCAAGTGGAAGATGATTAGAGTGAAGAGCTACTGTACAACATACAGACACAACCAAGGAGAAAAGGGAAGCTCCACGAGTCTCTGGTTCCTGAACGCTCACCATCAATATCTTACAGCAGTTTTAACGGAGGGAAAAAACACCCAGAGGAAATTAAAAGCAACAGCTTTGGCTATGGAAATGTGAACACCTAAACTGCTATAGCCTTTTGTGGGGTTTGAGAAGTGCGATTTCCATTAAAGGCGATGGGAGTCACATGGGCGAGTGTGTGAGAATTTCTCCCTCAAGGGTCTAATGAGTTATGAGCAATTGAAAAAAGGAAATTTGGAGTTAATTTTCCAACTCACCATTACATTGGGGAATATTGAAGAGGAGAAAATCCTATTACTTTATGGGACTGTGTGCAAGAAGTAAAGCTATGCACATTTTTACGTGTGTCTTCAATGATATGGTATTTTGAGATATCTATCAACTCCCTCCTGGGTGCCATTCATTTAATTTTAAACCTCACTTGTAACTTATGTTTATAATTTAATTTTTGTCAGGTTTCAGTGCTTGTTTAAATCAGCTTTGTTGACTCATAGGGTTTTAGTGATTGTTTAAATCATATTTATTGACTAAGAATTATAGTGAAAAGGACTGGAGTGAGTGATTAGTGACAGAATCACTGTAGCCTCTAACTCTTCATTTAGGGTATGAAATTCAAATTTTCTTTTGGGTTAAAAGTCCTTTTTTCGAATGAAATCTAATGTAGAACTCAGTGGACACACAAAGTGGAGCTGCTTTGTCTGTGGCCTTTGAGACATGTTTGAAGAGCCCCTACGTCTGGGAATTTCAGCTTAAAAACCACTGCTCCAGAAACTTTCTAGAGGAAAGGATACATTTCCTATACAATCATTCCTCAAAGAGATTTTCATTTTGGTAGAAAGTTTAATGTGCATATTCCTTTTCAGCTTTCATTTTGTTTTTAATTTTGTTTTAAATACATTTAATTTTATTTTTAATATTTTTATTTTCTTTTAATTTTAATAGGTTTACAGAAAATTGCACAGGAAGTACAGAGATTTCCCATTATCTCCTTTCCCGCCCCAAAGTTTCCCTTATTATTAACTTCTTGCTTTAATATTGTACATTTGTTACTAGAATCAGTATTGACACATTATTATGAACTAAATTCTATATTGTACATTAGGGTTCATTCTTTGCATTGTATGGTTCTATGGTTTTAAAAAACTTTATTTTGAAAAATTTCAAGCTTACAAGACAGTTACAAAAATAATACAAATCCCATAAAGAGAACTCCAACATACCCCCACCTTCTCCATGTACCCAGATCCACCAATTTTGGCATTTTGCTACATTTGCTTTATCTATCTCTCTATATCGTCTATCTATCTATCTATCTATCTATCTATCTATCTATCTATCTATCTATCAATCAATCTATCTCTCTATCATCTATTTAACTATATCTATCATCTATCATCTATTTTCTGACATTTGAGAATAGATTGCATAGATCATGCTTCTTGAACACATAATACTTCTATATATGTTATGTTACTACCTTAAATGCAGTTTTTGAGTTCAAGAATTTTAACATTAATATAAAGCATACAGTCTAAATCTCAATTTTCCTTAAGTCCTAAAAATATCCTTTTGAGCTATTTCACTTCCATTATTTGATCGCATTTAGCATCACATATTGCATTTGTCATTGTCTCTTTAGTTGCTACTTCTATGGGTTTTGACAAGCATATATAGTGTATCCACCATTACAGCATTATACAGAATAGTTTCACTGCCATAAAATTTCCTGTGCTCCATCAATTCATCCATCTTACCCTCTTCCCTACCCCCACTGGCAACCATTGATCTTTTTACTGTCTCCATAGTTTTGCCTTTTCCAGAATGTCCTATAGTTAGAATTATACAGTATGTAGCCTTTTTAGACTGGTTTCTTTCTCTTGGCAATATGCATTTAAGGTTCCTCTGTGTCTTTTTGTGGCTCGAGAGCTTATTTCTTTTTATCACTCAGTAATATCCCATTGTGTGGATATACCACAGTTTGTTTACCCATTCACCTATTGAAGAATATCTTGGTTGCTTCCAAGTTTTTGGCAATTATGAATTAAGCTGCTCTAAAAATCATGTTCAGGTTTTTGTGTGGACGTCTGTTTTCAGCTCATTTGGGTAAATCCCAAGGAGAATGATTGCTGGGTTGTTCGGGAAAGCCTATATTTAACTTTGTAAAAACTACCAAACTGTCTTCCAAAGTGGTTTTGCCTTCTTTTTGAAAGAGTGGTTAGTTATCACCCAAGAGATACTAGCTTCTGACAGTCTATTGGCCCCAGATACTTATGGGAAAGTAATTCCTAAGGATCAAATGCCTAAATATACATCATTGTGTTTCTGTATAATGAAAGAATATTGAGGGAAGGCAAAAAACTATAGTGATATAAATCAAGATGCACTTAATTGAATAAAAAATAAAAAATTATTGCTACCATTTTTTGAGCATATTGTACATATGCCAGACATTTTACCTATATTTTTTACTCATTTGTTTCTTCTGGTATCCCAATGAGCTGGTTATTATTACTTCCACTTTACAAATGAGAAAACTGAGGCTCAGAGAGCCCAAGCTAACACACTGGTAACTGGCAAAGCATCCTAGTTCTCTCTGGTTCCATGTCTGCAGTCTTTCCTCAAAGCCCATCATTTTAATGAATGTGATGATTTATATATTCTTCCAATGTTCTTCAAACCTGTATGTATGTATATATGTATGCATATGTGTGTGTCCTCCAAAATAGTCTTCAGAGTAAAAGAATGATATTAGCATTGATCAACCTCTGATAGAATATCAAGTTATAAAAGAGAAGAATCATATTTCATTTGACTGAAATTATAATTTTTAACTTAATTTTGAATTGTTCCTCAAGATGGTATTTTTTGAGAATTTCTGTAATAATTTTTGTTACTAATGTATTAGCACCTTGGGAAGCAAACAAACCCCTTGATTAAGGTTCTATTAAAAGATTAATAGAAATTAAAGATCTGACCTAGCGTCACTAAAGGAGTCAGTGTTTGGGAGTCTGAGGGTGTGTGTGTTTGTTTATGTGTGTATATAATTGCACAATGATGCAGCAGTATAAACAGTGCAAGATTTATCTTTGTTATTGTCTTAGAAAAGCACCTCCCTTGTTCCCATGTTCCCCTGTGGCCAATACTTCATTTCTCTGCTTCCTATTAAAGGACCTCACCCCTCCACTGAAATGACTCCGGTTTGCCAAATCCTATGGCTAATTCTCAGTCCTCATTTTACTGGATCTCTAGGCATCATTCGAGAGATCAATTTATCACTTCTTCCTTCTTGAAACCCTTTCTTCTTTTGGCTTCCTTGAAGCCTCCCTATCTTGAATCATTGACCATCCCTCCTTTTCCTTTGTCGCTTCTTCCTCTTCTTCCTGAAAGGACACAACCTCGTTCCTGTTAATTCTCCTGTCTCATTACTTACCTCTCTTCCCTTCTCTTACTCAACTCCAACCATTCTGGACTTGCTGATTCTTGAACTTAACACCTACCTTAAGTTGTCTGTATTTGTTTTCTCTCCATCTGGCACACTCTTTCCTCATATATTGTACATCTAACTCCCTCACTTTACTCAGGTCTCTGCTCAAATATCACTTTAACCTCGACCCCAGTCATAATGAATTATTCATTTGCCTTTAATTTTCTTTGTAGCAATTATCATGATTTGAAACTATGTAATTATTTGTTTATATATTTTGTCTGTCTACCCTGAGAGAGTATAAGCTTCTTGAGGGCAGGGACTTGGTCTGTTTTGTGCACCACTGTGTCCCTAATGACGAAAAAACAGTGACTGACATTTGGTAAGGGCTCAAAGATATTTGATAAAATAATATATTTGTATAATAAGCAGCTGCAAGTGAAAGGACTCTGCTTTGTATTAATTTTACACAAATTAACCACATTTTTGATTTTCTAATTTTCATTTTGTTAGTTCTCCAGTTACTTTGGATCTAATATATGACCTTTATAAGCTCAATCCTGATCGCATAACCTTGTAAATTTTCTCTTCAGGTTTCAATTTCTTTGTATCCCTGTGTGTCTGTCCTTTAATGCTGTTGTAACAACTGATATGTTTGGATTAGTTATGTATTTGTTTTAACCATGCACATGCACCCACACATTCACTGGGGCATGAAGCCCAGGAAGAAATTGAAACCAGATACAGAAAGAACTTCCCAAAGATAAAGCACCAAATCCTTCATTCAGGAGAAATACTTTTGACACTGAATAGGGGATATGCATATTGGCTTCCATAGTAGATGGATAGATTTGCTGTTCTAAATGATAGCTGGGAACCCACTGTCAGTGTTTTCAATCAAGCAATTAGCCAGATTAGGATGGTCTGTTTAATTAATACTACTAAACAGGCTAGTACTACTTAACTAAATAGGTAGTTCATTTTATAACGTAGTGGGCAATTTGTATATAGCTAAAGTCAATCATCAGAGTTTTTCTTGGAACTAGGTCATAATTAATTGATTCACTCCACTTGAGACTTCAACAAAGCAACTGAATGAAAAATACAAAAGAAAGTGTAAAAGAGAAAGATAAGTCTTCACTATTTTAGAGAAGAGGATCTTAGGTGTGACCAAGTGTTGGTGTTTTTCTAAGTAGGACAAGGTGACGCAACCTCTAAACTAGTGGTATTCAAATGGTTGAACTCATCTCCTTTGACATGATGGCGAAAAAAAGTTTCTCTATTAAAAGATTTGATCACTTGTTACACATATTCCTGACCATCCCTGATCCCTTCCCCATTTTCTTTTTATTTTATCTCATCCTGGAAATTCTTTAATTATACATTAGTTTTGTAAATAAGAAAAAAAATTCATTGAGAATTGAGGGGACTGTTAGAAAGTAGATTGAATAGTTTCTGTGTAGGAATCATATTGTGGTTCAAATATCTTTCCCTTGTCTCAGTATTTAATATACATACAATCAATTGAGTTTCCACAATTACGGACCTTCCAAACCCAGAGGTATCCACAGTCTAGGTCTCTAGATTTTCAAATATAAAACAGATGAAGTATCCTTTTTATGTAGACCATTCTGTTCATTCATGAAAATAAAAGACTATGCCCATTGTAAATTTAACAGACTGTTTAAGATATAAGTGAATTCTCAGAGAATGAGCAGGCACTTAGCTAAGGATGACGGATGGCTTTTTCTGAGATGAGTAAGTGTGGTAAACATATAACTTCTGCTCACATGTAGTTTGTCTGCCAGATGATGCCTGACTTCACCCCATTCCTCATCCTCAACCCATCTCTGACCCCATCTCATTCCAGACCCCTACTTAATCCCTGTATGCTACCCTAGGGGGTGGGGATCTGCAACAGGGTGATGTTCAAGGCTGTGGAGAGATTTGAGAACAGGAAGAACATGTCTGTTTCACACATTACTTGTTAATAGAAACAGCTGAAAGTTTTAATGCTTTATTTTGGGGGGGGGGCAGGGAGGTGCTTAAAAATCGCCTGCATACAAACAGCTGCTTCAGTGCACAGCTGTGTCAAAATGGCCTTGTCAAGAATGCCATGTACTCACGTAGTTTTTTCCTAAACTATTTAGGACAGATCACACTTTTCTGTGTATTTCTTTTCTCCATGGGTATACAGTCATGTATAAAATCCAACACACACTTGATGCATTACTGTTCAAAGTAAATCATATCATCACTTATTGGGACTCTGTCACATGGGATATCCTAGGCCACAGTGTGTGTTTCTGGGCTTTACGGCTTTAATGTTTAAAATGGAATATGCAAATCTAAAAAGAATTAGCTTTGCCTTAAAAGAGAATCCCTTTGATAAGTTTAGGAGATCACAGAGCAATTGCATGCTCCAGAGTAAAACAAGATCAAGTTTGATTTTGCTTGTAACCATAAATTCAATAATCAATAAGCAGCTCTTCCCAACATGGTGGGCCTTTAAATCACCACTGGTTTTCTTTATTTTTATTATTAATGTTATTATTCCATTAATAAAATGGAAATAAGAGTACTGCATTTTCTATCTTTTTTAATAAGGTCACCCTGACTCCGTTATAAAGCTTAAGTGAATGTAAAGGAGTGGGGTGTAACTTATTTGTTACATATGAAATTTTTTGAACATCTGTCTGGGCCATGATTTGGATACTTACAATGGAATTTGGAAGTTTAATATTACTTCTCAAGTTTTAGGCGTGTACACAAAGCTATATGAGCATAAGCTCCAGAAACCTTGGTGTTTTAAAAGAAATTTTAACTGTTTCAATGCAGTATTTGCAAATAAGTTAATCTGGAATCTATGTCCATAAATCTTTCATCATTAGAGTGATTAGAGCCATGAAAATTAAGCACAAAAAGAAACAGCTTCCCATATAAATGACTCTGAAAGGTATAACTCTTGGAAACAGTCTCATTTGGAGATTTCTTTTACTTTGCTAGTTTTCCAATTTCATCATCGTCATCAACTCATTCTCCTTTATATGTAAGTAACATAATTTAGATTTGGTCTGTCTCGTTTCCACCTCTGGTTCTCTTACACACACAAGCACACACTCTTAGGACACTCACCTACTTTATGTACCAAAAGGAGAGATCTGGAATCTTGGGAGGCTGTACTGCTTACGTTAGTTATAAAATGTAAGCCTCACAAAACCAAAACCAAACCCCATATTCTTTTTTTTTTTTGCCTTTAGAATTAATATAGCACCTACTTTGCTTTTGCTACAAAAAACATTACAATGTTGCTGTTAACTACAATTCATAAATTACATTAATTATATTTGGTTTTGTGAGATATGAATCCAATTAAGCATTTTTTTATCTTCTTTATTGCTTTTTCATTAATAAGGAGACCTTGACTATGTCATTAAACTAATCTGTGTTCATCTGTGCATGTTTTTGAACACTAGAGGAACAATTGAGTCAGTAGTTGGAATTAGATGAGGTAAAAGTACCTGAAAAAGAACCTTTTAGGAATAATGTTTTCATAACTTGTTGAGTAGCCTTTTTCTGTTATTTTTCTGAATTTGAAATAAAGCTACTAAAAATAATGTCAGCCTAGCATCAGGTGACGTTGTGTCTGAAACCTGATTTCACCATTTATTGTGTAACCCTGTGTAACTCACTTAACCTTTCAGAGGGCCAATCACCTTATCTTCAAAATTAGGATAATATTTGCCATCCAGTGTTGTGTGGAGGATTGAACTTGAGATGCACGGCAAGCCCTCAGTCCACGACAAAGCCTCAACCCTAGATGTCACCTAATTCTCCAATCCAGATGGTCCCTGAGCTCTGCCTCTCTCAGTTATGGTTTGGAGTTGAGACTTCCTGTGGCTTTGCCCATGGTTAGGGATTCTTGGTCTTTATCCCTGGGTTGCCCTGGATTGACCTGATTGCCATTAGGGGAGTTGTTCCTGGGTAGATTAAAAGCGAGGACCAAGGTCTTCCCTGCCTTATGTCCCTAGCTGATGTAGGCCTGTTGGGAAGACATGAACTTCAGCCAGCCCTGCTCACCTCTGAGAGAGCTCAGACCATCACTTCAGCCCTCACTTCTCCAGGCCTTTCCCATAACCACTAGAACAGCCTTTACTCGACTCTTTGCTTGAGGCACGGACTGAGTCCTACTATTACAACCCCTGATATATCTTCACTCCTACCCAATTCCCCTGGTGAATGCTCTGGGAAGGGGCCTATAATTACAGAGTTAAAAACAAATCCTTAAAATGCAGTCCAGGTAAACATTAGTGTGAATGAGATACAAAGTGAAATCAAATCAGAATTCTTCCTGCCCCATTACAGAGGGTTACTTTAGTAATGGGCCTGAGGGCAGGGAAGTCAGGTGGGAATATGGAAATATGGTATCTGGATTCTTTTGGATTAAGGCAAGAAACAGAAAAGACTGGAAGCTATATTCAGATTCTCTAATTTTACCATGATCAGCCCTATTTCTCTTCAACTACACCATAGCCCGTGAAAGAGTTATTTCAGGTCATGTAGCGGAAAACGGAAAATTTGCTTGCTTACCTCTTATACTTGGAGAGCTGATAACAAATTCATTTCATAATAAATTTTTGGACTGCCACCTAACTCTGTGAAAGACCTCAGTGAAAGATTAGTAGTTTTTCTGTCTGATAAATTAATTGGATGAATGCACTTCAGTTGCTTAAACTTTCTCATTATTGATGATTTGTACATCAAATGAGCCTAGATCAGTGTTTTCAACCTTGACCGTTTCTATCTCTTGGGTAGTTTTAAAAAAAAACACTGATGCTTGGATTCGCCTGGGGAGCAAGAGTTTTAAATTCCCCAGGTGATTCTAAGATTTAACCAGGGTTTAGAACTGCTGGATTAAACCAAGGATTAAAGTGTTGGGACTAAACCTGTTATTTATATAGCCTGACAAATATCTCTCTTCCACTCAATGCAATGAATACTTATTGGGAAGTCACAATATTCAAGGCTCTTTTCTTTTAACCCTAAATTTGCTGTTTTATGAATAGGTATCATAAGAAAGAAAATAACTAGAGTATTATAATCGTATTGGTTCAAGTGTGGTTATAAGTACTTTAATCCAAATCCATTATTCTCTAGTGAAGTACTAATTGGTGAGAGAATTCAGAAATGTTATTGCAAAATAACCTTTACAACTAAGATAGAGAGAGAGGAAAAAAGAAAGAGAAAAAGGGTGAAACAAAACAAACAAAAACAAAAGTAAAAAAACTGGAAAGCTTTCCTGTTCTCCTTAGCAGGCAATGAGACAACATTTTATATATATTAAACAATAAGCCATTCTAAGCACATAATGGACACATCTTCCCTAAGAGGGACTTAGAATTTTTGAATTCAAATGAAAAACAGTTACGATAATATTTGTAAATTCAAAAGGCATATCAGGAAACCTAGAATTTGGTTCTTCTCTTTATGATCTGTTTGTGAATTTTCTTTTCTTATCTATAAAATTGTCCTATTTAATAAGATTCATAATTTTTTTCTTTGTTTAAAAATGATCCTTTGCATTAATCTACAAAATTAAAAATGAAGGGGGGAATGACTCTAGATTATGCAGAAAATAAAAGAATTTTAAGATAATGACTTATTCAGACCTGGTCAGATATACTTGAAAATATGGAAGACATGAATAAATTTCTAGGAAAATATAAATTATCAATATTGTTTAGAAAAAGATAGAATAGCTAAATAGAATATTTATCCTGGAATAACTGGAGAACTTCACAAAAATCAGCTTTCCCTAGCTCAGATGGTTTTACAAGTACATTTCATCTTACCTTCAAGGAATTTATTATTCCAATTCTATTTAAATTACTCTTAATCCAGAGAGAGGAGGAATGCTTCTAATTTTTTTAAGCCATTGTAATAATACTACCAAAACAAAGATGTCACATAAAAGGAAACCATAGACGAGCCTCTCTTATGAATCTCTATAACAGTCTATTAAATAAAAGATTAGTGTGGCAGCAGACTTTTTTCAAATGTTTTAATTAATTAATTAATTTTCTTCTTCTTAATTTTCTTTTTGCAATGGATCAGGTGGTCCGTTCTGTATTTCATTGCCTCAGGGGAAGTTTGTGGCCATATGCAAGCAGAGTTGCCTGCAAGAAACTAACTTTCCAGGCCTGGTTTTTAAAAGCCTGAGCCTATTGAGGAGATATGTTTGGGGTTGTAGAGGCAGAGGTGGAAGAGAGGTCCTCTGGAAGTTAATCTGTGATAGGGAGGGCTTTTCTTAGACTATCATTAAAGGGATGCTGGGCCAGGGAAGGGGAAATGTGGAGATGTGGGTTCCATGAGCAGCAATATAATGTTATATTAACAATTAAATTCATCTTTAGGGAGTGGATGTGAGTCAAGTGGTTGAGCACCCACCTTCCACATGGGAAATCCTGGGTTCGATTCCCGGTGCCTCCTGAAAAAACAAAAAAACAAACAATAAGCAAAGCAAATGAAAAAACCAACTCAGGGAAGCTGATGTGGCTCAGTGGTTGAGCACCGGCTTCCCACATACAAGGTCCTGGGCTCAACCCCGGCCCCCAGTAAAAATAAAAAAATCTTTAAAATAAAACAAAAAACCCTGGCAAAGTGGACCTTATTCCAGTAATGTAACAATCTTCAATTTTTGAAAAGTTTTTGCTGTAATTCACTGTATAAATTAAAGGCAAAAAAAAAAACATATAATCATTTCCATGGATGACAAAAAGGCATATGATAAAATCAACATGCATTCTTGCTTAACAAATATATGGTTTTATTTATACATTCAGTTTATAGATGCAAGTGTATATGTAAAATATGTATTTTAACTCTCTAAATAGGTTGTATGTGTATATATATATATTTATCTCACTAATACATTATTTACCTTATTTGTTTTTACTAAATGATATTCCTGAAGTGTTTTCCATGAGAATATGTAGAGAGCTTCCCAGTTCCTTTTTATAGTCACGTAATAATATTCCATTGTGAGGATGTACCATTGTTAATTTTAACCACCCTCTATGGATGGATATTTGTGGTATATCTGCTCTTTTGCTGTTAAAAACAGTACTGCAATGAATGATCGTGAAATACATAATTCCAAACCTGTGCACTTGAATCTCTGCATAAAATAAAATTCTAATCCTAAAACAACAAGCCAAAAGATGTGCCAGTAGTTGGGGAAGAAAGTTAATTTTGAAATTAATGACAAGTATCCTAATACTGGAATTCTCTTTATACATGTTCCAAGAAGTAGAGGTGAAGTGAGGTGTTGGTCTTTTAGAGAGATGGAGGAAAACAATCTCAAAGTAAAATGAGAATATGGATTCTCTAATAACGTCTTCTACTGTTTAAGCAGCTATAGACTAGACTACATGTATATATATGTGTTACATATATATTAGGCCTGTGTGTCTTGATTCAGTTGTTTCTCTTATTACTAGCTCTCCAAATTGACAGGAAGAAAAAAAAATCTGCACATTTCAGTTTTCCTATTAAAAAAAATCTCCATGGGGACAAGGCATAATTTGATTTTCATTATTTTTTCTGTGGAACTGGCAGTCTCTAGGTTATGCCACAGCAAAGCCAAATAAGTCAACAAACACCAGCATACCTTGTTGGCTTGCAGTTTTCACGAAGTCTCAGCTTTATCTTTTATCTCTCTAATGATGCACCCAGGGTTTTCTAAAGAGACTCAGTAAAGTTTGTCACTGCCAGTTGAAATAAGCAGATATGGATTTTAGGACCATCAGTTAGGAAGATCAAATTCTACATTATAAAATGTAATATGGAAAATTCTGACGCCCTTAGCTTGCCAATAGGATGAAATAAGAGATTCAGTGATTGGCTCTAAGGGTTAATGTTAGGTGATTGAACTGATGCTGTGCATGAGTGTGGATGTTCCCAACACCACCATATGGCTGCAGTAAAACTAGTTTTTTCCAATAGATAGCAAATTATTTCTTATTTTAGAGACTACTAGTTATTTATAAAAATACTTTTAAATGTGTTCCCTGGGAGCCAAGGGATAGAAACCATCTTTAGTACAAAATCAGTGGAATTTCATGTTGAAGTCACATGGTATCAGACATTTTCTTAAAAGCACAGGCTACATGTAATTAATATTCTGGAAAAAAGTCATTAACCAGTATCTAATGTTAAATCTTCTAATGAATAATGAGAATAATGAGAATAATGTGAACATTACTTTGGACAACTTAATCAGCTCCCCAACAGGCTGTTTATCCAAAGTATTAATTCATAAATTCTTGGCTCTTGGTATTGTAAAAGTTAATGAGTCCCTGGGTTATTCTAAGTATGGAGTGGATAACATTTATATATATATATACATTTTTTATTAGAACATTTTTGAGCTTTCAAAACAATCATCATAGATGACATTTTAAAACAACTTTTAAATAGTTTGGTCTTAACCCAGAGATATATTTGTAAATCAAACAATTGCAAGTATATTGTATCATATGTTATTGCTGGTATTGAATCGATTTAGTCTATAAAATTCAGAGTAGTGAGGTCTGACATTTCGCCCTAAATGAAATAGACCTTATATATCATATTCTACTTAGGTCCTACAGCGGGGAACCTTTTCCAGAATGGACATCAGTAGTCAAATTGCCAAATATATGATTCAAATGGTATGTATAATATAATAAAAACCAAAAGTTATAATACTCTAAGGGTTATTTGTAATCTAGAAAGTGATATTGATGCAAGGAAGAATGAGGGAATCATCTTTGTGTCTTTTTAACAATAGCAATTCAAAAATTCTTCACTCTGTGTTTTCATATTTTTAGGTCATTCTCCTGAAATCTCCCTTATATACAGTAAACTACTTAGTGGCCCAGCTGGTAATTTCTTTTCTGAAGACCAGAGAGTATAATCTCTTTAGCTCATAATGACAGAACAGATATAGTAGTGGAATTTCCTCTGAATATTAATACTTGTCTGGCATATTATTTTCCCTATTTCTTATTTAATCTACTATGTCTTTAAAGTGCTATTTTCCTGGATCCAGATTAAAATTGCTTGGATGTTCAGTATTTAGTTGGTGTGTGTGTGTTTGTATGTTTGTGTGTGTTCAGGAAGGGCATATGGTGTAAATAAATGACTGTTTAGCTACAAAACAAGCTAAAGTTTTTTCCCCTTCTCCGGACAGCAATTTCTTTGAAGTAATTTCGTCTTCTTAGAGGGGGAGAGAGTCATTATGCTGTACTTCATGTTGAACATGGCCTTGTATGTCTGCAAATTGGACTATTGGGAAGCATTAGGATGAACAAATATGGATTGATTTTACCATGTATGTATTTAATAACTTTCACATGAGGAGAGAACATCACATTAGACCAAGTAGGATTAAAGGCAAAAGTTGGGTAGAGAGGATTTAAGCTAATGCCCTCCAGAATGAAGCATAAGAGAGTCTTATTTGTTGGTTTGAGGGTTGCCTTTTTTCTTAAATTCTTTTTGGTTTAACATATATTTTCCTTTCTTTTTAATTCTTCAAATTGAACATGTTCAGTAAATTTTGTTCAGTGGAAAATACACTTTTTGTGTATGGTAGTGTAATGGAAAGAAACTTGAACTGGAAGCCTGTTTCCAGGATTAACCTAGAAGAATTTCCATGTTCTTAGACTGGTAAAATAATACGCAGAAAAAATACACATCCAGGAGCAAATGGAAAGCTTATTAATAGTAAGCTAAGAAATACAAGAAATAGAAAGCTAAGAAATACATGCACATGCTCCAGTGGGAGTAAGGATGTCCACACCTTGGAATCTCTCAGGGGACTGTGTAGATAAAGGGAAAACCAATATGTCTGCCTACGCACATCTGACTTTATAACAACATGGACTTTGAAGCGCTGTCCTGTCTTCCTTCTTGGCCCAGGCCTGGGTAAGTTTCTGAAATGTCCTATTAAATTTCATCTTTCTTGTTCTGGAGAATGTAGGTGGCTTCCGCTGCTTGTTTTTAAAAAATCAACTCACATCTTTTTATAGTGTTTCCTATAGGGCAAATAAGGTTGTAGTATCATAAGAATGAATTTTTGTTGTGTGTAATAGATAAATCGACTCTAACTGGGCTTATAAACAAAAGGAACTTATTGGCTCATGTTTCTGAAAAAGTCTAGGGGTAGGACAGGCTGAAGTGAAGTTTGGTCTGGGTTCTGTGCTTCTGTGACTCTCTTAGCTTTGTCCTCAAGTCACTCTGTTTTGTTCACATGTTGACTTTGTCTTCATACTGTCTTTATTCATGGTCACAAGATGGACTCACATACTCACAGAACATTTTCTCAAGGAGGAGAGAACATTTGTCAAGGCCACTGTGCTGCACACACTTCTCCAGCGGGCACACTTCTCAAGGAATGTAGTATGAACCAGGGCTCCCAGAGTGGTATCAGTTGTCAACATTGGCAGCTGTGTCTGAGAATACTGGGCAAAAATCTTGATTATCTGTGTTTGGACCAGTGTAGGCCACATACCAGCCATGAACCAATCCCTGTGTCAGGGGACTAGAATACCTTGATTGGTTCAGTCTAGGGCCATGTGACCCACCCTGTAGAGAAAGGGAGTAAGATTCATTGGAACCACATGGCTTTCCAAAAGATATGGGGGATTATATTGGAGGAGGAACTGGACAATGAAAGTTGCAGAGGCTTTAGATGTTTTGGTTGGGAACTGTTACTTTGTTCCGTGATGGCTACCTTAAGCACACAACCCCTCTGATGCTCTTCAAGGTTTCCGCCTCCCCTCTTTCTTTTCACTTTTCAAACTATTACATTGGAGTTCTGTCTTCACCTTTCCTCTGAAACAGCTCTTGCCTTGTCAAATCCAATAGAGGCCTCTCAATCTTGGTACACTTGACCTTATCAATATTTGATAATTTAATTACTTCTTCTCGTTCCTTGACTTTCTCCTCCCTTGGTTTTCTTGACATCATCCACACTGATGCTCCCAGTAAAGTCACTCATGATTCTTAAAATGCTTAAAACAGACTCTTTTTTATGAGTTCACAACATTATTTTACATTATTGAACTTTCCTTCTGCTTCTAAATAAGAAATGTTTTCCTCATAGAAAGCAATTATTATCCTATAACAATTAGCCTATAATATGATTATATAATGCTTATAAAATCATTAGGGATAATTTTGAAAGTTCAGAAAAGTAAAAGAAAATAGCCCTATGAGCCAAAGATAAATATTTCACCATAGCAGTCTATTTAATATACATATTAAATAGATAGGACCAATTATTGTTTTGTGAGTAAATGATTTATACAAATTAAAAAAAAAAAATTTCTAGTCCCATCTCCAGTCAGCCCCAGGTGGGCTGGACTTTGGGGAATGGTTTATTATTTTTTTTAATTAACTTTTTTTTTTCAGTTTTTAAAGAAGCTTTAGATTACATAAATGTTACATGAAAATATAAGGGATTCCTATATGCCCCACCTGCTGCCCCTCCCATACTTTCCCTCATTAACAACATCCCTCATTAGTGTGGTACATTTGTTACAATTGTGAACACATATGGAAGCATTGCCACTAACCATGGTCTATAGTTTACATTATAGTTTATACTGTCCCGCACAATTTTGTAGGTTATGATAAAATATATAATGGCCTGTATCTGTCATTGCAATGTCTTGCAGGACAATTCCAATGTCCTGAAAATGCTCGCATGTTACACCTATTCTTTCCTGTCTCATCTCTCAAAGCCTCTGGTGGCCACTGCCTTTATATCAATGATAAAAGTTCTTCTATTGCTAGAATAATAATAAATCTATAATAGAATAAAAATAAATCTACTTTTTATACAAAAATTTTCATGTTATTTTTAAAAACATTTTTTTTCTATATACAAGGGTCATTATAGAAAAACTGAAAAATACAAAAACCTCATCCCCCAGAGATCGTTACTGTTAGCATTTTTTATATTTCTTTACTTTTGTGAAAAGAAGATGGCACGAAAAAGTTCTTGGGAACAGTTTATATCTGCATTAGGAGTTCTGTTAATCTTTTCTTGATGAAAAATTTCCCAATGATTTTGCCTGGTGAATATGGGTTTTAATGTTGCAGAAAATCATTACTCAAGTTCCTTTGTGATAGAAATGATTATATGTTGCACTATGAAACTCTTTGTTTTTAGAGGATTAGTAAAAAGATTTCCTTTATTCTCAGTACAATGTCCATTCATTTAAAGATTTTCTTCATTATTGGAAAGTGCTGTCTTACTTTTCCAGCTACTAAAATAAATACTATACAGTGGGTTGTTTTAAAAGACAGTAATTTATTGGCTCATGGTTTTGAGACTAGGTATCAGCAAGGTGATGCTTTCTCTCTAAAGACTGTGGCATTCTGGGGCTGGCTGCTGTTGATCCTTGGGTCTTTGGCTTTTCTGTCACCTGGCAATGCACATGGCAATGTCCTTTCTTCTCTCTTCTGGGCTTTGTTGACTTCCAGCTTCTTGCTTCTCTATGGCTTTCTCTCTCTATGTCTGAAATTTAGTCTTCATATAAAAGACTCCAGTAATCCAGATTAAAGGTCAATATGATTCGATAAGCCACATTTTAACTAAAAAGGTCCCATTTACAATGGGTTCACACCCACAAGAATGGGATTAATATTAGGAACATTTTTTTCTAGGATATATAATTTAATCTACAACATGCTGTAACAGCTAGGACCAATTATTGTTTTGTGAGCTATCAAAGAAGACAGGAGATTCCATGTGAACTGTGGGATAAAGGGTGGGCACAAGATAAACTTCCCATTGCTGGAGAAGGAGAGGAAGCATTAGATCAGAAGCTGAAGGAAACAGATGCTTCTCTGTTTCTTGAAATGGAGTCAACTTCTCTCTCCAGGCTGGAGCATCCATCTGACCACAAGTCATCCAACTGGATTTCTAAGTAAGAAGAACACAGAAATCTCAAACAGTGATTATCTCTTATTTTGATTAATTTATATTTTCTGGAAGATTCTTCAGGTAAAAATTTTCAAGAAATCTTTTGGAGTAATGTTTTTTCTAAGCTTCTGTATATTTGAGCATGTATTTTGTTGCCTTCGCAAATGAAGGATAAATTGGCTTAGTATAAAAGTTGTCATACAATTTTCTCCTTTTCAGTTTTTTTTTTTTTTGGTAATTGGTGTTCCCCCAGGGAGACTAATGCTTAGTATTTGAAAAATTTTCTCCTTGTACTTGTAGAACTTTCTTTTCCTTGCAATTCAAATATTTTGCCAGGTAACTTCAGCTGTAGGTGTCTTTTTATTGATTTTACCAAAACATGATGAGGCTCTCAATATGAGAACTCAGGTATTTGATTTTCAATTTGAAAAAGTTTTCTTTAATTATGCATTTGATTATTGTGTTGGATCCTGTTATTATGCTATCTTTGTTTAGGATGCTAAAATTTTTACTTTAAATATTCATTTTCCTCTCCCTGCATATATAACTTTCTCTTTTATCATCATCTCTTTGTTTTTTTAAAAATCTAAACTCTGGTAGTGCAGTTCAAATTTGTTCTTTACTGATGTTATTTTCCACTATTTCAGTAATATGTTATTGCTTCCTATAAGACTATAAATTATATTATCAAATTTAATTTCTTTCAATTTTTCCTTATTTCACATATATTTTATCTAATTTTGTTGTCTTTCAATCTCAATTCTTTACTTTTTCCTCCTATTAAAGACAACGTCTCCTAAAGTTCTGCTGAAACTATGCAAAATGTTTTCAGCTTTCTGCATCATGGTTCCTCTGTGCCTTCATTAAAAAGTTGCATTTCCCATCAACTGCAGAGTTTTCCTTTATAAGTTTTATAATTTTTTAACTTTCTGTTTTCCCCAAAGGCAAATTGTTGGTACTTAGTTTTTCAAAAAACAAGGTGTATTGGTTGTCCTTAGTGCTATTCTCTTCCCACTCCAGTGTGCTGAAGGCAACTTAATGTACATAGCTAGCCCAATTAATAGGACTTTAAAGGCTTTGGTTGACTTCACTTGGTTATGCTGAAAGGGACTCTTCTTTTCCTTCCTAAGGTCAAGTATTCTGAAAGTAAGGAGGACAAGGGCTGAAAATCTGCAGCTCTCAGCATGCTCTGCAACTAAGACTTTTCTTGACTTCCAGTAGGCAATGCACCACTCACTCCATTATAACCTTTCACTTTTTTAAATACACACACAGACACACACACACTTATATCTCAGTGAATTCCTGGAAGTTGCTTTCTTCACTGTATTATAGAAGACTGAGGTATTGAGGGAGGTGATAAGTGGTTAGCAGTTTGGGTGCCTTTAAAAAGGAGCATGCATCTACTTTGGCCTTCAATGAGATCCTGCTGAGATGTGCAGAAGCTTAACCTCTGGTATGACCTTCCAACTCACTTTGAAGTGTCTTAGCCATATAAACTCATTTGTCTTTCTCTTTTCCCTCTTTTGGTAGAGGTCTTTTTCCAGTTGCTTTGTTAGTTGGTGCTTGGTAGTAATCCCCTGGTGCCGGGAGGCTCATCCCTGGGAGTCATGTCTCGTGCTGGGGGAAGGTAATGTATTTATATGCTGAGTTTGGCTTAGAGAGGCCACATTTGAGCCACAAGGAGGCTCTCAGGAGGTAACTCTTAGGCACCCTATAATACTAGGCCAAGTTTTAATTTCAAGAGTAAAGGTTCATAAACACAGTCATCAATATCAAGGGCCTGTCAATGGACCCTCCATCTTCACTAGTCATTTCCCCTGTACTCAGGGGATTCTTGCTGTTCCATTAGAGAATTTGGCAGAGCTCCCCAGGATGGGAATTCGCTATTCTTTCTGTTAGTTTATGAATCTTCACCCATTGTGACAATGCTCCATGAACATTTGAACACATTTATATGCTTTGTATGTATGACCAGGTGAACTTCCTCCCATGAATACCCCATCACTGACACCCTGCACCAACGATCCTCCCCTGCCACAGTTGCAACCCTTCTGTGATCCAAAACCTCTTTGAAAATGAAACCAATAAAATAGCCAAATACAGTTAATAAGAGAATTAAACAATAATGATAGTTTTAAAAATAAGAAATAAAATACAAAAAATATTTAAAAAGATAAAAATAAAAAAAAATTTTGGAATAACAAAAGTAATGAAAAAATATTTTAAAAGTTTTTTTTTTTTTTTTTTTTTGACATTTTGCCTTTCATCACTATAAGATGTGTTGTCCTGTATGTACAGTGACATTTTCTTCTGTTTATTCCCCCAGCAGCAAAGTTGGTATAGCAGTTTGGCAGTTTGATATAGTTATGAATTCCAAAAATAGATATTGGAGTATGCTTGTAAACTAGTCTGCTAATCTGGGCATGATTAACTTATGATTAGGGTATTGACTGGGCCACATCAGTAGGGCACTAAGCCCCACCCCTTGGTGAGTGGGGTCTCAAAGATAAAAGACATTGCAAAGGACAGAGTAGTAGTAGTTTTTGAGTCAGAGTTCTCATGTTGGAGCTTTGATGCTAGAGGCCAGAGAGGGAGTACATGGAGGAGATTGTTCATGAGGAAGGAGAGAAGGCCCCGGGATAGAGACAAGCCATTCGCCTGACAGTCTACAGCTGGCCTGCGGAGGAAACAAAGGGGCTGAGCCCAGAGAGAAATGGAACCTTGGGAAGAGAGGGACCCAAGAAACCTGAACCCTCGAAGATGTCGACAGCTGTATTGCCCCAACACGTGGCAGCAGACTTTGGTGAGGGAAGTAACTTATGCTTTATGGCCTGGCAACTGTGGACTTCTACCCCAAATAAATACCCTTTATAAAAGCCAACCAATTTCTGGTATTTTGCATCAGCACCCCTTTGGCTGACTAATACAGTTGGCTTTCCAATTTTCTGATTTGTGCAGTGGGGAAACAGATGAAGGGTGTCTCTACTGACTTTTGGAAGAGAATGCAATTGGAGGTTAGCACTGGTAGTCCAGTGTGTGTGTTCTGCCTGGTTTTAAGTGGATATACATCCCAGATTCTGGAATAGGTTGAATATTGGGCTTATTTTAAGGTACTAAGAGTTTTTATCTCTTTCTGTCTTCACGGGTATTTTGTTAAGCAGTTAGAAGGAATCTCTTTTCCAAGAACCAAATTAACTGCCTTTTTTGGCTTTTTGGGTGGCAGAATCCACTTCAATTGTTATTATTACCATGCATACATCTTTTACTCTCTTTAAGAATATATCTCTAATCCTCACTTTTTGGCACCAGAACTCTTTATCTAACTGCTACTGAATATGTGCACCCAAATATTCCACAGGTACCTCAAATCCAACTGTCAGTTTCACTCCTTTTCTCCTGTCTGATTTTCTCCTGTATTTCTGTCTTGGTGAATGACAACAGCTTAAGCAAGAAACATAGACCTCTACTTAGAATTTTATTTTCTCTTATTCACCCCTCAAATCTAATCAATAATAATGTCAACTGTAGCACTTACTATATGCTCTCAATATAAACAGCACTCTGAAACACTTTGCATATATTAACTTAACTCTTTTGATTACTTAATGAAGTAGGTACGCTTTGTCAGGGCTGGGGCTAGGGTAAGGCAAGGGAGGCACCTGGCACTCAAAATTTAAGGAGGCACTCACTCTCACAGTTGCAAGCGCACGACTCACTTGCTTTTCCCAGTCCTGGCCTGCTTTTTATTTTACCCATTTTGCAGATAGGAAACTCTAAAATAGAAAATGAAATATTTTGTCCAAGCTCCTATAGCTGGTATGTGGCAGAGTTGGGATTTGGAATCTGTTCGGTCTGACCCCAGAGTACACAAGCATAACTACTATACCACACTGTCTCTCACCAAGCACTTAGTCTTCTTATCTCTCAGTTAACTCTTGAATTTGCCTTTCCATTGACACTGTGTAAGCCCTCATTATCTCTTTCCTGGGTTATTGTGATTGTTTGTAAACGGGTCTTCCTGCCTTCAATATGTGGATTCAGCAAAACACAAAAGGGAAAACCTTGAATTAATATTTGTCATCATCTCCCTCTAGGACTCCTATTCTTCACCTGTGATTCCAGGTTAAGAGTCTTTTAGGGTCTATGCATTCTCCCCTACAGGATTGTTCTCAGTAGGGTTGAGCTTAAAGTCTGCTTCCAGCCCATGTCTCCACTGTGCAGGTTCCCATATTTCTTGGCTGAGGAAAGCTGGAGGAGTGGGGTTGGATACTGGACTGTCCCTCCAGCAGTTGGCAGTACAACCCTTCACAGCAGTCCCATTCTCTTGCTAGCACCCAGTTCTCATAAAGGGCTTCTCAACTCCAGTACCAGCCTAGAGCCTGACTAGCTTCTTAATGGACCACCTCTTTTGAAGCTGAGTGTTAGAAGAGGATTAGTGTCTTCTTTTTCATTGGCTTATGTCTTAGTTTCCCAGCCACTAAAACAAATATCCTCCAATCAGTTGGCTTAAACAATAGGAATTTGTTGGCTCATGGCTCGAGGCTAGGAGAAGTCCAGTATCAAGGCATCAATCAGCAAGGCTGACTGCAGGGTTCTTGGCTTTTCTGTCACCTGGCAAGGCACAGAGAGATGTCTTCTTTACTTTCCAGGTCCTGTTGACTATGAGCTTCTGGCTCTTCCCATGGCTTTCTCCCACCATGTCTGAATTTCATTCTTCTTATAAAGACCTCCAGTAATATGGATTAAACCCCAATCTGATTTTGTTGGCCACACCTTAACTAAAAATAACAGCTTCAAAATGTCCTATTTATAATGGGTACACACCCACAGGAATGGGATTAAGATGAAGAACTTGTTTTACTCCAGAGTTCATAATTCAATCTACCACAGTTTATTTACTCCAGCATCTACACACAAAGAAATTAGGGGATAATTATTTTCATCTCTGGTAATTAAACTGATTTAAGGAGATAACTTTAGTGATGGATGATATAAAACATTTTTCTGGCTAAGGCATGTTGACCATTATAAATAATCTCTGATCCATTGTATATTTTCAACTCCAAATATATTTACTCTTTGAGCCCTCAACAAGTCGTTATGGCTTTCCTTCGTTCATGCAGGGGTAGAAAAACATACTATTCTTCATAGGAAAATTTTCAAACTTTGTTCAACACATATCTCATACGTTAATCCCAATCTTCCAGATTAATTATGCACAGAACTTTAAGAAATATCCCATATTGAACATCTGATTGTAATAGTCACAGCTAATATTTATTGAGGGCTTCCTCTCTGCCAAGCCCTGTTCTAAGCTCTTTGCTTGTATTAACTAATTTAATTTTCACAATGACCCTGTTAGATGGGTGCTATTATGATCCCCACTCAGCAAATGAGGAAGCTGAGGCCCAGGATGATGAGGTATCTTCCTCAAACCACCCACATGGCAAGCCAGGATTTGGTCTAAACAGTCTGGCTTTAGAGTCCATGTGTTTATCCAGTAACTCTGCTGCCCTGCTTAAAACCTTCCAATAAGTCCTATCAGCCACAGGATAAAGGCAACATTCCTTAGCAGAGCATACGTCCAGCTCCTTAAACGCAGTGATGATCAGGACCAAATTGCTTGTTGCTGCCTGCACACACTATAACAATCCCTGCTTCTATGCCTCTAAGCCTAAATCTTAATACATGCTGTTCCCTCTTTCTGGGTCTCTCTCTTCTTCCCCCTGTTTTCCAAATGATAGCTTCCTTCCATCAAATGCCTACTCAGACTACATAACGCCACAGGAATTGTGTTTCAGTTCTCTCTCTCTCTCTCTCTTTCCCTCTCCCTCTCACTTTCTGTCTCTCCCCTTCTCTCTCTTTCTTTCCTTCGTTTTCATGACATACTATTTCTATCCTGGGCTGGTTCTCTTGCCTCTGGCTTTCTCTTTCCTTCCCCACCCCGTTTCCTCCGCCCCTAATGAAGAAAAGTAATCTATCGTCTCAGGGTTATGTGGACTTCTCTTAAAGGGTGTAGACCATGTTCAGTACTTGAAAAAAAAAGAGTACCTGAAAAAAAGTGAGAATAGTGAAGTAATTGCCACCCAACATATTCGCTCTGAATTATCTTTAAATTGCCTTCTCCATATGTCCTTGAATGTTGGCTTCTGATTTCTTTTAGAACTTTTAGTACCAAAATTGTCCTAGGAATTGTCTAATACACCATCTTCATTTTAAGTATAAGGAAACTCAATTGTAGGGAAGTTGACTTGGCCAAGGTCACCTAGTAAATTAGTGATGAATCCAAGATTCATCAAAGTCTGGGTTTTCTCAGAATTGTTTTCTCTCTGCTATACCTTTTAAGCTAGATTGGATAAGGAGAGAAAATGGAAGAGATTCTTGTTTTACTTCCTATTCCACATGTCCTTCTGCCAGCAATTCATTTTTCTCCTTTGACCTAAATTTGTGATCTGTAGGTGTCTGCTTCCCTTTTTGAGAGAGTGCCAGGATGATTCCTTTGGCTCTCCTCTCCTTTTCTTCCTGTACTTGCCCTCAGGCTAGCCCTTTAGATCTCCGTACCCCAAATCCATGTCTGTGATTGTTCATAAGAAAACACTATCATCTTTATTAATCTCTGAGGTATTTAATAATACAGAAATGCAGAAATCATGTGCTGGTCATCTGGATGGCATGTGTACTTTCTTTGCCTGTCATTAAAAATAAAATGCTATTCCAGCTTTTGTGTATGTACAGTAAATAAAACAACTTGACCCTTGGAGAAAAGAGAAATGTGGATTCAGCTGAGTCAATATCCCCGAAAATGCTCCCTTTCTCATTAAGATAAAGCAGTAAAGGCATCTAACAAGGACCGTATGCATGGACCAGAGCATGCCGACTCGTAAATGCATATGTGGCCTCAGAGAGAGGCACTGTAGGTAAAGGGCACAAGAAAGAAAGCAGCTTCGCAGACATCAAGGAAATAGCAACTATTTACGGACGACCAGACATTTCAAATAACAGAATAGATCCCAGAACCACTTCAAAGAGTACTCGTCTGTCAGGAAATAGACAAGTAATGAATTTGAATGCTTCTGAGATTTTGGAAACTCAAAAGCACGGCCTTTAGATATTTGCATCAAGGTAGATCATGAGCAATTACTTCTTTCCTGGAAATTGCTCAAAGCCTTTTGTAGAAACAGAAGACTAAAACCATTTTCTGTCTTTGAATAGTGCCTATATATTGTTGGAAACTTGGGTTAAATTTAAAGAAATAAATTCTGGAATCATGAATATGGTGTCTAAAATATTCGCTATTTTTTCTTTTGAAAAGTAGCATTCCATGAAGTACTTTTCCTACCAGGTAAATGAAAAATAATCTTTGAGGTGTCTCTTGAGCTAATTGTATCATTTCAACTTTAAGAAGTGCATCTGATGTTTTTCAGGTATATTAAGCTCTACTTCAGGAGGAATGTATAGGCAGGAAGCAATAACTAATTTCAGTGATTATATTGATTTTTGGTAATTGTAATTAAATATTAAATATGCTACGTTAAAATGTTATATTTGGTACATAGCAAATGGAAGTTCCTCCTTTTTGCAATTTATGGTTTTTAGGAATTTGATATTAGGGTAATATATTTCTCACAAATAAATAAAAATGATTAAGGCCATTAAAGTATAATTATTCAAAGTATTAAAAACAAAACAATTAAAGTGGTTATTTCATTTCTTGATCTTGACATTTGCAAAAAGCATTCCCAAGACTACTTATTTTTAAAAGATCAAAAATGTTTGTATCCCAAATCCATAAACATAGGCATCTTTCAGAGAACAAATCACTCCACTGGTACTGTTCTAAACCATATTGGGGAATGAACTTCTTGTATAAGCTGCCATAAAATCTAGCTACAGCCACTTTGCAGTTGTGTAAAGTTGGGTTTGCTTTTCTTTAGGCACATCCTTGCCTAGAAAACCTCCCACAGGGAGGCAGTGTGGCCCAGAGAATAAACCGCTCGTGTATCTTCCTTCTGGTTTTGTCACTGACTTCTTTAGGATTACCTCAGAAGTTTTTGTTATATATTTTAAAAGTGTTTTTGTCATTCTACTCACAAAAGCACTCTTTTATTATATGTAAAGCTCACCTATTCTTTTAACTGGGTTTATTTTTTAATGTATACATGTGTGAAAGATGAGGGAATGTAAATGAGTGACTGGCAGAACTTGAACTAGGAACTCATGGTTCTTGCATAGCATTTGATATTTTGCTCTGTGAACCCTACCACATCATAGGCTTGGTAGAGATGGTAAAGGAACTTTGGCCATGTTTACTTTTTTGTTCAAACAAATTATTCTGAGAACCTATTTTGTTCCAGGCACTGTACTAGATGTTGGGACTATAGAGGTGAAAGACATAATCTCTGATTTTGAGAAGTTCACAATCTAAAAGAGCAGAGGAGACATGTCAGAGGAAGAGTGCAGCACGAGATCTATCCTGGCACAGAGAAGGGGCACATGAAAAGGCCAGGAGGAGTAGAAGACAAGGAGAGTTTTCTGGTGACATTGAAAATGCCTGTACAAAAGCACAGTGGAATGAGTGTTGCACACCTGGGAAAATGTGTATGGGTTAGTATTGATGGTTTAAGGTGTGTAAGGTATATAAGGGGCCCTGTGGGCAATGGGTTTTGACTTTATTGTGAGGTTAATAGATAGTCATTAAAAGATTTTAAGCAAGGGAAGGACATGGTTTTGTTTGCATTTCACAATCATTCTGCCTGCTGGAGCCAAGACTAGAGGTAGGGAGAAAAGTTAAGAGGTTGCTACAGGAATCCATATGAAAAATGATAAGGGTCTGAACTATGGCATTGTAAGTAAAAAGATAGAGAAAGGATCAGATTCAAAGATATTTTTGTGAGACAGAATCGAAAATGTCTTGTAAAGAGTTAAATGTATGGTCAAATGAGAGTGAACCCAGGCTGACTCTTCAGTTCCTGATTTTAGTGGTTGGGTGGATGGTGGAGTCATTCAATACAAGAAGTGTATGTAAAAGGAGGGACAGTTTCAGGGGCAATAACGGATTATGTCTGAGGTGTTTGGACTTTGTATGTGCTCAGCAAATGTTAGTTCATTCTTTTCTCCAGTTTCTTTTCTCCCTTGGAGTATTTGTCAATGCCTAGTAAGCATTAGGCATGTGAATTTGCACTGGAACTAGGTCTGTCATTAATTAACATTTTGATGGTAGTTCCATCTATGAAAATGTATTAAATTATACAGAGAAATGGTTGTAGAATAAAAGAGGGCAAAGTACTGAACTCTGGCACAAATCAATAGTAAAAGAATAGAGGGCTGTACAATTATTGAAATATGTTTTCTATGTTTTATTTCTAACTATGTTTTCAAGTAGATAGAAGATGTCATGTTTAGAACATGTTTTGAGGAACATTCCAACACCTTAAATAACTGGTTTTCACTGAGTAGAGTCTAGTAGAGTAGTGACATCATTTTGAGATAAATTGTTTTTGTATTGACACAAAGAGAAGGGCAGCTAGAATGCTGATTGCTAGTGTTCTAAAATTGTACATAATGATAGAACACATTCTGAATTGGTATAACTCATAGAGTGTGGTTAAGAACTCTATAGCAGACAATATATTTACTTGATATATCTTAATACCTGGGTGGATTCTGTACCATGTCCAGAGTGATTAGGTCATATTTTGTAGTTGTTCTTTTGCTATTGTTATCTTTCATTGTTTTTTATTTTTTCAATTTAGTGCTGTACGTGAGAGATATATTCTTAAGACTTTTTGTTTTCCTGCCTATTCTGGTTGACTTTATTTTCACACCATGAACTTTCAACTTTTCTCTATGAAAATCTTCTTTTCTTTGACCCATATAAAGAACAATTGTTCACAATATAAACAAATAAACTGGAAGGGACTACATATGCCTTCTGGCTTTTTAAGGTGTTCTGATGCTGGGCAATGGGCCTCTGTGTGGCTAGAAATTAGGCAGACTGCTGGGCCCCATAGAAGAGGAGTACAAGACGGAGGAGGCATGGAAGAGGTAGCTGCCTGATGGGTAAGAAAGATTCACTAAAGCAGATTAAATTGCAAATGGGATTTACTTAGCGTTTTGGGGAAAAAAAGATTAATCTATTCGCCCTGAAAATGTGAAGGGAGAGAAATTTAATTTTGAAAATCTCTCCCTTGCTTATTCCTTTTTCTTCATTTCTATCCTTGTGGTCCACTCCAGGGGTTCTATCATTCAGAACCTTTTTTGTGTAAACTTGGGCTCTCATGCTGCCCTCATGTTGCCTTCCGAACTGCCCAGGATTTTAATTGCTGGGAATCCCAGCGTGAGTGCTGGCTGCTGTAGGTATCTCTCTGGCTTTTTCTTCTTCTTTTCCCTATTTTCCTCATGGAAACAAAATTTTATTGTAACTCATCCTCCTTACCCTCCAAACCATCCTGTGCCTAGGTAGGTTTCTTGGTTGTTGAATCTTAGCTAACTTGATAAATCTACGCTAATATGTTCCCGGCTGAGAACAGAACACCAGGTTCTCCTTACATATCAAGGGAACAGGTTACTAGTGGTATTAGCCCTTTAGATACAATGAACCTTTCTGTGTGTCTAACATGATGACCTCATAAGTAGAAATGTCACGGAGAAGGATGTAAAGCCATGGCAGCAGGATTATGTAGACAGCTAGCTGATTACTTAGTCTAAGCAAAAACTTGGACCTTTCTCAAGTCACCCTTGTATTTAGAAAATTAAATCAGAACTTCACAAACAAGTCCTGTTATGGGTCAAAACATAGGAAATTAAATTTGAGCTATAAATGCATATTGAGGAAATAAAATTTATGGCATGAAAATAGTAAGAGCCACACTACTAAGCTCATTCACATTGCTTCAGCTACCCTTGCTTCCTTCTTTTCCGTGTATATAACAAACAGGCTCCTTTCCTTAAAGTCTTTCTGTTTGCTCTTCCATCAGCCTGGACACTCTCTCTTTTGATAACTACATGTTCCCGCCCTCATTTCTTTCATTTCTCAGATCTTACCACCATGTCTAAAAATGAATCACTCCTCTCTCTTTATCCCCACTCTACTTTTCTTCATAGCACTTATCACCAACTGAAACATATATGTTTATTTGTTATTGTCTGTCTGGCTCACAAGCTCCTTGAGGTCAGAGACTGCTTACTGTTGTATCCCCAGAGCCCAGTTGAATGCTTGCTGCAGAACAAGTAATCCACCCAGGATTTAGGCAGCTAATAAATATATTTTGAACGAATGAATGAATGAATGAATGGTAGAACTGAGCATAAAGCCCCAGGCTTTGGACCCGATCTTTTCATGGTACCCACAAGGTTTCATATGGTGGAATGCTCATGTCCTGAGTTCATTCTGTCCTCTTTCCTTCCCCTGCATATAAGCACTTTATACTTATACCAGCATACATGCACTCAATAATGTCTTTTTGGAATTTCCTTAGTGGTGGTTTCCACTCTTTGGGGGCACATTAGAACCATCTGGGAATCTTAATAGTGAGATTCCTAAGTCTCGCTCTGGCTTTTAATTCAGTAGGTTAAGACAGCATCTGAGACACTGTATTTTTAAGAGCATGGTAGAAGAGTCTAATACAAGTAGTTGTATGAACACTTTTTGTGATACATCTGTGTAACAGCAGATTCCCTCAGGTTTTGTCTTAAAGCCTGTTTGTCTTAGATTTTTATCATGGGCCACTCTTTAGACTGTAGATAATCTGCAAATTCGGTGCTATCTGCCTTAGAATCCTTGCAGCTTTGCTACTGCCGTGGCCCATAGGCAGGGTAAAGCAGAAGAGAAATTACGAGAGGTGGGGGGAGAGGGAGAGATGGAGAGAAGCTGAGTGTGTGGGCATGTGTGTGCCAGTATGTTTGAATGCAACATCAGAGGTCAAAGCTGTTAGGGAAAAGTATCCTCAAGCCTAGAGCTATCTCTGTCCTTAGTTTTGCATAAAGAACGATTGAGACGTTTTCATAAATCCACAATCACTTTGGGTCATATTTCTAAGACTTTGATGGTTATTTCAGTGGCAAACAGTAAGAGAGGAAGACTTTAAAAAGGCATAAAGGGACAATAAGAGAGGCAGCAATTACAAAATCTTCCAAATCCATGGCAGTTTATCTGGGAAGAGGCACAATCTTTTTGGGAATGCAGGTAAGTAGCTGACTTCAACGCCACTGGGCCATTAGTACCTTCCTCATAGGGTTGTTTTGTAGATCAAGTGAGATCCTGTGTGTGAAACACTTAAAGTGCTTGGAGAGTAATAAACACTTAATAAATGATAGTTATTGTTGTTAATACATGTGGCATGGTTAAGCTGGGAATCTCCATGCTTCATTCCACCTCATGGCTTTCCTAAATTTGTCCAGTCCATGGTAAAGAAACAGTAGACATAACACATGTGAAGCATTTTGAGCTCTTCAGGGAAAAAAAAAACTTACCTAAAATGGTGGTATACTCATTTTCACCATCATTGCCATTGAGTAGTTCATTATGCTCTTCCAACCATTTTCCTGAAGACTTTAACTGAGTAATGTTGAAAATATATTTGGCCAAATGCTTTTTCACTTCATTTTTGAAGCTGTGTGTTTGGAATACAACTATTCCACATGTTACTAATTATTTTACCCATAATTAAGCACTTCCAGCCAGTTAAAAGCATTTCTAGGGTTTATTTTCCTTTAGAAATTAAAGTTGCTTTTAGTTTACTTCTGGACTGAAACACTAACCATGTCTGCTGTGTTCAGGCAAGCACTTTATTTTTTTTTTTTTTTTTTACCTACCCATGTATTCCCAGTCATTGGCACAGGGTTGGACAAATGGAGTGCTCAATATATATTGGATGACGTTAACTGTCTCAAATCTTGTGACCCTAGTATTTGCATTCAAGGGTCCTGACTTGAGTACTTCTCTCCTTAATAAGCTCTGATTATTTTTATATTGGGTATATTAGTGTCTTGGGGCTGCTATAACAAATTCCCATAAACTAGGTGGCTTCAAATAACAGAAATTTATTCCCATAGTTCCGGAGGCCAGAAGTCTGAAATCAAGATGGTGGAAGGGCACTTTTCCCTCCTTAGACTTGAGGTAAGAATCCTTCCTTGCATCTTTCAACTTCTGGTTCTAGGCATTCCAGCACACATGCATTCTCTGCCTTTGTCTTCCCATGGTCTTCTCTGCGTGTCTTTTCCTTTTCTCTCTCTTACAAGGATGTTTGTCATTGGATTTAGGGCCCACCCAGATAATCCAGAATGATGTCATCTTGAAATCATTAAGTTAACTATATCTGCAAAAAACCCTCCCCCCCGGCCCCCCTCCCCCCTTTTTTTTCCAAATAAGGTTACATTCACATATTCTGGGGTGTGGACGTATCTTTGGGTGGGCACTATTCAGCTCACTGCAGTGGGTTAATGGAAATTTTCAATACTTATTGTAGGGTTATTTTTCACCCTGACCAGGTAGCTTACTACACTGATAAATAAAGATTTTCTGAAATTTTTGTAGCTGAGAAGTTTGAGGCTGTGGTTCATTTTTAAGTCTAATTTAGGCTGGAAGATGGGGAGAAAACCAATCAACATTTCACCTACAGATGGGAAAATATGGTGAATATTGAAAACTGGTGGGAGGAGAGAGGAAGTTAAGTAAGTGCTCAATAAGTAATGCTACACCCAAACTGATGATATCTGCATGATATATTATGGATGTGTATATGATACATAGTGATTTGAGTGATGACAAATGCTAAAGAATAGTGGTTATGATGGTATAAGGGGAACCATTTTGTAATCACCTCATGAGAGGGAAAGGTAGTTTGTGTAGAGAATTGATAAGTCCAGAAGACAAGGCTAGAAAGTCTTGGGGTCAACGAAAGCCCCATGAAGAATACTGATCAGGAAAGAGACCTGAGTAGATTGTGGCTTCTACATCGAAACCATCTGCATTTAATTTGGCAGTAGTAAAATGCAAGGTCTTATAATGTAGAAATATCAAAAGAAATAGTGCATCAGCAGTAAGTAATCCCAGCATTAAATAAGGAGCCAGTGGGAACACTTAAGAATTATTGTAATTCTGGCCAGCATTTTATCAAGGGGAAATTGTAGAAATCTTAAAATGTTCAACAGGTGGCAACTGCAATGATTTATTTATTTATTTTTTGTCTAGTGAGGGTAAAAATTTTGCTGAAAAACAGCCAGTATTGCTTAAATGGAAAGATACTTGGGGAAAAGGGAGAAGCCATGGTGTAAAAGTATTCTGAAAAGGGAAGAATGTGTTGAACTTGTTAGAAATTGAACTTGAACACCACTTGTTAGAAATTGAACTTGATGAATAAAACACTCAGTAAGATGGTGGAGAACCCAGTAGCAACTGTAATAGAGTTCGTTTTGTTCTAAGGCTTAATGGTTGAAATGAGATTTTAATGTTGGCCTTTTATGAAAAATTAAATAACTAAAATTTATTTATAACAGCCAGTGGTAGACAAATAATACGAAAATGTATTTGTAAAAATTGAAAGCACCTGCAGCTTGGAGGTTAAGAAAAACTGAATTTATATTGGGGCTCTCAAGGGAAGATTGTAAATCCATCTTTTCCTGTCACTGGAAATTTCTTTTGGTAAATTCATTATCACACTCATGAAGTTGAAGGCAAATAGTTAAGAGTTGAGTATAATCGGGATTTATGCAGAAATGAAAGCATATACTTGTCAGGTGAATATCCTTGTTCATATACATATAAAAGAGGTTCCTTTCCATTTAGTGTTTTTTCCTTTCATAATGGCTATCCTTGCAGTGTCAGTTTCTGCTTATACCATTCATGTACATTCCCCTTATTTTCCTTTTTGTCATATATCACCAGCATTCCCTTTCCCATTTCCCATTTCTTCACCTCTGGTTTACACATAAGTGTATCCAGTCTATTCTCCTTTCTAACAGCATCTACATTATCAGTCAAATTGTACCAAAAGTAATTTTTAAAGATTTGTATGGAGTTTAATATTTAAAAAGAAGTTAATTATATATATATATGTATTGGATATCTATATTATCTATATCATCTCTCTCATCTATCTTAAAAAAAAAACTCATTCTTGATTGCTAAAAATCCAATCATATTTACCACATGACTTTTTCACTTTTAGTTAATAGTGTGAGAATGAGTTTCTGATTATGTTCCCATGGACAGCAAATCAACCTATTACTCTTATGTCCTTTCTCTCTCTCAATGTTCCTACCACCTGTTTTCTGATGTAATTTCTGAACTTGAACATTTATTTATTAAAGCTTTGGGATAATCTGTACAAAGGTTTGGAATAATCAGCTGGAAAGCAGGCAAAAAGTATTAGAATATATATTTATATCTGTGTTAAAAATCAAGAAATAAATTAAGATTTACTGATATACTATTTAATATACTGAATGGTAACATATATATATATACTTGACAAATAAGTATACATATAACATGTATGCATTTTAGAAATGTTTTGAAACATATTTCCTCTTCATATTTTTTAGCATTCAACTTTTAACCCTTTAAAATGACTTTTTAAAAAGTGAATGAACATTCAAACATTTCTTAGAACCTTGGACTTGGGTTTTTCTCACACGTATTTTTCTTCCTGAAGAGGTTTCCCTTTCCGTCATATTTGAAAGGAAGTAAGCACCATACATTTTTGAGTCTCTGAGGCTCTTTGTCAGTATTTCTTCTTGCTGCAGTACCTGGGCAGTAACTATGAGTGCCAGTAGTTACTGTGAAGAGACCCCCGTAATATTTCTGGCTACTAACATGCTAGAACAATGACTATTTTTTACTTCTACATCAGTTTTGAAGATTTGGTCTATTATACTCCTTTGTCCCCCTTTATGCTATTTTTCCCTGCCTAATTACTGTATTAAAACACAACATCCATTTGAAACTTCCTTGTTGAATACAGTGGTTCAGCCTAGTTAGAATCCAGTAACTTGCCAAATCTTATTGTTAGCAGGACATTCCAATTTTGTGGAATTTTTTTGGGGAGCAGGGCAGAGGGGTATGTATTTCTAGTGCCAAAGGAAGCTATGCATGATTAGATTAACCTCAGAATATGAAAGTTCTTTACTCTTGTAATCTCACTGGTATTTCTGCTATCATGGTTAGTTTTTCTGTAGCAGTTGGTCAGTCTCTGTGGATAATACAAATTTTAGATTTTAGCTCACTTAAAATCAAACACTTACTGGTCATCAAAAGGTAACACTGGTGCTGTGTTACCTTTTGTGTAGGAATTTTTAAAATCTTTTTTGCCCTTATAACTTTATCCATCTTTCTTAGTCAAAAAAGAAAGCCCTTTCTCTAAATTGTTTGAATCCTCAGTTTGTCATCTCTTCATAAAAAAAAGCATTATGTTGAATTAAATAAGACAGACACAAGAGGACAAATACTGCATGAGTCCACTTACCTGAAATATCTAGAATAAGCAAATTCAGAGACAGAATGCACATTAAAGGGTACCAGGCACAGGGGTAAGAGAGAATGGGGATTTATTGTTTAACGGGTATAGAGTTTCTCTTTGGGACAATGATAAAATTTTGGGAATGGATGGTGGTGATGGTAATTCAATCTTGTGAATGTAGTTAATACTTCTGAATAGTACACTTTAAAAAGGTTAAATTGGGGGAGAGGATGTGAATCAAGCAGTTGAGTGCCCGCCTCCCACATGGGAGGTCCCGCATTCAGTTTCCTGGTGCCTCCTAAAAGAAAAAACAGACAAAAAGCAAAAAACAATGAGCAAAAAACAACAAGCAGACAATGAGCAAAAACAACAAACAGACAATGAGTGCAAACAATGAGCAAAAACAACGAGCAAACAAATAAAGGAGCCATCTCGGAGGGTGGGGAGAAGGTTAAAATGGGAGTATTTATGTGATATATATAAATGTTACCACAATTAATATTTTTTAAAAAAGGGACTACAAGGAAGTGAGCAGTGTTTTTGTTTTTTCTTTCTTTTATTATTTTTTGGTTTGTTTGAGCAGTGTTTTTGATGGTCTCTTTACCATTTTTTCCTTTGTGAAAGAGGAAGCAGGAACATGTAAGAGGAAGCAGAACAGAAGAAATTTGTCCCAGAACCTTCTTGTCCTCATTCCACTGGAAATATAAATATAGAATTCTTAAAAAAACTCTCACACCACCTTCTTTTATAGTATTCAATATATATATCAGTTTTTAACTTGCCCAATAGATTATACATTCCTTGAGGCAATGATTGGGTCTGTGTTGGCTGTTCCACGCTCCATGCCTCAGCACAGGGCCTGGAATGTGTTTGACAACCATAGTTCCAGAATAATCTTACTGGTTATAGATAGTTGCAAAAAGATAGAAAAACAAAGTCAGGGAAAAGTAGAACAAGTTGGTAGCAGAACAGGAGTAGAATTCAGGGCTTCATATTCTTCAGTTTGTACTGAATATTTACGGCCATATTGCTTTTTGTAAACAGAGAAGCTAGGGCAATATCATAAATATTTGGCTACAATAATCTTTCAAGAACTTTCAATGAGAATAATTTTACAAATTCCCTCAATTAGATTAATTTTAGACATCATTTTCCTATGTACTGGGGGTTCTTTGTTCAAATAAATTTGGAAAACATTGGATTACATAAAATTAAATAGGTTCTTTACTGTAAGATGTCTCAGAATCTACAAAATTTTAATGTGGTCACTAAAGAAGAAAAAAGAGTATTGGCATTTTTCCAATTTATTTGACCCAAAACCGTATTTTAAAGAACTTTATTCACATTTTATGGACCACAATTGAGGAAATAGTTATCTAGGGTGGTGGCTTTTATGGTGTGCCACTCCACTTGATAACTCTTTGTGTACCTGAGGGTTGCTTCAAATATAAAGGCATGAAAGAGTCATCTTCCATGAGTGAAGATTCTAGCTAGCATATATAAAAAAAAGACATTTCTAATTAAAGAGATTTTATTTGGGTATCTTTAAGACTAAAAAATCACCAGATCTGTCTGAAACAAATGAAAAAAGCTATTCTTGCTGCAATTACTGCCAGGTGAGGTATGCTTTATTCCATAAAGTTAGCTAAATGCAGATATGAAAGAAATGGTAAGAAGAGGAAGCATGGAGAACCTTATAAGTAAGGCATCATATTGTGACCTTGAAATTTTTTTCTAACTCCCTTTACTATTAAGTTAATATTAAATCAATAATTAAGTGACAAAGTGGTGATGGGGTAGCAAGGGTGATGAAGTGGCAATTAGAAGGGCGAGGGCAGCATGTACTGAATATGGAGTTTCTCTCCTGACATCAAAGTAGCCTTCGGTTGCATCTCCCTTTTCCATCCCTCAAACATTAGAATCCTCCATCTCAGACTCAATCTCATTAATTCCCACTACTTGAATGATTATGCCATTGACTGAGCTCTCTACGTAGTCACAGTGACAGACCCCAGCTTGACCCTAGCCCGGCGTCTGTTTCTCCTCTCAAAGGCAGTTGGGAACCACAAAACTGGAAATAGGAAAGTAGTTCTGAAGCTTGTTTCTTTTCTTTCTCTGGGCACTTAGCAACATATGTGGGAGAGATCTTATAACCACCCACCTTGCAGAAGACTTATTTAGAAAACTTAAACAGAAAAGAACCAAAATCATTGCATTATTCTCTAAAGACAAATTGGGGTATGTGTGAAGGTGAAGTATCCACTTCTGCTAAATTTAAATAGATGATTCAATTATAGACATTTTCAATTTCATGCTTTTAGATTAGATTTTATTTATGAGTCACATCAAAGTATTTAACAGGAACTTGTGGTTTAAAAAATATTCATCATCAAAAGCAAAAATGTGGACATAAAAAAACCATTTGACTTCCAGTTTAATATAGCACATGATTTCACCAGGTGAACAAGAATGGATATTTGACTGAGACTCAGAAGAGACCAAAGACCATGGAAAGATCGCTTTGACTCTCTCAAACACTGCACAGACCTGTCTTCACGTTGAAGATCTAAAACAGTGCATGAAAGCAGAGACACAGGTGTTGACCAGGCCTGTGAACCAAGCCTGGTTTGTTTGTATTAAAAATAAAGATCTCCTTTCCTGGGAGGTCAGATTGCAAATGGAAACTGTGAGCAGCCTTTTGGAAACTAACAGGTGCTGATCTCTAGGTGATGCCCTTTTCCTTTTGGACATGAGCTTGCTAAATTTCACTAGTACATTTCGTCGGTAGGTCAAAGGCATTCCACAGGTGTCTTTACTTTCATACTTAAATACAATCAAGCAAACAAAAACAACCCAAGAAAAACAATTAATTGTGCACCTCTTTTCAGGAAATTCCAGCCACAGTAATATTTTGGTTATTCCAACTGATGTTACTTTTGTCTTAGAATTTCAGATTTGTTTTCATTTCTGATGGATATAAAACCCTCTGAGTATTTAATAATAAAGAAACGCACTTAAAAATGTAACCTTAAGGTGTCCTATGATTCTTTTGTAATGTGAGATTCCTTTTATAATGAGAATAATTTTACTCTAAATTTATTTTCTATAAAATGTTGGGAGTTTTTTTTGTTCTTATGTGAGAGACATTTGTACTTCTCATAGACATATGGAGAGAATGGACCATTATTTCTTACCTTTCAATCTCTCTTGTGTGGATTTTACCCAAAATTTAGACTACTTTTCAAGTGACTTTACTGGTTTCTCAAAAATTTGATTTGACTATCATTACCAAATAGAATTTTAACTTCAAAAATTGTAAAAAAAAAACAAACCAATATGCACACTTAATGTGTTATATACCCAATTTTAGCATGTTGAAAATCAGTAACACATTTATTCGTGGTTTCACTGATATTGATTAACTTTATAATAAACAAGTCATAAAAATTAAGATTAAAATTAAAAATTTACAAAAAACTGTTGTGTATTGAAATGATATTAATTATCTTGAATCCCCTAAACATTATAAACATGTTGACCACAGTTAGAATGTAAACAAACTGAGAAAAACCCTCAAATATTGTAAACATGTTGACCACAAGCAGAATGTAAAAAAACTGAGAAAAACTGGTTTTGTAACAAGTAACATTTGTGCGAAGAATGAGAAAAATTGGTTTTGTAACAAGTAACATTTGTACAATGAAACTATATGGACTGGCATGATGCCAGCCAGATGGGCCTTCATGTAAAAACCCAGTGTAGGAGCCACTTTGGTGAGTGTCAGGTTGAGGCAGATTGACACCCAGTCATTCTTACTCCTGGCTTCAGTTGCCTGTGCTGTACTGCAAAGAAACTCCTTGCTGCTCTCACTGCAGCACTGTGACCAGCCTGCTGTCAGCTTTGGATTCTCTATTAGAGACCAGAAGGACCTGAGCCTGCTCTTGACGGTGTCCTCCTGCAGTCTAGTGGCTCTTGGGCTCCACGTTTAAATGTATTGTGTGCCCTGACCTGGTTATTATGCATTGGTCATATTGGCAGTTTGCAATTAAGCAAGCAAATACATTGCATTTGAACATTCACACCAGACTTGCGTGAGATCTGTTTTGAGTCATAAATTTATTTTCTATTTCAATCTGTTTGTTATGACAACTACATTTACATGGCCAATATATACTCACAAAATATTGCTTTTATCTGTTTCCTATATTGAAATTTATCATAAAAGTCTTTTGAAAATTAAATTGGAAATCATTCATCTAAAGTTTAAACCCTGAGAAAAGGAAATACCAAGAAATCTTTTAGTTTAGTCTCTCTGGGTTTCTGAAATGGCACACCCTTGCTTGCCAAGCTCCTCCCTGACCCAAAGCTAGACCCTATTTGCTCAACTGTACTGAAATGCCAGGGAAAAACCAAGAACACCTTGTTTGAACTCTTTTCTGAGGGTCTATTTCCTTTGGTAAAACATTCAATTCATCTGTTTCCTAAAATGTTTTTAAATGAAAGTTGGAGTCTGTTATCATATAAACCATATCTCAGACATAAAGTTAATTTTTCAAAAGAAAATGTATAAGCTACTTCTCTAAACTAAGCATGGCATTCTACAAGATTAAAAATAAATCTTGCCTTACTAAAATCGAATAACCTCATTTGGTAACTAGGACTTTTCTGCACAAAGTCTTATCTACAAGGAAAAGGCATATGCAGAAAGTTGAGTAATGAACTTAAAGTTACCACTCAATTCATCTTGGAGAGACTAAGTCTTCTTCAGAACTGCCTTGAAATCAGAAGGCTCCAAGGAAGACGAACAAGATTCCAATCTGAGCTGATAGACTCACTTCCTTTTTGCCTCCCTCTGAAATGTACGTTATGACAGTGGAAAATTTTGCTTGACATAAATAAATTCAAATAACAGCACTAGACTGCCTCTGATAGAATTACCCTAAGAAAAGAGAACATTTGGATATAGATCAAGCTGCTGCATCAGTGGAGCCAAACTGAAGACCAGCAGTTTAGCTCCAGTGGAAAGATTCTCTCTATCTGCTAAATATGCTATTCCATCATGGTGATTTAAGAAACCAAGAATGTTCTTAAAATCTGCTTTGGAAATCTTTTCCTTCCCAATCCACCTAGCAACCGACATTTATTACTGTTCTTACAGGGCAGTGTGAATACAACAAAAACACTCATGTATCCAGGTGAGAGAGAGACTCAATATAGTTCAGTTCTAGAGAATGAAATCACTTGAGGCTTAGGAGAGAAAGGAAGGGAGGGAAGGAGACAGAGGGAAGGGGAGGGAGTGGGTAATATTAGAGAGAATCTCATACAGGTTTTCTGCCTCCCATCATTCTTCTCATTGAAGTTGTTCAGTGAGATGCAGAGGTGAGCGGACTGAATGTTGGTGGGTGTTCAGGGTATTGAGAGCTGTCTCTGACAGGAGAAAGAGCCAATGACAACCAACGTTCATACTTGCTGTAAAACTCAGCAATACAACACACTTGGTTTAGTGAACTGAAGAGGCTGTGTTACTAATCTCCTTGAATACTTTTCCAAACATTCTAAGCTCCTTTAGGTAAATTAACCCCTCTCTTTTTTCTTTGTCTTGTTAATCTTAAATGAAGGAAATCAGTCTCAAGGGATTTTTTTTAGAAGTCAAATTGGGGTTTCAACATGTTTGAGACAGAGTCTCACCTACCAGAGAAAAAATAACTTCCTTATATATTCAGTTACCTTCTGTAGTGGCATTAGCTCTGAGAGAATGGAGCAGGGGAACTAGAGAGCCAGACTTTGGCTACATGTAGAAGTTGCTAAAGTAATGCCATCTTTAATTCAGAGATTTCAGAGAACAGGAAAAATGTCAACACAGTAATCTTCATACCACCCTTAAAAAGAAAAACAGAAGGATCATTGTCTTTACATGAACAGAGTAGCCAAAATACAGAGTTTATTTGCTTGGCACAGTATTGCAAAGTTTAAGCTTGAAATTTGGGCCCCTAACAAAGCTTGATAAATAAACATCTCTCCAATTCTCCAGCATCATCCCCATCCTGCTCTCCCAAATACAATAAAAAAGTCTAGCTACCAATCTTCTTACAACTGTAACCTAAGGTACTGTTTGGATGTTGGAATAATAGTTGCACTCTTGAATACAGATATCCCCTTCAGTGGAACAATAGAGGATTGAGACATTTTTAAACTCTGTGGCTTCCCTAGATCTTTGAGAATGAAGGTGCAAATGTAAAATGCTGGAGAAAATATAAATATCACCTGGTTGGGGGATAGTGATCTGGACCATGGGGGCTGGGAACAAAGAAAGACTGAAGAGGAAAAAGCCTTGGGTAGAGGATTTCTTTTTCTGATTTCTAGGATGTTTCTACACAAGTGGGGCGATGGAAGGGAAAGGCATGAGGAGACTATTGCAGTAGAATGGAGTGATGGAGACAGTAGGACCAAGGAGAATTTTAGGTGATTGGGGAGAGGGTGGTCACAGTGGTGGCAGTGGTGGTGGGGAAGGAGGTCGAGGACCAATGGAAATGAGCCAGTGCAGGTTAACTGCTTTGCATAGTGGTGGGCACATCACTGGCTGGACTCTACAGTCGTGTGAGCAAGCAATAGTAAATCTGAGGCTTATGCCATAGAAATAAGTTATAGGGTCAAAGCTCTCTACTTTCATGTTTGTGCAAGTGGAAGAAAACATATCCCTAACCTAGGAGACTGAAAATCTCTTATTGGAAACAAGGAGGGATAATGGATAGTCACTCCCAACCAAATAAGGAATAATTGTTGACAAACAGGCCCCCACCTTCTTAGTTGTTGTCTATTAGATTCAGTTAGTTAATATTCAAGTTTCATTGTACAATGAATCACACATTTTATCATGCCCTTATTGGATTCTCACAAACATCTCTTGACATAAGTACTATCATCACCTCTATTTTACAAATGAAAAAATGAGATACAGAGACATGGAAATGACTTACCTAAGGTCAGGCTCAGATTCTGTCCTGCTGGCCACTCTGCTGTATGCCTGAGTCTCCATGACTCTCCAATTAACTTTCATTAACCACCACAGAATCCTCTATTGTTGCCCAAGGGGTAGAACTATTTTCAGAGCTGCTTTGGACATGGGTGTCATGAGCCTTATTCTAAGCTTGGATGACAGAGTGCCGGAGATTTGTTAAATTAGCACTACAGAATTTTTTTTTTTTTTTAAAGATTTTATTTATTTATTCATTTATCCCCCCCTTGCTGCTTGTGCTCGCTGGGTCAGCCAACCACGCCGTGCAGGCGGGCCTGCCTTCACCAGGAGGCCCCGGGAACCGAACCCGGGGCCTCCCATATGGTAAACGGGAGCCCTACTAATTGAGCCACAGCCGCTTCCCACTACAGAACTTTTGATAGTCATATTGAAAATTCAATACGCAATATTTTTACTAGATAAAAGTTCTTGTTGATTTTTTTTCCCTCAAAAGTATATATTATGGTCATGAAATGCCATTAAAAAATTGGTCTCACTGAAATGTAAGGTGAAGGGGAGGTGAATGTAGTGGACTTAATTTCTTTTGGGATATAAATTTCCATTCTGTGACAGTTTGAGATTATTTTATGAATCCCCCAAAGAGAAAGGTTATGTTTGTAAACTAATCTGTTCTTCTGGGTGTGATAACCTTTGACTGCATTAGATTCAATGACGTCTTTGATTAAATTATCTGTTAAGATTAGGGCTTTGATTTGACCACATCAGTAAGGCATGACTCAGGTTGAGTCCCCACTCCCTTGGAGGGCCGATATAAATGGACACTCACTCAAGAAGACACACACAGGAAGAGGAGAGAACTTTGTCATTTTGATCCTGCCATGTGACAGAAAGGGGAAGCCTCAAACAGCTAAGGCCACAGGAAGAGATGAGCCGTTTGCCTGATAGCTTATAGCTAACTGATATAGAAAGCCCAGAAAGAAATGAACCCTATGCCAGGAGAGAGAGGAAACCCTGAGAGAAAAGCCCTGTGCCAGCCTACAGCTGAGAGAGAGGTAGCCCAGAAGGGGAAGGTTAAACCCTCGCAGAGATCAGCAACCATCTTGCTTCAACATGTGGCAAATGACTTTGGTGAGAAAGCAACCTTCAGTTGGACTCTTTAGAGCCTTGTAACTGTCAGCTTTTACCCCAAATAAATACCCTTTATAAAATCCAACAGATTTCTGGTACTTTGCATCAGCATCCCTTTGGCTAACTAGTACACATTCAGATATTATTTTTAGGAAAAGCAAGAGACACGTAAAATGGAAAGTAAGAACAAGAGCAGGTTAAAATAAACTCATTATTCCTTCTGAAATACATGCCCTTAAATCAATACAGCTTTGAAATTCTCTGTATTTGGCACTACATGGAACTTCAAGTCTCTTATACTCCAAACGAGGGCACTTTACGCTCATGGAGAGGCAGCAGACCTATGCAAACAGACACTCCGCAAAGCACATTCTTTCCCTGTCTGTGTGGGTGTTTAATATGCACCAGCCCTTGCTCTGTACAGCAATGACTTTTTCTCAGAGCAAAGCGGGCTATCGCATGGGTCTGAGTCTACTAGAATTTCAGCCTGCCATTCTGGGCACTGGCAAGGTCTTGACCATATGTTCAAAAATAAACAAGATCAAAGAGCTAATAAGTAGTGGTCAACATGCCTCTCGTCAGTTCAAAAGAAGAAACAGAACAGGCAGCAGTCTTCTTTTTTAGCAGCAGTGCTAGAAAACACCCAAATCACTACCACACCAGGAACTGAGTACTGCTGGGAATAGAGTCTATAAAACACGCAGTAGGTTTGTTTCAAAAGACAGAAAAAACCAACACATAACCAAATCAAACAAACAAAAAACCCCACACTAAATAAAATCACTGTTCTTAGGCACACTTGATGGCAATATCTTATTTATTTTGCAGTTTTTGTACTAAGCATTTACAGATTGTTTATTTTGAGCTCATGTGAGGAGTGGGGCAAATCATTTGGACTTTAAGACGCAGAGAGTTGCAGGACTTTGGTCCAGCTTGTTTCTTGGGAACATAGCACTGACAATTAGACACAGTATTTCCCTTTCTGGGTCCCAATCTCTTCATCTGCCCTAAGTTAGCCACCTACAAGGAGGTGTGCAGCTTCTCTGGCTGCTCTAGCACACTCTTTTTTAAAATCAGGCCTCTGGGGAGTGATGCATGAGGCCAAAACCTAGACTTTCTAAGACCATGATTTTCTTGGTCTCTCTTGTTATATTTTTTGAGAGTACAAGTGTGGGTAGATTACAAAAGAGCACTACAGCAACATAATCACAGACAGTGGCAAAGAATCAGTAGTGGAAAGGTTAGACACAACAGTGAGCATGATCTGGGCAGAATGCAAAGCTACACTAAATGACTCTAATTTGAATATTCCTCAGTTGCCCGATCTTGGAGGAGTATTGTCCACAACAAACAACCAAAGAATGATTTTGCATTACTGGGAAGGAGAGAGAGCAAGCCTGAGCCCAGAGTTGAATGCATAAGTGGATGCTGCAGTCAATTTGGCAGGCAGAAGTGGTGCTGAGTGCCAGTTATCTGCCCACCCACCTGGATCTGGGAAGGGAGTCAGGGAGCTATAAACCTCTGTGAAATTTCTCAAGTGCCCGCTGAGATAATAAGGCCTGATAAGAATAGTAACTTGATGCAGATGTGGGCTTCTATTTCACAATCATTCCCAACAACTTGATCCTAGATTTCAGTTTGTTTTCTTCTGGGGAAGAGCTGCATTCATTCATTCATTCTACTCTTATTCATCACAGTCAAGGCACTAAATCAGATGTTGGGAGGCTAAAACAGCTAAGACATGTTCCTGCCCTTAATGTGCTCATCATCTAGTGGAAGCCTGAGACCACTTGGTCACTGGAGTATTGAGAAGCACTCAGTTATTTCCCCCAGGTTCAGGCAGCATCAACCATTCCCAAGGTGCTGCACTTTTACTCTGTATCCCCTACTCCATCAGATAGACTATTTCCTGAAAAGATAAAGGTGAGGAAATATAGCCTTAATGATGCTAGCTTAGTAAAACCACCAGTTTCCACAAAACAAATTCAGATCTTCAGAAATTTCTGGGGATTTGCATGAGGGAGTCTATTGAGGAAGTGAGTACCAGCTAGAGGAGCTTCTGATTTTGAGACCTAGACACAGCTTTCTTTTCCAGAAAGATGGTGCCACTGGGAATAACCCTATTCCCTTTTCCTGAGGGTTCTTGGTTCAGTCCTTGAAAGCAATTACTGGTTCTTGGAACTGGAAAGGTCACAAGTCTCACAAAAGTAGCAAAATGATAGATGTTGAGAGGCTATAAATTCTCTGAATGGAGTGTTAACTTCCCTGTTTAGAATTGAAATCCACTTCAGAAAAAGATGCATATCTACGCTCGAAATTATTTAACAATTCTTTTTTTTTTTGAATAATGGTTTCCATTTCTTCACTCTTGTAGTCCCTGCACTAACAGGTGCTCTTTCTGCACCTTCCCACATTGTACCACAAAGACAGCCAAAGCTCCTCTTTTGGTTTGAGTCCTTTATGGACTCCAGAAAATCATGTTCTTAAAGAGAACCCATTCCTGTGCCTGTAAACCCGTTGTAGATAGGACCTTTGATTAGATCACTTCAGTTAAGTCCCTTTGATTAGATTGCGGGACCCAAGGTGGGCCTTAATCCTCATACTGGGGTCCTTTTTAAATGGAGGACTAAAAAGCTGCAGACACACAGAAAACAGTGGTGGAGACAGAGAAACCTCAAGAGGCTGAGACAGAAGTCCTGGAGGCTGGAGGCTGGATTCAGCAGAGCACTGAGGCATGGAAAGAGGCCCCTGAGAGGCTGAAAGAGACCAGGTCCAGAGAAGAGAGGAGAAAAAAGCCATACGCCTGATTGCCCACAGCTGAGCTCAGGGAGAAAGTGAGTCTAGAGGAGAAGGCAGAGACCCAGACTGGCAGAGCTGTCATTGTGTCTTGCCACATGGCAGGACTCCAGGGTCACCAGTAGCTGATCTTCAGTGAGACAGTACCTCTGATGATGCCTTGATTTGGACATATTCACAGCCTTAGAACTGTAAGCTTTTAACCTAATAAATTATCATTATAAAAGTCAACCCATTTCTGGTATATTGCTTTAAGTTTAAGCAAACTAAAACTGCCCCCCCCCTACTCACTAAGGTCCTTTTAATATATATATATATTGGTCTTTCTTTCTAGTCTCTAGAATGGTGTTGCACAATATAGCAGCCACTAGACTTATGTGGTTATGGAGCATTTGAAATATGGTGTGTTCAAATTGTGATATGCTGCATAGTAATAAACAATAGATTTTGAAGACAGTACAAAAAAGGATGCAAAATCTCTCTCTCTCTCTCTCTCTATATATATATATATATATATTTTTTTTTTAGTGAGGCCAGTAATTTATTAAGGTAGGGAGGGGAGAGAAATGGGAGAAAATAACAAGTCAGGGGTCCCCAGTAGAGGTTAAGGGGCTGAAGAGTGATAAAGAGGCTGATTTATAGACTACAATTTCCCATTATAGATTATAAATGCCCAGGTTTTACTTGCATGCTGATCCACGCAGGGGGGACACGGAGAGAGCAGGGTGCAGAAGCCACCAGGGCTGAGAGCCGCAGAAACCGGGAGCAGGAGCAGGAGCAGGAGCAGAGCAGGTGAGCAGGGAGCAGTCAATATATTTTTATATTGATTGCATGTTGAAGTGTGATCATATTTTGGAACTGTTGGCTTAAATAAAATATACTATTAAATTAATTTCACCTGTTTCTTCTTAGTTTGTAAAATATGGCTACTAGAAAATTTAAAATTACATATGTGGCTTGCATTATAGTCCTATTGAGCACTTAGTGCCTAATTAAACAATTTACTGTTTAATTATTTTCTGGTCAGGAGTCAGGATTCTTGGGTTCTAAGGAACAGAAACTGCTCAGTTTTTTGTCATGAAAAATAAGAGATTTTATGAAAATATGGAGATGTCATAAGATCAGATCATAATCAGGCTTTAAGAACACAATTTTCTGAAGGCCATGAAGGACTCCTAGGCAGCTTCTCCCTTTGCAAGTGCTTGCACAATTGCCATGCTCTCGGCTTCCCCCTTGTCAAGCATCTGGGTGGCAGCTGAAATCTAGGCTTCACCCTCAAAGAACACTGGGGTGACGGCCAGACTCTTCCCACTCTCTGGGGAATTGGCTCCACCCTCTGAGAAACCTGGGGTGGAGGCCAGACTTTCTGCAATTTCCAGGGCACAGTTTCAACCTCCTTAGAATATTTTCCAATCTCAGGGAAATGTGCTTCACCCTTTCTGAAGCCTGGGGCAGCAGCACTCTTCCTGAGCAATGGGGCAGAAAGTGCTGGGGCATACTCCCCCTTTCCACACACATGGATAGGCTTGATCTCTTGGTTCAAGAGGATGTCTTTGGTCCAGACCTCGGCTTCATGGTTCTGCCTTTAAAGTAATTTTTCCTTCAAACTGTCCCTTTTCTGTCTCTTTTAGTCCAGGCTGGCAGTGGTTCTGTTCATATAGATCTCGCAAAAAAAGTGTCTGTTTTGCATGCAGTATACAGGGGTCCCAGCCGTCATACAATAGGACTTTCCACAAATCCTTTCTGCACAACTGCATTTCCAATCCTGACTTGCAATGAAATGACTGACTGGTTCCATGTTCAGGTAAATCCTCACATGGAGCATTATTGTCTGGGGACTTGCTTCCTGGAAACTCAGAATTTTCCAAATGTATTAGTTAGCTAAAGGGGTGCTGATACAAAATACCAGACATCTGTTGGTTTTTATAAAGGGTATTTATTTGGGGTAGAAGCTTACAGATACCAGGCATAAAGCATAAGTTACTTCCCTCACCAAAATCTGTTGCCATGTGTTGGAGCAAGATAGCTACCAATGTCTGCCAGGGTTCAGGCTTCCTGGGTTCCTCTCTTCCCGGGGCTCAGCTCCTCTGTTTTCTCCACAAGGTCAGTTGTAGACGACGAGGCTCTCTAGACTTTGCCTCTCTCCACTAGGTCAGCCTTAGACTATCAGGTGAATGGCTCTGTCTCTCTTCCTGGGGCTTCTGCAGTGTCTAAGGAGCTGTCTCTAGTACTCTGTGTTCTTCTCCTGTGTGTTCACTTCCTGGGCTCCAGCTCAAAACTCAGCATCAAAACTCTAACTCTGTCCTTTGCCATATCTTTTATCTGTGAGTCCCCATCCACCAAGGGGCAGGGACTGAATGCCCCACTGATGTGGAACAATCAAAGTCCTAATCATAATTTAATCATGCATAGGTACAGACCAGTTTACAAACATAATCCAATATCTATTTCTGGAATTCATAAAAATGCCAAACTGCTACACCAAACCATCAATTTCTGGTTTCTTTGTGCCTAGGAGTTCAGTTCTCAGTTTATCCATTTCTTCTTGTATTTTACTATAAGGTGCAAGAATAAGCCAGGCTGCATTTTTCTTATTGTTTGGAAGTCTCCTCAGCTAAATATCAAGCTCATCACTTTCAAATTCTGCCTTCAATCCAATACCAGGACACAATTTTGCCAAATTCTCTTCCACTTTATTTTATTTATTTATTTTTTTAAAAGATTTTATTTATTTATTCATTTATCCCCCCTTTTAAAAGATTTTATTTATTTATTCATTTATCCCCCCCTTGCTGCTTGTGCTCGCTGGGTCAGCTAACCACGCCGTGTGGGCGGGCTTGCCTTCACCAGGAGGCCCCAGGAACCGAACCTGGGGCCTCCCATATGGTAAACGGGAGCCCTACAGATTGAGCCACAGCCGCTTCCCTCTCTTCCACTTTAAAACAAGGGTTACCTTTCTTCCAGTTTGCAATGACACTTTCATCATTTCTGTCTAAGGCCTCATCAAAAGTACCTTTGGTGTCCATATTTCTACCAATACTGTCTTCAAAGCAATCTAGGCCTTTTCTATCAAGCACCTCACAATTCTTCCCATATACCCAATTAATAGTTTCTACATTTTTGGTATTTGCAAGAGCAGCACCCCACTTTCCTGGTACCAAACTCTGTTTTAGTTTGCTAGGCTGCTGAAATGCAATATACCAGAAATGGGTTGGCTTTTACAATGGGGATTTATTTGCTTGCAAGCTTATAGTTCTGACGCGGTGAAAATGTCCAAATCAAAACATCATCAGGTGATGCTTCTTCCCTGAAGACCAGCTATTGGCGATCTTGGGCTCTTCTGTCACATGGCAAGGCACGCAGTGGCATCTGCTGGTCTCTCCCTTCTCTTCTGGTTTCCTTGCTTCAGCTTCTGGCTTCCTCTGGCTTTTTCTCTTTCTCTCTGTATTCATCCCATTTCTAAAGGACTCCAGTAAGAGGATTAAGATGTACCCTGGGTCATGCCCTACTGAAGGAACCTAATCAAAAGGCCCTTAATGGAAGAAACCTTATCAAAAGGTCCCACCCGCAATAGGTTCACACTCACAGGAATGAACCAGCTTTAAGAACATAATTTTCTGTGGGTACTTACAGTCTCAAATGACTACAACCCTCACAGAATCCATTCAGGGAAGCCCTGCTCTAAAAGTACAAATGCACACTCCCTCTTTCCTTGCCACAGGTTCTGTAGACTTTCAAATAAGCACATTTCATTTTAGCATGCCTGCCAAGGGTATGTTTACCATATAATATTGAGGAGAAAATTTATTAAAAGAAAAATAGAAGCTAATATGTTTAAAGTGTTTATTATCTGTTAGGACTGGTACTATGAGTTTTATATAGATAACCTTATTGAAACATCAATAAGCTTATTTGTTTATTTGGTCTGGCTCTCCTCAAAATTTTAAGTTCCAGATTAACAGGACTTTGTGATCTTATCACCATGTAATCCCCTGCAACTAGAATAATACCAGAAGTATATTAACTATTTAGTAAATATTTATTAAATAACTTAATGAAAGTGGTAAGATAATCTCATCAATGAGAATGTCAGGTCTGTGGAAAAATGTGGAACCTATGCTTTATCTCTCACACAGTTCTGGGCTCATGAAATACATTCAATAAAGATTGGTTGATGGAAGGATAGTTGATTTTTCCTTATGCTGCTTCAGTTTCTCTCTCACTTCTTTTCCAGACCCCTGCTTAAATGTTTCTTTTGTTAAAGTTAATTCTTCTCAGGATTGGGGAATGAACTATAGACTAAAACAGACCTACTAATATTCTACTATAGACTTATTGTGATTCTAGCAATGGAAGAACTATCATTGATGTGGAGGCAGTGGCCACTGGAGGTCCTGAGGGTAGAGAGATGGAAAAACAGGTGTAATATGAGGGCATTTTCGGGACTTGGGAATCGTCCTGAATAACATTACAATGACAGATACAGACCACTGTATATCTTGCCATAGCCTACAGAGTTGAGTGGGAGAGAGTGTAAACTACAATGTAATTCAAGCTTGGGCTTTTCAGTAAAGATTCTCTAAAAAATTATAGTAGTTTAGTAACCAGAATGACAACTCCCAAGAAATTCAAAATGTTAGAATGCTTGGATTTTTTTCCCCTCTAAGTGGTTGAAATTATTTCATTAGGGTTTGGCATAGTAAAATAACATGACATACATAACTATGAAAGTCTCTGAGTTTTTTGATCAGGTCTTTTGAACAGACTTTTCCTGAAACTCTCTTAATATTTTTATATTAAGAAAAATGCTTTTATATGGAAACCAGATATGAGAAAAGATAAAAATGTGTTATTTTCTAGAAACATATTCTATGGAAATTGGTATTGAAATTCTGCCATTTTAAATCCTCAGAGTGGATCCTAAAGATTCTGAAGGATGATCCTAGTGAATCAGTCCCTCTATTACTGTCCCTTTTCCTTAATTAAAGAATGTTTGACACATTGTTGTGCAAAGAATCTTCTCTCATCTTTGAGTTCCTTAAACTTTGATTACTACACTTGTTAGTTTATCAGTAACAGAACATTTTTAATTTAAAAGTAAATCAGGCGTTTTTTTAAGTTTGTTTATTTAAAAGTATGTGGCTCTTGACAAATATTAATTTGTTTGGCTTTCAATAGGTGAAAAACAGTACCTAAAAGATTGGCATAGGTATTTATTGTTCATTTCACATTAATATTCTTATGTTTAAAAATTTAAATATATAACAAAACATTAAACTTTATTGCCTATACTTTTTTCTAAAAAAAGCAGATCTCAGATTTTTGTCTTGCTGATAATAATTTGAAATCATTTTCTGGGTTAAAATATATCTCTGTTGGAAGATACACTGGTAGAATTTCTACTTGCTTTAATGATATATCTATCATTTTAGAAATTTTAGCTACCTGTTCAGGTCATTTGCCCATTTCAAAATTGATTGGTCTTTTTTATTGATTTGGTAGAGCTTTAAAAATTAGGGATTGTTAAGTCTTTGGTATCTGTCTTGCAATTATTTCCTCTTAGTCTTTTGCTTTTCAACTTTGCTTATGGTACCTTTTTCACAGGAAAACTTTAAGGATTTATATAGTTAAATCTGTCTCATTTCATTTATGACATCTGTTATTTTAGGAAAATCTTCCCTGATCTAAGAGTACAAAAAGATAGTATCATATTTTCTAATTATTTTATATATTTTTCATATTTAACTCCTTAGTCCATCTGGAATCTGTTTTATATATGGTGTGGTATTATATTTTTACATAAATATCTACTTGTCCCCATATCACTTTTTTTTAAAGATTTAAACTTTAGATTTGAAATGTCAACTTTGAGTAGAAGGAAAGAAATCACAAATATTAGAGCAGATTTAAATGAAATAGAGAATAATAAACAATAAAGAGAATCCATGAAAACAAAAGTTGGTTTTTAAAAAAGTCAATTAAAATCAAATCTTTAGAATGACAAACCTTTGGAATGACAAACCTTCAAATAAAATAAGAGAGAGGTTGCAAATAACTAAAATTAGAAATGAAAGGGGATATATTACTACTAATCCCACAGAAATAAAAAAGATTATAAGAGGATTCTATGAACAACACCAACAAATTAGATAACCTAGAAGGAAAAAAAACAAATTCTTAGAAATGCACAAAATACTACACAGAATCAAGAGGAAACAGATCTCAATAGTAACAGGTAAAGAGATTGAATCAGTCATCAAAAACCTCCTAATAAAGAAAAGCCCAGGACCAGATAGCTTCACTGGTGAATGTTTCCAAACATTCCAAGAAGAATTTATACCAATCCTATTCAACTCTTCCAAAAACTTGAAGAGGGGGGAACACTCCCTAATTCATGCTATGAGGCTGTGGCAGTTTGGTATTGTTTATGAATTCCAAAATAGATATTGGGTTGTGTTTGTAAACTGGTCTGCTCCTCCAGGCATATTAGATTGTATCAGATTCAGAGGTTTCAATTTTACTTTATTAAATCAAGATTAAGGCTTTTATTTTACCATTTCATTGAGGTGTTCAGGGTTGAGTCCTCACTCCTGTTGGTGGGGATAAAACAGACTCTCACATGTCTGTTATACAGAGAGAAGGAGAACACAGAGAATTTAGTTTTGGACACTGGAGCCCTAGGGAGAGAGCCAAGCTGTTCACCTGATAGTTTGCAGCTGAAGAGACCAGAGTCCTGAACAGCTGAGAAAGCCCAGAAAGAAATGAGCCCCAGGAAGAGAGACAAGACTTATGCTGACCTACAGCTGAGAATGGAAGGAGCTGGGACCACAGAGCTTTAGGAGGAAGAGGAAGGCTGAACCCTTGCAGAGACTGGCAGCCATCTTGCTCCAACACGTGGCAACAGACTTTGGTGAGGGAAGTAACTTACACTTTATGGCCTTGTGACTGTAAGCTTCTACCCTAAATAAACACCCTTTATAAATGCCAACATAGTTCTGGTACTTCGCATCAGCACCCCTTGGCTGACTAATACAGATGCCAACATCACCCTTATATCAAAGCTAGATAAAAATGCCACAATAAAAGAAAAGTAGAGAGCAATATCTCTTATGAATATAGATGCAAAAATTCTCAATAAAATACTAGCAAACTGAATCCAACAGCATATCAAACGAAAGATACACCATGATTAAGGTATGCAAGGTTAGTCCAACATAAGAAAATCAATTAATGTAATACATCACATTTTATTTTTTAATATTATAAATTTATTCTTTTTTCTGTTTTTATTCCATTGGTAATATAGTCAAAAAGAGTTAATATTAGGTTTATTGTGGACTTCTTTGCTTTATTTTTGTCTTTATCGAGCTGTGTCTTAGTTTGCTGGGGCTGCTACGACAAACACTATACATTGGTAATATTTAGAGGCTTGAAGTCCAAACTCAAGGTATCATTAAGCTGTGCTTTCTCCCACTGTCTGTAGCCTTCTGGTGATGGCTTTCTGGCAATCCTTCATCATATGGTAATTGGTTTCTTCCTGTTGCTTCTTCTCATCCCTACTTTCATGTCCAATTTCCTTTGATTATAAGGAGTTCAGCCATCTTGGATTAAGTCCCACCCTCATTCAGTTTTGCCACACCTTAAGTAGTAACATCTTTAAAGCTCTTATTTACAAATGGGTCCAGATGTATAAGACTGCGGGTCAGTACTTAAACATGTCTTTATGGTGTACCTGACCCAATTCCCAATAAGATGCTTCCTATAAATTGTTGGTAAATATGCTTTACAAAGTTAAGAGCTATTCCTTTTTTTTACAGTTGTGAATGATATAATTAAATTTTCCAATGAATATTCTTTGCTTTCTTGGATTAAAACCAGAAACATATTAGGATGTATTATCCTTTTGAATAACTGCTAGATTTAATTGGATAATATTATATTGATCATTTCGCATTTGGATTTATAAATGAGATTAATTTTCATATATATTACAGACAAAAGTAATAGTTTGAACACAGATTTGTGGAAGGTAAATCAATGTGTATTAGGGAATAGTGTGTGTGTTTGTGTGAGTCTCTCTCTTGCTCCCTCTCTTTTCTCTCTCTGGTGGGGGTAGTTTCAGGGGATAGGGTATAGTTTTCATAGAAAATGAGGTTGTGGAGACAGATTGAAGCTGGATTCTGGTAGAGCTTGAACATATGCTTAAGAAATTTGTTCCATGTTCTGTAGGGAAGATATTAAGTGGTTAAGTTTAAGAGAGGCATAATTTGATTTTGGAGATGAAAAAAGAATTACCTCAAGCAGAGAGACTGAATGTGAAAAATACAACAACAACAACAAAATAGAGCAATTGGACTTGGAGCCAATGGATAACATGACCTTTAACAGAACAGTATGAGGAGAGTGTCATGGGCATGAGAATGAATAAAACAGCTATTATGTCATTAGGAAATTTTATAAAGAAACTTCAAAACATGCCTTATAGCATTACAAAAAAAAATAACCAAACTGTCCAAGAAGTATTGCCTTACTAAGAAGATAATGGTGGAAATGCAGAGAGAGAGGTAAAGAGAATTGAAGTATGTTTGTTAGGCAGGGTTGTACTCAATGGTACAGTGATGTCACATGCAAGGAAAGTAGGGCGCTGGGGGGGAAGTGACTTAAATATAATACATCAAAAGTTATCACACAACAACAAAATAGATTTTACACTCTATAAAAATGCACCTGTGACTTAGCATTGAGAGTGGGCCCAAGAATATAAACCAAAGGTCATGGTGTAAAGAAAAGTAGTTCCTTAATTCTCTCAGGAACAGTTTTTTTCTGAGTTGGCCTGCACAGCTGCATTTCTTAAAATCCCCTTTTTTCATGAAATATTACATATATAGAAAAGTATACAAAACATAAATGCATAGCTCAATTAATTATCACAAAGTGTAAACTTAGGTAAGCATCACCTTGGACAAGAAATAGAACATTGCCAGCACCTCAGAAGTGCCCCCTCTTCATCCAATTATTACCCTTTCTTTTCTCCAAGGAAACCACTGTTCTTACATTTATGATTTATTACAAACATCCTTTGTTTTCTTTTATAGATTACAATGCATCTTGAATAATATAGCTTAATTTTCCATTTTTGAACTTTACATAAATGGAATTATACATTATTAATTTATATTTGGCTTCTTTCAGTAAACATTACATTGTTGAGATTACTCCACATTGTTGAGTGTAGACATAGATTGTACATTTCATTACCATAGCATTCCATTTATAAGCATACCATAATTGATATAATCATTTCTTTCATTGACAGACATAATGCTGTCATGACCCTTACATATGTCTCTTGTAGCACAAATACATATATTTCTGTTGGGTAGAAGTGAAACCATTGGGTCATGGAGAACAATTTTTTTTTGACTATAGTAGGTAATAAATCATTTTCCAAGGAGATTGACCCAATTCTTTCTCCAAAGAGCTGCATAAAAGAGTACCTGTTGATCTATATGCTTGCCAAAACTTGGAATTGTCACTCTTCTACATTTCAGTCACTAATGCCTTTTTTTTTTTTTTTTTAAATTTGTTCTAACGGTGCTTTCTAACTATGTTCATCTGCATTTTGTGGGCATCTCATTCAAAATTTTGGATTCAATTATTGTCTCCAGCCAGGTGACTCATAGATCAAACTCCATATCTGACCCTTCCCATATTTCCAATGATATGGCCCATCATTGTAAATTCAACACATCTCCCCAAATCAAATTCATCTTCCCCCCAAAACAAACTTCCCTTAAACTTGTAATCTCAGTGCTGACTTTGATTCCTCTATTTCTATATAATTTTATTTTTCTTTGACAATATCTACTAAAATAGTTCATTCCATAGTTCTTTGCCACAATTAGAGTGCAGACCCTTAGCAGCTCATGTTTTAACCCCTGCATTAGACTACTTACCTTAAGTTTCTCCTGCTCCAATCCAATCTATGTTCTTTTGCTGTGAAATCTATCAAGTTCCTGATTTAAATATGTGTTTTTCCTAATTAAAACTCATACAGTGCTGGTGGGAGTGTAAGATGGTACAACTATTTGGAAAACTGGCAATTTCTTTTTTTTTTTTTCTTTGGCATTTAAAAATTTTTTTTAGACTTTATTTTGTACATTTAATAATTGAAAATATAAACAATTAAAAACCGAAAGTAAACACAGATGAATAAATACATATATTTCGCAATTAAATGTACTGGATACATATAAATTTTTTTTGAATCAAACAATATGTTACACAATGAGACACATTAAAAAAAGGCATTAGTGAATGAGATACCCATAAGATGATTAAGAAGGGAAGAAAACCTCTTATAATGCTCACACATTTTAGCCCTATTCCTTGGTGGGCATTTCCCCTCAAAACTTTCCAAACACTGAGGTATGTTCTGTAATTGAGAACAACAAAGTGACCTGAAAGGTTGAGGAACTAGCTGAAAGCCACAGGAACAAATAGCAGAACTTAATTGCCTTATTCTTTCACTTTCCCTCCCATTCATTGGCAAATATTGTCTATTGGATGAGAATCAAACTTCCTCTTATCTATTTTAAAAAACAAAAACAAAAAACCCTGAATCTCAACAAAAAGAAACAATTAAGAAATGGACAAAGGACTTGAATGGACATTTCTCCAAAGAAGATATACAGATGGCTAAAAAGCACATGAAAAGATATTCAACATCATTAATAATCATTAGGGAAATGCAAGTCAAAACCTCAACAAGATACCACTAGGATGGATATTATTTAAAAAATGGAAAATAAGTGTTGATGAGTATGTAGAGAATACTGGAGCCCTTGTGCATTGCTGGTAGGAATGTAAAATGGTGCAGTCACTGTGGAAAAGTTTGGTAGCTGCTCAAAAAGGTAAACATAGATTTACCATGTGAACCAGCAATTCCACTCTTAAATATATACCCCAGAGAACTGAGAACAGGGACTTGGATAATTAAACACAAATTATTCACAAAGGCCCAATGGTGCAAACAGTCCAAGTGTCCATCAACAGATGAATGGATATACAAAATGTGGTATATGCATACAATGGAATGTTATTCAGCCATCAAAAGAAATGCAGTTCTGATACATATTACAACATGAATGAACTGTGAAAACATTCTGCTGTGTGAAATGAGCCATAGAAAAGGGACAAATAATGTATGATTTCACTTATATAAAATTTCTCAAACAGACAAACTAGATTAGAGGTTTCTAGGAGACGAGAGGAGGAGGAAAATGGGAGTTATTACTAATGAATACAGAGATTCTGTTTGGGGTGCTTAAAAAGTTTTGGCAATGGATTGTGGTGATGGTTGCATATTTTGAATGTAACTAATGCCAATGAATTGTACACTTAAAAACGGTGAATTTTGTTATAATTTGCCACAATAAAATTTAAAATAACAACCTGAAATTTTTTTTTTTTAGCCATATGGAGGCTGTGGAGGATAGTTCATTTTCTTTAGACTTTTCGTTTTCTTGATTATAACAAAGTTGTGCACTTGTTCACAGATTTACTGGCCATTTGGAGACCTTCTTTTCTAAATATTTGTTCAATTCTCTTGTCCATTTTTCTGTTGGCTTCTGTTGTTACCTTTTTATTATTGATTTTCAGGAGTTCTTATGTATTATTTTTATGAGCCCTTTGACTTTTGTAAATGTGAAAATATCTTTTATTACCCCATGGCTGGCTTTTTCAGCACCTAGGGTCATATTTTAATGAACAAATAGTCTTAATTTTAACAAGGGCCAATTTATCAATTTTTATCACTATGATGATAGTACTTTTTTGTTCATCATTAACAATCTTTCCCTACCCTATGGTAATCAGGTTATTCCTCTTGCCTTATGAATGCTTTATTGTTTTGTCTTTCACATTTAAATGTGCAATCCAACCAGAATTAATTTTTGTATACAATGTGTATTGGGGTTAAGTTTCATATTTTTCACATAAATTATCGTATAATAACACTACAATTTTTTGTACTGCTCTGCTTTGCCACCTTTGTCACCAATAAAGTGTCCATCTATAAGTCAGTATGTCCAAATTGTCAAAACCCTTAATGATTTATTTTTGTTTCTTTGTTCTATTAATTGCTGAAAGAGGTGCATAAAATCTCTCACTATGACTGTGGATTTGTCTGGTTCACCTAGTCATTCCATCAGTTTTTGCTTTTTATGTTTGAGGTATGTTGTTAGGTGCATATAAATTTAAAATTGTTATATCTTCCTTTTATTATTATGCAACATCTCTCTTTATCTTTAATAACACCCCTTTCCTTACAGTCTATTTGTAGACTTAATAGAATTACCCAGCTTCCTTTTGAATGTGATGTAATTTTTCTATCCTTCCACTTTCAAACTAATTTTGTATTATTGTGTTATTTATTTATTTTAAAGATATTTAGATTACATAAATGTTACACAAAAAAATATAGGGATTCCCATATGCCCCACATCCCACACCTCCCACAACCTTCCACATAAACATCCTTCATGTATTATTGTGCTTTAGATGTGTGTATCAGACCTTCTCATGTGTTGCTTCAGGCCTTCTTAGCCTCAGCTGTTTCTTGTTCTACCTGCTGCTTGGGCCATCTGCTCTGTTTGGACTCAGACTGACTTAGGCAGGCCTGATCTGAAAATGTCTCATCTTGAATTCATGTCAGTGCTTTTATCACCACCAACCCTGAGCTTCTCTGTTGGCAAAAATGTGTGGAACACTGCAGGACTCCATTCAGTGCCCATGCACACTCAATGTAACAATTTGTGGTAATTAATGCCCCGTAGAGTAAACCTTTGACCAAAGAGAGATGGGAATATATGGACAAATTATTCCTCCCTTCTCACATAGATGGACTGTTCTGAGACAGAAGTTAAGGAGACTTTTTGGAGGTTGGTTCCTCAAGGACCAAACAGTTACACAAATTATGGCTCACTCCATTTGTTCCTTACTCTTACTCCCTGAGACTGCACTCCTTAATAAAGTGGTAGCACATAAACTTTTGCCTCAGGCTCTGCTTTCTGGGGAAAACAGGCTAAAAAGTTGATATCAGGAGTGGCTTTTTTAAGAAGATCCTCAGATTGGGATTTTGGAGCTGGTAATATCCAACTGCTGATGGCATGAGGGATGGTTATAATCCTTGGCATACAGTGGTATTACAATTACCAAGCTCTTCATCTGTGATTAATTGGAATGAGGAATGTAAGGCTTTTGGATATGTTGTGGCTATGGCACTTGAATGGTGATTATAAGGATTATGGAATGAACAGGCTTCTGGTGACCACATTTGAAACCTTGATAAAAGAAAATAATAGGCTGAATGTAGACAAAAGCTAACTCAAGGCATATTATGAAATCCACAGGGCCTCCTTGGCACTATAGGAAAGTCTCATCTTGTATAGCGACAGGCTAGATTGTGCTGAAAATCAGGTCCAGGATCAAATTGAAAGCATAGTGATAGATCTTCCATGTTAAAGTCAGAGCTCTGATAGAAAAATAGTGATACGCCGAGATCTGGGATGAAAACATTTGCATGGATGAACTTGAGAATCTTATACATTCATATTCTTTTGAACCCTATTTTGGCTCAAGCAGCTCTCTCCTCTTGCTAGAGTAGATCAGGTACTTCTTAAAAGCTCCCTCTGCTGGATCCTTAGTAATTCCAGGTTGATAAGCAGGGTCAATACCCACTCTAGCCTGATTGGGGAAATAACATCATTTCTCTTTGAAGAAATAGCCTACATGCTGAAGCAATTGCATGGCTTGGCTAATGAGTAGGAATCACAAGGATGCCTGTGGGAATGCATTTTGAGCCTGTTGGTCTATGGTGAGGGCAGAATACAAGGCTGGAGAGGGGAGAAATTTTTGACATAGGAGTACTTACCCATGACTCAGATTCAATCTTCTGGCAAGAAGATCTTGGAATGATCTTATGAGTTTCTTGGGATGGTTCCCTTCAACTTAGAGATGTTAGAAACTTCTTGGAATTGTATTGAGGAAGGCTTAAGGAAGTAAGATGTTAGAGTGCATTTGCTATATAAAACCTGAGAACACTTTATTTTACTGAGGCAATAAGGAATGTTTTGGGAGGACAAATTTCTTTGAAAAGCTCAGTGATTACCATCCTCTCGAGTCTATGACTGATGGTGGAAGGTGCTGCCATGGAACATGCCTCCCCAAAATAGCTATGGGATTCCAAAATGACAGAGGCCATACGGTGGCAGGTAACTGTTAGAAGCAAGTAGTCAACAGGGAGTCTTCATACACAAGAATTATGGTGTTCCAGTGGGGCAAACTAGATGGAACTTTACCAGGGTGTTGATAAACTTCGATAATAAAATAAAAAATTAAGAGAACTTGTGAATAGAAAGCTGATATGAGCTATTGCAATAAAATTGAGGTCCCCCCACCAGTTTCCAGATCTAAGTCTGTCTTAGGTTAGGTCATTTAAGAAGTAGCTACTACTTTTTAAGTGCAATTAGGTAATTTGGGAAGTGATTCCAGGAGACACATATAAGGGAATATGGAAATGAGACAAGGAGGTAAGGAAACCACAATAAAGGGTGCTAATTGAGTAGATTACATTTGTGGGGCAGGGGAGACTTAATCCCTTTGGGTGGTATGTACTATACCTCAGGCATCCTTGCCTTTCACCTGCAGTGGTCTACAATGATCTCTCTGTCTGTCTCTGTCTGTCTCTGTCTATGTCTCTGTCTCTCTCAGAAGGGCTATACTGGTTATCTGATGGAGACATGAGAAGGAGAAAGATCCCTGCATCTTTTCAGACTCTAAGGGTTGCAGAAATATTTATAATTCCAAACAGGATGTGGTATAGACTTTGATTTACTATATTGGCTATTGGGGATAATATCTGGGGCTTCACTTGATCCCTTCCATCCTGATGGTTATTCCTCCACAGGTCAGAGAACTAGTGTGAGGGTTTTGCCAGTTGTTAAATTTATCCGTTCTGATTATGCACGTAGGGACTGGACAAATCAGCTTTCTGCTCACCAACTCTTAATATTTTCTGTTTACATAAATTGAACAACACTCTCATTGATTCCCATTTCTCTTGCCCCTAGGAACAGGATTAGTCTGTTAACCTTTTCCAAGAGTCAAGGGACTTTTGAATGTCACTCTGGCCTTGTTGCCCATTACAGTAATTGATATGTTTACCTTGCCGCAAATTATTAAGTGTTGTCACCTCACCTTTGTTATTCTGAAATCCTATCATCCATATTGACACTTGACACTAGGGAGTGGTGCCATGGTAGCATCTCCTACCATCACTCCAGGCATATAGAGCCTTCTTTGAGCTTCTCAACGCTGCTGCTAGTGTTTTCTGTATTGCTTCAGTAAAGGGGGTGTCCTTTAGTCCTTCTTAAGGAACACAGTCAGCTGGCAGTTTCTTTGGTAGCATATGAAAAATGAACTCCAACCGTTCTACTTCTTTGAAACTCCTGGCCCTTTAGTCAATCTTCTGAGGTAGTCTGGCATGGTGGGTCTAAATCTTTGGTTATGAACTGTGTCAGTTTTTTAAAAAATTGGATTCAGTTCTTCCCACGTAATCACTTCCAAATTAATTGAAAAGCTAATACCGTGTACAGCTGCCTTCCGTACATGATTTATTTCTGTTGATATGAAATAGAAGACAGTCCTATACTTGCTCAAATAGGTTCAATAATTTTTTTTTTGGCTTTTATAAAGGTTATTTATTTGGGGTAAAAGCTTATGTTTACAAGGCCCTAAAGAGTCCAACTCAAGGTTGCTTTCTCGCCAAATCAGCTGCCATGTGTTGAAGCAAGATGCTGGGTTTCAGCCTTGCCCTCCAGGCTTCCTCTTCCTCTTGAGGCTCCATAGGCCCAGCTTCTTCCTGATCTCAGCTGTAGGCTGGCATAGGGCTTGTCTCTCAGGGCTTCTATATTAGTCTTGACTCTCTTCCCAAGGTCAGCTGTAAGCTATCAGGCGAATGGCTTACCCCTCCTGAACCCCGGGATGAAAATACACAAAGTTCACTCCTCTGTGTGCCTTCTTGAGGGAGTGTCAGTGTATATTGGTCCACCAATGGGGTGGGGACTCAACCTGAGTCATACCTGACTGACGTGGTTGAATCAAAGCCCTAATCTGGATCAATAATTATTGAGACATAAAGGACATGTTACTATTTTTTCCCCGTATCCTTTTTGTCTCATCATTCCTCCAGGCAAGACTTTATTTCTATCCCTTCAGTTCCATTTTTTCTTGTTCTCAAAAAGCATTTTCTTGAATAAAGAAGACTTTGAGTGAATATTCAATTAGCTTATATTCTCCACTCAGTAGCACAAGAGATTTCTAAACCAGAATGTTAGAGTCTTCCACCCAACAGGTGAGGTATCAGTGAAGGTGGTGCAGAGATGGGTGCTGGAAGTCCCACCTACTCCTTGTCCCAATGCAGTACTTCTCTGTCCACCCTTGGCAACATACCTCCTGCTTGCATAGAAAGTGGTACAACATATGAGAGAACCTTAGGTGATATGATTAAAAAACACTATATGTTCTCTTTTCTTAACAATATTTTAATGCTGATTTACTTCTCTTCTGTGGCATGGAAATGCATCACTCAGAGGTCCTGCTGTGGAGTTCCAACTGCTTCCCCTTTGGATTCCCTGCTACATTCATGCCAATAAGGCAGAGACATTCTGGCAATATGTGGGACTCTTCCACTAAACAGCTTTTCCCAGGACCACCCTGAAGTCCAAGACTCTTCCTGCACCATTCTCCTTCCTTCTCTCTCTTTTGGCAGGTCTGGTGTCAGGCCTGCATCACAGTTCAAAGATTCTTTCTGCCTTTCCCTGATACCTTCCCAAATAAATTCTTGCATATTGTTTAAGTTATCTATTGCTATGTAACAAATGATCCCAACATTTATGGCCTTAAAACAATAAACATATTATCTCACAAAAACTGTGGCTCAAGAATATGGGTGTGGTTTAGCTGTGTCCTCTCTATCAGGATTCCTTATGAGGCTGAAATCAAGGTATTGGTCAATGCTGGATTCTTGTCTGAGGCTTGATTGCAGAAGGATCTTCTTGATTCATTCTTGTGGGCTGTTAGACTGATAGCCTCAGTCCCTTGCTGGCTGTTAGCTAGATGCTGACCTTAGTTCTTTGCCACATGGACCTTCCCACCATGATGGCTTGTTTCATCAAAGCTAATGACAGAGAGAAAGTCTGCTATTAAGAGAGAAGTCACAGTATTTTGTAGATTAACCACAACTGTGACATCCTATTACCTTTGCTCTATTCTGTTGGTTAAAAGCAAGTCACTGTCCAGCCCACACTGGGGAGAGGATTCCACAAGGCATAGACACCAGGAAGCAGGGACCATTGGGGCCATCTTAGAGTCTCCCTGCTACATATAGCTAATGCTAATTTATTTATTTATTTATTTATTTATTTATTTATTTATTTATTTATTTTCATTTATTCTCCCCCTCCACCATGTCCATTCTCTGGGTGATTCCGTGTCTGTTTCTGCCTTCTCTTCTCATCCTTCTCTTCCAGTCTTCACTGGCATTTGATCCTAGGGACCTCCGATGTGGGAGAGAGGCACTCTGCCACCTGTGCCACCTCAGTTCCTGGTTTCTGGCACATCTCATCTTGGCTCTCTCCTGTGTCTCTCCCTTGCTGTGTCATCATCTTGCTGCGTGGGCTCAGCGAGGCCTGGCTCTCCACATGTGTGTGAGCCAGCCGGTGGCTCACCTGCATGCCTTCTATATTTTTATTTTACCAGGAGGTCCCGGGGAGCAAACCTGGGTCCTTCCATATGGCAGAATGATAGCAGCCACTTGAGCCACATCCACCCCCCTAACTAATGCTATCTTGATTTCTTCTTAGAGGACCCAAACATCTTTTATAAAAACACCAAAATTCTAAAGGGTAACATGTTTTACATGTTTACAAATACATGTTTACTTTACAAATACAAGGGCATTTGATTCTAACAAGGGAATAATCTCTCATTAAAATTTTCTTTTGTGGAGAATGGGGATTTAAAACAGATTTGTGTGTGTGTGTGTGTGTGTGTATGAGATATGGCATCTGTCACAATTACCAGCATAATGTTTCATTCCTCAATAATTACAACTTTTAGTAGACACTTCATTCTACTAACACTGGTAAGCAAGGGTTACTTACACATTATAACTTAATAGATTTCTTTTTCCATAACTGACTACAAATAGAGTGGACCTCAAACTGAAATCACTATAGGTAGGGGTATCATTTCCTTGGTTAGGGTAGGTCAGTAACATGTTTTAAAGTACTATACCTTTTTCTTTCTGCAAATGAGATGATTTGTTTCACATTAATAGCTCAAACAAATGCTTCAGAGCAATTTTTGCTATTGAAAAAACACTTCAAGATGATACATGGGATGTGGGTTAGTGGGGTTAAAAGACTATGTTATGGTGAAAATATGCTATGAACTATACTATGTACTTCATTTGTTATGAAATGTGTAATGCAATGCAATAAGCAGTAACTTAATTTGAATACCCCCAAACCAGATTTATAGGGATCATTTTTTATTGGTGGAAAAATCCAGTGTTAGAGGAGGCAGGTAGAAGCCACAGAAGTATTATTTTAGATTTTACAGACAGGAAAACCAAGACATATAGCACCAAAGTCATTTCTTTCCTCTTATTAAATATGTGAATTAATAGAACAGGGACCAGGCTTACGCTCCAACACCCTGACCAGTCAACTGTTCTTTCTGTTACAATGCATCTATTTTGGATCTCAGAATTACCTGAGGGAATCTGACAAGTTGGCAAGGTTTCCGAGAACAGCGACCGATATATCAAAGGAGGAAGAGCTCTGCAGAAAGGTATGAACTAAATAAGAAAATAGAAATGTAATTCTGAAGGGATATATATATATATATTTTTTTAACTTTGCCTGAATTAAGTATGGGAAGGAATGAAAAAAAAGAAATCGGGAAAGGATAAATTCAGACTGACTATCCAAAGTAGGGCAGGGGAGGGGGGGTTGGTGGAGATGGAGGAAAGGATTATTAAAGGAAATAGTGAAAGTTCATTATATGAGACAATGAAAACTTAGACCAGCTGCGGTGTTCCAGAATGCACCCAAAGTAATCCTAGCCAGGCCCCAGGGAACAGCCTGACCTGGGTAGTAATTTCCAGCTCTAACTCAGAATCTCTATTATTGCATTTATTTTGTGGGTTGGTTCCAGGCATAAAATAGTTTACAGTGGTGACGGTCTATTATTTCCTATAGTTGAATCCATATTTCTGTCGGCTGCCTTGTGTTCAGGGCTGCTAAAATCTTCTACCTGCCTCATGGCTCTGGGGAATCTAATGGAAATTTTCACACTGCAGTATGGACAGCTTGCAAAATAAAATGCTTGCAATAGGATATGTGGTATTCATTGCCAAGGATATTCATCACTCATTGTTACCTGTGGGTTCAGCCTGATCCAGGAATGTCCTCGTTCAGAAACTCTTCCATGTGACCAAAAAATCTCGTGTAGGATGCAGCCCATTTTATGAGGCAGAAGATTTAGTGTTACAGTGATAGGGAAACAGCTCATGAGCTTGAATGAAAGTTTTGGTCAGCGGTGTATATAAATGACAGATGAGAGGTGGGATTACTTTCCTTTCATGAGGGTTTAAGCAGCCAGTTCTTAAAAATTTTATTATCCAGAAATTTCCCTTTGTTTTCTTGGATTTTGAATTCAAGCCTCAGTTATTTAAAGCTCTATTTCTCTCTACTCCAGAATATTGGAAATTTTGGAAAGATTGTGTTACAGATGTATGAGATATTGTTGGTCTTAGCCCTTAAGGTGGGATCTGGGGCAGATGGAACCCCTGGGATAGTTGCGTTGGTCCTGAGATGACTTGTCATTTAACTCAATGTTGGCCAAACAAACATGTATAACTGTACCACATGCAAACTTGGAAAGCACTACTCTTTCTTTTATGTAATGCTTCTAGATCACTTGTATACCTCAAATATATAATGAAAGATTGTGGTGGTTTAGAGCTGTATGTACCCCAGAAAAACATGTTCTTAAACTTAATCTATTCCTGTGGATGTGAGCCCATTATAAGTAGGACCTTTTGATGAAGTTACTTCAGCTAGTGTGTGGCCTAATGTGTTGCCTTAATCTTATTAATGGAGTCCTTTATAAGCAGAATGAAACTGAAGCTGAGAGAAAGCAATGGAAGCAAGAAACTGAAATTCAACAGAACATGGAAGAGAAGGGAGAGGCCAGGTAAGGGCACCATGTGTTTTGCTATGTGACAGAGGAGCCCAGGACCAAGGATCACTTGCAGCCAGCCCAGAACACCAGTCTTTGGGAAGAAAGCATTGCCTTCATGATGTCTTGATTTGAATTTTCTCTAACTAGGTTTAAGCCGGCCCATTGTGTGGTATTTCCTCGAGCAGCCAAGAAAACTAAAACAGAAATGAAGGGTTGAATATGTTGTGCTTCTGACAAATATGTGACTCTTTCCCACATCTCCCAATCTGCTTTATTACACCAGAATTCCCCTTGTATCTGTCCACCATACATAAAAATACGGTCTACTTCTTTTCTGAACATTTCTAATGATAGTAAATCTCTAATTTAACTTTATTTCAAAGCTCTTCTTTAGTCAAAATGACTTACATACTTTGTTTCTTAGGGTCTAGTAGGAAAATAAAATGTTGGGTGGGAAATTTTGGGATCCATCTAGACTTTTACTACTGGGAAAATCACCAAACATCTCTGGGACTCATCTGTATAAAAAAAGTTGATGATCTCCCATTGTCTTTCAAGGATTAAGGATCTGTGAAAATGTTCAATTTGATCATGCTGCCATTTTGTTATTACTGCTTCTGTAAGTGATTAATGATTGTATAACATATGAGAGCACTATAAATATTAGAATAAATATTTTAATTGCAGACAATATGTGTTCATATATTCAACACTTGACTATATACTTCATGTTAGGCACTGTGTTAGGGATGCAAAAGTGACTAGTTCATAGCCCCTGCTTCTAAGTTTACCTTCTAGTGTGACAGACAATATTCCATATGGGGAGACTAATGCTTGAAATGATGCCTACACTGAAGTTACCCCACCAAGGGAGGGGTACATGCAATTTTTTAGGAGGTCTCTGCAGGGCAGGTGATGTGAGGAAAACATAAAGGTCTGAAGGGTGTTGGATACATATGCACATCCTCCTATGGCTTTACCCCAGTGATTCTAAGGGACCCACAGCCTCTGTCACTCAGTACCTTAGTGCCATCAGTTAGCAGGTAGTTAGAAAATATCCGTGTCTAAGTATGTAAGGTGGGTTGAGGTTTCAATTTTTATGTACAAAAGTGTACATTATACAAAACATGAATGCTTAGAAGTCATGGGCTACCTATGCTTACCATCTCTCATTTGGCTTTCAGGATGTTAGTAAAGTTATATTAACTTTTTTTTAATATTAACTTTTGATTTACTTAAGGCAAGTCTAGCAATTTAGGAGAGAATGATTGCTACAGTAATTAATGGTGTGCAGTTAGGAAAGCTTTAACATTTTTAAAGGAGAAAGACTTTCAAAAAATAAAAAGTCTGAATTAGAGAGTTTTAAAAAAATGGAGCTTTGGTATTTTCAAATAAATGTAGCATTTATTACCACCAGGATATGACTATTAAGAGCTTAGGGTCTTAACCTAATTCTCTTCCTGAGCTGCAATCTGGGTGTTAACATTTACTGTCTGAGTTTGGCCAATTTATTTAAACTTTTAACTTCTTTCTATCTTGGTTTTTCATCTGTGAAATGCAGATTTGTAGTAGTACATATATAGTGGAGGATTAAATGAAATATAAATGTAAAATGCTTTGACAAGGACTTGGCTTTAGAGCACACTCAATAAATGTCATCCTTGATGGTTGCATTTGAGGAACCTTTTACTCAAGGCACTCTCATATGTATTATCTCACTATCTAATTTTCACCACAAAATGTCATTGGGTGGCTTTTGCTAATCAAGAACCAGTAAGGTTAAGTGGTTTGTCTAAGGAGCAGCAGCTGATTATCTACAAAGCCAGTGTTCTTTCCTTTATGCCGCAGCAACCTCATAATAAAGGGGTTAAAATGATGGTTTGCTGATTCTTCTAAGTCTACCCCAAATTTTGCTTTTCCTGCCAGTGTTAGAAAGATGTTCTCATTAATTTTTCATGCATGTCAGTTAGCATCAGGCTAGTGGAGCATATTATTAGACTTTGATTCTGGCTGGATTGTAAGCTCCTGGAGGTCAGGATAGTGTGCACGTTTTAGACCTCCTTTATCTTTTCCAGTGCTTGGCTAGGACTCAGTCCCCATCAGCCGATCTCCAAATTCTGTGATCTTAACCACAGTCGAGTCTGTTCTGCTTCCACATATGTGACTGATATATAACAATATAATGTCAGGTTAAAGTTGTGTTGGTTCATATGCAATTTTCTTATGTAAGAGGAGCTGGAACAATAGATGTAGAATTATAACCTTCAGCAGAAAAGGAAAATCCTTCAACTTGGTTGCTTCATAGACAAGCACCCTTTCAGGTCTATTTCATGAAAATTAAAAATGAACACTTATACCCTGGACTCCCTCTTCAGAGACTGGGCATCCTTAGTTTTGCAGGGCTCTGAGCACAAGGCAGGGAGCATGTTTCAGTGCTCACAAGCCAGCATCCCTGCTTTACTGTTTTGTGCATTTTCAGTTTCACTGAGGCAGCCTGTGGCCATGCTGAGTGCATAAGGTATTTAAGTTTATTGTTATTTGTTATTTGTGTTAGTTATTTCACAATCTAGTTATATTAGTCAGGGTTCTCCAGAGGAACAGAATTGACAGGAAATATCTCTACCTCTGCCTCTACCTCTACCTCTACCTCTACCTCTACCTCTACCTCTACCTCT